>JAWWEY010000001.1:61344843-61357874 GCA_035582745.1 Loriotus luctuosus | reverse complement strand
GCTTCTGAGAGTAGCTGCTCAGAAGGAAAATCCTAAAAGAAGGATTTTCCATAAAGAAATGTCTTCGACAATAAGCCACTAAAAAATATATTTTTAATAGACACTGAATGTTTCTTTTAATTAATAATGCCAAGGAAGCACATCCAACACACCATGTGTGTGATTTTATAGTCTTGGATTATTTTTTTAACAGACTAGAAATAAAGAACAGTCTTCCCCATTTATTTGCTTGATACTTAAGAGGAAAATAAAAGGCAAAAGAATCTTCATAATTATAAACTTTTTTCCAGTTTTTATATTTAATATATGACTAATTGTAAAACCTCTATGAATTGGAATAATGTCATTTCAGTTCAATGAATATTCCATATGTGGGGAAGGCTGTAAAAACATGAGATTTCAGAGAAGGTTATTTAGTAAAGTAGCCCATGAAAACTCAAAAAAACCTCCAAAGCCTTTCTGTATTTAGGGATAAATAGAGCTGACAACTTTGTTGTTTTCTTTTTCATTTTAAGATGCAATATGAAAAGTTAAATAAATGGGATTGTCTGAAACACAACTGTGGCCGTGTTCAAATCCACTGTACTTCATGTTAGCACCCTCAGGCAAAGAGTACCTATTCATGTTGCTTGAGACCAAAAAAGTCTCACAGAGTGGAAATAATCTTGTGGTGTCAACTCTTTCAGAAATGAACAATTAATTTTCTGGCTGTAAGCAAGAGAGTTTTAAAGAAGCAGGTTGAAAAGCAGCTGGTCATCACACCAGAAGCTAGTTGCTAATTGCAGCAGTAAGTTAATCAATGAAATAGCTGTTTAGCTTCTGGGTATAATAAAAAGAGATAAAAGACCACACAGAAAATCTAGCATTAGGGTATGACCAGCTCTTGAGTGGCATACATTATTTTCCTTCTTACACCTGTCTGTTTTTGAGTAGGCAAGTCATGCATCTGCTTGACAGCTATTAACAGAATAAAATAACAACAAAAAAGCATTTTTGGGTAAGATCTGATATAAATATTTACAAAGACAATTTAAGGGAGTGTTTGTTATGCACTTTTGTGTTTGCTTTCAAAACATTTAGCTCCAGAGACAGATGGCTTGTACAGTTTTATCAGCACTTGTGTCATTATATATTCAAGCAGCCAAGACTGATAACCAGCCGCACGGATTATGGATTGTTCAGAGAACAAATACTTTGAAAAAAAAAAATCCCCCCCATATATCAATAAAGTACTTCAGCATGGAAAAGCTTGATACAGAAATTGCAGGGACATTTTTGTAAAGAGAAAGGAAACAAATTAATGCACTTATAAAATTAAAGCAGTAGGAACAGGTTTTTAAGTGGTGTCATTGTATGTGGTAATGAAACAACTTTAGAAAATTGCGTGAAAACTATTGTTCAGCTGTGGTGGAGGAGAAAGATAATTACCATTAAGGCAACATTATGGCTTTCTCAATACATAGCAGCCAACTCTCCAGTCACACTATCCCCAGAAGATCTCTCTCTTATCTTATTGCTTATGATCATTACACTTTATGCTGCTAAATAGCAACCTGAATAATAAAGAGTCTTAGAAAAGAACAAATTTTTTGACTGAGAATATAATAAAACAAAACAGAAACTCATAAAACCTAATTGTGAAAAGTCTTCTTTTTTTGTTTTTTTGTAGGTGAGATCCTTTCTTTTTTCCTTTTCATCCTTTTCTTTTATCTCACAGTACAAAATTTGTAGAGTCTTCTAAATCATGATTGTTACCATTATTAGCAACAATATTTACCAAACAATTGTGGTTTATCTAAAGGCCTTAACTGGAGATAGCTTTGGCGGGCACCACACGTGTTATGAACGAAGATGCCTTTTCCTCAATAAGTAAGCATGACCATTCCCTTTAGTAGCTTAAGAGTATAATATATTATTCTAACAGTCTGCATTTCTAAAAAAAATCACTTTGTGAATTTCTTTTTCTCTTGTGATGGCTCAAACCAAAAGTGATTAAAAATATAATTCTTAGTTATATATTAGATGAAGCCTTGCAATGCATTTTGTAAACTTAAATATCACAATATTTTAGTAAGGCAAGTAAATATTCCCTGAATTTTACTGATTGGAAGGCGTGGAACAGAGGACTGGAAAATATGCATACACATTTGAGTAAGACTCTGAACCTCGTCTCAATTCTGGGCATTCTTTTATACAGGCATATGTAGAGGTGACTACAGACTATAACATACTTCACATCTGTTTGAACAGTTATACAGCTAAAAGAAGTGTCTTTCAGGTGTTTCCTGAGACTCCCAATCCTCTCCTAAAGGGAGAGTGTCTCACTCTGTCTACAGCTGTCACTTGGTGAGACCAACATCCATATCAAAATTGTAATTGGCTGCTATAAGGACTGCATGGTCTTGCATTTGATTGACATCTCCACATAGGAAAGGTCGATCAGGGGAAGACTTGCACACAACAATTAATTTTCCAGGTCTGAGTTGGACAGTGGTATTTTGTTAAACTGAAAAACATGCAAGGAACAATTCTTGCACTGGCAGTTATCTCAGCATTGTTACCCCATTCCTGTCTGCTGCTCACAGTGGTAGCAGATATCTGAATATTCCAGTGCTCTCCAGAGAGTCTGTCAGCTTAGAGATGGCTAAAGCAAAGGATGCTTAAAATTCATTCCAAGTTGAACAGCATTAACTGCCTACCACTGTTACTAAAGAAAGCAAAACACATGAAGTAAATCTTCCAAAGAGTTTGTCATGTAGTTTATAGGGCCACATGTATATTTATTCTTAAGTATAAACCAGCTGATTGGTCATTTAAATTTTGAATGGAAATGATAGTCTTATCTCTTAAAATTTATTTAACTAAAAAGAAAAAGTAACTATCCCCTGCAGAACTATCGTACTGAAGGCTCTCCTGTTATTCTTTCATTCCAATGCAGATTGGAAGCACAGAGTAGATGTACCATCCTTCTTGAAAAGTGTAATTATGTGGCAAAATGTTTTCTTTCTGTTTTGAACGTTTTAATGTCTGCAAAACCTTTTTTGTTTTCTTTCTTGTTCAGTAATGTTGTAGAAGCCCAGAGAAACCCGGAACACAGCACAGTAAAATAGTAGTTTACTGGGAGAGTAGGCAGGTTGAAAATAGTTCTGCTACTTCTCACTTTTTTTTTTTTCTCTGAAATGGGAAAAATCTAATTAAAACTGAACTTTAGTTGACAGCTAAAAAAAAAAAAATCCACAGCTTTTAACCTGTGGATTAATTTTTGGAAAAGTGAACAGAGTACTGTGAGTCCTTTCTTTACTTATAATTGTTTCGGTTTGGGTTTATTTCTCTCTAAGTAGCTGCCTCAGTTTAGTTAGAACTTCATAATGCAGGATTACAACAAGAGTATATAGAAAAAAAAAAGAAAAAAACCACCTCTCTTTCAGGTCTCATTTTAGGATTGTGGTTCATAGTTCTCATTGAAATCTCTGCTTAGATTCTACTTTACAGTTGCTTTTTTCTTTTTTCCTAATGATTTTAGTTTAATTATTTCACCTTGTATTGACCTAAATGGAAGGGTACATTGATACTGTACATTTTTCATGTTCTAATTTTCAGCAATAGGAGACTTTCTTATGTGGGGAATTCTGTTGCAACTTTTATTATTGCTTATTATATTTTATTATAACTTATATTCTGTCACATCAACAGAGTACCGCATATTTTCTAGGTTTTCAAAAAACGTTGTTGCTCAGAGATAATAAGATTAGCTAATTACTAATATAACATGTGGAAATAAGCCTGATGTTTGAGTTTTTTTTATATTTGTGTTTAAAAGCACTTGGAAATGAATAGGAGTTTCCATTAAATTAATTGATTTAATTTCGGTGTTCAGAAAAAGATGTTAGTAAGCGTAATTTATTGTATATGCATGAAGTACAAGAGAACAAAGATATTCTTTGGTATTTTAACAGAGAAATCTTTGTTAGACTGTCTTCACTTATCATTTTGAGTCTCAATTTGATTATTATTAAGATGCACTTCTTTTTCCTGATACATTGCTGACATTTTTCTTCTGATTAGTAACTTTGCTATTCATGCCTACTTGCTAATGTTTTTTCTCAAAAATCAATCTATAATTTCCTTCCTGTCACTGGGCTGGTTAATCAAGGAAATAGGTCTCCTTAACTCTTCAAATGTTTTCACTACTAGCCCACTGATTTACTCTGAAGTCAAGAAAACACATCTCAAAATTCTTGCTCAAAATTACAACACAGCAATGACTCTTGGCAAAGAATATCACAGATACTGAGAAATATCTAACAAAAATAGACAAAATGATTTTTCTGCCTTTTTACTGGCTTGCCCTTCCTCATACAACCAGCCTGAGAAGATGAGCAAATTAAGTAATTTAAAAATGCAGTAAGACTGTGAGGAATTTAGTGTTGCTGAAGGCATGGGTGACCTGTTTGCTTGGTTGAGAGAGACATGCAGCCGACCCACTGTGTCCTCAATAGTGTGTGAAAAGTTATGTAGATATTTAATATGCATAGTACTTCAGCAATCTTCATTTCTGTCTCCTGTGGTCTTATATTTCTAGCTTACAAAGAATTATGAGAACAGTTCTTTTTAAAGTGCCAGATTTACATAAGAATTCTTTTTTCCCCTTGACTTTTATGATTGTATCTGTGTTGCATCTGAGATATGTTGAATGGTCAGAAAAGTGTCAGATTTTTTTCTATCCCTGATGCACAGTTTTGAATTGCTTCTTGGTTTCATATTAAATCAAGCAGGTTTAACTTGTCTCTTACTTGTTGAGACTATACATTGGAGTGTGCATCCACTGGGTAGATACCTAGAACTGTGCCTCAAGCTGTGTTTGTAAAGCAGTATATATTAGAATAATCCTGTGTACAGCACATTCCTTTGGGCAATCCTGTTTTTGGATAGTACAGATGTTTCTCAGTTTGCAGTAGGCTGTTAATTCACCAAGGTTCTTCAACAGTAAATTGAGTTGAAAGCAGAACAGAGTATATCCAAATAATAGGCCTTTAAAAGCATTAATTCTCACTCAGAATCTGTAAGGGCAGGTTTACTTCCTTGGATGTTTTCACTTACATAGCTCTATTTTCTTGATATGACTTAGAAAAAAGGAGTTAAGTTTATTCGTAGTAGGATCCGAGACCAATAGCACAGGGATAATTGAATTGTTTCTCCATTTCTGGAAACTAGGCAGGTACCATATACAGGGAGTATATGTCCTACAAAGCAGCTACTCTCTAACAGAATGAAAATGTGTGTAGAATTTACCAACGCAATATTTGGTTGCAGGATCATTGTTAGTTTTCTCCTGAGGTACATGTATATTTGTTTATATATGTTTATATTTGTTTAATGACAAATATCAAAATCTAATATACTGTCTTTTTTTTTTTCCCTTTCTCCCCCATTTTTCTTTTTCTGTTTGTCTTCTACAGATGGGCCTCTTGGTCCACGAGGATTAGCTGAAGCTACAGAGATGTGTACTCAAGAATGCCTGGTTTTGGGTCACTCAGACAACTGTTGGATGCCTCCTAGCTTGGGCCCATACCAACAGCCAAAGTCTCCTCTCTCCACCTTTGCACCTCAGAAGGAGTGGGTTAAGAAGGACAAACTAGTTAATGGACACACATTGACCAGGACCTGGAAAGAGGATAACAACAGAAACCAGTTCAATGATCGAAAGCAGTATGGTTCCAGTGAGGGCCACTTCAACACTGGCAACCACATCACTGACATTCCTCTGGCCAACTTGAAGTCTTATAAACAGGCCTCGGGATCTGTGGAGAGTCCAAAGGAGCACCAGCTATAAGAAATGGTTACTTTGGGCCAATGACTTTAGCTTACTTAGATTTGCTAATACTATGTGTGTGTCAGAGCTTTATGTACTGGGTAGACCTCTAGAACTACGCTTCACCTAGCAGAGATATGCATATCTTTATGTTAGCATCGTGGAAGGTATGATGTCCTGCAACATGAAAGAGTGTTTCTACTAGTTGTGTGGTTCTGTTAAATAGACATGATTAAAGTCTGCAGAGATCTCTCCAGTTTGAAAATATCCTTTTTTGTTTCTTTGTTTTTTGACCCTGGACTGCTGCTATGAACAACAGAAGATGCATTTAGAGAGTGAGAGAGTGCGAAAGCTCAGTGGATTGCAAAGATTGAAAAGCATATCCAGTTAGAAAATTGTGCTTTTGTTGTCATTGATCTATGCTGGGACTGTTATACTTGAGATCATATTGCAAACAATTGAAGCTGTAAACATTAAACCTATTGTGCTATTAACAATGTTAGTGGACACTTGTAAGTCAATCAGAGTTCAAATACTTGTAAATAGCAACAATTATTACTTACGATTTTTGTGTACTTATAATGTTCACTTGAAAAGATACTGTAGCATATTTCTGTGTTTCACAGTTGCTTTTTAATTTCTTTCATTTGCTTTCTTGTTGTTTTGCTTTTATTTTCAGTGATGGTGTTTCTGTGTTAGTAGTCTGTCTGACACACAATGTTCCAAGAAACTCAAGCCACTTGTATTAAAAGTGAAAAAAAGTGATGAGGTAGGAAGAAAGGTTGCTTGTAGAAAAGGAAAAAGCTCTTTTTTCTATGTAGTAGCAAATGATGCCAACATTCAGTTAGAATTTATTCTTTTTTTTCTATTTTTTTTATTTAATATTAAGAAATGAAAGGACTTGTGTAAGGACTAAAAAACTTAGCAATTTTTTGTTTAATTTCCATTCTGTTTCATAAAACAGGTAATTGCAAAAAAGAAGAATATTTAAATGTGTGGTGGAGGGCAAGGGAGAAGGCTATTTGTTCAGGATTCTTGATCAAATTAGTTGTAGTCCATCCTTTAATGAGTGGTAGCTGATGTTGATCCCAGCTGAAATACGTGGAGGAAATTCTACAGGAGCAAAATACAATAATAGTGTTTTTCCAGTAGGGCCGGTGTGTGTCTATACCTAAGACAGTTCGTATTGCTGAAACAGCAGCATTTGTGTTGATCTTCATCTGCGTTAACGTTGTAGTAACACGAGTGTTTTTAGACCATAGCCACAGAATATTTAATGTGTTGTGCCTTCATGATGTAACAGAGCATTCTCCTGGTAGGCTAGTTGGGGGAACTAAAGGGTTAAATCTCTAATTATTGCTGTTTAACTGTTTGTTATCATAGTTGGTCAATGCCTGGCAGGTACCAGTATCATGTCACCTCAGTCAAATCAGCAGAGTGACTCCTAATGTTAGTAAGATCTAAGTTGCACGCAAAGAAAATCCAAATCCAAAACATTTTTAGATGGTTTTTGTTAAGGCATGAAAGATGATTTACACAAATAGATAGCATGCAAAAAAAAAAGTCCTTACAGAAAAAAAGCGAGATACTTATGCCACACTGAAATATCAGTCTTAAAGTAACAAATTTAGCTAATCTGAAGGTGATTTTATTTTTAACAAAAAAACAGAAGCTTTTTGTTTCTTTCTTTATTCTTTTGTATATAGCAGTTTGCTTTTATTTTTTTCCTCCACAGTACAAAAGCTTAAAAATGGGTTAGGGGTGCATTGCTTATTGCAGTACTTATGTCAGTTTGTGAGGGGTGTTTGATGACTTTGACAGAATAAATATCTAACCAGTTATCCTTGTTACTGCTTTGCCAGTTCAACATTATTTAGTTATTCAGCTTTTGCAATAAATGTTCTGAATTTCTGATTGTGTTGTGTTAGTTCTTGGGCAGATTCCTAAGGGACTTTATTCCTGTTAATTTCTCTTTCCTTCTGTTATTGTTGGTTGGTTTGTTTCTTTGCTTCATTCTGAATTTCCAGTGATTTTTTGAAACATACCATGGTCCATTAAGTTCATATCTATCTATATGTGTAGGACTGGAGTATACAGCAAATGATAAAACTTGTGGGCTATATTCTGACATTCCTGTGTAAGTAGGAACTTATTCAAAATTAGTTATTTGACTTGGGTGAAGTTTTATTAACTCAGTTCAAGGATAATAGAATCTAGCCCACATTTGTTAGGCCTACATAGGCTTATGGAATTAGCATCCTTGCATGAATCTCTGTAAAAGTACAGGAGTAGCATATAGGAAATACAGCACTTGCCACACTTTGGTCTTTCTTTTGAGAGTAGAATTAAGTCATATCAAAATACGGTAAATTCTTTCCTACAAGGAAAATTTGAGTAGTTGCATAATAATTTTAGTTGCAGCACAGGTAAAAAACAAACAAAAAAAGAGAATGCTGAACAACCTTAAAAAATACCTACCAATAAGAGTACCTATTTTTTAACATGCTGAGTTTCAAAGCAGAGATGCACTGAGTTCTATATTAAAACCAGAAATACAACAATTATTTGAAAACCCAAATAGCACCAACCGGTTTAAATTACAAATGCCTTTTTAAACAGAATATATTTGAGAATATTTCTATCATGGGCAGAAAATAAAATATGTGATTGTTGCTGCAAAAAGAGAACTACAGTCTGTTCCAACCTTCAATACTTTGTCCTATTATCAACCTGTGCAGGAGGAGCTAAAATAAATTTGGTTTCAATTGCTACCAGGTGAAAATTTTCTTACTTAATTTTCTCAAATTCTGTGTAATTTTAGAATCTTAAGACCTTACCCAGCTTTGAAATTGTTATTAAACGAAAAAGACAGGAGAAAAAGAAAGTTGAGAAAGAAAGAAAAAAGAGAGTAAGAGAGACAGAGACAGGAGGGAAGGAAGTGGTGGAAGGAAGGAAGGAAGGAAGGAAGGAAGGAAGGAAGTGGCGGAAGGAAGGAAGGAAGTGGCGGAAGGAAGGAAGGAAGTGGCGGAAGAAAGTGGCAGAAGGAAGGAAGGAAGCAAGGAAGGAAGGAAGGAAATATCTGCAGCACTGAGAACTGCATCTTAACTGCATTTAAGCTAAATTAATATTTCCCAGATGTTTCCACAGAATTTGAATTTGGCCCTGAACATGTATTTAGTAAGTACCATACACTTGCAACCATTTGGTTGGCTCAATCAGTAATAGTACTACTATTGTCTAAAACTCAGGAAAAAACAAAGGGGAAAAAAAGGAAAAAGGAAAAACCCTGCAGGAATTCTGTGATATCTCAGATGAGGACCTTTAAAAAAATTTAAAATTCCACTGTACCCAATAAGATGACAGCTGAGTATCGGTGTCTATTCAATTTTGCTATCTTTGAGGCTAAATATTACTTAAATTTATTCATAACCTGTGATGTTACAGATGCCTCTCTGAAGTGAGTTCTGGCTTTTTTGCTTTCCTTCAAACTGAGTGTTCTTTATTTATTTATTTAGTAATGCACACACTTAAAAGGCTGCTAAAAATGTTTGCCAAATACTTTTTTTCATATTTTTGTTGTCACTGACCAAATCCCTTAGTCCAAATAGAAAGTTGAAAGTATGCATAGACATAGTTACTTAGTCCTACTTATTCTGATGCTGTGCCAACTCTTACTAAAGACAGAACCACTTAAAAAAAAAAAAAAACAACCAAAAAAACCCAAAAAGCAACAGACAGTTAAGACTTGAACTGTGAAACATTTTCTAATGGTTTAAGTAGTGATGTACTAGAACAGATTGCCTAAAGATGGGCTTGATACTTTGAAGAATAGAAAGGAAAAATAGCTAACAACAATACATGAAGATTTTTTGTCAGAGGGAGCAGATGGATTAGATGCCTTCTTGAGATCCTTTACACATGATGTGACTTGCAGAAAAAGCCACATCATGATTTGGCTGATCCCCACAGCATGATGAGGTCATATGAAAGAAAAATTTTATACTGTATTTTCTTAGATAAATAAGTTAATAAATTGCCTACTCCATATCCCTTGTTGGAGTTCGCTTGGAACTCTGTGGAGCACTGTGTGAAGGCTGACAAAGAAACAAATGGAGCAGAATTAGGACTATGCAGTACACATCAATTTTAACAAATAGATATAAGGAAAATGATATTCACATTCCTTGCTTAATGTGGTTATTACCGCAATGAGTTATTATTAAGATTCAAGATCAGAAAAAATCTTAAGAACTTTATCATGGAGTACAGTAAAATAATTAAAAAAACGTAGGAAACTTTGGATACATAAATGGCACAAATGCAGGAGATGTATATCTGTCTTAAAGAGCAGGAGTCATAAAGACTAATGTAGCTGACGTGAGAAAACAAAGAAATGGGTATAAGAAGATTGCAATATTGATCAGAAGTTGAGTCTTGGGAAGTTTTAAGCGACGGGAAGCATTAGTTGCTTTAGTGAAATAGAAGATACAGTGAAAATCATGGAATGTGGCAGTAGGAGACCCACAGGCCATAGACTCATAGCATCCCAAAAGACACAGCTGTAGGGTCCAGCAAACTTAGGCAGTACCTCAAAGTATATTACAAAAGTATGCTACTGGCATGAGAGCACAGCAGTGGAGGCATATCCAATTTAGACAGAAGGACAAGTTTTGATTTCCTGTGACCACAAAATATTTACCTGATTCAGATTATAAAACTTTTTATGGCATGTATCCTTGCCATAAGAATGAACAAATAAGCAGTAAGAGTTCTCTACAGGACATGTCCTCACATGAGCCAGTTCAGACTGTAAAAGCAACTCAGCACTCACAGCTCCATTTTTCCCATTTAATACACTTCTTTTGTGGAACTGTGTTCCAAAGTCTTGACTTTAATTAATTAACAAGCTTGCAATCATTTCTGCTGTGATGAAAAACTCCTTATAGGGGACCAGCTCTAGAGCACAGAAAGGCATTTTAATATACAGAGAACATGAGGTATGAATCAGCTCAGTATATCATGAATAGTTGAGTTGTAACTCAATTAATGTTAGTTTTATTAACCTGCACTGCTCACCCCCTTAGTGGACACATCCATCAAATATAATTACCCTCTAATTTAAAACCACCTTTGACTTCTCCTCTTGTTCCAAAAAGAGACTCTCATTCGTAGATGCTTGCTTACAAAAATTATGAGATCCGCTTTTTTCACACATTATTTGAGTTTCCGTTTAAGTTCTCTGAAATATAATACTTTGTTTAACACAGCTGCTTATGTTATAAAATACTTTAGCTATATATATATATATATATATATATATAAATGGTGAGAGTCCATTCTATACTTTGTTTTCAACCAGATGAGTTGAAAGTAAGATCATAACATAGAGTGCCAGGTTCTGATCCTTTAGGCTTTATTGAACCTCTTACAAACAAAAATGTCAGGACTCGTACAATAATTATTAACAGAAATGGCAAGTCCTTTAGTATATTATGGTCAATAGAGCAGTATATAATGCTTTAGAAGAGGTAAATGTGCCATTTCCAGGTTTTTAAAGCACAATGTAGTTTACTTATAAACTGAAATAATTGCCAATAAATGAAGAATTACAAGTTTGGGTGGGGGGTGGTTTCGGCTTTTTTGTTGTTGCTGTTTTGTTTTGGTTTGTTTTGTTTTGTTTTTTTACATTGAGGCAGACACATCACTTTGCTGGACAGTAATAGAACTTATGTGCTGACATGTACCCTAATCCTGCCAAATAAGCTGCAGCTCTTTTGAGACATTGAATGCACTTAATTTCTTTAGAACACAGCAGTAAGCCTCCTCTTGTAGAAATAGCTCAGAATTTCACAGAACTGGGTCTACAGTGAGAAGAATATCACAGACATGCATCATGTGCTATGTTTTGAAGCACGCATGCTTTCTCTAACTGCAGCATCTCATGGTTCTTATTACAGGTCTAAGTTTATACTGCTACATAACTGTACAATAGCAAAAATGAGGATGTTTTTAGCTATCAGAAAGTATCAGAAATTCTCACTGTATATTATGAAAAGAAAGGACTTGAAGGAAGTAATGTCGCTCATTTTCAAAATTAAGTTGTTGTTCTTTCTTTTTTTTCTATTTTTTTTTTTTTGCCACAGCCATTCTTAAGTCCACCTGTTGTGCCTAGGTATTGCAACACATTCTAATATTGCATGGCATGTAAATAGAAACCTTAATTACTCATAATGATATGATTATATACACACATATATATATATAGATTATATATATATACATAATATTATCAGTCACATAATTACTCAGTATTATTTAATGGAATTTTGGGACTATGGATTTTGTTGTTTGATGTACTTTAAAATGTATGAAGCAGCATATTATTAAGACTATCCTCACCAATGCTTTTGATTATTTATTCATTAAATAAAGTGCTTTCTTTTGCTTGTTATAATCCTGTTTGTACAACCATGTGATAATGTTAAAATGGGTAAGTACTGTACGGGAATTATAACTGTTTCTTTTCTTGTCTAAATATATACCTAAACCAATATTTATTAGTGAACTGAGTTTTATGGATGTGTCTTTTTATGTGTTTACTATCTCTTTACACATAATCCAAATTTAAAGGGAAGCTGACATGACATTTTGTCATACAATTGAGAATGTCCCAATAGCTTTGAAATGATTTTTTTCCTTTATCTACAAGTGATATTAGGATGAGATCTGTACTTTAAATCAGATATAAAATTAATTCATAGTGCAATAGTTAAGTTTTGTTGACTGTAGCAATCAGAAGTAAACATACATTCTTAATTTCTCAGGTAAAGATTTAGTAAGTCTTGGATCAGATAGGGAGAAACTCTATACTCTATGGATAATGGTCATAATAGCTGATTTAACAGAAGATTAGCCAGAAATCTGGTACACTCTTCAGCTTTTTTTCATGTTTCATAGTCAGGTTTCACCTTTGTAGAGTAGAAAGGATTAACAAAACTGGGAACTGGTTTTGGTAAAACCTTAGATATACCCAATTCAATGGGAATTTCCTAGGTTAGTTTTAAAAGCCAGAAGCCAGCATTTTACTGGCATTTAAATGTGTTATTGTTCAAAGGAAACTCAGCTTTTGCTGTCATTTCATTCACTGCAATATTCCACAGGATACTTCCCTTCCCTTCCCTTCCCTTCCCTTACCTTCCCTTCCCTTCCCTTCCCTTCC
>JAWWEY010000001.1:61302515-61344743 GCA_035582745.1 Loriotus luctuosus | reverse complement strand
CCCGTCCCGTCCCGTCCCTTCCCCTCCCTTCCCTTCCCTTCCCTGCCCTTCCCTTCCCTTCCCTTCCCTTCCTCTCTTTTTCTGTTCCTTCACAGGAAGGGAATTGGAAGTGGGATCTGTGCGTGGTTCTGTAGCTATGTAACATTTTTGACATCTTGTCCTATGGGTGCTAATAGAGACGAAGGCTGTTGACCTCATTGCTCTCACAGTGGAGAGCAGGAGAGGGAGTGTAGCAGAAAGACAGGAAAGAAATAGGATAGGAAAAGTCTGTATGCATTAGGGAAGCAGTAAATTGTTGCAACAATGAAGAGAGTAATTTTGAGCCTTCATATCTCTCTATCTCTCTAGTACCATAAAAAAATGACCCTCCTATATATATATAGGGTTGTGTACACACAGCATTTAATACAATTGTCTTGTGGAAAAGGGGTATCCAGCATTGTGGCAAAGCTGTACCATTCCTTTTTTTTTTTTCTATATGAGTATAGAGATCACAAGCAATGCCATGGGGTTTAAGTAACTGAGCACTGAGTTTGACTATTAAATTTATTAAATTCTCAATACCAAATGCTTATAAAATCTTTATTTGCAGAAAATTTGCAAATAATCTGTAGGTCTAAATGATCAAGAAATTATGTGTTAGCAGCCAGCAAAGAAAAGAAGACAGTACACAAAGAATTACATTCCTGATAAACAATCCAGACTCTCCTAGCCCTCACAAAAGGGTGCAGATGGTAGAGATACAGGTGTAATGCTATAAAGCAACTGGGGAATTACTTTTCATGTGCAACATTCTACAGAAAGGTCTGGGTTATTACTATGTCTGAAGTTTAAATTAGTTCATTGTGAGGTTAAAGAAATCCAGTCACATAAAATCAAAATCCAATATCACATTAATAGAAGTCTCTTTTTTTTTCTATTGCAAGTCACTATTTCATTGTTATGTAACAAGCACTGCATATATCTTAGTATTGTATAAGGAATTTGTTTAAGAGAGCTTTCTTTAAATTTATGTATTACTTTGTGGCTTTTAAGTCAAGTGTGGAGTTTGTTTTCTTTTGGGAAGAGAAAGTTTGAATTCTGTTTAGAGTGTTCATACTTTTAATTTGGGGGGGAATCTAGATTTTTTCTTCAGGAGTATCATTTACCATAGGCAATGACATAGTCCTGTGCTTTTTACTGCATGATCTTGCACTCTTAGGACACTTAAGCTATCTTCAATAGAAAGTTCTTCTACATTATTGATAAAGATCATGCATAATTACTGTCTACCATGTGGTGTTCAGACCCCCAGAGGAAAAAAAATTTAAAGGAGGCAGTCACATAAAGACAATTGTTTTATTCACTAGAAAAAACAAAACCAACCAACCAAAAAAAAACAAAAAACAAAAAAACAAACACCTGTACTGTGTTATGAAAGCAAAATTTATGAGAGTCTGTTCATTCAGCCAGAACTACCTACTTGCTGAGTCAACGACACATTGCTTACTTCCTTCTTTAGGACCAACACTGAATGAAACTGTGAACAGTTGTGCCTCACAGTGAGTCTAAATCTCATTCTTAAAACGATTTGAAAAAATGGCTCTGGAGCCCCTAGATGTATGGTTTTGAGGGAAATTAAATATTGGGTAGGTCTCTGGCCCCTTAGATTTAGGTGTATAGTTGAGCAGGCCTTTGAAATAATCTCAAGTCCCCCAACAGGTAAACAGCTATTTTTGAAGAGCTCCAGAAAGAATCCTTTTTTTCCCAAGTTTAGCCACATTAGATCTCTGCTTTATGGAGAATCATAGTACAGAACCTGTTCCAAACTTTGCAGCCGACAGCTGCAAAGTCTCTGGATACTCTACCATGTCAAATTACTCATCATTAATATTGAAAACCTGAAAACCTATAAGCAGGACAACAGTGAAAAAGAGATATTGAAGCTCAACTGATTCAAGCACCCTATGGTTCAAAAAGAATGCAAACAAACATTATGGAAGAATGAGTGAAAGATGCATTTAAGAGTTTTAGATTCTTATTTTCTTTATGAAATAGGTAGCTGCAGGGAAGTATATTGCTAATATTGCATTTTCTTTGGATGCCCTACCGTGTTTGGTTCGATTACCATGCTAAAGGCTAAACTCAATAATTCTACAAGCAATAATTCTACACAAATATGCATTCAATCAATATATGGTTATGGTATGAAAAGTAGTAAGAAATTGAGTTTTTCTGCACCTCTAGAATATCAAATGCATAATTACTATTTATAATAAGCTTGCAGTCACGGACTCTGTAATTGCTTAGTCCTGAACAATTGCATAATTACTAATTCAACTACATTAGCATTGGGAGTAGACATGGATGATTTCAAAAGGGATACTACTGATTTAATGAGGTCTCTGTGCATTTCCAAAATTATACAAATACTGTTTAACAGCCAGCCACTGAAGTTTTTGGGTATTTGAACCAGTAAGTCAAACAACTACCAACCAAAAGAATCATTAGAGATGAAAACAAACAGAAATGAGAATGAAATTGCATTTTTCACAATGTGAAGCTACCGAAACTCTATTTCCTGACTAGTTTCCAATGGTCTGTCTAGCTTTACTGGAGAGTAGTTGCTGCTGAATCTACTGAATACCTAAAGCTGCCATTTGTGACAGTGTTTTTGTATTTTGAATGTTTGTGGCATTATGATTATGCTGGGATAAATGTGACAATAGACTATGGACACAGAAGGGCTATTCTGAATTCATTGCCCTTCTCTTGCATTCACCACCTCCTTTTTTCTGTGTGTGGTAAATGGCAAATGATCACATCCTGAGATTGTGGAACTGGTATTTTGCCAAAAGTAAATAGTTGTCAGGTCTGTCTGGAAAGGAATTTGTAAAATTTTGTAATACTTGCATTTCTTTTTTTCTTGAAAGTATCTTTATTCTACAAAGGTCCCTGCATTAAAAGCTGCCTTTGATTTCAGTGGGAGACAGATTAGCTCAAGCAGTAGTTTTCATGTTGGCGGTCATTACACCAAATAAGGATGAAAGGATGTGTCAGTCAGAGACACTACAAAATCCTTAAACTCGTAGGCCCCCGAGTAATCCCGCTGTGCTACCGACAATTACTATACACAGAGGAGGAAAGGGGAAGAAAGATTTTAATGTAAAAAGATTTAGACTGCCTAAGTTATAGCATGGTACTTGCAAATCTATCACACACTACCCAACTGTCCATCAGCACTTCCTCTTCCCATGGTGGACGTCCATCAGTTTTAATGGGGTTTTTTTAGTGCTTAAAGTGTACATGTGAACATCTGCCCATGTTCATTAATTTCTCACAAATCTCCATCCAACAAGCTGCTCTTGAAATTAGGTAGACGTTGGCTTCATCAATATGTTCACTGGATAAAATAAATAAAATTCTTATTGTCAAAACAGGACACCTGAGCCTGAACTACAGGTGGATGGGGTCATCTTCATCTCTTCCTAAGAAGTGGAGAATGACAAGAGCTGAATCACCACATTTACCTTCCAGCCAACAGACCTTCTAGAGATTAGGCTGAGTGCTATGAACTGAGTTAGTGTCCTCAGATTGCTGAGCCCTGTCTAGAACAAGCAGAGGTAATATGGGAGGCAAGAACTACCTACAACGTTCTTTAGCATTACAAAGAGGAGTTATGCCATATTAATCCCCAAATGGTAAGCCTACAACGGGCTATTTTGCTACATGAGCTCCTACTGCGAGGGCTGAGTGCAGCTGACACTGTCAGATTGGGGAGCACCTCTCCTAACTTCTGCTAGCCCATCCTCAAAAATCAACACAGCTGTTCTGATAGACCTCTCAACACCTTCACAGCTACTTCTGGGGACAACTGACCCCTACAGACAACCACAGAGAGCCCTATAATGAAAAAGGATGAACATCAGAGTGCAGACCAATGTGGCTCCTCCAAGCCAGAGCATTCTACTTCCATGAAGTATGCATATAATGCCTCTGGAGAATGAAAAAATAAAATAAAAATTAGTGAAAAGTTCACCTGAGATACCTTTTCAGATAGGAAATGTATTTCTTTATCAGCTTTAATTTCTACTGCTTGAATTCTGTGTGAAACAATAACATTTTCCTTCTTATACAATCTGCCCTCTTTTCCCCACTTTTATTCCAGTAGCATTTCAGCTTTCTGGCCTCAAGGAACAGATGTCAATGTTCCTGTGTAGTCTTTCCTTGTTTCTACCTATCTTTGCTCTACTGCAAAATCTCACAGGATGCACAGGGCAAGTGACACATTTTAGAAAATCATTAGCCTTTTAATCCTACAGGATCTCTTTTTCTTCAGATTCAGACCTCTGAATCTTTTTAATTTTAAGGGAAAGACCACATCTTTTTCCTCCTTTAGACTCTCAGGTAAATCAGATTGTCCATTAATTCAGTTTTACACAACAAAGTATGTCCCAAAGATGATGTTGACCTGCTTCAACACTTGCTGTGAATTACCTTTGTGGACAGTACCCCCACATTTTGAGGGAAAATTCTACTTTACAAGGGTGTTAAATGGTGTACACTTGTAGGGAATTATGTACAGCAGCTACTTTCACAAAATGTGAGGGGTTTAGAAAAGAGACAGAAAAGGATTAGGATAGGATAGGATAGGATAGGATAGGATAGGATAGGATAGGATAGGATAGGATAGGATATGATGAGCTTGACTGTCTGTAGAGGTAGAAAGAAAAGGGAATGGGAAAATAAAGATATAATACTTGATGTTTGTGCTTCCTGTAGCCAAAATCAGGATGGATAGTCTCTCTCTATGATGTCTGAGAGTATGATGCAACAGTTGGAAAGTTGTTCTGGATCACAGAAATTTTGATGCAAAAAGGTGAGGAAGAGTAGGGAAGTAACTCGAAAGAAGAAGGAATATGCAGTCCAGGTGTTAGGCCACCAGACCCATATGCAGGTGGCTTGCTGTGTGTATGCTCTAAGTGAAGCTATTCCCCAGACCTCACTAATTCCACTGGAGTTTGAGGAGGCCTGGGTGTCTTAAATACAACAATGCTCCAACACCTAAACAATCAAGCAGGATGAAAGACAACATGATATGCTTAGATAATCACTTCTTCAAACTCTGAGAACTGTAACTTGCCTCCCTACCCTTGTCCAGAAGCAGCATTTCCTCATTTCCTCATTCAAACTTAACCCTGTCTGGCTGTAGATTCTCACACAAATTCCTGTCTAACTCATCATATGAACATCATGTTGCTGGACTGAACCCTGAATTTTCATTAAAGCCTGTCATCTGTATGCAGTCTTCTTCTAATCTATGCCTCTTTTCTATCAGTCAGCTCCATTTCCCCCCAAGCCTATAGTCTTTGTTGAGGTTTTTAAAGTATCACTATGATTCAGATGTCAAGATAGGCATACATGGTAGTAGACTGAGAACAGAATGTGGGTGTCAAAGTTCAAAACAGAAGTAATGAATACATAGCCAGTGAGAGCATATTATCAACAAATCTAGAAGCAAGATGTTATTTTTAATATATATGAGAGGGTTGTATTGCAGATGTTGATGTTTTCTATATCTCAGTGCATCGCTGCAGATGCTTTCTGACTACAGACATATCTTTGTGCATGTGTGCATGGGAATGTGGGGAAGAAGCAGTTATTACAACACTGATGAGTACTAAGAGCTTTATAACCCTTTTAGTCAGATGAGCTACACCTATTGTGACAGCCATTTTGAAAGAAAAATAAGATAAAGTTGGTGTTTTTTGTTTTTTTTTTATTCATAGGGCTAATAATTTCCCTATATGTTTACCAATCTCTGATAATTTATTTCATAATGAGAAATTCCAAGTCATAAAATAAAAATAAGTCATTAAACCAGAAAATAAATAAATAACATATAGTGAAAATAACCTATATTCATTCCTGTACTAAATAATTTCAGTCGAATATTTTTAAATGTCCATTCTCTAAATTTTTGTTTGTTATATTGAAGAGTATTATTCTCAATTAAGAATGCAATTGAGGGTGTACATAAACATACAATTTAGTTCCATGAATTCAGAGGTACTGAATGCCTGATCTGAAATCTATTGAAGTTAATTAAGCCTTTTCTATCTTCACTTAGAAATTCAAACAATTTTGTACACTAAGTAATTAGTTAGAGTATTTAAAAACAAAATTTGAAACTAGTGTTATTAATTAAAGTGAGGCTTTGAAATCAGTTCAAAATATTTAACTCCAACTGCAATTAATGCAGAAACTTAAAACAGAGTTTCTCATCAACTCAAGTGTGAGACAATGTTTATGAGCTGGTTTTCATAATAGAATCCTTTCTCTGTCATTTGCCAATTATTTTTGTTATATTGTTCTTCAGGAATGAAGAAAATATCTCTCATGATATTTTCTTCAAACATCATAGCAGGTAGAAAAGAAAAAATCAATCAAAAAGACACAAATAACAGAAGGAAGAAAAAAAACCCAAACCATGGGGGTCATCCCAATGTATTACTGGGATGTGTTTTTCTAACTCCATGAGTAGTGCTATGGGTTGCTGTAGTCCTAAGGGTTTCTGTTGATATTTAATTATTTTTATTCATTTTTTTTTGCTATGGATTCTATACTTTGCTCAGGTGCACAAGATCGTGGACATCAGTAGTGCCTGTGAATTGTCAACATCAGATTTGTTTTCTGCTGCTGTAGGGGAATCAGATCCAGCAATATTAGCATCCCTTGCCTGCACTCCATAGGAAAACAGAGTTGGAAGGGGCACTCTTTGCTGGTTTAAAAACAGGCTGGATGGCCAGACCCAGAGTGTGGTGGTGAATAGTCCTGCACTCATTTGGTACCTGGTCATTAATGGTGTTCCTCAGAGCTCAGTGTTAGAATCAGTCCTGTTTATTGTCTTCATAGATGATCTGGGTGACGAGGGGATCAAAGACACCCCCACTAAGTACACATGCAA
This sequence comes from Loriotus luctuosus, assembly GCA_035582745.1. Classification (NCBI taxonomy): domain Eukaryota; kingdom Metazoa; phylum Chordata; class Aves; order Passeriformes; family Thraupidae; genus Loriotus; species Loriotus luctuosus. The sequence continues at coordinate 61,337,797 of JAWWEY010000001.1, read as the reverse complement.
CATTAATTTGTGTGTGACTGTCAATCTGCTGGAAAGTAGGAAGGTTCTGCAGAGGAATCTGAAAAAGCTGAATCAAGGGGCTGAGACCAAGAATATGAGGTTCAACAAGAGCAAATATTGAGTCCTACACTTTGGACACAACATCCCAATGCACCGCTGTAGGCTGGGGCAGAGTGGCTGGAAAGCTGCCCAGCGGAAAGAGACCTCAGGGTGCTGAACATGAGCCATCAGTGTGTTCAGGTGACCAAGAAGTTCAATGGTATCCTGACCTGTACTAGAAATAGTGTGGCCAAAAGGACCAGAGTAGTGATTATCTCCCTGCATGCACCCCGTGTGAGGCTATACCTTGAATGCTGTGTCCAGGTTTGGGCCCCTTAATTCAGGAAGGACACTGAGGTGCTGGGGTGTGTCCAGAGCAGGGCAGAGGAGATGGTGAAGGGTTTGGAGCACAAGTCCTGTGAGGAGCAGTTGAAGGAGCTGGGCTTGGTTAGTGGGGAGAAAATGAGGTCTTCAGGGAAGATCTTATTGCTTTCTGCAAGCTCCTGAAAGGTTGTAGCCAGGTGGGAGTCAGTCTCTTCTGCCAGGCAACAGCAACAGAACCAGAGAACGTATCCTCAAGGTGTGCCAGGAGAGGTTTAGGTTGAACATTAGGAGGAATTACTTCAAAGAAAGGGTGATTAAACATTGAAATAGGTTGCCCAGGGAGGTGGTGGAGTCACCATCCCTGGAGGTATTTAAGGAAAGACTTAGCGCCATAATCTAGTTGACATGATGTTCAGTCAAAAGTTGGACTCAATGATCTCAGGTCCTTTCCAGACTAATTGGTTCTGTGATCCCCTAAAAACCAAACGCAGAGACCAGCAGAGACAAAAATGACCTTTTAACTGGAGACTTCTGTCCTTGACAACAGATTAGCAAGATAGACAACAGATAACAAGACCATGCAAACTTCTGCTAGTATGCTTAGATTCAACTGACTCCCTTCAACCTGACTTGGATGTAATCTCTCCTACCTGGTTGAACAATTTTTATCACTTGGAGTTGTGTTTGTGTGTCCTTGAAGTGTTACATTTGTCTGTCCTGCTTACATGTTACTTCTTTTAAGTCCAGCGCTCACCAGCTGCTGCTGGATGCCGGTGTCTTCTATCCTAGATGTGTGATCAGCCCAATGCAGCCTTTTTATAATGATGATGGCTACAGTCCCTGGAACATAACTGTGCTCTGAAACTTTTTTATTGAAAATTTTATCCTGCCATCTGATGCACAATATGGTCCACAGATGGTGCAGATGACATTTGTCTAGGAGTCATGTATGTCGTCACTAGCCCATGTCTTCAAACCATTCAGCAAATTGGATAACAGAGCTGCTTTATAGACTTCTAATGTGACCTACTAACTAATGCTGAGCTGCTGTTTGACCTCAGAGTAGCCTACATCCACAGCCTCATGGTGCAGTACAAAAAGCAGTATTTTGTCTTGAATTTTTTAGAATAAAAACAGAATTGTAGAAGAATGGAGGATATATTAGTGATTTCTTCTAAAGGTTTTTTTTTTTAAAGTCTGGTTTCCATTGTTCTAAACTGGAAGCATTCCAGTTGCTGACATCACGTCTGTTAAGAGTCAATACTTCTCAGTTTATAGTTCACTTGTGTTTCTTATTTGTTGCTATAAATGGCTAAGTGCCTCATGGAAGGGCCAGACTTTGATCACAGCAGGCAGCAGGGAGGTAAATGTCTTATTAATCTGAGTGTACAGATAAGCAAGTAGTCTTATGCTCACAGAAGATCTGCTGATATATAACAAATACTATATGTGACTAAGGTTATAGAGTTTGTCTCTCACATTCCTATTGTTCAGGAAAATTAAGAATAAAAAAGGGAAAATTTAAAACAAAACAAAACAAAAAAAAACCACCACATCTGCTAACTGATCAGATTTCCACTCTTTTCTTTGTCTATGTAGAAAACTCAGAATGTAAGGGGAAATTTAATCTCAACAGTGGCTTTTCTTTTTTGTACCACAGAATCACAGAATGTTTTATATTACCCCACTGAGGGAGTTATTCCTTTTTCTTTTTTGATAATTTTTGTTTTAAATTTAAAAACATGTTAAAGAGAGTTCAAATTATGTTGTACTAATGCATTACTGCTATAGAGGGTACATTTTCCCTCCAGATCTACTGTAAATTATACAGTACAAGGCTTTTAACTTTCTCATATGGAAAATTTCTTCTGAGTAGCTCTGTTGTCTTCTTCTGGACTATATATATCTCCCTCGTGTTTTTTTTTTTCTCTGTTTACAATCTATTTGTGGATAATCAGAGCTGATTGCTGTTTTAGGTGATGACATGATTAAATCACATGCTTCTTACATCATACTTTTCCTTTTGCAAATTTTTCTGTTTTAATATTCCTTTCTTAAAAAAAAAATTAAATTCTAAATTACAAAGTGAACATATGTTTCCAGTGAGCTTCCCAGGTGTTTAGCCTCAGTGACTACAGTTTATTTGAACCCAGAAACATAGATGAATAATTCAGCTGAAATTATTCCTTTTGATGTGTTTTACCTATAAAACACCTTATCTTTTATTCAATGAATTTCCTCCTCATTTGCCTGCATTTATTACCTTGCAGTGAAGCTCTTGTTGTTTTCTTCTCAGAGATTGTAGGTATATGATTCAATGTATTTCATTAAACACACTTAACAAGTTTATGGGGTCAATTAAGTTTGTAATCTCTTTCATACTTGATTAGTTACTTTGAAAGGTAATATGTTGCTTCCAGTTCTTTCCTTGGATATGACTGTGGAATAGTCTTAACAGTCTGTATGTGTCTCTCAGATGTTGACATCAGGTTGTTTACTGTCTTGTCCACACTGGTAAATAATACTAGTGCTTGTAATGCCCAGTGTAAGCCCATTTTTAGTCTAACAATGGATCTTTTTTCCCTCACCTTAGAGGTTCTTTCTCCTAAAGAACACATTATCCACATCATTCTCATCGTAATCATGACTCCCTACAGGCTACAAAGAAAGTTCACAGTATGGTGTCTTGAAACCCCAGACGAAATATAGGTACTGGTCGGGAGCGAGGAGCTTGGATAGAAACATTTTAGTCACTTTCTATTCTCTGGAAAACTTAAAGTGAGTTTTCAGAAAAGAAAGAAGAAACAAGATACTTCCTAAAATATAAGTTAAATAATTAACTGTGCAGAAACCGCATCAGGCTCTTTCTACTTCTGTGGTTGCACAAACAACATTACAAACTACCCTCTGTATTCTTCTTTCCATTAAATATTGCTATTATTGGTGAGTCCGTTTCTTATAAGTAATTAATTAAAGTGTTTGTAAACAACATTTCCCTTTCTCTTTCTTTCTTATACATTCTCCAAGGACCAAAATCAGCAGTGAGTGAAAGGACTTCCAAGTACAAATATTTCAAATTAATTTAAACTCTTTCTCTAAGTATGTAACAAGTCTGTTTTTCTCCCTAGTGATTTATTAATTTTAAATATCTCTGTATATAGCTGTTTCCTTCTAATTTTAAAATACCCTCAGAGGCTCTGCCAGAAATTTGCAGCACAAATAGAATGTGTTAGAGGGGAACTGTACTGTTAACTGTAAAAGATCAGAGGTCATCTACATACATTTAACAAATAAATTTCAGATGCTCTGTTATGTGTCAAGAAAAAGCCAGAGCTTAATCACTTAATGGCATGTTTATGTAGACATAAGCAAAGGTCTAGCTGATCCTTCTTTAGGGTATTATGACTGACTCTCCCCGCCAAAATTCTTTAAATGTTATTTTCCAAGCTTTCCTTTCAGAGCAAGGATTAAGTTTTAAAGCTAAAAATACAGCATAGCTGTTCAAAAGTCACAGTCACTGTAGTACTAACTCAGCTATGTCACAAATTACTGTTGATTTGTTTCTATTTAACTTGTTAATATTACATTAAACAACATAAATGGATTGTGCCCATTTTTCAAATAATACAACTTCAGGTCTCAAGTTCAATACTTTATTTTTGCTCCAGAAACCAAGAAAAATTGCACCCTTGGAAAATGAAACTCTTGTTTCATAAGACAGGGAGATACTGAAACCTAATCCTTCACAGTTTTGCATCTGTTTTTCTCTAAACCATCTTCTTACATCCCATGTGACAAACCTACAGAACAAAAGAGCACATCTGGAACTAAACTGGTGATGGCTGACTGTGGTATAGACTTTAAGTATCGGCCAGTTTTACACTAAGTTAAGAGAGGTTCCTTGCTTCAGAGAGGGGAGGAGCACCTTCAATTTAAATAAACTGAAATTATGTTTACTTATAATTGAATATTAAGTATATTTTCTAGGTCTCAACAGACTTTCTAAGTCGATTGGAGATGGACTTTTTTTTCCCAATCATATTTTTGACATCAAGATTTTCAGAGAAGGCTGATACTGTATACATTTAAACAACCTTCAAGGCTTAGGCAATTCAAATGAGGAAAATTTCAAATGTCTCATTGAGCCTCTCACTCAATTCTTTCATTGCAAGAAGATGATAAAAATCCTGACTCATTTGATTTTCATCTTTAAGGCAGTTTTCAAAAGTATGATGATAGTTTACTGTCATTGCATAATATTTCTAGAGGTTTAGTGATTTGATTTGTGTCTTATTGGGTAAGACTGCTGCATTTTTATATTTATTGACAATTTGGGGTCCCCCCCCTCTGTTTGCAGATTCAGTATCTGAAGGTTTCTGCAGGGCTTTTGCAGTAGTAGATTTGTGCACTTGGGGGTTGCCATGGTAGGTTTTTCCATGTGGTTGGCTTTTGGTTTATTAGGGTGTTTTGTTTGTTTTCTATAACTAAAGGACACATTTTTTTAACACTTTCATCCCTGAAAAGTCTTTTTCTGTGATTTTAATCTGGTCTTTTGGAGAGAAGTAGATTCACATGAAAAAAAAAATAATTGTATAAATAAAAAATTAAACACCAGTTTGTTTTTAGTATGATGCATTCCATTATTTTTTATGATTTTTTGAGAGAAAGATCCCAGAAAGTTGCATTACTAGTAGAAATAAGAGGGACAGTTTTATTAGGATAACTCTTATTTGCACGGACTGCCAAAAATGCTTAATGCCTGTAGATTTTTATGTAAAAAGGTTGCAGTTTAGGAAATGCTGCTGCTGAAATGAACTGTTCCCAGATCCAAGAATGGCATGAAAATTTTATTTCCTGTAGGCTGTGTTACAGTGGTCAGTAAATGTTGATACCCATACCTCTAATGACTATTACAACAAGAATTAAAGGGATTTTGTTGGGCCAGTTCTGGCAGCTGGTACATTCCTGAAAATATCCCCTTAAATCAGACCAGAAAATCCAATCACCCGTGAATGATAAAGGTGCACGATGAAGGGTTCTCTTTCCCTAGTGTGTTTAATCCTTTGTTCTGTCTTTTCCTCTTCATCAGGAATAGAGTTAAAACTAAAGCATGTGTTCAGTTTTACATTGTTGAAAGACATGGAACCTCAGAAGAGTGCTTGGTTTAACAATTTGGATGCTTTCCTCTCTTTTCTGCTCATCTTGTGTACACACAAAAACCAATGTGAGACATCCAAGCATGAAATGATCTACAGCTCTGAACTGTAACATTTAATTCACTGGCTTGGGTGGGAGTGAGACCTTGCTTCCAGGTGAGCAAACAGTTGGTTTCATTTTACATTCTGTGGTATGTCATAAAGTGTTGCAGCAGTCCTAGAAGCCAAGATCTGAGCTACACAATTTGCTGTTCACATGCAGTATAGAGGTACTAGGTTTTATTCTTTTGTGAGTAGATAGAACAAGGATTAATGCTTGATCAATTCAAACACATACTCCTGATTTCCAGTACAGAAAAAAACCAAACAAAGACACCAGGGAAAAAAATACTAGGAATGCTAATTTCTGTTCTGTTCTGCTAAGAACCATACAAATGCTGAGGCTTCAGAAGGGTTAGCAGACTACTCCAATCCTATCTGCCATCTTCAGCCACAATTCCTATCTAAAAATTACCCTTTTGGGAAAGGAAAACAAAGTAGAGTTGCTCAGATATTTTGGGAGGCCTGCTCAGTACTCAGTCAGGTCAACTCCCTGTTTGTTTGCTGTGGCCATCTTCTACAGAGGGCACTGTGAGAGCAGAAGAGAAAAGTGTGGGCTGCATTGGAAAGACATTTTTGTCTCCTCCACAGGGGTATAAATCCAGCTCCATGTTTTTGTTTCATATTGCAGAGAAAGAAGCATTCTCATTTTGATGAGTGACACAGAACTGCATATGCACTTTTTTTTAATGGTATCTATATCTGTTTAAGATTACACATTAGCATGCCTTGTCATTGAATTTTCTTCAATATCTCTAATTTATCCTTAAAATATGATATGGTTCAGTTGCCCTAGGTTTGGGAATATATTTTTCCCAGTGAGCTAGGGTGGGTTAAAAAGTATTGTTGGTGAACCCTGCTTGTGACCTAAACTGACACTCACAGCAGGAGATATATGGGATAGAATAACTGTCTCAGTGGGACACATGGGCTGGGGCGCAAACAGCAGTGCTGAATCACACTGAAGTAACTTAACAAAACTGCAGGGACAAGCAGGAAATCAGAACATTTTTTCCCCATTCTGAGATTCATTTCAAAAATTCTGTAAGTGAAACTCATGACCTAGCAGGGTAGAACAGGGAGTTTACAACAGCTCTTTTTCAAACAGGAAGTACTTTAATTTCATAAGTGGCAGCACTATGGTTTTCATTGTTGAAGATGAAAGCAGTGTCAGCATTTCTACATTGCAGTAACCCTGACCATAACTTTGTTAGGAAAAGAAACTGTAAGACTGTTTGCAATGGCAGTCATGCAGAGAGACTCTGCAGGAAAACTTCTGGACTTACTCCAGTCATTACACATTTGGAAAGAGCTTCACACAAAGGTATTTTGTGCATGACTAGTCCAGAGGAATAGGTTTCTGGACCAACTGGTGTGTAGCTAATTTTAAAAAGTCAGTTTACCATAACAATTATTTTATGGGCTGTAGAGCAGATCTCATTAAAGTAGGAAGAGAATAATAAATTAAAGGAGAACCAAACATTAATACGTCTAATGCTGCCTCTACTTAATAGGAACATTACAAATGGTAATGAGAACACTGTTCATCTTTGTAGGGGATGGTGGTAAATATGGTAAAAATAGACAAGTTTTATATTCTCAAGCACAATTTTCTCATGTCATTTCTTCTGTCCTTTTTTAAGCATCCTGCGTAGCAGCTTTTTTGTACTCATGTCCTTGTATTACTATTCTGACTACTTTTTTCAGGTCATTTTCTAATTGTTTTACTTTCTCCTTTTTAAAAAAGCCTATGTGTAAGTTAGCCGTAGTTTTACCTCTGCTGGAGTTAGGAACATTTCATTCTTATATCATCCTTTTTCTCATCTACTTTGTTTTGATTTTTTTTTTCCTTTTTCTTTAAGTCTCAAAACACCTGGTCTCATCTACTTGTGCATAACACATACATATTCATGTGTGTTGGTACACTCCCACACTGCTTAAGGCAATTGGATGGAAAGGCAATAAACCCCAAAAATTACACATAGGAGGTTTTTTTCTGTGAACCTGGATACACACTTCTCTCCAGTGAGGTTCATAAAGTGGAACCAGTGTCCATGTATACTATAATAATAGGTAAAAATTTCAGATTCACTCTAATGCAATGTAAATTGCTGTACAGAAGAATGAAGACCATGCAGCAAATAACTGAATAATTAGACATTATTTTTACATACTTATTTCCCTATTAGATGTATTTCTATAGATTTTTCTATATTCACAATGCTGATTATTTAAAATATTAAAAGTTTACCCGCTTTGCCCTTTGGTTTTATTTGCTAAATTAATTCAATTTCATTCACTTTCACTTTAAACAAATGTTAATTTTATATATCATTGTATATAAAAGTCAAAGATCTTTTTTATGGTGCTTTTTTATTCACCTTTTATTCTTCCCACTTCCACAGTAAATATCAAAGAATGACAATAGCGGTCAGCAGGAGTTTTCCCATTGACTTCAATGGAATCATACTTAGATCTGAGCTGAGTACGTTTGAAAATCTCAGTGACTACTGAGCGATTCTGAGAAACACCACAGGGATGCCTAAAATTCAACATTTGCCATCCAAAAGGGAGAAAACTCTCCTGGAATCTTTTTTTAGTAATGGTAATGATAACTATTTCTTTCATACTGCTTTTATTGGTCAGTCTTGTATCTCACTGCAAAGGAGATTGATATCATACTTCCCACTTCATGGACAGAGAGATGGAGGTATAGTAAGGGAAGGATCTTGCTCACCTCAACAATTGTGTGGGCATTCAGTGCTGTTTGAAGGTCCAGGGGGGATTTAGGAGAGTTACACTCAAACAAAATCAAAACACTGTTTGGGGAAGTAATCACATGAATCATGAAACATACTTAAAACATGGAAATGGTATCATGGATTTGTGAAAGTGAAGTGGGCTCTGCAATCATAATGCAACCACTTCTGGTGCCATGCCTTGGAGCTCAGGCTCAGTAGCAAAGGCTCCTTCATCTGCAGTGGCTGCTGCAGGACCTCACAACAGTGACTGAGGTGAACGCTTCTGACTCTTCACAGACTGGTGATAAAAACAACAGAAGTTTGTAACAAGTCTTAAAGTTTGTCAAGTTTTCACTTGAGTTCATACGGGTTTCATGCACTCTGGGTTCGCTCATGCTTTAATAGAAAAGTTCAAATGAAACAGCATCATAGTTTTCATAGTTAGGTTGAGAGCAGTGCCAGATTACTACTTTGCACTGACTCTGAATGTGTGAAATAAAGACTGGAGCTGAGTTCCAAGCACCCATGTTTAGGTTTCTGTTTATCTGTCGCCTGCAGACTTAGTGTTGAAGCTTTCATTATTGCCAGTGTAACCCAGAAAGAAATTCATCTTGGAGCTTAATTCAATTGCCTAATCATAGACCTTGAGCACTAATTTGAGACATCTAGAGATAATCAATAAGGTTTCATAGATTTGCATATATAAGAAAAGACTTACAGGAATCACACTCTAGCCTGAAATATCAGACAGATGTCAGCCAAAGTATTCTTACAACTCAAGTGGCAGGGGATAGAAATACATGGGTAGCTGAATTGAGCAGATTATTTACCATAATATGAGTTTATAATTTTAATAAATAGACATATAGATACCCTCATTAAAGTTTCTGAATTAAAAATGCAATTTTATCTTCCATAGTGGATACTTTGCATGAGTTTGCAGAAATTGGATTGACAGACAAGCTCAAGATGTATTCCAGTTATTTTTTTTTTACTTTGAGGAAGAAAATTAAGGCTGAAACCACACTACCAATCTAACCAGTTCACCTGAAAAGAATGCAAACTAAAACTCACTATATAGCAATAGATTCAATGAGCTAATACAGCTCAGTTCAGTTCAAGAGATCAGCAACTACTGCCGTGCTACTTGCCCTATGCAGTCTGCTTTGACTTCCAATGCATTTCCCATAGACTAAGATACTCCTGTAAATATTATTTTTCATCCCTGTGGGGATATTTCAGCTAACCAAGAGTATTTCAAACAACAGTATTTTTCTTCTGTGTTTAGGCAACTGAATTAAATGCTAAATGTCCTAGCTGCGAGGGAAATAATTAATATTGAAGTCTGAGTTTCTTGAAGAAAGATGTTAGAAATAGCAGAAAATAAAAGGTAGTGTGTAACAATAAGCATAAATTTATGTAAGTCTTTGTTAGGAAGTGTTATAAAAACTATTAAAAACAAATAATGCACAGAGGGTGAAGATATTATTTAGGAAAAATGTGTCTGACCAAAAGACAAAGCAAAAATTTCAAGATGTCAATTGCTTCCTGATCAATAAGCATATATATGGCTTGTAACATATATGCTGAAACATTTTTAAGAAAATAAAGATAAAAATATCCATAAATGAACTCTTGAAACAAGAAGAATGCTTTGATTTAGAATTATTTCAATCTCTTTTTATTTCTATACCATCGATACTCAAGTCTGTGTAAACAGCTTCGATCCTAATTTATTTTTTGAGGCAGAGGAATAGACACTTTAACAGAGTCAGTAAAACAGTGTCTTTTAGACATCTGTATTAAGATTAGATGAATCTTGCTTTAGAACTGTTTCTCTTCACTGGGTAAGGTGACATCTTTCTTTTTCTAACTTTCATGAGAAAAAGCAGGTCTCAGGCAATGCTGTCATTTGGTATCCTTTATCCAGGAGAGCTGTTATTTGTACAGTCCTGTAGAAATTCTCTCTGTTTTATCTATTTCATATGTAGGAAAGAATCACTAAAAAACTTGACACTGTAAGTTTAAATTGGCATGAGCATCCCTGAGCATTTCAAACACATATCTTTATCCTCTTAGATGGGGCTGCATCAATAAACAAGTATGAAAGAATCTGAATGAGTGTCAGTCGAATGAACATCAAACTGAGCAAAGTATAAATAATAACAATAGAAAAATGAGGATGTTCATTATGGTTTCTAGTAAAGAAAAGCTACTGGCTGCTGAAGTCAACTTTAAGAAAAGTGATGTCTACTTCATAGGCTTGCAATTTTTTCGCTATTATCACCTTTGACTATTGTAAAAAAAAACATTGTAATTACTTAATAAAAACAGATGCAACATTTGTCTCCAACAAAACATGTATTTGGCATTGTTGAGAAAAGCAGAGACCAGGGAAAGTTGCATTTGTATCTTCATTGGGGCATCTGGACACTACAGTGATAGAATATTAAACCTGTTTAGATGATAGATGGTAGGGAGAAATGTAAGTGGGTGCTTTAGGGGTCAAAAACGGGAGGACTGGATGCTGTTTCCAATGGCTTCACTGGCAAAGGATGTTATATGCAGAGTGTATTTTGATTAAGATAAGCAGGTTCTTGAGAATTTGGCTATTTGATCCATTATCCTTAAAAATGTACTCTGATACTGACCTAATGTTTAAATACTCTGATAGCCTAAAAAAGAAATAAAGTATTAAAAAAATGATAACTATTGTGGGATTTTGTTTGTTTGAGGTTTTTCCTTTGCTTGTTTGATATGATTTTGTTCTGTTCTGCTTTGTTTTTTTCTCTTTTTTTTGTTTTGTTTTGGCTATTTTTGTTGGCTTTAAAAAAATGTTTGTTTGTTTATTTGCTTGTTTTACTAGAGAACTGATGGTGAAAAGAAGAATCTTTCAAGAAGAAAATGCTACATGGTCTAAAACCTAAATGAAAAGACTGAAATTTTTGATGATGGAGGAAAAAATCAATAGCAAAGTACTAGTTGTCTTCACATGAGCTTGGGTAGTTGGGCAAGATGTCAGGAAAAGAAAATTAATTTGAACTGAAGTTAAAAAAATCACATGTGTAGTTCAAAAATCTCTAAGTGAAAAAAAGGAAATAAAAAAACCCAGTGTCAACTGTCTTTGTTCTTCCAATCTCATTTTACAAAATAGTCATTTAATGACATTATTTAATTACTTTTCAGATGTACCTCTCATGTTCTGCTGCAGGAATAATTTATTGGGTTATAAAAGAAAAATATGAGCTTAGTTACACAGATAAAGTCAGAATATTAAATTTCCTAATAAAATTATATACTCATACATAGACATAGCCAATATTGTTGTCATGCTGGATGCACAAAGTATAATTGTCATTTCAAAATTACACATTTCTTTCCTTCAACCTCAAGAAAATTTAGTCTGAATAAATGTTAACACATGTTCAATGACAAAAAATGTCCAAATACTATCATATGTTATTTCTCTATAAAGAAAATAAATCTTATAATCCATATGGTAGAGGATGAACTGGTTACAGATCTCACTGTGGCATGCCTCTTGAGGATTCATTTATTTAAACTGCAAGAAGCGAGAGAAGCTGAATTTCCTTCCTCTGTGTTGATTGTGTTTGCTGACCTCTGCTAGGGCCAGAAGTACTGCTGTGAGATGCTGTCACTTCCTTCTCAGCTGTAACTTGGCACTGAGGCTATTGTCCCTTCAGCAGGGATCCCTTGATTCGGTGCAAGATCAGAAGGCATCGCCTGTGCCTGGCATATTTATAAACTAACATATGTGATCCCAAATCTTCCCTGTCCAAGGCAATAGAATGAAAAATAATAGACCTTATGCATTACTACATATATGCTTTTTTCTGTCAATAGACTGCTGGTTTAAGTCTATTGCTTTATTCATTCATATCCCCTTTTTCAAAATCTTGTTCAAGCTTGATTTAAATACTGCATTTACATACTGCAATGTGTGGAATGAAGAAAGTATTTTTGCTACTCCTAAACACTTAATATGTAATAAAATTGACAATTCCTTTAGAAAAGTGATGTTTTGATGCATTGCAGTTTGCTTAGCTTACCTTCAAGAAGCATTCTGCTTTTGTTGCAAGATAAAATAATGGTAAGGATCCAAGAATAATTCTGCTGTTGGCTAAGTTCCTTGAAATGTGTCTGCATGCTATTTATAGGTATCTGGTTTTGGGTAGTGATTATCAAGATAAAAAGTGTACTTGTTTCTAGTCACAGATCTCTTTTTTTTGTGCTTTTAGCATTAACCTGAAAGCACAATTCAAAATAAGAATTGAGGCGGTTACACTGTGAAATGTTTGCATAACTTAGCAAGAATTTGATGTGTTCTCAGTTCTCTGAATACTTCTCAGTAACAGTATTATTTAAATTATTCTCAACTAAATAGATTCCTATATAAAGAAATAAAATTATGCTTCATATGGGTATTTTATAGGCCTCAGTAAGGTGAAGTCTTTAGAGCAGATGACAAATCCATATTGAGGTTATCAGAAAAAAAAGGTAGGCACGATGAACATAAGAAAACACAAGAGAAAGAAAAACCTGATTCGAATGACCCAGACCCAAAGTTATTAATTTGATATTCCAGGATTCTAAAACAGTCTTAAATGGAATAATTGCTCTTTTTTTTTTTTTTTTTTTTTTTTTGTTCGACAGAAACAATAAAATGTTTCATTAGCTAAACCTGTAGAATTCCCAGAGAGAATATTGACAGTCAAGAGCCTTTTTTATGTGGAACTGAAAAAGGCTTTTATACTTCAAGAAGTTACCATTGTTTTCTCGGGGTCCAGTTATGATTTTAGATTTTGATCAGAGAAGTTTACACTTCAAGAGGACAAATTGCTTCATGAATCCCCCAGAGGGGGAAAAAAAAGACAAACCAAGAGAAAGCAACCTCAGATATTATATGTCACCAGAGTTTAAATTCACAGTAAAGGAACATGATGCTGACTTTATATCCAAAAAAAGGTCAGTGATTTGTTGGACTCATATAAATGACTTAATTGAAGCCTCATCTTTTTTCACATTAATGCATAGACAAACTTGCCCTCATTTATGAAGACAGTCCTTGAGTTAGTAGCCACACCTAATAGTCAGTGTGATGATTTGATAGTCAGCTGGATGACTTCACTGGTTTATAGTTGTCTTAGCTATTATTTAACTGACAATGTTCAAGACACTTGTGAATTTTCATGTCTAGCTTGAACACAGTGGGCTACATCAAAACCACTCTCATGCTTATTTCTGTTGTGCTCCTATTTTAGTAATTAATGCATTCACATTCATACATATAGAACATAGTTTTATATATATATATATATACATACATATGCATATGCATATACATATACATATTTAATTCACATATTCATTTCAGTATTAATATATTCCTCGCAGTACATATTATACAATCTAAAAAAAAGCATAAATGGCACAGCAAAAACACAGCAATATGAGAAGACAAATATGGCATGGCAAATCAGCCTAAAAAATAGACTTGATACTACTGCATGAAATACTTGAAGAGCTGCATTCAAATTATATTTTCTGTCTCAGTCTTGTTTGAATTTACAATAACTTTCTTGGAATAAGTCTGCTGTCTACTGTAGTTCTAGATGTTTAAAATATCAACACAAAATTTGACTGTTAAAATATTTACAACTTTTTTCATTTGCCAGATTTATTTTAATTTAGTCTAGTTCTATCGTTGCAGTTTGCTAAGACACAAAATACATAAGAAAGAAAAAAGTATACTTTACTCTTTTATTTGTCTATCACACTTCATAATCAAATTTTTAAAAAGTACCAACAAATTAGATGGTTTCAATTAAATTCTGAACTAACACTTATTATGAGTACAGTATTTGCAATTGTCTTTCAGTTTCTTTTTGTTGCACCTCATTATATGTTAGCCCCAAGAAATTGAAATATAGATCTTATTATTCCCATTGTCTATCAAAATGTGAAATGTCTTCTCCTAAATTCTAATGTCTAAATACGATAGGCATTAATTTAAATAGTAATTACTTTTTTCATGTCATAGATGTCAGTAAACTGTAAAATTGCAGGATTATAACTTCCATAGTATTTTTCTTTTTTTGTGTCAGAAATTGCATAAAATTGCAATTGCTTGGTAGATGTATGTTCATGATGAAAGTATGAAGGTAAGGAAAAATATATCAATGTATTTTTCTCTTATTAGCACTTTCCTGTTCAAAAGTTTGCTAATGAGTCCAGAAAAAAAAAAAACACTAAATATTTACGAAGTTATATGCTTTCAACTTTACAGCAAATCTCATTTCCTGAAATATTACAATAACCAGTCAGGTAACCACCTACCCACTTTCACTTTTGCTTTGTAAAGGAAAGTCCTATTAAAAGCATATACAATACTTTAAATTGTAGAATTATTTTTCCCACAGAATTACTGTTTCTAAATCCAAATTGCCAAAGACTGCTCTATGAGCCTCTTCCAAACGTCTGACTTATTTTTTTTCTTGTTTTTGTTTCTCCTTTATGAATTGGAAAGGATGTGGAGAAAATACATTCCTATTCAAATGAATCTGTTTCTACATAATAAAACAAATGCTGCAATGTGATCCCTTTCAGGCAAACAGCTCAGGAAAGCAACTGCAAGCTTTTTCTTACTTCACTGCTATGCTTTATTGCTGAAGTAAAACACTTCAGGGAGGTATTAAATATGCGTGCTATTCTTTTTTCTAATTTTAGTGTGAGAATTACCTTCAGAACTGTGTTTATACAGTATGCAGAATACAGCAGATCTGTGGCAGAGTTAAGAAACCCATGAGGAGGTATCAAAGTTTATGCATCTTACTTCAAATTAAATCTCTGCATCAGTGGGGTATTTTCATTTTATCTTTAATAGAGACAAGGAGATGGGTTGAAAAATGTCTTAGGTGCCTTGCGCTTCTTTGTCATTTTTATCCTTCCCTCTCTAAAACTAAAGAGATCCGTTAAAACTATTCATGATAAGCTCTAAAATGTTATTTGCTATCATTTGTTTTTACAGTTCTGTGAGATATTTTGCTTTTTCTAGGAGCTTTGGGTTGTAATACCTTTAAGTATAAGCATCAGCTGAAAATACTATGTCTTAGAAAACTGCATTTATGAGTATTTAAGCTTTCATTTTGGAACTACAATCTTCAATCTGAAGTCAATTTATATTTCCCTAGGACTTGGTATTTTGTGGGGTTAATTAACAGCAGTCGTCCAAATTCCTTTTCTAATGATATATTGACTACTTACTTTATATTTTAATTTGGAAGATACAAGTAATATAAAGTAATATAAAAAATTAATCTGAAAGTGAGACAATTAATTCAGATAAGTATATAAACACCTTCTTCAAACTGATTACTTAATTTGAGTACCCTCAAAGCCAGTGGGGGTTAAGGACCTCCTTAAAGTTAAATATGTATTAATATGCCTAGGAATAATGTCTACAATTCAATATTCGGAGGGATGGAACATTCATTTGCTAATTTGATGGCGTGACAGGACTGTGGTGAAATGAGAGCCAGTCAACTCAATGCAACACAGCTCCATGACTTACTAAAAATGTTTAACTAGGTTGTAGAATACTAATGATTAAGCTTTTGTTTCTAGTCATGGACAACTTTGAGAAAATAAATATTTCACTACTCACTTCACTACTGTGAAGTCTTTGTTCATTGATTCAGAACCTATCTCAGAAATCGACTTTAAATATATAGTGATAAGATTCAAGTCTGCATTCATATCTGGCCACTTATTAACCAGGAGTACATTGACTTGAAAAGAATGAAGTGCTCTGAATTGTTAGTTATTTTTGTGATAATGCAACAAGAAATACCTCCACTAATCACCAAGTGCAACTGAATGTCTTATTGAAGGTTCTGCTTACATCTCTGTACATAAAGGCTGAGTGATAAAATACCTAATGGTCATCTCCCTTGAAGGCCTGATCTAAATTCAATTAAAATAATTAGAAAATTTTCCACTGACTTCAATTACCATAGAAGCCTTCTTTTTCAGCTTTTACTCACACAGTGCTCCCAGGGGACTCAGTATGAGTTCTATATGGCCAAAACCTAGATAAAAATGTAGTGACTTGGGCAGCAGACTTATTAGAGTAATTGAATGTATTTTCTAATTTTTTCATTACAATAGTCTTCCATTATGTCTCTTCATAATGTTGTATACAAACACAGGAAGTGGGAATATGTGAGATACACTAAATGTGACACAGTATAGTCAAATATGGAAGTACCACATGACTACATTAGTAAGAGAAATGCAGGTTATTTTTAGCATTTATTACCAGAAAAGTAAGATTTATATTCAAATACTTGCTAGGTGGAAGAGGAAATGTTTGTAAAATCTTGGATGAATGCTCTAATTATTTTGTAAATGGTTACCATGATGGAACATTAATTTTGGTTCGATAAATTTTGTCTTTTGTATCTGTTCTTTCTGCTTGTTTTGTGCTTCAGGTGTGTTCCACAAAGTATATCTCCATTTGAACACTATAACTGGTTGAAAAAAAGCAATTATTCCAATTAAAATTGTCACTAATGTTTCACAAATATGAACAATTTTGCTGAATGTTTGAAAACAATTCTATCTGTCTATAGAAATAGCAGTAAAATACTCTGGTATAAAACCAGTAATTGGAAGAGTGGAGCTATGATAATTTTGGACTGAGAGTGGTCTACAAATCTTCCCTTTTCTATGTGATTGAATTCAATTTGGCCCAGGGCTGTGTTAAGGCAAAGCTCTTACTGTGTAAGAACTATTCAGTTGTACACACAGAAATAATCTGTGGTCACAGCCAAAACGAAAATAAAATCCTGACAATAAACAAGATAAAATACACTAATTGTCATTGGTTTGCATTACTGATTAGCTTAAACAAAAAAAAGGTCATAAAAAGTGGATTTTATTCTCCACACCTTTGAAAAATATATAAGCAAACAAAGCACAGCCATCAGCATAGTTCATTTAGTACCAATTACATATCCATTATAGAAAAGACGTTTACTATGCTAAAATGAATAATGCTTGCATTTTATGAGATTAAATTCATTATAAGACTGGTCACAGGTATGTCCCTGCATCACAACATTTTTAAACTGAAAGAAGTCTCTCTCTGCTATTTATTTAACTATGCTTATAATTTGCAAGTGATATGTCTATAAAATACAGTTTGTATACTAAAATGCAGACGTATTACAGACAGAGTTTACGGACATTTATATACAGTCTATGTTTAGATGGTTGTGTGTATTTGCATATGTTATAAATGTTTGTGGAATCCAAATGGTAAAAACAGTTACTAGGCTTCTATATTTAGCCTGATATTTAAAAAAATGTATGGGTTTGCTAACAGGATTCTTTGTGTGTAGGTATGAAAAAGAGATGCAAAAAATCCCAGATTTCATCACTTCTCAAATATGTCAATTATTGACAGGGTACAGAAAACCAAACACAGTAGCTATACATAAACTTCACATCTACTCTGGAAGAATTTTTTTATACATATAAATATTTTTATTTAGGAATTAGACAAATTTAAACTATTCTTTTTCATTTCTGAATGGGACTATAATTTCTAGAGGTGTGAGGTGTCCTCTTATGGAATTAAAAGCTGGGAAGTAGCTTCCCACCTATTCATATCTTTTGAATTATATGCAGTGGTGACAAAAGAGAGCTATATAATTAGGTCCATTTCATAAACTGATGAGGTTCAGACACATCTTCAAAATCATTCTATAGCAATACTCATGTAATTTCTAGTGATTTTCTCCTTTTTTTTTTTTGATTGCTATGTGATGCATGGCTTAGATTTTTTTGAAACTACTTGAAGTTTATAGATAACGTACACTCTCAAATTCTGTAGGTTACAGGCTTTAGAAGGCATCAAGTCTGATTTATCTGCTTCTGTTCATGAGTCACTGTTCTAAAGTGTAAGATGAATTCTTCTCATTTTGTAAGCAAATGTAAATTTTTTTCAGTAGCCAAAGTAAGTTTCTCAATATGTCATCTTGACTGATGTCTCATTGTGAAGTCTTTGTTCATTGATTCAGAACCTATCTCAGAAATCGACTTTAAATATATAGTGATAAGATTCAAGTCTGCATTCATATCTGGCCACTTATTAACCAGGAGTACATTGACTTGAAAAGAATGAAGCAACTAAAGTAGCCAGGGAATTAAGCTGATTTGATTTAAGATTTGAGATAAGCAGAGATTAAAAGAATGTTAGCATTCACAGATTTGCTAAGAGAGAGCAAAAAAGATGCATGATAATGCCCTCGCTATCACTCAAAGAGGTACATACCAGAGATAGAAACATAAAGAATCACAGGAAAATTGTATAAGTAGGAGGAAAAAAATATAATAAAGTTAAAATTCAAAGTTGATATGAAAATCAGAAATTTCCAAATCTTCAATCTGATGTATTAGACTGCAATTGTATTGGGGAAATGCTATATTACTGGGATTACATAAATCAAATAGGAAAAAAAGCATAAATACATGGGACAACTCTGTGCAGATGTGAAAGACATCAAAAAAAGGGTATTTAATCCAAAGCTCTCCTAATCTCTTAAATTCATGACACAAATACTAGATATGGAGGAAGAACGAAGCCAAACCCAAGTATAAGTTAAGGCTGAATCAAGTAAGAAATATGGAGTGCTTCAATTGTCTTGCAATTACAAAGAAGAGGACAAGATTGTTGACGTCATGGAGTTCAATCAAGAAAAATATCCCATAATTAGAATTCACTCCCAATTTGGTGTCACACAGCATTTGAGTTTGCCTATTGTTCTAGGACTGCTTTACCCTGACATTCATTACTCTTCTTCTTAGCCTGGATGCTCCCTTGCCAATGACAGTTTAATTTGTCATGCCTGCTTACAAGTGCCTGTTTTGGGGAAAAAGGTTCTTCTCTTCTCAGTGGGACTCATAACTCAGATGCATGATTCAAGACCACCAAGAAACCCCAAAACCTACATGTATTTGACACTGTCAAGTTTGTGTAAACATCGTGTCTCATTTGATAGGAGTGATGCAGCTTAAGAATGAAGTAGGAATTTGTAAGCTTGTTTTTTTGACCCTGTCAGATGGAATGACTTTGAACTTTCATCTCCTGGAACACTTCAGTGACAAGCAGTCTGAGGGGTATCCTCAGAAGGAGATCTTATATTTTCTGAAGACAGGTCACTGCGCTGTTGTGGATGGGCTTGTAATGGAGTTAGGAGGAATGCAAACTGACCTTATCCAACAGTTAGGGCTCACACAGAGGGATGGAACTATTTGTAGAGAGATTACAATAAAAATGGTGGGTTCAGGTGCTATTTTCAGCTTCTGTTTTGATCCATTTGGGGGTTTGGGATTTTTTCTACTAGAAAGAAAAATCCCTTTTGATTAAGTCTTATCCTCTGAAGGTGATGAGAAAAACTGATTCAGGCAAGTGAACATGATGTTATGCCTATCATTTCTTATCAGTTCTTATTCAAAAATTAGAATGTAGTTTTCACTACTTCTGTAGGGAATTTAATTAATCCTATTGTTTTGGGAATCTAAATATTTGCTACAAGAGTGCACCTAAATGAGAAGGTCTGTGTTCTACCTGCAGTAGTATTTCATTAACTGAAGGAACTGAGGTAAATAAACATGCACATATATTAATTTAATAATTTGTAATTTTTGCCTGAGGTGAAAATGCATTAATACATGACACATACATTGACACGTATCAAAACTTGAAAATCACAAAACCAGCTGCATTTTATATCATGTTTAATTTGGTCATATTCACTCAGAAAGAAAATAAATTTGTCTCTATGAAACAGGGAAGATGATTTTTTTTGTCTGTTCTTAAATTACCTCACAAATGAATTGAGTAAAAACTGCTGGACAACAGGTGTAGTAGAGAAAGAGATTATGGAAATAAAAAATAAAAGCCTCTTAGTTGTCTTCCATCTTTTTACTGAGTTTGTACAGATGTCTGTTGTTTGAAAATGAATTACTCATTTCTGGAATCAAAGAAAATAAAGGTTTTATCCTCTTTTAGATCCTTTTCTTAATTCTGTTAATTACTTGTATTCTCATTCCAATCTTTTCTAATCAGTAAAGATTCTGGTAACATACTGGTTTAGTTATGATATTGGTTGATTATCTTCAATAGGTAAGGAAGAAAACCAGTACACTGTACATGCTAAAGGGAATACAAAAGCTACCACACTATGTAAACTGTACACTATATAAAATAGTGTACCACACTATGTATCTACCATACTATGTGAAATAGCCATATTTATACACAGAGGTGTTTAGGTTTTGGGAATAGGACCAGTCATTTTTCTTATGGCTGAGAAATGAGTAGAATCCTTTGACCCATTTAAAAACTGGTTTAGTCAAAGAATTAGTTCATACTATTTAGCATCTGGCCTATTTTATGTCTTCTCATGAAGCTCAGGGGCTGCAAGCCTGGAATCTATTGGAGTACTTGGTAATGTGTTGAGTGTCAACACTTTCCTACCATAGTTCTTACTCCTCAAGTCTTTTGGATGCACATGATATGCACAGGAAAATCTTCTTGGACGTTCTGTAGCTTCTTACAGCAATATTGACAACTTCCTTATCAGTACTACATTTACTTCCTTTTTCTCAGGAACTTTTGGAGAAGTTCAAGCTAAACAAATAAATAAAAAAAAACCCTGATATGATTCTGGCCAATCTAATTGTGTGAGAAAAGTTCCTCAGTAGCTTACTGCTTATGGTATGACAATTCCTTCAGCCTTGCTAAACAATGGTTTAGCAAGGTCGCAGTGCATGGATTGCTGCTGATTCTGCAAGCCTTAGTTTTGTCTAATTTCAGGAGTGACTGTCTCATAAGTTCATCTGTTCATTGTAATCTGTGGCTTTTTAACTTTCTGCATTTTTTTTCTGACAAGGTTTTTGTAGCAGGCGGATGGGATACGAAGGTGGTTTCTGATGAGAAGACACCAGAAACTTCTCCTGTGTTCCAGAGACAGCTCCAGCTGGCTCTAAGATGGATCTGCTGCCAACTCTGATGTTACAGAACGTCTGCCATAACATATTTAAGAAATGGTGAAAAACACTGTGTACCAGCAACTGGGAGAGAGGAGTGAGAATATGCGAGAACAAGGCCACTGAAGACACAGAATGAAGAAGTGCTCCAGGTACTGGAGCAGAGTTCTCCCTGTCCTCATCTCAACAATTTTTTAGCTAATTTTCTCTTTGTCCTATTGATGGAGTAGGATTGATAGAGCTTCTTGTTGGACACCTGGTAGACAAACAAGGGCAACCCATCACACTTTTCTCATAAAGCACCAGTTGGGAAAGTCAGTTACTTGGCTAGGGTCAAACTCATCCCCCAAGAATGTATCTTGGTCAAACACATCTATGAATGTATTTAAAACAAAACAATGTCTTACTTCATAGAACCCAATCCCAAACTAGCTTTGCATATAGAAAATGTATAAGGTATAGAAATGAAATCTTAGCTACATAAAAATTTATGAATGGGTTTGTTGTTTTTGTGTGTGTGCACGTTTCCAGTTCTTTATTGGTGCTCTCTGTGTCAACAGGAGGAAAAGATGAAGCCCAGAGTCAAAGACTTAGAGAAGCATAGATAAGTACACAGAAGGACAGGAATTAAAAGCAAAGGTGAAAATTTCTGGTGTGTTTTTTCCACATGGTGAAACTTGGTTGCAACAGTAACTATTTCAAATATTTCAGGTCCCTGGGAAGTAGGTTTCAAGTGATAATTCTGAAATATAAACTGCTAGAGACCACTCTGACCAGAAGTATTTTCTCTTGAAGAAAGAACCATTTTTTGACAATTTAAATGTTGTCACAGCATTAAAAAATATCACACGTAGTACTAATCACAAATACTCCAAATAGAAATTGTCAAGGTGGCATTAATGTCACATTAATATATCTTTCTGTTTATATTCTGCCCTTTAAGCTATATAGTAGCCCTAACTCCATAGTTCACAGAGCACAACTCCTCTGAATTACAGTGTATTTTGTCCTTGAATTCTTCTTCATATATCTGTCATATTTGAAAAGGTTTCAGAAGCTGCTCATCAGGATGAATTATTTATAAATATACCTAATATCTTGAAAAACAGATATGAAGTCCTTGAGGTGAGAATCATATGAAATAAATGAAACTGTGTAGTATTATTGGTGAATATTGATTGATTACTTATGAAACGACAAGCTGATCTATACTTTGGAAAAGGATCGCTTAATTTCAGGTTCCTATGCCCATGTTTATACCCTGTTAATCTATCATTCAGCACCTGGTTGCTACTGCTATTTCATTAAAAGTTGTGCAAAATCTGGAAGGTCATGTCAGTGACAGAGTTTTGACTGCCCCCATGCTGCTGATTAATTTTTAGGTTCTGTTTAATTCTCTCTTATTTTCAAGAAAATCATGTGTGCCTGCAAATGATGTGTAATGTTTGTTATTTCTGGATGAATGCACTTAATTATCTCTAAAAATCATTTAATCAACAGATGTCTCCTCCTCCTTCCTTTGTACTAATCATTCTCTATGTTCGTGAAACTTTTTTTTTTTTCTCCTGAGTCCTTGTGTTCCCTTTTTTCTTAGCTCTAAAGGATTTATCCTTCAGGGCAAAGCTCTTTCTCAAAACCAAAAATTGTGTAGTTGCTTAAAGCACACCATAAAAGCTTTGCAAACATTCCCTGGTGTATGTTTGAATGCATCCACGAGATCTGTCCAGACAGCTTAAAAGAAAAAATAGACAAAAAAAGAATCACATAATTTTAGTAATTTCTACAGTGTGTTGTAATGACTATTGCTTCAAAATACTCTATGGTACTAATAGCACTACACTATGAAAGAAATGAAAATCTTTCAGGGTCCACAAATCAGAAGCGTACAAAGGAGAAATTACCTTCATAAGATTAATATCACAATTAATAGGGGGCTGTGTTTTCTGTTATCTTAATGATAATATGAGTAAAATATTTCGAATCATCCTCCAAACTGGAAATATAAATAAAAAATATTACCTTTGCAAAATGACTGTTAATATTTGTTTTATTGAAGCATAACTTTTTAAGTGCTGATACTGCAATATTTTAATCTATTGCTATTATACTACCTGTGAAACTAAAATAAGTACCAGTGATGAAAAATGGATGTATATTATTTGTGTAGTATGAAAAAAAACTGACAAAATTCTGCTTTTGTGCTTCAAAGAAGCATAAGCCTGTAACATGACCACTTAGGTCATAAGAAACTCCAGAAAACAGTTACCTAACATTGCTGAAAAAGATGTAATTCTCCAATTTGAAAGAATTATTTTCATGCTCTTGGCCAAATATAAAGCTGAAATGAAGACCAGTCTGAAAAACAAAACAATGACACAGTTTTCAAAACTACTATTTTTTTTTAGTCTGTTAATTCACAGAAATGCCCAATAGGCTTGTAGACACAAAATTCAGTCTCTTAAAGAAATACAGACTTTATGTTACACAAATACAATTTTTTGACCCAACATGCTAACAAGTGTTTTTCAGCCCCATGAACAATAGGATTGCTCCACCTTTTTTCTTTTTTTTAACTCTAGTGTGTCATTTATCCATTTCTATAAATCCATCTAACAACCTTATGCCCTCCTATCAATGAGAACTTCAGACAACTTGTTATCTTAACATGTGTAGGCTTTTTTTTGTCCTAGACCCTTCATTGTAGTATATATTATGGGAGAGAATTATTTTTCATACCTATTTATTTTAGTATTAGTTCTACTTATAACTATATTATTATTACCTGTGGTGCCTAAAAATATTTGCTGCAACTCAAAACTTTACATGGCACATATTGAGACAATTGCCAATTCTCTACAGAGCTGACATTGTAAGTACAGGATAGGTGCATATAATGTTTGTTAAGAGGTAGGTAATTCATAGGATAAAGAAAATGCAAGTATTTTTACACCATTATAAATTACTCTGTGGAGTTAGTCTCCCATCATAGTCAATACAAAGAAATAGGTACCCTAAGATTGCCTACATGATTTATAGGTCTGAACGAAATAAGACATAATGCAACATATACATGGCTATTTTCCTTCATTAAGTACAAGAGGATAGCAGAGATACCACCTCTCACAGAGACTTCTACAGTGTACACATTGTAAGTTACATGAAATAAATCCAAGCTGCAAAAGAATTAAGCTGTTCTTAAGGACATTGTGGATGTTTCTACAGTAAAAATATCTATTGAGGAAAAGTTAAAAATAGCATCACTTAGCATGGCATGGCTTAAATATTTTTACATTTCATATAATGTTTCTAGTAAAAAAAAATACCTGTATCATAATCTCTATAGTAAATTCAGACCTGGACTACACTTAATAATTTTGCTAGTACAGGCATTTTGGAGCAAAATATCTGAGCTATTAAAACCAGATATGTTGTTGGTTAAACTAATATTACAAAGGGAAATTGTCCAAATTTGTTAGTATAAAAAATTCCTTTTAGACATACCATTCTGTACACATGGGTTCTGCTCATACAGCTGTGATGACTATGTATTGTTATTATGGTGACAGGCTGTGGAATATTTAAGCCTTTCTGGGAAACTATTGCCAAAATCATAAAGGAAATATAATTTGCATGGGTCCCAAGTTCCCCAAACACAGTCCTGGTAAAGAGTCAGTTTGAAAGATAGTCTAGTGATAGTCAACCTTAACTACAAATGTTATACCTTGAGGAATAATGGCTGCTAACAAAGAGTGGATGCAATATATTCATAATGTATTGCAATGTCTGTCTGACCTGGTAGTCTTCAGGACAATAAAATTCCCAAGATTTCCATTATTAACTCTTTGTCTGGTAACAAAAATGCTATCTGAGGCAGAGTTTAAATTAGTCTGTATTGATAGGACTATTGTTCATTTACCTATTGAGAAATTAGACAAATTACATATCCAAGCTTTTTAGTCTTTTTTAATGGATCCTAGGGAGCTACCACACCTAGAAAACTCTAATTATTAAAAACTCCACTTATTGAAAAGAACAGCTATCTTTAGATATTAAGGAATGGGAACTTTTAAGATTATTCTTGTCAGCACTCACCAGATTTTCACCAGTTAAATATTCTGTGTACAGTATCCTCATCTGCCCCCCTTTTGCACAGTCAACAGAGAAATAGAATTTTTACAGAATGTAGATAATCAACTTAAGAAGAAATGTAGGATCAATAGAGAGGAGAAAATCGTCTTCTTGTACTTAATCTCCTAACTAAGCTGTACTTTTTGTAGTGATCTTAACAGTTTCTCACAATGTTAGAAAGGTTTGAGGCCCTTCTGAACAGCTTTAAATTGAAGCTGGTTGCAGATCTTGTTCCTCAGGTATTTGTACTGAATGTAAGTTCACAAGCACGCTTGAGAAAACATTTCTCTGTCTTTGCTGTCGAGGTTGAAGCACTGGCAAGAAGAAATTGGGGAGAAAAATAATCAAAGAAAGTATAACTTTAATTTACTGATGAAAACATGGTCACACAAGGAAGGGGACCCTTCCATCTGGCTGTATTAATTGTTGACTAATTTAACATTTACAAACTGATTCCATAGGATTTATTAAAATTACAGCAGTGACCTAATTATAGGTCTAAGAGGGTAACATTCATCCTATATATGCTATAGGGTGTTTAATTCAACGTGCACACACAAAGATGAATGTACATAAAAGTACCAAGCTATACCTGTTAAAAATTCCCCTCAAGTTCATGAAAGATATTTAATGTCTTTGCATTTCTCAATGAATGGATGTTGAGCTCTAAGAGTGGTATATCAGCCCAGGCCGCATCATTAACTTTCAGTGATAGCCCTCGAAACCTTGTAAACCTGAGAATCTGATTGTATACTGCTCAGAGGGGGGTGGTGGACGTGGCCTGATACTGTCCAGGAGAGCTCAAACAACCTCACTCAGGACCACCATTTTTAGGGTCTCAAGATGTGTGTCAATTCTGTTCTGACCAAAATCCTAGTAAATAACTACCAGAATTTTTTTAAAAATCCAGTAAAGATGGTACCATTCCACTCGGGCTACAATTCAGGTAAGTAATCTTCAACACTGTCATCTTCCAACACTTCCAACAATTCAGGTAAGTAATCTTCCAACACTGTCATCTTCCAACACTTCCAACAATTCAGGTAAGTAATCTTCCAACCCCTCCTTGGTCAGGAAGCAGAAGTCTCTGGTGTGGCAATTCCAGCCCCACTTTAGCGATGTGAGAGTTCCTGCTACTGTCAAAGGACACTTCACTGCCCAGCTCAGTGCACACAGGCTAATGGCTGACAGGAATTCCTGAAATCATGGAATGGTCCAAAGAACGGGGGCAGTGTAGGCGCCACCACAGATGTACACACATGGAGACGTGGACACACACAGCGGAGAAGAACGGAGCCACACCTGGGGCTCCACAGATGTCCAGAGATAAGACACTACCTCCAGCAGTCCTCACATTCTGGAGTCACACAGATGGCTGTATGTCCTCATCTTCTTAATAGCAGGAAGGGCTGGCAGAGGTTGGAGTTCACTAGTGTGGCACACACACCACATTCCATAGCTTCACAAACACACACATTTGTGGTTTCCTGAAGCACTGGCACAATCCCTGCCCCAGTGGCTGGATATTAAAGGTGCTGCTGGTTCCTGTAGCTGATGCCAAGACCCCACTGGCTCCAGGAGCAGTCATCAAGGGCCAAAGGTGCTCACAGCCCCAGTCTGAGTCCAGCACTGGCACCCTCATTCCAGTTCCCCCAAGAGCTGGCACTGAGTCCTTGAAGCACTGGCATGTATGGCATAGAGAGTGAGATTATGCAGAGGTCATTGAGAAAGGATGTAATAAGGCAGGACAGACTACAGAGATCAGGTGCATAGCTCAGACAGACAGGTGCACTGAAGGGCCCTGTTTTGTACTCAGCTGCGCCTTTTCTAAGTTTTTCTCTCCCTGTTTTTTTCAGAGGACATTCTGGGTTTTCAGAGACAGAAGGAAAAAAAAGAAAATGCATAGGGGTTTATGGAAAAGATACAGAGACACTTTATACTGTAGTGACATGTCTGTAGTGACAGAACAAGATAATGACTTCAAAGTGAAAGCAGGTAGGTTTAGATTGGATATAAGGAAGAAACTTTTTACAATGAGTATGGTGACACACTAAAATAGGTTGTCCAGGGAAGCTGTGCAAGGCCTGTCACTGGCCATGTTCAAAGCCAGCTTGAGTGACTTTGAGAAGAATGGTCTAGTGAAAGATGTCCATGCTTTTAGCAGAGGGCTAGGACTAGATGATCTCTAAAGGACCTTTCCAACTTAAAACATCGTGCAATTCTGTGATTCTGTGAGCTTAATATTCCAACTAGAACAGTAAGATGTAAAGAACCAGTAAATTCGTAGTGACTTTACACCAGCAATTTTAAGCAGACTTTTAAAATAATATATTTAATTTTATATGAAGAGATATGAGCTGTGCAGAATTAATTCTAAATGTAAAAGCAAGTCTAAACTCTACTTCATGAACCTTTTACTAATATCTACACTATTAGCAATTGTTACGTGCTAGGAACACGTCTTTGTTCATCCTTATTTCCAAAATCCATGAATTTTCTGTACAATTATTAAGCTATAGAATTATAACTTTATATGAAATTTAAGTAATCTCTGAACAGAAGTTTTAGCCTTCCTTTTCTAGGCCTCTGAAACTCGATCCTCCTAGCACTGTGATCTGCTCACATTATGTGAGGACAGTAATTGTGAAAATATCTTTTTTGTGTTAGTTTGCATTCACCTTGGACTTATTTCACAAAGGTACAAACTATTACACTTGTTGAAAATTGATGGAGAATTGAGTCCAATTGGTTTCATTTACATCTATGTGATGCAAGTGAATATACCACACAGAGTGCAAAACAATTGACTTGAACAGCAAATGCTTGTCCAGGTTTCATAGAAGGCATAACAAAGTATATTTTTTTTCTGTTTTCCTGCCTTCCCTAGCTATGCATTTAAAGAGGAATGGAATAAGGAATTTAATGCTGGGTTTTCCCTGTATTATTAAAGCAAGGAAGAAAAAAAAGAAAAATAAATAT
Source organism: Loriotus luctuosus (assembly GCA_035582745.1). Classification (NCBI taxonomy): domain Eukaryota; kingdom Metazoa; phylum Chordata; class Aves; order Passeriformes; family Thraupidae; genus Loriotus; species Loriotus luctuosus. The sequence continues at coordinate 61,309,254 of JAWWEY010000001.1, read as the reverse complement.
AATCTCCTGTGTAATTCATATGAGACGTCAGTGAAAGAGATGCAGGTCTAATTCTGATTCAAATTATATACTGCCTTGACAATTTTTGGTCCCCATCCTGAATCTTTTGTATTCATTTTTGGAACTGAGAGCATTATCCTCAGTTGTGCAATAGAGACAATTTGTTCCAGGGTCCTTAGCCACTAATGTTCCAGAAACAAGACGAAGTACAAAGCAATTCTCCCAATATGTTTATCAGAACAATGTGATACAAGCCCAAGTGCAATAGTAGCAACAAAGCACTGATGATATTTCTAAAGCACGACTTAATTAAGTTGTTGTTCATGCAGTAAACACAGCATCAGATTCCCAGGCCTGTCCTACTGTGTTGAGGGACTTAAGAGTTACATAGCAGACATTGGAAACAAGGACATGCTTCAGGCATAATGAAGAAATCTTGGGGGGGAAAAAATTCATGCAAATGAAGAAACAAAGGGAACCCATGACAGATAATTTAGTACAAGATATTGGATCAAAAGTAGCTTTTTATTTCTTTTCATGCAAATGAAATTTCTAAGGAAAATTGCTGAAATAAAAATGAGGGGAATGAATATTCTACACCAAGAGAAAAACACAAACAATACTAAACAAATAAAAATGTGAATAAAAGTGAACTAGGTTACACTAAGCCTTTAATTTAGACTAAAATAAAATAATATAAACCTTTCAGTGACAAGTGGTATTCCTCAGGGACTGATCCGTACTGGGACCAGTATTACTTAATATTTTCACCAATTCTATAGAGGTATTGAGTGTACCCTTAGTAAATTTGAAGATGACACCCAGCTGAGTGCCCTGTTGACACACCTGAAGGATAGGATGCCATCCAGAGGGGCCTGGACAAGCCTGAGAAGTGGGTGCACGGGGAGGGATCTCATGCAGTTTAATAGGACCAAGCACAAGGTGCTGCACCCGAGTTGAGGCAACCCCTGGTATCAACACAGGCTGGAGAGGAACAGATGGAAAGCAGCCCTGCTGAGGACTTGCGTGCTGCTGGATGAGAGGCTGGACATGACCCAGCAACGGCATTCATAGCCCAGAAAGCCAAACCTCTCCTGGGCTGCAGCAAAAGCTGTGTGGGCAGCAGGGACAGGAAGAGGATTCTGCTCTGCTCTGAGGAGACCTCACCTGTAGTGCTGCATCCAGCTCCTGGGTCCCAGCACAGGAAAGACACGGACCCATGGGAGTGAGTCCAGGGCAGGGACTACCCTGAGATTAGTTAGTTAGAGTGCAGTGTTAATTATGTCAGAGTCACGGGTTTGATCACTGATCAGGCTGCTCACTTAAGAGTTAGACTCAGTGATCCTTGTGGGGCCCTTCCAACCCAGAATATTCTGTAATTAGAGGGATGGAACATGTCTCCTATAGGGGAAGGCTGAGAGAATTAGGATTGTTCAGCCTGGTGAAGAGAAGGATTTGTCATGACCTAATTGTGGCCTCCCAGTAGCTGAGGAGCCCCTACAAAAAATATGACAAGGGATTTTTTTACAAGGGCAGGTAGTGATAGGACAAGAAATAATGCTTTTAGAATTAAAGAGAAAAGGTTTAGATGAGATTTCAGGGAGAGATTCTTTAATCTGAGGGTAGCAAGGCACTTGAACACGTTGGCCAAAGAAGTAGTGGGAATGTTCAAGGCCAGGTTGGATTGGGCTCTGATCTAGTTGAAGATGTCCCTGATCACTGCAAGGGTATGGACTAGAAGATCATTAAAGACCCTTTCCAGCCCAAACTGGTCTATTTTTAATGGAAATGCTAATGATAATTTTATTTTTTGCTCTTATAAGGACTAAGAATGATACACTGGAAGAAAAAGTCCATAGTATTGCAAATATTTCTCAGCTTCCAGGCTTACCTGAGTATAAAAACTGCTGTAGCTCTTTCTGCAACAATTTCAGAAGGTGCAGATATGACTTGCTGTCCCTCAACAGTCATGCTAAGGACTGACAAATTCTGGCTCACGTGATTAGGTAGAAAACAAAGCACAGGTATTTCTGCCCATGTTTGTTTTCCTAACTAGGGATGCTGTGGATGAATGACCTTCTTCATCTATCTGAAGGAAATAAGTATCAGAACAGCTGGCTTTAGAAAGAAAATTTACTATTATTATTATTATCATCATCATCGTCATTATTACTATTAATTTTACTAATTGCTGCCTCTCTGATAGCTAAAGCATTTGATTGCATGGAAACATATCACTTATTAATTCTGTATGTTGTATCCTTCATCTGATGCAGTGATGGAACTGGTGTGTGATCAACAGATGGCATTTTGTCATTGCAAAAATCAGATTGCAATTTGGAATGTAGAATTGCTAAAATTCTTTTTTTTCTTTTTTTTTAATGTGTACATAATATTTCCTAATGCTATTTTTAATCTATACAAATATTTGGGGGTTTTTCCCTTTTTTCTTTTCCTTCCCCTCCCCATATGTTGTGTGTTTGCAAGTTGATTTTTGTCATAATGTTTCTACACTGATGTATAAAAAATTCCATATACAGTGTTTCATGAAATAATGAACATACTGTATTTATAAAACGCTGAATGGAATCTTGCATTTCAAAATAATTTTCTTTTCTAGCATTGCTTTAACAAGTAGATCCATAAGCCCTGAAACTAACAAAAAAGAAGTGTCCTATGCACTGATCAAACGACTAGCAGAGATTTATAAATTTATATATAATGTTAGCATCAAGGGTTTTTTGGGTTCAAACCACAGCAAAGAGGGACATACAGTCACACAGTTGGATGTGTAAGCACATCTGTACACCAATTCAGCAAGATGCATTATAAGCTGTAAGTCCAAGTAATCTAGATATCCACCTGAAGAAAAATGACTTGATTCTCTGATACAGGACTCTGTAATAAATGCTAAAAAAATAAGTGTGCATTTTCAGCTTGTACATTTTGATATTAAACCATTAAAATATTAAATAATGAAAAAAAATAAAGTTTAAATTTTGAAAGCTTTTAGATTTAAGCAGTTTTTGAGACAGGTTTTATTCTTTTGGGTGTTTTGTATACGTATTAAATAAGATACATTATGGAAAGACCTTGTCTGGGGAACGGTATCATCCTAAATATACTAGTCTTTGTAATATCTCTAAGAACTCTGCAATATTGAATCATAATGAATAACATTTCTAACAACAATACATTTAATTACCACATTGTTTAACGTGCAACTTAGTGGGTCTTTCCATTAATATTTTATACATTTTCCAGCATTACATTTTCTATGACTAATGTAATCTCTCAACGTTGAATTCTTAAACCAGGGATTTATGAGAAACTGCAGTGGCTTTTCATCTCATATCTCATCTAGTAACTCCAGCTAAAAGGGCAGTGTTGCACTTAGACTTCTTTATAGCTCCTATCTTCTGTAGGAAGTCTGGAACTACTTCATAGAGAACTCTGCAGGATGATTTCAGTTTTTCCTTTGAGGAATTTCAAAGATATTTTCCTTCCAATAGGAAATTTCTATATTTTTGGTACACTTTTACCAGGGGAGCACTGCACCACGCAACAGGGGACACTGTAATATGCTTACAAATGAGATAACATATTGCTTTTATTGAGGTTAATCCTTTGGTAGGTTTGGAAATAACATTTTTTATTGCTGTTTTTTTATTTAATTTTTAAATTTATTTTATTATTTAAAATATTATTTTTTACACTAAAAATATTAGACTGAAAATCTCATTCATGTTGCTTTTTCCCAGTGCTTCCAAATAAATCTTCAAGGCCTGCATTGGTCTGAAGCAGACCTAATAGCAACTTTTAGATACAGCAGAGAGAAATTCCATTTTTCAATTTTCATTTGTGCCAAATTTTCATTCAGTAACTAAGTTCATCACTACTTTTCTCCAAATATTTAAAATTAGAAGATAGGTGAATTAATATCTGACTAGGAAAATTCTCAAGATCATGCTTTCATGCACTGTGCATCAAATTGAACCTACTTTCTTTAGCAAGCTTTAGAAACATATGATTGATTAAATCACTCTCTATTTCTCGTACATTTACAAATGAAACTGCGTCCTGGTTAATAACATATTTCCATTTCTAATGAAAGATAGTAGTGTTTGTACTGACTAGACAGTTCTCAGGTTGCTTACACTACTTCTCTGCTTGGTCTTGGCTCAATTAGTTTTAATTTTTTAGAATTCCCCAGTGGAAAGGGAATCCCTGGCTCCCATCTTAGCAGTATAGGCATGGCTTATCAGTCAGGCCACAAGAAGTTGAGGGAAACCTGTCTGACATGCAGGAAAGATAGTGTCTGAACCTTAGGCAAGCCACAGGTGCCAAGGAGAGCAAGGCTAGATTGTGTTCAGCTCAGAATTTTAGAAGGGACATTCTGACTTGTTAGATAAGAAGGATGGGAAGAGAGAAGTGGCTGAAAGGGTAATGGGATGAAATCAGGTTGGAATAAGGACACAAGCAATTTACAAGGGGATACCCTTTCTATAAGAGGATTAAGAGGTCAATCAAGACAAGAAATAGGATCCCAGGTTTATTGGTCTTATAATTTTTCCTATAACAGGTAATATTCACACCACGGGATTATAAACCTCCTACAAAAAGACAGGGCTTTTTTAAGGATAAGAATTCATCTTTTGATAACTGCATAGAATGATGAAGCAGAATACTGAAGTAGTCTGTGATGGATTGGTTCTTGTACCACTTCTGTAACAATGACATGAAACTTGATAAGGTCAGACTTGGAAATAAGTACATATAACTAGTATGTAAAACACACTGATAATTTCTCAACTTCCTGAAGGATAGGAATACCCAAACAGCTCCAAAATAAGCAGTCTTAGGACACGTACAGCATCTGCTACTCACTTTTTTAGAAAAAAAATATAGAATTGCAAATGCTTGATAAAAGCTCACTTTAAGTTAAATGTTTACATTTACAGAGAACTTAATGCCTTTAAATTTTGATGCATTTAGTTCAATGTATCTTTAAAATATTTAATACAGGATACTGCAAGCATCATCGGATCAAATTGACAGAAGTACCACATAGATGACAGCAATCACAGGATTTATATTTCTCAGGATAATAACAGTAATGACAGTAAGTTATTGCTTTCTGTATGGGGTAACTCTAGGGGTAGGTACAAAGGGAAAACAGGTGGAATGGAAAAAGTCTTTCATAACTTCATGATTTAGAAGCTAATTATCCAGATTCTTGCTATATTCTGTGATTCAAAATACAACCTTAGAACCAATCTTTCAATAACAGACTTATCCTACTTCCAAGCAGAGGAAATGTACTGTGGTGTGTCTTTGCCTAGCTTGAATTAAATATTACAGATTTAATCACAATGCAAATCTAAGAAATAAAAGATGTTGTACTGGATCTGGCTGGGATTGAGTTAATTTCCTTTATCATAGCCTGTATGGTGCTGCACTTTTTATTTGTGACTAAAATAGTATTGATAACACACCAATATTTTTGCTGTTGCTGAACAACATTTGCACAGTATCAAGGGTTTTTTTGGGGTTTTTTTCACTCTTTTCCAGAAGTGAGAAGGCTACTAGTCTAGTCAGGTGTAGTGAATAAGTTATCTCTTTGCTTCCATACTCAACTTTTTCTTTACCTATTGATCAGTCTCAGTTCATGAGGTTTCTTCCCTTCCACTTTTTGCCATCCTGCAGGAGAGGAGAGTGAGCAAGCAAGAGGAGGGTAAAGATGCCTAACTGCTGGCAGAAATGAACCTATCACAAATGTAGATATAAGAGAGCAGACAATAAAAGATTATGTATTTATTCAATGTGAGGCTTCTTTACTTCTGTGATTGTTTCCATAAACATGTGCTAGTTGACTGATTGATAGTATTGCAGTCATGCTAGATTTCAGTGTATTTTTTGAGTGAGAACCTGTCTTTAGTTCAAACTGAGTTAGGTATTGACTGAACCAGGAGAAGAAAGCAATGTAAAACTAACAAGGGAGAGAATGGATAGCTGAGATGTTCAGTACAAGGTAGAATGGATAGCTGAAAAGTGTGCTCAGTACAACGCAGCAAAAAAGCACAAACATTTTATGTTGTAAACTCTTGTACAACAAACAAGGTAGAACATCTCTGTTGTCAATAATCATAAGAGAGAGGCAAGTAAGAGATGTTACCTGAACAAAAAATTGCTGAAAACCTGAGGGAAAAATTAACACCAATTTTCTCCTACAGCATTTTAAAATAGATATTTTAGGGAGAGTTTTATGCTGAATGAAGGAATGAAGAGCTCAAAGTTACAAATTCCTTAGTGTATTTTGAGATGCTCTTTAGGCATACTGGTTTGTGCCAATCATATATTGTGCCCAGTAAGTCAATTTGCAGACTAGCACTTTGTCACTGTTTTACTATGATCAGTCACAAAATACTTCTTACACATCTTTCACCCTTTTCCCCTTAAGCTCTACTAATATTTGAAGTTGTCTTAAAGTAGTATTAACCATAAAATTAAAATTATAAGCCTAACTGTGAAAAAATGAAACTGCAAATTGTGCATACTACAGAGCCAGGACAACAGTGTTGTGTAGAGAGGTGTGCATGTGTTTCTTTAGTCTACTTAGAATTTACAGCTCCATCTGCTTAGATTAATTTTTGGATGCTAAATGACTATCAAGTTTTCACAGGAAAACTTACTCTTCTTTCAATCTTTGCACATAAAATTTCAATCACAAATACACTTC
>JAWWEY010000001.1:61242315-61302415 GCA_035582745.1 Loriotus luctuosus | reverse complement strand
TCTTTGCGCATGAAATTTCAATCACAAATACACTTCTATACACGTCTTTCCAGTAAATTTACCAGTATATATATATATATATATATATATGTAGAATGTAATTGGATTACCTTCACTCTACACATCGTCTCTTTGTAACAAAAAGACATGGAAGGCACCCATAGATTTTTTAGCTATCTATTGTAGTCTCTGCAGACATTGTTTCCATTATCTGGAGAAGAACATCTTTGGTGCAATGAAAAACTGCTAGCCCTGCAGCCGAAACACAGCAGTTTTCGGGACCCTTAGGATTTTCCTTAATTTATTTTTTTATCCACGTTACCTAAAAATTACAATACCCTAAAAAACTCCATGTTTTTTAATTATTATTGAAGAACTAAGACTAAAACATTGATTTTTATTCTGGAACTATATTATTACTGAGAAATAGTACTGATAATCTATTTTAGATAAGAACTAGCAAAACAATTCTAAAATATTCTTTATGCATCCAATCTTTTAGAAATTTTAAGTCAACTAAAGTACATGGAGACCATTCTCCACAATCTGTTTCCTGAATTCTTTTTCAGTATCTCAGTGCCTGTTTCAGAGTGTTATGGAATTGTTCATTCTACAGTTTAAAATAGCTCATCTATTTTCCAGATACCACTTGAAATAGAACCCCTGTAGTCCCGGAAAGCCAGAAGAAAATGTTTTGAACTAGCATGTCGACTCTCAGAGAGTTCTGACAGCAACATGCAAAATAATATAGCGACAAAGTCTTTCCCTTTCACCTGTTTCCTCTTGAGGTGATCAGCAAGAACTCATTAACAGAGCTTCCCATACCATTTTGTAAGTGTTGCTCCAACAGGCTATGCTGAGGATTTAATAGGACTTTTTATCTAAAAAGGAGAGAAAAAGATGCTTAAAAGATCAATAGCACAAGCTATCACTTTTTGCAATATAACTATACTCTATTTCAAGGTTTATGTGACATTTAGAGGTAAAACTGTATGTACTTTAATAAGAGTATATCCCTGTGGTGTATCCCTGTAAAGTTTACTTATGGGATGGAAATACTTCACTACAGTCTGTGTCACTAGTAAACACTTATTTAAAAGCTGTGGGAATTTTAAGCAAATTTAAAGCACACAACCGAGCTGAAGTCCATGTCAAAATATGGGTCAATGAGCTGAATTTAGGACTCAGTTTCTGTTCAAAAGACAGCATGTGTTCAAGGCCAGGATGAGGATAGAATTTAGATGTTCCCAGGTTTTTCAAATTATTGTCACAACATTGTAACTACAGGGTCTAGAAACTTAAAAAGAATTATTCTTGTCCTGAGGCTAATAATACATTGGATTAAAATGTCATTATTATGGATAATGGCAGTCTGATTTTAATCTTTGAAGAAACAGAAATTTAAGAGAGATTCCAGCCATATTTGGACCTAATCCCAAATCATAAACTGTTTTATCTTTCTGGTACTGTTCTTGAAATTCATCCCTTTTAGTAAAAAGCTATTAGATTCATTTGTGGATTAGAACTTTTATATCTGATTTACAGATTGCTGACTTTTTAAATTAACTTCCCTCAAAAAAAGCAACTTTAAAAACATAATCATCTCAATTAAAAGAAGGTCCTACACTTTTTCTTAAAATAATTGCAACACCTCAAATACAACAGAATTTATCTGCTATATTCAGATATGACTAGTTCTGAACAAAACACTTGAAATATATATTAAAGACCTTTAGGTGTTATTAGCCATGTAAGTAGAGATAATGTAATTTTCTGTTTATTTAAGTCTCGTTACCAGAGTGCTGTGCATTTCTTAAGAGGTTCCTTAGCAGAAAGCAGTGATTTCTCATTCTAACAGTGATCTATTGAATAAAAAGACATTCAGAATAAAAGATTTTCAACTACTGAGATGGAGACTTCTAGAAGCCATTAAAAATTCTTTGCAAGTACAGCCTCTAATAAGAACTTTCCATTCTTATATAAGATTTGTAACTGCATTCTCCAAGACAAACTTCTGAAAACTAGACTGTAGACAAGCACAAGTTGTAGGGTTCAAGTAAAGAGTAACTGCATGGAATCTTATGCCGTGTGAAAGGTTAGTGATCCTTTCTGGTCTGACAGTCTGTGAATAGATGAATTTTTCAGATTATGTTTCTAGTTAAATGATCTTAGAATTTTATATATTTTAAGGAGAATTCCTTTATTCCCTCTTACTTTTTTTCCTGCACAAAAGCATTTTTGCATTCCTTCTCAAAATTAGGTTGGCAGTCTTCACAAGTGCATTAGCGTCTAAGCTCTTTAATCATGCTGGAATGTGTTATGTAATCTTCGAAAGAGGATAATTAACAATAGAATATAATTAATATTAGGTAACAATTAGGCTCTGTCCTTTCACAAATTCAGGCAAATAGTCTGGTATTCAATTTGTTTAATAATAGCAAATAGTTGCGCAATTGGGATTGTGGTTACTCAGACCTCATAATTTGGTTAGCAAATGTCAGTAATATGGGAATTAAAGGCAGGGGCTGGAAAGTTCAAGTGTGTTTGTTATAAGCTTCTATGATCCTCATGCAGTTGGTGGGCATTTCAGGTTTGGAGTTCATTGCAAGCTTTGTTATTTGCACTTTCCCTTACCCAATCTGGCAGCCATACGAGAAGAGCAGAACAATCTGCCGGCACTAATGCAGTATGTAGGCTTTGCTATGTACCCACTTAAATGTAATGACCATTAATTTACTTTTTATGAGAGTCTCTGAATTTTTATAATACATGTAAGATAGCATACCAATTCTGTACTTATTTAAAGCCCTGTGCCAAAAGTACAGACCATCCTGAATAGACTGTTGGCTCAATACCATGACAAAAAGGTACTTAGAGCAGGAAAATTTAGCTTATTGGAACCTCATTTGTATAACACCAGAAGTCCAAGACAAGCAGACAGTCATTCTTATCTATAACTATTCTCTTTTAACATTCAGCAAAAATGATAGGCTGTCTATTCAGTGTCTACAGAAATACAAAATCTGAATGCTATCAGGATTATATTTCCCCTACCCTTCCTCTGCATCCTCCTCTCCATTAGTTTTTCTCTTTCTTTATGTATGAAGAATTTGTGCATCAAGGAGAATTTTCACATCTGCCTGAGACTCATGTTCTCCCACTAAACAAAAACACACGTGTAAGGGGAAAAACTGGAGCAGTCTTAATGGAAGAAATAGATGTTTGAATGAGTCCAAGTAGGGAAAACCTCAAATTACTGGTTGATATAGTGAGCCAATAATCCTGTTTATAAACATATTTGACTGCAATTTAGACAGCTGACACTGTAAAACTAAATGTATCTGAGCTTCTCAATATAATACATACAACACAGTACAAGTCACTGGACTTCTAAGAATGAGTTACAGACCTACTTCTTTGCCCTCTTTCTCTTAGGAAACTAGTTTATTGCAGTCTGGAAGTAAATATAGTTTATTTTAAAGATTTTTCTTATTGCAATTTGCCACTGATACAATGGAGATGTGAAAGCTGATAGAGGAATTCTGTGGATGGCTGTGAAGCCAGTGTTTACTTCTCTGTGGCAAAAATAAAAACACACTTTGCCACTTTAAACAGCCCTTTTATTCTCCAACTTGTGTATTAAATCATCTAGTCAGTGATGCCATCTGTCTTATCACTCTGAATCTTTTATGACTTGCAATGTAAAAATAGCTTACTAGAGAAATATTTCAAAAATCGAATGCATTTTTTTTTAAAACTAAATATTTGTAATTATGTCTTTGGCTGTCAGCATTTAAAATTTTCTGATCTTGTACTCCTTCCAATTAACTAAAAATCCACTTCTGAATAATGTTTAATTTGCGTCCTGCTACACTCATACAAGCACACAGAAAAGGCGCAAGGTACTAGATTGTTCGGATTTGATTTCAAAGACAGTGTAGGTTTTAAATTATGTTCAAAGTGTTGATCACTGCAGATATTTTTCCTTCTAATCCATTGTCATCAAGCTAGATTTTTCATTCTATCTTCAGAATTTCCAATCATACTGATGAAAGAGATGGGTGCAAGGGAACAAATCATAATTCATAACCCTTAGCTTAACTTTTCTTGAGGCAATGGTACTGTGGAGGATGCTTCAGTCACTCCCTTTTGGCAGTGACTCTTGTTTAACTGCCTGGCATGGAAGGATACCTGTAAGACAGAAGCCTGCAGTCTTTCTGCCTAATTATAATTCTTAGCGAAGATTCCTAAATTAGGGGCCACACCTGCTCATTTCAGTCTATGAATTCCCAAATACAAAGGACATTCGATATGGAGATTAAACTATTAAACTTATTAAACCAAAAATTAAAAGTAGGTAGCATGAGGGACATAGATAAGTTATGGCAGGAAACTTGGTGTTACTGCGGGATTTTGTGCATGTAGAAGTGTAAAAGGACCAGAAAATGTTTTATGATATGTAGCTTCATTTCTAGTTACAGGGCACCAATTTCTCTGTCAAAAAAACTTAAAATCATTGCTATTCGATATCACTAAGAGCTTGATCTCTGCAAACTCATTATAAAACTACTGCCCACGTCTATAATTTTAAGAAAGTCTTGGTGGAAGTTCAAGCACTGATAATCCCCTGTACTCAGCCAATGTTTGCTGAACTGCTGGGCGCGGTTTTGCTTCTGTCAACAGGTGCTCCCAGAAACATGGCCAAAGCTCTGATCAGAAGCCGTCAGCTACAAGAAACCATTTTCAAGGGGAGGTATGATTGCAACAAGGTATGGCTCCCATAAAAAATACCACTATGTTGGACTGCATTAACATAACATTATTGGAAACCTTTTACAAAAAATGAAAATTGGACAAATTAGCTCTTTACTACACCCCACCTATCTTAGCAGATAAATATGACTCTTCCAACAGTCACATCTTCCACAAAAATTTAAAATCATAGAATATCCTGAGTTGAAAGGGACCCACAAGGATCATCCAGTTGAACTCCTGACCCTGCACAGCACCATCTCTAAGAGTCACACCATGTGTCTGAGAGCATTGTCCAAACACTTTTTGAACTTTGTCAGGCTTAACACTTCCCACTCCCCTCTTCCCTGGGGAGCCCAACCAGTGCCAGGCCTCCACTTGAGTGAACAATATATCCAGCCTCAAACTCTCCCAGTACAGCATCTTGCTGTTCCCTTGAGTACTATCGCTGGTCATCAGAGAGAAGCGATCAGCGCCAGCCACAAATTTAAATCAGAAGTTGTTTTCACGCAATGCAATAAAGCTAGACAAGTTCTTTGTCATTATCTACCATCTTTGGAAAGATGTAACTGTTTAAACCTTTCTCTTTCTGGAATATTTTATATATTCTGGATATATATATGGATATAATAATAAATTCTGGAATAATTTACTGGGGAAATTATTAATCCTCATTTAAGTGTGTTAGCCAGGAAGCATTTTACTGTGTGCTCCATAGTAGTTGTTTCGCATTGCCTCCAATCCCAAGTATGGCACATTAAAAACATAATTAAATATCAACTAAGTAGATTGTCTGGGTTGTCTTGTCCCTCATTTTAGGTTAGTGTCACAGCCACTGAACTCTAAAACCAAAGTGGGAATCAGTCCACGAAATCCCATCTGCAATGGAACGTGTGTCTAGGTCTGTCTAGCCTTGTAGTCGTGTTAAGGACATCTCACCAACATTAAGAAAGGTTAGATTGCCATCCACTGGTGTCCAGGCTTTAAGATAGGCATAATAAAAAGACGTAAGCAGCTGACTAAGGTGATCTGGATTTCAGTTTACTGGTGTAAAATATGACTGTAGCTTTGTACCAGCTTTATTGAAAAATTAGAAAGTTTCTCTCGGTGGCCGGATCAACTTTTTGCCAAATTAGGTGCATTAGATTTCACTCTCATTATCTTGATAATGTTGCATTCTGTTTGGAATCAAAATCTAAAAGTGGTCACAGTATTTTTTCTGCAAAATAACCAAGAACTGACCCTTAATAACAAATTTTAATGTGCTAACCCTATTCAGAATCATCAGTAAATAACAAAATGGTACAAAAAGCAATTAACATAAATTAAAACATAAATTTTAAACAGCAAGCTCTTAAAAAAACTTTAATCAGACATCTACTGACTCAAGATGTAATTCTGTTGACACCAAAGACAGGTCATATATTATTTTAATTTCTTCTATCTAGCTTGCTAGTTTCTTGTTCTTATAATAGCATATATCACTGCAGTATCTAAGTGTCACTGAAGAAATAGTAACTGCTCTAACTACTGGCCAGTAATGTAATTTTTTTTCTCTCTCTGCTTAAGGCAATTAAAATATATTTTTCTTTTTATGGTTTTAACCCCATCTAATCTTTCTTTTTCTTATCTTCTATTTTAGTACCTCTTCCATTCTTGAGTGCCATTTCCAGTGATATTTGGAGAATTTGATATATTAATTGAAAGAGTGTTCAATTCAGGTTTATTTTAGTCTGGTCAGACAAAGTTTTGATGCTGTTACACATATTTCTTTAATCTCCCCACAAAAACTCCTACAGATAACAATTACAAATGCAAGTCATCTTTATGAGGACAGACATAGTTCATGAGATATGTCAAGCTTTAGAGACAAACAGATTAATTTTGAAGGTCGCTGATATGAGAATGACTGTTTCAGGTGTCATCACGTTAAGCAATGTTCTGGGAGAAGATGGTGATTTTATTTTATTTTTATGAATAAGGAGATGCCCACATTCTGAATTTGTTTAATTTTTTTTACTGTTATGGTGCTGCTAACACAATCCAGATATTAACAAGATTCCAAGGAAATGTCAAAATGTGATCTATCACTATGAAGATGGAATAGAAAGATATCTTTTATTGTCCACTACTGAAAAGAATTCCTAATTCTCAGTAAACACTCATCTGTCAGTCTTGTCTGAAAGAAAATTAGGAGAACAGGTAGTTCACTTCAAATCCACAACTTTAAAGATATTCTATTTCAAAATTAGATAGGATGCTACTGGTGGAAAATAACATCAGAGACACATATCAAAGAAGCTGCAAAACAAAACAGAAAGATAGAAATAAAGAAAGCTTTCAGGTTAGTTTCAGGATAATAAAACAAATAGGCTGCTCAATCACAACAAATACGTGTTTTGTATGTACTAATTAAGACCACTGACACCTTGAAGTATCTTGTTTATGTACTTTGCACTATCCACAGAACAATTTAAATTCTCACAGCTGTTGTCAAAAGTCAGTCTTAGTCCATTGCTTTAATTAAGCTATGCTCATTATAAGGATAGCAGTCTTTTTATGAACATAAAGTCAAAGGAGAAGATGTATCATTAGTAGAATTTTTCAAGCAATTTGCAGGATACTGAGACATTAAATATTTTCTACCCTTGAGGGAGTTCTTTGATATGTAACAATAACAAAGACATCTCTAAATACAATCTTCAAATAAATACTTGAAGGTTTGTAAATCTGGTGGATAACAGAAAATGCCATTCACACTGGCTGCTTTCTTATTTCTTAATAAGTTAAGGGGTGTTGCCTAGAACATATGGCTTTATGACAATCTAAATATTCATCCAAGATTGTGAAAAAATACCACCTGTTACAAACAAAATATGTTATTACAGTGACTTATTAAGAAAAGAAAAAATGGGGAGTGAATTCTGCTGTAGAAAAATGTACAACTGACTTGATATTTCCCTTTCTTTCTTTGTTCCTATTTTTATGGATATGGTATAGCTGGTATAGATAATATGAAATCATATGCTGCAATTATTTTTTTAGGCTGAAAATATGTTCCTTACTGGTATTCTAATTAAAAGTTAAATACATAACTTAAAATTACATTTGATTTGAATTAAAAGTAAAAAGGTAATATATAAGGGGAAATGCTGCAGTACTATTTGATAATCATAAGCATATATTATGACTCCAGCAAGTTAATTCTAGATGTTGTATTTGAAAAACAAACAAATGTACATCCAAATCTGTAAACATGTGGATATTCCCACACACACACTGCTTCTTCTCAGTGGTAATGAATACAATAAGCAAATAATTCTGAAAAATACACTTAATAATATTTAAATTACCTACCAGTTAAGAAAGCACAGTCAAAGACAAAAGGAGAGCACAAGAACTGAAAAACTCAAAGACAACAATGTAGCACATATGTTTTTGCCTTTTTGGGGGGGTTTTTTTGGTGTTTTTTTGGGCTTGTTTGTTTGTTTGTTTGTTGTTAAAGGGGTAAGCAAGCAGCTCAGTCATTTCCTATCAACAGAACAATGAATACAAGCTTTAATCAAAAATATACAACAGTATGTACCTGTCACCCTTATATCTAAAGTATTCCAAATTCTTCTTCTCTGTGATCATATGATGAGAGTTTAAAAATGGACTAGAATATGAATAGAATCCAGTCTGTTCAAGGCCTCAAATGGCAGAAAAGCTTAATGTTTCTATATCATATTCCTTTTTTTTTTGGGGAGTGGGCAGGGGGTTGGATTAAGTGATATGTTAAATGTCTTTGTGATTTTAATTTGCCTTGTGATCTGCAAGGACAAGTATTGAAATTTTAACAAAATCAGCCAAGAATAACTTTCAAGAGGTACTGGCAATTTATGTTACTGAGTAATACACTGAAAACAAAGTTAATTGGATACAGAACAAGTCATCAATATTTTTAAGAATGGGAACTACTGATATTTATTAATTTGTCCTCTACTAATAACTATATTAGGCCTCATAGTGAAATATGCATTAAACTTCAGCATATAGAGGGGCTAAAGAAAAATCAATTTCAAATAATGCTGCTGAAAAGATGCCATTTTAGTAAAATGATGTACACATACTTAGTAAAACAAATGAAATAAACAGAAATTATTGAGTTTTGTAAGGGTTTGCATAAAAGACAAAGTTTTTAAAATAACATCATATCTCTCATCATTACATTCTGATGATGGACATGTCAGGTTTTATGTCCACTATGAGGTCATTGGAGTGACCAAATTTTAAATTGCTACCCAAATTTTGGCGTCTCCAGCACCGATCACGTTTTCAAAGCACCTTTGATTAATTGTAGATAGCCTAAACAGCAATGTATAATTCAAATGCTCCTACTGACTTGCTCACATCTTGGATTTAATGTTTGTTGTAGTTAAGGACATAAATATTGGTGCATGCTGATAAATATAATTTAGCCATTAGTACTAGAAGGTTGTAGACCTTGAACTGACCTGACTCTGTAGGGTCTCAACATTTATCTGGGCTTGTCCTGTCAGCTGGTTTGAATTCCTCAGTACAGCCAGTGGGCTTCGGAGAGCAATTAATCTCAGCCTTAAACAGACATTTGCATTTGACCAGCCAATTCTTTGTTGCTTTAATTATATTATTACAGATTTCCCCCACGTACTGTAGATGTGTCCCACTGCTCCCTTTCTGATTTGGCAGCTTGCCTGTGCCAATTGTCCTTGTGACAGCGTAACATAGATGGTGTTGGGAGACAGAGACCATCTAAATCCTTCCTTGGCATTCGCTGATGAAAATACAGAGAAATTGCAGGCAGAATGAACTTATTCTGAACTCAATTTACCTTAAAAGACAATGTAGTTATGCATAAAACCAGGTCTCCTTAGCTTTTGGGCTCCTAGGGTTTGCCAGTTCAGGTAAATGTGGATTTGATCAGACGAAACAGGGTCAGTTGCCTGAGTATAGAGCTTTCATATAGAGTTAAAATCACCTTTGAGATTTTTTGTATTTTTGCTATTTAACATGCACATTTCCACACATTTCGGTGCTCTACAATGTTTGTGCTCTGAAGATCATGAAAGAATAATTGTTAATGTTTCATGTCTGTAATTTATTTACCAAAAAAGGGAGGAAAAATATATAAAAAGGAAGAAAAGTGACAATAACTCAAAAAAGGCATAAAATATAATAACCAATATAAGGTGGATACAAATTTCACAAGCATATATTTACAAGGTTATAAAGGAATTTTGCATGAACAGCAATGGTGTTGGATAGACCACTAAAAGTACTGCATATGCAGGTACCTGTTATTGTTGCTAATGTTTCTTATTTATTAGGTATAA
Source organism: Loriotus luctuosus (assembly GCA_035582745.1). Taxonomy (NCBI): domain Eukaryota; kingdom Metazoa; phylum Chordata; class Aves; order Passeriformes; family Thraupidae; genus Loriotus; species Loriotus luctuosus. The sequence continues at coordinate 61,292,309 of JAWWEY010000001.1, read as the reverse complement.
TCATGAGCTGGCTAAAAAAATAAACGACCAGACATTAATAGAAAAGTCAGTAATACACATGTACCTTATTATTAAGAAAATAAAGAACTTAAAATAATTAGGAAATAGATAATAATAAACACATTAAACATTTACAAAGGCATAGTTTTAGTGAATAGGAAAAGTCTCCAAACATACAAATCTATGGGTTGTGTCCTTTAATTTGTCACAGGTGTGCTGAAGTCAATGGAATCATATTTTTCACTGAATTAAAATGTATTTTTAAAATGCTTTTTTTGTTGTCTGTTATTATATTAGTTTGTCGTCTCGATTTTTATCTGCATTTTTTTTACTTGTTTGTAATTATGTAGAGTTACATTGTATGCAATCTGAATTTTGTTCAATTATTTGCCATACCATACCTTCCAACAAAAGCTATGCAATGAAATTTGGCTACAATATTCCCATTAAAGTCAATGGGTAACGAACTACTAAAATATTTGTTTGCCACTTTTAAAATTTATGAACAAGAAACAAAATTTAAAAGTTCAGTGGCTACAGAAAGTGTCTTTGTTGTTAAATCTGCTCAGTATTCCGTTGCTCAGCTTGCTGAGCTTCACTGGACAGTTAGGTTTTAAATCTGCACTACTGGTTATTTGAAAAAGCATCATCCACCAATTCATGGCTTCTAGGGATAATGTGGAATGGGTCTGAAAGTGCAGAGTTATTTTCAAATTAAGAAGGAAAATACCAAGAAAGAGAATGATAAGTCATTAAAAACAGTTAAAAAAAAAAGAGAGAAAAGAAAAAAACAGGAGTAAAAGAAAAAGATCTTTTTGTGTTCTAGACATAATTTTTAATCTCCAGTCAGAAAAAATCTGAGGGGCCATTCAGCAGTCAATATATCTTTGTTTACCTAACTAGAATCCAAAGAATGAGAAATATAGAATAATAAAATAATAATAAAAATATAGAATAATAAAATAATAATAAAAATATTAAAAAAAATCCCAAGTATACAATCTCTCTTCTTTTTTTTATTCGTTTGTTGCTTTGTTTTTTGGTTTTTGTTGGTTCTTTTTTTTTTCCTGAAGCATATGATCACTAAGCAAGACAGCATGTTTTACTGAACACAATCTGAAATCATTGCTTGGTAAAGAAAGTACTCAGCAAAAGATGTTCTTCACTTCATAAGTATATAAGACATGAAGACTAAAGAATGCAAAGCCTGGAATCATTACAAGAGTAAAGTTAGAAGCATTAGGCTACAAAACACTCATACATTATTTAATATCTCAGCTGTGGCATCAGAGTACTTCTTAAATCTCCTTTTCACTGAAATAAAAAATTTATTCGTTAATCATTAAATGGGACAATAAATCTAAGGAAAAAAAAAGAAAAATGATAGTCAAACACTTGTGAATTCAGGAAGTTTTGAGAAGATAAATACCTTGTTCTTTTGGAATAATCTCTATGGTATGCCACTACTTCAGGGGTCTTGCTTGTGTATAGCACATGTTTAGGGTCTTAATTTTGGTGTAGTATATTAAAAGATATTTGGGGGCTGGATATGCAAGGAAGAACTGTGAAGAGATGGAAGAGAGAAGGTAGGCTTGTGGTAACCTGAACATTTTCAGCATGAATGAAAGATACTGGAGTGAGTCTCAGACAATATAATTTCTTTAATTTGAGACATTACCATATACAAACTCTCTTCATGATCTACATTCATATCATGCATTGTAGTAAATAACTTTTTGGCCACCTGTCTGTTTTGGCACTCATGAGAAATGATAACACTTCTGTTCATAGTGTAAAAGAAGAATCATGCCAGCTGAGGTGCAGTTTTTCTCCATCATCACTGGGCTAAGCACCAAGTCTCTTGCTGCTTTATTGACACACCACTTATTCCGCTAGTTTGCATTTTTATTTAGATAATTTTGTCAATACATTAGTGATGGCTTACTTAACAAAATTTGCTGAACACTGAAACCTTTTCCATTTTGGCAAGGTAGCTCTGGGTCCTCAATTTTGGCAAGGTCCTGTGTGCTTTCCTTTCCCTGCCGACCCTCACCACCCCCTCCTTTTTGGAGATCCCTCCACCCTGGCTATAGCCCAGGACCCTTTGTCAGCCACCCAGGGCTATCAGGCCCTCCCCCAGCAACACTGCAGCAGGGCTGGTCCAGCTCCCCACAGCCCTGCCCTGCCTGGTCACAGACCCCACTAAGCCAGAACCACCTGTGGGCTCATGGTTTGTCCCTAGTCCCAGGAAATTTCTGATGATGGGGCTGTCCCTTGTGCTCCCTATCTGACCTGCTCCTGTTCACCATGGTGTCCAGCAGAGCATCCTGGCAATATTCACCTTGAAATTGTTTGTGTATGGGTTATCTTGGGATATTATTCAGTAATGAACTATTACTCACAGTCTCATTTAATTTAGGAAATCACTCCTAAGAGAATAATCCTGTGGGTGCACCTATGCTCAAGTAGAATAGTCAGCCAAAGTGGGTCAGTTATCAAGATGGTTTTTCCTCATTGTCTTGGAAACCCTTATGAACACAGAAGCTGTTCCAAACATACCTAGGGCCTGTGTTAACAGGTAGATAACATCTCACTATCTCTACATCACCATCACAGCTTAATCCCAGCCAGCAGCCAAGCCCCACACAGCTGCTCACTTACTCCCCCACCAAGAGGGTCAGGGAGAGAATAAGAAGGGCAAAAGATAGAAAACTTGTGTGTTGAAAGGCAGTTGAATAGATGGAGCAGAAGTCACACACAAGTAAATCAAAGCAAGGAATTCATTCAATGCTTTCCATGAACAGGCATGTGTTCAACCATCTCCCAGAGAGCAGGGCCCCATCACCAGTAATGATGACTTGGGTAGACAAATGACATAATCCCAAATATAATTTCCTTGCTTCTTCTCCCCTCGCACTTTACAGATGAACACGATATCACATAGTCTGGAATATCCCTTTGGTTAGTTGGAGTTAGCTGTCCTGGCCATGTCTCCTCCCAAGTTTCCATGCAACCTCAGAGTCCTCACCAGTGTGGGAATATTAAAAGCAGAAAAGGCCTTGGTTCTGTATAAACGCTGCTCAACCATAACAAAAACATCTCTGTGTTATCAACCCTGTGTCCAGCACAAATCCAAAGCACAACCCCATACCACTCACTGCGAAAAAAATTAAGTCTACCTCAACCAAAGCCAGCACAATCACACACCAACTCCCTTACAGAATACCTGTAGTCCTTATAGGTGCTGTAGTGCATCAAAATGGACAAAAACTGTCAAGGAATGATCAGAAAGTCAAAAAGAGTTTTCAATGGCACATATTTCCAGTACTAAACCTCTGTCTCACTCTGTCTTTCCCCTGGGCCTTCAAGTTTGCAAGCAGTTCCAAATAAAAGGCACGTACCACATGGCAACAAGAACTGTTGTAGCAGAGTTAAAACCTAATAATTGTCAATGCCTTGCCATTTACTGCTTGCTCAATGCTACCTATCTCTGTGCAAACTTCTATAAACACAAATATATGGCTGTTGGTTTGCTAGTTCAGAAGAAACTGAGAGTACTGAGAAACTGAGAGTACTCCACCTTTTCTGTTCTCTGTAAATTTGCAGTGATCCAGGGGATGCTGTGCAGTGTACTTGCTGCAGAGCGCATGCTGAAAGAGTCTTTTCCGGTATTTCAAACATCTCACATAGAAAATAGAAGAGCCTCATCCCTATCTATGGGATAATGTGAATAAACTCAATAGGCAGCACTTAGTAAAAATACATCCTTGGAAATATATAATGCAATATCCTAAAGTAATTTCATAAGTGTGAGTCACCTAGTACAATTATAATATTATGACAAGGCATTTCAGAGGCAAAAAATCTTCATGTATGATTAAATGACAAACTTTGTCTGAGCATACGGAGGATTTTTAAAATTGCAGCAGTCTTTTTATTTCAACTTCTTCTTCAGATATAAGATGAGCTTTATATAGATTTATCTTTGCTTTTTAATTTTCTAGATAGTGTTAACATTCTCTCTAAAGCAAGAGATGAAACAGGACTGAAACCACTAATGCATAAAAGACTTTCCTTCTTCAAAGACAAAGAACAATATACTTTTTAGTGATGTAGCTTTCACCAACATAATACCTCATTATTCATGACATTTTGTCCATTATAGCATGAGATTCCTCAAAAGATAGAAGTAATCATCCAGCAGAAAAGTCTAGCTAATTATCCATTGTCTGAGAAATCGAGCTGGTGTAATGGATGAAACATCAGTTGCAGCAGTTGCTGGTGTCTACTGACAGAAGAAATACATCTCTGAAATTACTGTACCAGAAATCTCAGAAATCTGAGACTTCCCTACCGGTTCTCTCCAGATAGATAGAAAAGCTTGTTTACAGCAGCAAATTATGTATATACACACGTATAAGACAAATGAAATGCCTTTAAAAATAATTATAGCATGTTATATAAACATTAATTTTGTGGAATATACAAGGTATTGGCTCATTTCTTATTGTTTTATAGAGCAATTAGTGATTCTGTAAGACCTGAGGAAGTGCAAATATAAGGAACTTATTAAGAGTAGGAATACATGTTTTAAAATTTCACTTTAGTCAATTCTTTAAAACATATACTAATAAAAATGTATTTTGTTTGATTACTTTTTTTGAAATACACAAAACAATTTCATTATATATTAGAGTTAGAAAAAGGCATAACATAAGTGCTTTAACACCTAAGCATGACTTCTTAGTAAGTTTTTCCATCCTAGGTAGCTAAAACTTTATCAATTAAACTGAAAAAGTGACTAGTAGGGAAATTTAGGCACTTTGGATACCAGAAGGAGTAGATTTGGCAATAGTACTAGGGACTTCTAGGAAAGCTGGAAAGAAAACAAGAAAGGCTAGCAGAAGTGAAGGAAAAGATGATCCCGTACACAGAAGTTAGAAATGGACAATGAAAATAACATCTTAAGATAGGGAAAAAAGTACCAGAGCCAGGGCATTCATGTGAAAAGATAGAATATAACATTAGACATTTTAAAAATACTGATTTTGATTAAATTTGAGAAGTAAGACCTGAGGAGAAAGGGATATGTCCTACATTAAATGTTAATAGATTCTACTGTAAGAAAGTTGGGCCCTAGTTCTACCTTCAGATAAATTACAGTGAGAAGTGTATATAGTGCAGAGGCAGGATTTGGTCCTTTTCCTTTGCCATTTTAAGGTGATTGAAAATAAAGAGAGGTCAGAATAAAAGATGGTTGGACCAGAGCATCATTGAGGTCCTTTCCAATCTGGTATTCTATGATTCTGTGATGAGATAGCTGGAGGATTATAGGCAAAGTCTCTCTTCTCTGTAGTCTGCTCCCACTCTAATTCATTCTGAGCTGTGCTTTCATTTGCTGTATCTGGAAAGGTTACAAACTGGCATTCTCAGAGGAGCTGTAAAGTAAAATGAGTCCTTAGGTACTCAGCAAAGATATAGAAATAGCTGTAGTTTTCTGATAGAATGGTGACAAGGAATATTTGGAGTGATTCTTTTTTCTATGTGTGCCTGTCTTGTAATGTATTGCATTAGAGGTCAAAACTAGCTATCAATTTTTGTCAAAATCCTATTTAAAAACTTTTGCAACACTGGCTTATCTGTTTGCAAGTGTTATCATCTACACAGGGGAAAGAAAAAAGAAAAAAAAATAGAAAAGCAAACAGAATCCCTCCGGGCCCCTCAAATCACCTACAAAATAGAAGTATTGTGTTTGAAAGTCAAGGAGTGTTCAAAGCAGTTGTTTTTGTGATCTTCTGTGGGTTTAGAACTCCATTCAGTTCACAAGTTGGAGACCACCCTTAGGAGAAATTACCTCCTCTGTCTGCTCTAAGAGATGCATTCTGAGCACTGAGCGGCAGCATGAAGATTCAGCATGATGGAAACCAAGTATCAGTGTCAAGCAAAATAAAAATAAGTTTTGAATCTAATCTAAAAGCAAAGCATTTTACCATGTGATTTCTTAGATCATTCTGGAGGCAGTATTTTTTGGGAAAAAACATCTAAATCCCATATAATCACCTCATACTCTAGTTCTCTTATGGCAGAAAGATTTACAAGAAATATTGGGAGTTTTATTGTGCTCTTAAAGGTTAGGAAAAATGAAACACATGAAGAAATTAATTGACATCTTCAGAAAATAAGGTAGTTTATGCATAGGAATATTGAAATGATAACACAACAGGTACACTGTACAATGAATCTCTAAGGAGCTGAAAGAGAAAGATAAATAAAAACTTGTATGAAGATATAAGGAGGAAAAATCAATTTAATAAGATTATGCTTCTGGACTTTATGATATCAGTTTGTTTAAACAACCCTGGTATTAATTGGGAATTCTCTGTGGCTTGTAGAATGGAGACAAAGTTGAAAGATTTTGGATTTAGTAAATTATTACATTCCTAAATTCTGTATCAACAGCCCTACAGGGGATAGTTTTTGCCCCATCTAGATTGAATTTTAAGCAATGAATAGAGCAACATTGATAAATTATTGAAATAATAGAAGACAATGAAGTCAGATGTCCACAGTCCATAGCCATATTTTGCTACATTTTTGGAAATGTGTCATTGTATACAGAAACAGAATGTGCACAAAAAAAAATTGTAAAAATTAAAGCAACAGTAATGAACAGTGTAGATAGTAGATTTGGAAGATGCAAATTCTATGACCAAAGACAGAGTAAATTGGAATAAAATACGAGTTACTCTCTAATATTTTGAAACAAATAGACTACAGTTTTGATACTTAAAATCTAGCAATAATCCATTGATTTCAAGGGGCTGTGACATATATACAATTCTAGAATGCATTTGATGTACATGACTTCTTAAAACATGAAGACAATATCATTCCTATTTACTGTATTCCATCTACCACACACAATAATACAAGGAGGCATAACTGGATATGAATGGAAGTGATGCCAGACCACTGTTACCTACAAAAATAAATTCACCTGCTGTGTTCCTCACACAAGTCCATAGTGGTATGCACATCCCCCACATGTAATATAAATAGCACGGTCCATGCACCTCATCGATATTGTTAGCTGACATAGTATTGTAAAAAAAATTTAAAACAAAGATCTTACTCTGAAACTTTAGTATTGTTTTATGATTTTGTTGAAAAGTTGTCAGCTAAAAGTAGGCAGAAACTTCAGAATATTTCCTGAGTCATGTTAACTGGTCACAAGTTTCCTGAAACTTAAGGCTATGATACAGAAACGTGTAGTGAATTTCATTATTTAGAAACTAGCTCAAGCAAGTAAAGAAGATTGGCAACTAGACTCAAACAAAATAGCGAAATAGGGTTGTCATTTTGTTTTTCATGCTCATACAGGGACATTTATTGCCTGGATCTTCTACAGAATGTTTGAAGTATTTACACCACTATTTTTTTCTCTCTCACTGATGTATCAGTATTAATATTAGAGAATCTGAATATTGAAGTTTGCCAAGAGTATTTTGATGTGCATTTCAACAAGAAAATAAGTTGATTTAACACTTTATTTAACTTTGTGTCTTTTTTAATTAAAAAAATTCTCAGAACAGTAATATATAAAAAATGTAATACCTTCTCAAAGTTCAACCACGGCGGTCCCCTGTAACAATAATAACAACAGTAGTAATAATAATAACAACAACAACCACAACCCTGATAACAACAAGACCAATAACAGCAACAGTGACAATAGCAATAGACACCTGAGACACTTTCACTAAAGACTAGGCGGTTCTAGACAGACTAGTGGAAAGCACCTACATTTAGGTACAGTGAGGTTTTTCTATGTCTCACATCCCAAGGGAGATTTCTAAACAAAGGCATGTAAGACAACATTCCAAGGAATCTAGACCTTCAGGGGAGTGAAAACCTAGTTTTCTTGCAAGTTTTAATATCTTTGGAGGTTTGGTCTGTTCTTACTCTGGGGAATGCAAATTATTCAGGCTAAGAAGAAATGTCAAAACTAGACTGTGTCAATTCAGTCTCTAACTGATTGGAAATGTCTTTCTGCTGGCAATGCCTTTTAAATTTATGAAAAGAAAAGAATTTTTAAAATAACATTTGGTTCCTGCTATTGCTAAGTAAAATGTTAGAAAAAGGGTTGACCATTCATGTAGAATTTTTGCTATTGGTGTCTTCTGCTATGAGAAACATTTGAAGGCCGATATCTGCTTGATGAAAAATCTGCTGCCACATGAAAGAAAAAGACAGCTGATCCCTTGTACCAGCTATTAAATGGTTTATAGGTTACCTTTTACTATAAGACAATACAGAAACATATGTGGATGATGCAGTCTAACATGTCCTGCTTCAAGAGATTGTTATCAAGTGCTTTCTTTCTTAGTTCCACGAACCAGAAAAAGGTAGAAAATACAGTCAGATAGGAGAAGGCATTTTTTCAACACTAGTATTACACCTACATTTCTTATTCTTGTAACTTCAAGGAATGTTACTTTCTATCTCTTGTCATATACTGCTAAACATTTATAATTTATTAAATTATGTAAAACTTTAAGCTTTATTTAATACCTTTTATTAACATATGTTAATCAAAAATGTATGACATCAATGATTTTATCATTATAAAACACATTTATTTTCCCTGGATAAATGTAAATATTAAAAAATTTTTAAAAGAAAGAAATCAATCTGATGATTCACAATGTATGTTTTTTCTAGATTCAATAAAATATGAGACAAAAGCATTTCTGAATATTTTTTTTTCATATATTGTGGAAATTAACATTTCAGATACCAACAAAAAAAAAGGCTTATGACTGTGTTTACTATAATGAAATTATTTGTTGTTATTATTCATTAATGTTCTAACCATTTTCCCGTAAGAAATATTAAGCAATCTAAAAACTAGCATATGTTTGTGCAAATTATATTCTCCCTTAAGATTTTGCAAGAAGCTCATCATAATAAGCAATTATACGGTACTTCTTCAGCTTAAGCTTTTAGATTAATCACAGAAAGGTTTTGTGCATAACCTTCTTGCCAAGAACATGCTTTAATGTGACAGGTTTATCCTCAATTAGGTTTTGTTAAAGAGTCTTCTTTGTGCTATTTTTCATGTTTTGGTTTAGTACAAAGACAGCGCATTCTCTTTACATATATATTACTATTAAAAGGTATTCTGTTCAGCATACTGCTTTTAGTGAATAATTAATTTGATAAAATTGCGTTTTTTTTACTGATTGACTTCTTTTGCAAGCATAGCTCAGCTTCTGATGATCAAGATGACAAGATAACATTATCATGCAAAACCTGTAACGAACAGGTAAACCCTCTGCTTCGCTTTGAAGAAAAGTATCTTTTGTAGTTTCATCTTATTGTTTGTCAATGTCAATTAACCCTATTTAATATATTTTCTCACAGATAATTTGCGTGTTTGAATGGTTCCATGCCTTTAGGGTGAGAGAGAAAAAAAGTCTGACTACAAATTCCAGTCTTCTGTACTTTTATTTGACATTATCAAAAGTACCACAGAGGCAAAATGTCATGTTATGTCATAATATAAAACGACAAGCTCTGTACAAACACATGAACAGCAAATCTTTTATCTGGTATTAGTGAAATAAGTAGCAAAGATATAAATGTCTTCATTTACAAAGGATACAGATACTGTAAGTAAAGACAAGTGAAATCTTTTAAAGGAAGAATTTAAATTACTGTATGTGCCTAAAATAATACGGGACAAGAAGAATGGGAAGGCTCTTCGCAGTATCATAGAAGAGGTCACCATTCAAGCCATTGCTTTTTTCTTTGATAATTTTATGTTCCTTTATATGGACTGAGCATTCCCACTTGACTAGGTACCACAAAGCTCAGGGGATTTCTGGTATGCCTGGCCAGCAGAGGAAAGCATTCCAGTGGCAGGCTGTTCTTTACCAAAAAGCAGATCCCATGGTGTTGTGAGAAATCATGTGCCACTGCAAATTGGTCACTGGTGAATTCTCAGGATAACACTGATATTTGTGAAATAGCTTTTACAGCTGTCTTCTGAAGACAGATTTGTATTTGATGCAATGTGGAGAGTGAAATGAAGCCTTATTGTACAGAAAGCAGTGGGATGTGACCTGTAGTCTCATGGAGGTTGGAGTAAGAATTGAAAGAATTGCAGTAACATAATAATCACTTAGGAATAAGATACTCCTCAGGACAAGACAGTACCAGAACTGAGATAAAGGGGATCCTCCTCCAGGTGAGTATACAAAGAAAACATACCGCCTTTGAACACAGATTTATCTGAACTTTATATGAACTATGATCTAAATAAAACAAAGAAATAAACATTACAAGGTATTATGTTGTGACATATTTTAAAATAGATTATATTTTGATGGTGAATGGTGCTGCACCTGACTGGCAGCCAGTCACCAGTGGTATCCCCCAGGGATCAGTGCTGGAGCCAGTACAGTTTAATATATTCATTGGTAATATGGATAAAGGGATTGAGTTCATCATCAATAAATTTGCAGATGAGACCAAACTGTAAGCATGTCAATCTGCTGGAGGGTAGGAGGGCTCTGCAAAGGGACCCAAATAGATGGGTAGAGTCCAATAAGATGAAGTTTAATAAGTCCAGGTGCCAAGTCCTGAACTTTGGCTGTAACAACCCCCTGCAGCGCTACAGACTGGGACAGAGTGGCTGCCCAGGCAGAAAGGGACCTGGGGGTGCTGGCTGACAGACCGCTGAACATGAGCCAGCAGTGTGCCCTGGTGGCCAAGAAGACCAAAGGCATCCTGGCCTGAATCAGTAATAGTGTGGCCAGCAGAAGCAGGGAGGTCATTCTCCCCATGTACTCGGCAAAGGTGAGGCAGCACCTTGGGTGCTGTGTCCAGTTCTGGCCCCCCAGTTTAGGAAGGACGTTGAGACGCTTGAGCACGTTCAGAGGAGGGCAACAGGGCTGGTGAGGGGCTTGGAACACAAACCCTGTGAGGAACAACTGAGGGAGCTGGGGTTGTTTAGCCTGGAGAAAAGGAGACTCAGGGGTGACCTTATCACTCTCTACAACTTCCTGAAAGGTGGCTGTAGTCAGATGGGGGTTGATCTCTTTCACCTGACAACAACTGAGAGAACCTAAAGAAGACACAGTCTTAAGCTGTACTAGGTGAAGTTTAGGTTAGACGTCAGAAAAAAATTCTTCTCTGAAAGAGTGATTGGGCGCTGGAATCATCTGTCCAGGGGGGTGGTAGAGTCATCATCCCTGGACCTGTTTACAAAAAGGCTGGAGGTGGCACTCAGTGCCATACTTGATGAGGAGGTGTTAGGTTAGGTCACATGGTGGACTCGATGATCTAAAAGGTCTTTTCCAACCTGGTTCATTCTGTGATTCTGTAATTTTGAAACTGTTAAAATAAGATGGTGCTCTTGGAAATAAAAGCAATTAGTAGGATATTTGTTGCTTCAGCATCTCAGGTGTCTAAAATTTACCTCATTGTTTTAGCTGCACTAATAAACAACCAGAGATATAATTTCTGTCAGAGCAAAAGTTACCTCAGCTATCTCAGGTACTTACTTTAAGGTACAATGACAAATTGTTTATGGATGCATCTTTTTATCCACCTGCTGATTATGAAGAGAACTCAGGCCAAATGATTCATCCTCTATGACCCTTCTCTGATGACAGCATAAATCACCCTCATGAGTTCTTGTTTTCCTCTGTCCACTACAACAAGGAAGTTAGAAAGTTTTCAACCGTCGCTGAGTTTCAACTCTATTAGATAGAGTGATTATCTTTTACTTTTCTGTCTATTTTCTTTCTGTTCACGGAAAAAACTACAGAACTACTCCTTCTCTTCCAAGTATCCAACTTGGTTTCTAGTGTTGGGTGCTGGGGATTTACACCAATGTTCTACTTTAAAAATTTAGTCACAAACTGGTAAAGCAGAAATAAATACATAACATTAACTTTAGTCTCAGTTTTGTCTGTGGTCAAGTTACTTTTTGTTATAGTATGGAGCTAGGTTTTGGTTTTGGTTTATGGTTATTTTTTAGGCTAGGTTATGGTTAGATTTTGGATCTCGGATTAAAACAGGATTGAAAAATCCAGTTATGTTTCAGGTATTGCTCAGCATCAAGGTCTTTTCTACTTCAAACTTCCTCACCAGTAATTAGGGAAGGATGGAAAACAGATTGTGGGGAGACAACTGGGGCAGCTCACCCCATGTGACATCCAACGCCATTCACAGTTGTGGCCAGCAATAAAACCTGGGGAAAGGAGTAGGAAGGGAGGACATCCATATTTATGACATTTGTCTTACTAAGTCACCACTGCATGTGATGAAGCCTTGCTTTCCTAGAGATGGCTGAACATCTGCCTGCCCATGGGAAGCGATGACTGAAATGCTTATATTCCTTTACTTGCACAGATGGTTTTGCTTCATTTATTAAACCATTTTTATCTCAACAGTATTTTTTGCTTTTGCACTTCTAATTCTTTTTGCCATACCAATGCAAAGAACTGAGTGTGAGGCTGTGTGGGGCTTGGCTGCCTTCCAGGGTTAAGCCACAACCACTGCTAAATTCTTATGCATGACCTGTTTTTCAATGATTTGTGTCAGAGATATTTTTAAAGTCTGGCTTACCTATTGAAAATTTGTTTGCGCCTACAAACCTATTTATTATCATTGCATAAGCCACAGGGATAAAGTTACTTCAGCATTTAATTAAAATATTTTGCCCTTTTTACAGAATTAGTATTCTAATAAAAGGTGTCTTTGTAAGAAAAATAAATAAATAACCTGAATTTGATGTAACTCTATCTTTACCTTGCATCCCTCTTTAGAAAACTACATATTCGTCACAAGAATTTATTCCACTCTTTTAGGTGTGCACAGAAGCACGCATGCATTCACACACACACACATACAGACACACAAACAAATGCCAGCACTATAAAATTTAGTTTTCATTCAAGCTAGAAGCCTTATATTGGAACAGCTGAACTAGTTGCTTACCAAAGAAATTTTGCACAGATAGTTACAGATGGGTGCTGAAGCATTATTTCCAACAACATAGGGCAGTCACTGAAGGAAAAACTGTGCTGGTATGTCACTTGAAATTCTGTACACATGAATGATCATCGGGATCTGATACATCCAAAGGTCAACTTGAGTTCTACAACAGTATTCTAAGACTTTGACAAAGCTTGATCAATCTCATGAAAAACAGTCCATCTGCGCCAATTAGCTTCACTTTTGGTGCTGGCTTAGTTTCTTTACTTAGTGTTTTTTCACTACTGCATGAATATTTGATTGGGAATGTTTTGTTTTGGTTTTTTTGTGGTTTTGCTTTTGTGGTTTTTTTGTGGTTTTCTTTTTTATTTTTTGGGGTTTTTTTGTGTGTTTTTTTGTTTTGGTTTGGGGTTTTTTTTTGTTGGTTTTGTTTCCTTTGGTTTGGTTTCTTTGTTTTTTTCACAGAGTCTCAAGTATTTAACACATTAACTAATAAGACAACTTTATGAATTACGCGAGCTTCCTCTATGAAGATAGCAAGTCAAATGTGCTTTGTGTTTTGGGTCAGAAGGACAGTCTGAATAAGAGTTCAAGTGTTTACTACAATATGGTAGCACCATTTTCTAAATTCAGATTTTACACTAAAAGACAGTGAAAAACTTGGATGACCAACACCATATATTCAGAACTTCTCTACCTATATACGATATCAAAAGTAATCCGCAGATAGAATGAAGTGCCTGCTAGTCCATTTAAAGTTACAAAAACATAGAAAATTAAGGAGCAATATTGATTTTTTTTTAGAAGTCTATTCCTGGCCTGAGCAGAAACTGAAAATCTCTGTGAAAAGACTTTGATAATATTAATTTTGTAGATTGAAGCAAAGTTTCCAGCTTTTAATTCTGTTAAAAATTACAACAGTAGTTCAAGAAAATTTGTCACATTAAATTCTGATTTTCTAATTGTCTTCAGAAAATTTTAATCATAAATACTGATATTAAATTTGTTTTCTGGCAGTGTTAATTAACCATCATGTGTCTATCAGAAGCAGACAATGATATGGGCTTTTCCTTCCCTTTCATTTTATATGTTACTATTCCTCAATAAACATTTTATCCTATGCAGATAGATGAAACCATATGGGTAGATCTCAATCTTAAACTGGCAAAGTGGCATAGTTCAAGTGCCATGTGAGCTTAGGGCTGAAATTGTAGACAAGAATAATTTTATGTGTTTCATGTGTGTACGCTGCATTTGAATCAATTTGAATTGTTCTCAGGTTATGTTCTTGATTTGGAAGTTAACAAAGGTCACATAGTGTAACAGTAAAAATTATTTTTTGTGTTTGTGTGCTTTGAAGACCTAAACTATAGCATAAAAGAGTTAGGGTCAAGTTTTCTCTGCAGGCTCTGCTGATACACTCTCATTTCTCACCTGTGCATGCGAAGTATATGTGATAACCACTCCTTTTCTAGTGATACATTCTCTTTCCCTCATATCTGTTTACCACACCTCCTAAGAGAACAGGAGCAGACAATTCCCAAATATTGGAAGTCAAGCAGGTGTGCAGAAGGCCAGTTTGACTGAGCAGGAATCTTCTCTTGGAAATAAGGCAAAAAAGAGTAGTGTATGTCCAGTGGAAGCAAGGATCACGTGACACGGAAAGAATACAGAGGTGCTCCTCGCCACTGTAGGGGATGGTCCTGTGCAGGGTCAGGAGCTGATAATCCTTGTGGCTCCCTTTCAGCTCAGCATACTCTGCATATCTGTGATTCTGTGAAATTCGTGGTGGATATTAGGAAGAAATTTGTTACTGTGAGTGTGGTGAGGCACTGGAACAGAGAAGCTGTGAATGCTTTGCCCCTGAAAGTGTTCAAGGCCAGGCTGGATCGGATATTGAGTGATCTGGTCTAGTGGAAGGCGTCCCTGCCCATGGTAGGGGGATTAGAACTAGATGTTCTTGAAGGTCCCTTCCAAGCCAAAACATTCTATGATTATATGATTCTAAAAGAGGCAAAGAGTTGTTGAAAACTGAGACTTGATAGGAAAAGAAAGAATTGAAAAGGAGAATATTTTCAATTGCCATGGTTGGTTAAGGTGGAAACGTTACCTGTTACAGATTTTTGTTCAAAAATAAAGCTCCAGTGTTGAGATTGTTTGGGAGCCCAAGACTAACACTTCCTTTACCATCTACTTCCATCAAGACATCAGACAGATGGGGTACAAATTACCTGGAATCTTCATTACATGCTCTGTTTCTTGTTTGTATCTTCAGCCGCTTAGCCATTGAGGTTCTTTTCTTAGTGTCATTTTTTCTTTCCCTACTCAATGATATTTACTTGCAAAATGACATTTACTTATAAAGTGACAGTCTTTTTCACCCTCAAGTGACATTTCTATGGCACACTGTGCAAATGTTTGGCAAAGATTTGCTAGATCGATTAGAGGAAACAAAGGGAAAACACACAACAGATGTTGATTTTCTTGTAGCTGTGACTATTGTTTTGAAAGACTGACACAGAATTTTCAGGTTTTTCTGTCTTAGCAGCAATCCAAAAAAATTTGCCCAACTGCAGCACACACATAATTTCACCTTCATTAAACTGACTCTGAAGACTCCTAATAAGGGAGATTGTGTGTCATCTTTCACAAGATAAGCTGTTCTGAAAACAGCAAAACCATTACAGGACAGTCATGCATCAATCATGGAATTAGATGGACTAGCTTGCATTGACCTTACAAGAGACTTTTCTCTAGCATCGGAGAAGCAAAGAGCCATTTCCTCCAGCATTTCCTTATTTAACTAGCACATTCATTTTTATAAGAAATTAGATTTTTGGTGAAATCTTGAATCTGGTGAATATTTTTATTTTAAAATATCAGTTTTCCATTCCTTTGTAAATGAATTTTTTCTGAATAAGCAGATACAAGAACTAAGAAATGTGTTGATATGATGACACATCACACAACCTTCAAGAACTGTTTGATGTGTTCTTTTAGATTTGTGCATTTTCCTATGCATTGCAGAAGCATGAAAGAATTGATCAGGTCTTGGCAAAGCCTCAGTCATTAAAGACCCAGTTCTTTTGGTTGAACATGTAGTTCACTGAATTTGGCACCACTAGATCATAATTTTTAAGCTCAGTTTTAAAGAAAACAGTTAAAATATATCAACTTTCCGTGCTGGTTTAGGAAGTTTTAATAAAAATAAAAATCCATGGCAATAAATGGTTTCTGGATGTTTATGCTAGAATCAACACTAGAGGTTACATTTAATAGTCTAACCACACTCATCTAAAATAATTTTATATGGCTGACAGACATCTGTATAGGATTTGAAATACATGGCACAGGTCATTGTGGGATGCACAAAACCTTCTAGAGCAGCAGTTAGATGCCAAAGGGAATACTCTGTAGGATCTCAAATGTCTCTAAACTCTTTAAGTCTAAGCTGCTCAATTTTCTTCTTGCTTGGAATTTTTTTGCTTCATTTTGTTTGTTTTGGTTTTTTTGCCTTCTTTTTAGTAAAGGAAAAATTCATTTCCTAATGTTCTGCTTCAGATCAAATATGGCATCAGTTTTCACAATTGCAGTGAGAGGGTTTTTTTTTAGTTCTCCCTGTTTCTTCTTTTAATGAAAAATTTCTAATCAGCTACTTCTATGTATTGAAAAATCACTACTTAGATAAAAACACCTGCTCCTCAGAAAAGGTAAGACACATGTTAAAGAGAATGGGTAGACCTAAATTAGTCAAGTCCCAGGCTCACCCCACCTAATGACATTCACTTATTGCCTTAACTTCAGAGGTTAACTGCTCCACAGTTTTGAGTCTAGTTCTAATTTAGTTTTGGACCCTCCAGTGTTTCATGTGACATAGAAGTCACTGCAGCACAAGGTAGTGATCAGCTTAAGGATATCCAGCTAAAAATATCCAAAGAGTAAAAATGACTATCTGAGATCTACTTTGTCTCTTGAAAGGAAATTGTTCTTCACTGATACTAAAAGGATCCCTCAATAAGAAAAATTCCTGGTTCAGTGTTTACATAGGTGAATGAATCTAGCTTCTGCTATGCTTCCCAGAGCACTGCTTTCATGTGCCCTAAAACAGAGATTACAAAAAAAAAAAAAAAAGCAAGTAGGTGTATGTTACTTGTTTCCCTTTCCTAATTGTAGTCAGGTATGGCCCTTCTGTCAGACCTAATGACACTTTAATTGGAGAAAATGCATCCTCTCAGAAATGAGGCCAAGAAGATCCGACTTTTAAAATGTGACCATCTACACGCAGATGGAATCTGCAGTAAGGCTTAAATGAGAGCACGAGTAATGAGAATGGGACAATTAACTTATTTAGACACTGTAATTTCTGCAATCATTTCCAGGTATTTTAGTGAGCTCATCAGTATCATGTAAATTTGGTCTGAGCTGGGTGTCACACAGATTTGCCTCATTCATGAACTAGTCTCGCTTAAATGACATTTTAGATACTGAATCATAGTATAAAATAACCTTTAATTCTGTCATTCCTGTTAGGTCTTTTTAAAATATATGCCTCCTTATGTAACTTTATGTAATATATGCAATATAGTAAATTTTAGTAATCTGATTCTCAGTCTATGTTATAGCTAATTTTCTAGAATTTCTTAATTGTGGTTATGGATATTGGATTTTTCACTTTCCTTCATATGCTGGGATAAATGGATATCTCTAAGTGTGGTCTTTTCTTCTCATAACCACAGGAAGACTCTGAAAGTGTCACTTTTAATGACGAAAAAGTAAATAAAAGGATGAAATTACAACTAAGAACAATGCTCTGAATTACCACCATCCTGCGAGTATGATTGTATCTGGATTAGTTTTTATGTTGGGTATGAATTCATACAATATAAAACAGAAGTAAGAAAACAATTTACATTATGAAAATGTCAGATTTTGAAATTAAGCACGGTAGGGTGGACAATGCTGAATAGATTTTTTGAAAATTGCTGCCCACACACTAACACATATCCATATTCCTATCAGCACTAACACCTATTCACATTCCTATCAAAAAATTACAATCTATAAATTTTTACCTTACACACCATGTAGAAATGTATTTTTAAAGTATTTTTATATTATATGAATACACAAACTTCCCATAATCATTTGTATTTTAAATAAAAATATGAACATTTTTAATGTGTTAAGGTCACATGTAAACTATACTTCATAGACAGATTTCCTCTGAGGATCTCTGTGCATTATTATGAAATTATTATATTTACTAGGTTTACTTTTAAGAAATATTCTATAAGTGTTTCGTCTTTACCTCCATTGTGTTCCCTCAATGTGTAGTATACATTTGCATAAATAGTAATAATCTCTGTCTTATCTTTCAGAAAACTAGTTTAAAATTAAATTGCATTACATTTTAAACCTACTTATAGGGATAAAATTATGTAATATTAAAGGTTATATTCAATATTATAGGGGGTAGTCACAGTTAATGATGAAATATGGAAATTATACATAATACAAGTTCATAAACCAGCTAAAAAAAAAAAGCTAATGTACAGGAAAAAAATAAGAAAAATATCCAGAAATGGAAACTCTCACTTTTCCAGTCCATAGTGTACTTATCATCATAAAACAAAAATAGTGAACAAAGGTTTCAATTGCTTGAATAATTAGGTTCCCTGGGTCGGCGTAGAAAAATAGACTATTTATTAAAAGGACATCACAATAAGAATTACAAAGAGTAAGGAATGTCCTCTGGGAAAAAAATATATCCCTGAGTAATTAACAATGAAAAATTTCCTGGGGGAGATGAAGAAAAATGATGAAAATAATAAAAATGTTTTACAATTAAAAAAAAAAATATACAGCCTAATGAAGATGCAAAGCAGAAATTCCTGTTTAAAACAGGAAAAGGAGTGCTAGATACTCTTGTATTGTGTGGGCAGATGGTAAGGGTGTAAGAGCTGCTGATGCAGTGAACTTTATTTCATTCTAAGTTCTGTACCAAGGTCTGCTATGATGAGAAGCTTACACATATGGTCGCCTATTTGGTCACATCAGCTTTCAGATATACATATTATAGAACTCTAAAGCTGCAATTAATCAGCTCACTTGTGCTGTGAGAGTTCCATTCCATTCCTTTTTCTTTTTTTTTTAAATCTGTTTCATCTCAATTCTCTGAGCACTGTTTAGGGCTGCTATCAGTGAATTTTAAAGTATTAGCATTAGCTGCAGTCATTTAACAGGTGTTTGTTTAGTTATGCCTTGGAGTGAAATGTTTCTCCTGAGACTACAGTTTGAAGGAACTCTTTTGCTAGACAATTTTCTGCAAGGGTGTATATTTTATTTCATTATATTTTTATTTTATTAATCTAGTAGAAACTTGATCTAGGTTCTAATGACCTTGAATTAAGTAACATTCTGGCAAAGACAGCAACTGTGATAACAACGCTACACAGATAAGGTATTGACAGCCACAGACAACCATTTTCAAAATATTTCTGGTCTGCACTCCAAGTTATGTGATCAAATGCTGGCTTTTTTTGTTAGAGAGAGATTGATTTAGTAGTCAAACAGTGTGCATCACACTTTAATTGCTTCATTTTTTTTTTCTCCTTAGTTTAATTCCAATATAGCTCTTTGTTTCTGTGAACATTTATGGGATGGTCTTGCTTTTTTTTTTTTTTGATGCTTTCAAACTGGCGCTTGAGGATACCTCAGGTACACTCATGTAATTCTAGGGGACACAGGATGAATTCACAATAAACAAATGTCTTGAGAGAAGAAAAAAGAAAAGAGGAAGAAATAAAAGTCATCAACTCAAGAAAAAGTCATTGCACATATTAAACACTGGAAAGCAGCACCAAAGTAGCTTTTCCATGTGATATACTGAATAACAAATTGCCACTCAAATTTTCTTGAAATTCCTTTTGAAGAGTTTCTTCCCTCTTATCATTATGTATTTTTGTGTTTATTTCAGTTTTGTTGTGTGTCACAACACACTACAGCTAAACAAAATACCCCATGCTCTGGAAGTATTTGGAAACACGTTTGGAACAAAGACTTGACACAAACATTGCACAAGTTAAGCATAACTAGTGGGAAGGTCTTTTTGGAAAATCTGGACACTATCACTTCTTATCTTGGCAGGATTTTTGAAAGGAACAGACTCTGAGTTCCATACTGCTGGCTCCCTATTCTGGATGCATGATAAGATAATTTCAGGATGAGGTTTTTAAATTCCAAGTTAACTACATTTTGGAGCACATGCCTCCATATAATTATTATAAACTTTGTGTTCCAGAAACAAAGTTTCTGAAGCAGGAGTTTTAATGTGCTTAAGTTTGTGTTTGCTAGGACTTAGATGAATTTGTAACACTAGAAGAGCATTTTAATTCTAATAGTAGATGATTGACACAACCTGAAATGTTATTTCTAAGACTAAATTCAGGACTGCAATCTACAAATGCTACCTACCCAGACTTCACAGCCCTTGGTATGCCCTAGGTGAGTAAGATTTCTGTCAAAACCTTTCCTGAGGGCTGAAGTTGGAGCTACCATGCAATCTCAGTGCAGACTTCAATGTTACTGTGTTGATCTCTTCGCTTTAAGATTATTGACTTAAAAGAAGATTATTCTATATCTACACTTGCCATAATTTTTGCCTATTTTATCCAGTTCTTTTCCAATGTGAAACAAAGACAGCAGGTAATGATGAAGGCTAACCTAACTGCAATACTAGGTTCTATCCTGAAGTGTTGATTTCATTCAGAATGGCCTAAAACGATGGGAATTTTCTCTGTTTAGTGTAGTGACTTTGATTTAGATAATACATCAATAGAAACTTGTTTGATTCAGATCCAATGAAACTTTAGCATAATTTCTTTTTATCATATATGAGCTATTGTTATCATATGTATTGTACTTTGACAATGCTGTTATCTTTTTTCTCATATATATGCAGACAAATCATACTGCTTATACCAATATATTATCTTTTCTTCCTAATCTCTTTCTAATGTTTAGTATTTTTATCAGCGCTGAATAGCACAGAAAAAAAAATGAAAAATGTAGCTTTATAGCCCAAAGGAATTGCAAGTTGGTGCAAAAGCAGCTATTCAGGTGCCGGTTTAAATGCTTTAAGTTATCTAAAACCTCAACACCAAACTGGAAATTAGACATGAGCCTATGAAAAACCTAAATCATTCTGAATCAGCATCTGAGGACCAGCCCTATGACATTGGCAATGGCATTAGACACATATTACTGGATCACTGCCAGTGTGAAAGAAACAGCTTTGTATATCCTGATGCAGTATCTCCGTATTGAGGTACTAAAATATGAAGAGGATCTATGATAATTACCCCTGATTAGAAATGATGTTACTCAGACTATGTTAAAAGTCAGTGAGGAATAATTTAAGTAATCTAGTTCCATTTTAAGGATGAACCTTCAGTAAGTGTAGAAAATTTAAGACTCCCAAAACAAGGTTCCATTAGAATAGAGTGGATTGATAAAGAACACCACTACCCAGACACTATAGTGATAGAGTAGAAAAAAGATTTTATTTCTAATAGTTGTGAGCTGAAAAATATATTTTATCTGAGAGTGGATGGAAAGTCTATTTATGTCAATTCTCTACTTATTTAAATTAAAGATATTTTTCAGCCTTGCCTACATTTTAATGCTGGTTTTATTTTTGTCAGGTGTGTGATATTGCACCCATAATGTTCAAGCTAAAAAATTAATGGGCCTTTTTTTACTGCTATTGCAAAAAGAAATTTTTTTTACTGCTATTGCAAAAAGAAATTTTCTTTTGGGAAATCCCAAAGGACACAAGGTCTGAATGAAGTCTAGAAACAGACTTTCTCAGACCTTGCAGAATTACCAGAGTTTGCTGTGAGCCATCATACAGAACAAATAATTATTGAATTAGTTTTTAAAAACTATTCAAAATTTATTTTTATATTTGCTGTGAATTCAACACCAAAATTTCTCTCACATGGAGACATTCACAGAAATTAGGCATATTGTATACGCAAAAAAAATTAGACAAATAAACTAGTAAAATTATGAACCCTTGATGAACAGGCTATAAACAGAGTTAAGAGTTAAATTTGCAAGTATTGGCTCAACTGTACTCATCTGGACAATTTTTATGCAATTTAGTAGAGTTAAAAACCACTGATAAGTCTGTGTCACTCATTCTAGGTTTTTAAAATGCTCAGGATAACATCTCTGAGCAATAATGATGTTCTTTAAAATAAATGGAATTCAAGATTTTTAAAGACAATCCTAATCTTTAGATCTGACTGTCATATCCTTGACACCATAAATGGCATATCTGCTCTTGACACCCATTTTCAGATTGCAACACATTTTTTCATTATTTTTACAAACCGCATTTAAATTACTTTATAAGAAGAATATTTAAAAAATCAAAACCAGATGTCCAGCACCCTCAATACTACCCATGTATATCCAGAAAAACACTGGAGTGAACCACTGTTCACCTCTCTTACATTTCCACCAAAAGTAATCATGGTTTTGATGTTACACAAGCAAGTTACACTCTAGTTTCTGGTTCCCCCAACTCAACACCTGTGGGTTGAAGGGACACTCAACACCTCTTAAAGGGATTAACTGACCAAGGAACACCCAGTGAGCTCCCCAGCCAGAGTTTATAAGGAACTGTGAAAGGCCACCCTCACAAAGAGGATGAAAACCCACAATATTTTATCGTGACACTCTCAACCAGATGCAGAACACACCATAGCACCAAGTGAACTAATACGGGTCCACATTAACTGCACTTATCACATATTACAAATAGGCAAAGCTTATTTTTGATTGCCTTATTTCTACCTATTTTTAGGTCAAGGACTTTTTTCTTCTTGATTTTCCTGTCTTCAATCCACTACTTATCAGGCAAGACAAATTTCATTTGTCCAGTCAGGGCTCTTGTCATGCCTGCCTCAGTATTGATCCTTATTTCTCCTGTCATGGTTTTGGCATTTGTCATTCTACTGGCACTTTCTCCCTATTTCATTTTTTTTGGTCATATTTGAATGCACACTTTCTTTGATCTATGTCAACACTGTTAGAGGGAATACAAATCACACTGAATTTTTTCCTGGGACATCTATTCTTTCTAGTCCTTTCTTTGACCTTTTGTCAAAAATTGAAATTGCACAAAGGCAAACTAGAAGCCACAGTGGGTACCTGTCTATCTCCCATAGTGGAAAACAGGGAGAATGCAATTGCAGGAGTTGTAAGAGAGGGTCTGTGCGACATTTAGATATTCTTTCTAAGAAGCAAGTGGTTGGATTTCTGGGCAGGAGTGTGGCTCATGAAAAGCTTTCTTTTCTGAAGCAGCCAGTAAGACTGAAATAAGGTAAAATACTGAAATAAATGGTATGTATATGTATATATACATGTATATAAAATTCAACAGTTTACAAACAGACAGGGAGACAGCTTCAGATTCACAAATTCAGGCATCTACAGTAGAGGGACCCTTATAAAACATATATATCTAAGTTTCTATTATAGGCAGCCAATAGAGTTAACAAAGCTCAAAAAAGCAGTATCATCTGAATGCAGACACCAGAGGTGCCATTCAGTTGCTTTAATTTGTCTACCATTATTGCAGAAATCCTAGGTTATTTTTGTGTGTCTTTAGTTGTTGTTTCAGAAGGGCAGAGCTCTTTCGCACGTCCTGTGTCAAATATCATAGCCCTATATGGCTGTTTGTGTACCCTAGCATGCCTCAAAAGCCTCTCAGTGACTGTTTTCAGGCACCTGAATCAATATATATCTAGATATATCTAGATATATCTAGATATATTTACCATAGTTTAAATATAATTAAATTTACATTTGGTAATTTTAATTTTAAAAAGCGCAAGACAGGATACAGTACAACTGTCTGTGTTCAAGAAAAATTGGTTCAAAGATTCACTGTTCTGACCCAGGTTATGGTTAGCTAAGACTAGGTAAATTCAGAAGGGATTTCCCATCTAAATTGCTTAGTTGAGTGCATAGAATTAAAAAAAAAAATCCAACAAATTAAAGTGCTTGATAAAGCACAATGGCCAATAGTCAACAGGATTGCATACGCACCTAGCACACACCTAATAATTTTGCTGTTTGAAGAGCAAACAGAACTTTGCAAAAGAACTAAAGGCTTTCAAGTAAACTGCCTCCCATCTAAAAGTGAGATGGTGTGGCCCTGGGAGAGGTGTGGCCCTGTTTGCACCAAAATAACCACATATTTAAAAACTAAAAAAGACTGCTCAGAATAAGAGATCTTTGGAAGAAAAAACTGAAATTTGTTTTGTGTTGGTTTAGATTTGTTTTTTTTCTAAAACTTTTATGAGAATGTTAGACCAGTGGTTGCCGCTGTCATGAAACGAGGACACTTTTTTTAATAGTCACACAATATTTTTCACTAAATGCACTATGAATGATAAAATAAATCAAGTTTTTTAACTACAAAAGCATTTTAGATATTCATAGTCAACTGTAGGCTGTTTCTGCATAGGCAGATACAACCAATTAACGGATGATAAAGTGCGTCTCCCTGGAAAGTATTGCTGATATGCGTCACTTTCTTTCTAATTAAATCCTTCAATTTGAATAGTATTCTAGAGGTAGCTAAGGGTTAAAGCAAGAATATGAGTAATAAATTATGTATACGATGAGATTCTGTGCATTCTTTTGTTTCTTGGTTTTCTGTCTCTCTCCTTTGGCACAGTTTTAATCTGACCATAGGGCTTTATAAGATTTTTCCTTTTTCCCTCTTCCCTTTCGTTTTTTTTTTTTTTCCTTAAACATCCTATATTTCTAAATAATGTAAGTATCCTGGCATGTACCATCTTTGACAAGTCAGAGCGATTATTCCTAGAGTACTGTCAGGTTAGATAAGCTTTCCATCTTGTGTTAAATCCTGTGTTGGAGTGCTTAATTCTAACACAACCTTCCACAGTCTGACAGCATGACATTAGGAATCTACCGACACATGGAGGAAGTACATCTGGAAATTGAATGATTCATTGAACTTTTGGGACATGTCTTTCTCTATGAGTTTCAAAATTTATTAGCATAATTCATGTTAAATAATGTAAGGTTTCCTAGCATGAAGAATTTTTCAGGTACATTATATATATATATACACATATATGTTTGCATGTATGTGTGTATCCATATAGATATTTATGTGTGTAAGCAGAGACATAGCAAGAGGTAAGCATTAAAGAGATTCATATGCTTATATTAAGATTATTTTTTCAAATAGGTTCAAAAAGGATGTTACCATAAAGGTTTATCTATTAATTTTTTCTATTATTATTTTTATTATTATTATTAATAATAATAATAATAATAATAATATTAATATTATTATTATTATGGCTTTCTGTTTCTGTTGACACTGGAGTTTTATTACATATATATATTTACTGTTTTTTAGTATGTTTGTCAGCTTTGAAGGCCAGTTATATTGTAGTATAGATATGGAAACACATATGGCATGTCCTTACTTATGGAAATTCTTGGCAAAAGTAGCAATTCAATTAACTCCACAGTTTTGAATAACTGAAAAGAGGTGACTGTGTCACAATACTTTTTATAATACTTTACAGCATTATACAACCTAATTAATAAATGATTTCTCAAGAAAAAAAGTGAAATATTTGAACCAAGAAGAGAAAAATTACTGAGATTTCCAAAACTGATTTAAAGGAAATGAATCAATACGACCAAGTTTTTAAGCCTTAAAAGACTGGCAGATTATATTCAATTAATGTTATGGGAATAATCTTACATAATAACATGAGAAAGCATGAGGAAAGGATTTCTAAGATTCACTAGCAAGAAATAAATCTATATAAATTCAGAATTTAGAATAGAACTGAAACAGAGTTGCTTAATAATTATGGGTTTTAGTCATCATGGGGTGTGCAGGATTCTCTCTCACCTGAAGTCTTTATCCCAAAAAAGACAGTTTTTCACTGAAAATTCTGTGTTTCATTCCAAAACTGTGAACTTGAGAGGGGAAATTTCAGGTGGAATTCCAATGGGCTTGATTGTATAAGAAATCAGAATAGATTAAGACAATTATTCCTTCTGGTGCTTGGATGTCAGAGACACCTTTTTATGAAAATCCTTTTTTAGGATTTTATCTTCCTGAGAAGCTGAGAGGCTCCAGGAATAAAATGCAAACAGTGGTTATCTGCTGCTGTGGAATGCTGTGATTGGTCTCGTGTGGATGTTTGGATTTAGTGACCAGTCACGGCAGAGCTGGCTCTCGCTCTCTGTCTGAGCCAGCTGCCTTTGTTATCATTCCTTTCCATTATATTCTTAGCTTAGCTAGCCTTCTGAGATGAACCCTTTCCTTCTATTCTTTTTAGTATCGTTTTAATGTAATATATATATCATAAAATAATAAATCAAGCCTTCTGAAATATGGAGTACAATCCTCGTCTCTTCCCTCATCCAAAGACCCCTGTGACCACTGTCACACTGGGGTTGTTTTTTTTACTTTTAAATCTCCTTAGGAAAGAAACACGGCACTATTATCCTGCTTTGCTGATGCCTCACCATGAAATCTTTGGCATGTCAATGCCAGAGGTGTGAATCAGGTGAAAACTTAGGAGAAAATAACATGAAGACAAAAAATGAACAGGAAATTGTCTTTGTTTTGTGCTCGATGGTTGATTTCCATGAAACAAGAGTAAATGCAAAACTAAAATGCATTTGAAAAAAAATTCAGTTGATTTCACCTATTTATCTTGCCACCAAATAGATGAGGATGGTTTGTGTTACTTGGTGCAAAGATGAATGTACACAATAACCTTGAAGAAATAATTTTTTACAGTGTTGCCTCTGCTATTGTAATTCTTTTAGTCTTGTACAATTTAAAAATTAACCCTCCCATCCATCTTTCATACCCACCCATCTATTGTTCATGCCTCAGTCCTTTTAAATTACTAATTCCTTGATGGACAGTGAGAG
Source organism: Loriotus luctuosus (assembly GCA_035582745.1). Taxonomy (NCBI): domain Eukaryota; kingdom Metazoa; phylum Chordata; class Aves; order Passeriformes; family Thraupidae; genus Loriotus; species Loriotus luctuosus. The sequence continues at coordinate 61,265,294 of JAWWEY010000001.1, read as the reverse complement.
ATACCCTAGCAAATTTTTAGTTGTATGCAATGGAGAATTCTGTAGGTCTCTGATTTGTAACTTTAATCAGTTCCTCTGGCAGACAAATGGTTCAATTAATATGATTATATATAGGTATAGGTACCCTGTCTATGAATACAGGACAGCATTTCTCACACTGAATGAGACTGAAATTCCAAGAGGCATGTATGTCTCAAAGAAAAGTTAATTTCTTACAATTAAGAACTGCTTTAGGAATGTTGCTGGTAAAACCCAAGCCTACATCTAATAGTTATTTTGCAATTACATTTCTTCTGGTGAATATCCAAATGTTAGAGCAGATAATGACACATGCATCTAAAATATTTTAAATATTTTCTCTAATGTCACCCAATTTGCCCTGATCTTTTAATTTTTTAGCCCACTATATGTTATAATATTTTACATGCTATTAACCTTCTACTCAACTGAAGGATAAAACTTGTATTTTCAAAAAGTCCATACATTTTCCCCTGTCATAGAATATTAATTGCTGTTATTTAAAGAAATTTTTAAAAATTCAGCATGTCTGATATTGTGAATTGCAGCATTTATAACATGGGGATTGTCTTAGTAGGTAGATAGATATTTTTCATTAAAATTACAATCTATTATTTATACTACTAATAAATAGGTCTAATGAGTGTATCATCTTGTAAATATTGATGACTTTTTTTAATAAAGGGTATGAGGATTCTGAAAATTCTGTTTTGAAGTATCTAACTTTATTCTGAAGCAGAAAACAAAATCTCTAGTTTAGGTTCGTAAATACTTAGGTAAAATATCAGGACAGCCAGGTAACTCAAAATGGAATGTAGAGACCAACATCCAGGAAAGCAGCTATAGAGGCAGAGGTGTATCACTTCTTAAGTTGTTGCCAACAGGACTGCCACTTGGAACTGACAGTCTAGAACTGTTCTGGTGAAAGGAGGCCAAAAGGCGATTCTTCTCCAAAAGGAAATATAATCTGCATTAAATTCTGCACACTGGGAACGTGTCCTAAGTTTTGATGATAACAAACACTGATATCATCTTCATTATTTCCAGTCTTGAAGTGCAATTTGTACGTTCTGAATGATACCAGGCTTTGATCTGTCCAGGCTCATAAATCTGAGATGTATACAGAGGTGTAGCTTAGATAGTGAGGTAAGCATCAGTAATAAAAGGAAAGTACTAATACAGGCTAAATGACACTGAGTTGAAAGGACAGATGCTCAGGAACCAACACATTTAGTCTGTGATGTCTGCTGAATTCCAGCTCCAAGGACTGTGGTTGCTTGTTGCCTCTAATAAAAAGTTATGTTTTCACCTTTTATGGGTATCACTCACTTTGTTTCTATGAATTAGAAATTAATTTTGAAGAACACGAACTATTGCTCTTCAATACAAAAAATAAAGACAGTAACAGAATATTTTTAAAATACTGCATATATTAGAAACTAATTGGATGCAGGTTATCACTAACCACAGCTAATTGCCATTGAAGAATGTAGATTGCAATTTTGCTGTTTGATTAATGAAAGTTTAAACCCCTTGAATTCTCTTTGTTCTTTGTAACCATGATTTGGTATTTATAATATTTTAAGATAGGCTTTTTTTCATGGTGTTTAAATGCTTAAGGGGAAAACCCTTTAGACCTCAATATTGTAATTTGGAGACTGTAGTTTTTAATGAGAGTTTTTCAGTTTGACTCTTTAGGCGTTCCTTGTTCATTATCTCATCTGTGACCTTCAAACATTCTGGAAGGAGATGTTGAGATACTATGATTTCTACTTTTAGCATGTTTGTTTTACGTACATCGAGGTCTCTTAATGGCAATAAGGAGGGCAGGAAAGAAATGCCATCTGTAGAGTATTTCTCTTTCTGTGTCATCCCACTGACCCCCTCCTCTGCTGCCTTCCTGTGTGCTGCTCTCTGTAATAGCTGTTTCTAAGGAACCACATCTCTAATTCCTCTGTGTCTCGTACCTTGCATCTGGATATGGTATGAGGATCTTGTCAGAGGAAGGGATTAGAAAGGATGGACAATGTAAAATGGTGATTAAAATGGCCTTTCAGTAGTGATTGCCTCACAAAACTGGATTTTACTAGACATTGGTAAGGCTGGTATGCAGGATGTTCTCCAGGTTGAGTGCATGGTCACCAGTGGCTAGTGCATTAGCTGTGAACCCTAAGTAGCTTAAGCAAATACTAGAAAGAGAGCAAGAAAATGCATGACTAGAATAATTGTGAATAACTTGCCATAAAAAAGAACCAGATGAAAAACTTATAAAACAAACAAATGCTAATCTTTAATGAGGAAACTGGGAAAAAAAGAAAAATATTCTAGAAATATAATGATACTCTCTCCTTTCTTTTTATCTAGTAAAGGCACAAGCAGTTGTGCCATGCCAGTATACCATATACTCTTTATCTTTGACCTTGGAGAGATAAGATACCTATTTAGGACACCTTTGGAAAATTAATTTCCATCAAAGGCATAAGGTATTTTGTCGATGTTGGAAAAAAACATTGAAAACATTACAGCATTTAGACAGCAAGATCTATGTTCCTTCATGTCCACATTAGCTCAGAGTATGAGTGTCAACTGTCTTAACCGTGGGAATATAAAACCCCTTCTTCAGACAGATATCTATGCAGGCAACAAAGATCAGCAGATACCCAGCTGTTCTTATCTTTGTAATTAAAGAAAAGTTACAGTCGTTACACATATTCAAAGGGAGAAATACAAACATTTCTAGGGGAGAAATACAAACATTTTGATAACAGATTAATTTACCTGGACTAGTCAAAAGGTAAAATTTATGCCTTAAAAATATACTTTTGAAAATAGGTATGCATGTATTGCCTCCAATATCACAAATATCATTAAGCAAAAATGTAGGCATGAGTTGCTGTTTCCTACAATTCTTGTCTATAATTTTACCTCAGATATAGAGGAAATAAGGGTAATTCAATTTCGGATTTTTGAAAGGTTAAAGATGCAAGGACTGGTGGTACTAACACTTCTAGATCAAAGTGTTTTGTTCCGAGGCACACAGCTCAGAAAAACAAAGGCCTCATCTTTATTATCTTCAATAATGAAGGGAGAATCCATTGAACTTATTAACATCTTTAATTATTTATGTCATTTGGGATGAGTCAGAAAGGTATCCATTTTGTTATTTAATAACTTAAATGATTAAAGATTCATTGTATCATTGATCAGCCTGGGACAGTTGTGCTGAAAGCCTGAAGATCTATTTTGTTAGATAGTAGTCAGCTCCTGCAAGATGTTTGAGAAATATCTTTATCTTTCAAATTTGAAAAGCTGCCATCTGGAGCTGTATTCCCACATTTTGCTGAACAGCACTCTCTTGGCTAAGAAGAAAGTCATATGTTCTTTTTGGGATAGCTTATTTATGTACTCTTGAGCTTCCCGTCACCAAGTAATTTTCAGTGCGAGTCAATCTTCCAAAAATGGGGATTTACAGAGGCAAATCTCCACAGAGATTGGATGGCTTTTCATATTGAATGGTCTGGGTATATCACCTCTGCCTAGCCAGTTAATCCACCATCTTTTCTTTTTCAGAGATTTTGGTTGGTATTTCATATAAACTGATAAGAAAAATAAACTGGATGAAACTGGAGCCATAGCCTTTTGTGGAACCTAGTGCAATAGAGTTGAGATTTGAGATAGGCTGGACATGTAGTGCAAGCAGTCACTGCTTTCTAGTTGTCTATGCATGCAACATTGCAGAAATATCCACTTTTAGAAAATATTTTGATCCAAGTAAAACACTTATTTTCAGGCCAGTGGATAAAGCAGTATACAAAAAAAACAACTCTTCAGCTTGGTAGGACTAATTAGCATTCTAAGATAATGCACTAAAATATTTTTAATGTCAGTTAGTTTTGGGAATTTATGAGGGTTTGTGTTTTTCCTCTTATTTTCCTTGAATCACGACATACTTCTTTTTGTGATGTGTCATTAAGTCTGGAAATAAACAAATCATTACTGTAGTTCTGGCATTAATAAAATCCTATACATGTGACAATATGGGGTAGTAGATATTTTGGAAGCAAAAAGGAATGTTTACAGTGTCTGTGCCAGAAAAAGATGTTTAGCCTACAGCTATTTCATGGCAGTATTAGTGTCCAAGTTCTGAAAGCAATGGAATAGATTTAGCTCGCTTTGTAGACTTTTGTTGTTATTTTTGCATGGAAAATATCAGCAGACAGAAAGTCTGAAAAGTCCCTCTATTCAAATAGTCATTGAATTTCAGGAATAACAAGAAGCATAATTGTTTACTCTGTATAACTGCAGAAAAACCCCCTGTAAACCTGCTTTCCTCCACTACTCCTCCTTCCTTTTCCTTTTTTTTCCCCTAAGTAACAGTGAATTCACTGAAGCATAAGCACAACTGATAGCTATCTCAATTGATTAACTGTCTAAAAGATTTGATTTTCAGAATAGATGCCCAAGAGAGCTCCAATTCATTAGTGGTTGTCCACATGTGATTAGAAACTGTGGGAGGTCTAACCCCCTCTTTTAATTGATCCAATTTCATATTCCTCATGGTCATTAAGTGTGTTAATGGTAACTTAGCACCTGCATTAAGAAACCAACTTAACAGCATCCTACAAATGACTTTAAGTCAGCAGGTGCCAAATTTACAGGGGAAAAATGACATGATTTCTGCTCTAATGTTACTGCAGGAGGGATATAAAGTGATAAAATGTTGCAATTGTTTAATCCATCATGATCAAGCAGTCATCATTTGATGATAACATGATTGTTATATAATAACTATCCTTTGTTACTTGATTGCCCTTCTTCACTCAAGGGTATCATTCATTTTTTTATGTTAATAACTACATTCATTTATGCTACTATGTAAGGAAGTAAGACTTTCCACTTTCTTTACTATAATGATATCATAAGATTGAAGAAGCTGTTTTAGCTGTAGGTTATGCCAGAAACACCCACAGATTCTTTATTATTATACTGTGTTTACACAGACATTTTACTTGAGAAATCTATTTGTAAGTCATATGAAAGGAAGCTCTCATTTTAATAGCATGCTACTTCTAAAGGTATTTTGATTACAGCAGGATTGGCAGTACTTTAAATAAATGTTGAAAGAGAATTTAAGACAGAGTTTGGGATTATAGCAAATATTCAACAGTTATATTAGTTTGTAATAAGGGATGTAAGAGTTAAACTTTTAAAGATATTGTCCGATATTGTTTCTTAGCTTCTTCCTCAAAATATATCTGCAAGACAACTGCATAGGTAAACACCACAAATACAATTTCTTGGAATTGTACCTCTTCACATGTCCAAATTTGCCCCATTCTGAGCGACCATATGCCTAAACTCTGTTCATTTCCAGAAAATATCTGGAGAAGTGTCTGTGCTCCCTGAAGTGTCCAGTCTGTGAAACATTCTGACAATGGCATATTTACCATGCACCTATTGGATTAGGTTGTCATACAAAATGGAGTTACTCTGGGCTTTGTTACTGCACAACAGTGTAATTGGCAATAATTTCCCAAAATGTCTGAGAAATCAAAGAGCATTCTAAGAATGGAAGGGAATCAGGTCTGTTTTAAGCTGTGACAGTGGGTCCCCCATACAGTAAAAAGACAGAAGGAAGTTCCAGAACTGTTCCTTAGAACTGGTTAGCATTTAAGGAAAAATCAAGTAGAAGAATATGAAAGACAGGTCATGGGGGAATGAGAATGTAGGGGGTAAAGGATATTACATTAAGAATGAATGTAAGGGGAAGAAAGGAGTACAGAATGTGAGATGTAAAAAGGAGGGTTTAGGGTGTTAGCTGGTAGGATAACAGATGAATGTCATCCTTTCAGAAAATGAATGCAGTTTCTAATATTTCTAATGCTACAGAAAACCAACCTTATTGGCTTCTGGAACAACACAAAATATATAAATACACTAAGTATAAACTCTAGGCCAGATGCTTTTAAGAAAAGAAAAGGTGGTGCTCTGAGTTACAGGAAGACCCAGAGACCTGTGGCAGCAGCCAGGTGACTGAATACTCAGATGCACAGCTGGACCTGAGGGTCCTAGGCTTTTGCACACTTTGAAAGGGAGAATATAAAATCCCTGGATTTCCTTCATTTAGGGTCCCTTTCCAAAGGCACCCGGCTCTGGCTGTTACTTTGTTATTTAGCTGTTGCACCAGGCCTAAATTATTTTAACTATCAAGCTGCCTGATACTTAGTTTGGGAAACCTAGGGTAGAGATGGGATGGATTGTGGGAATGGGGTGTGTGAGGAGTTGAAAGGAGCACCTGTGGTTTCACAGGAGCAATGCCCTGTGAAGGGCTGCAGTTCCACTCAAGCTATGTGGCTGGGGCTGCCGGCATGGCTCCTGAGTGGTCAAATGGGAAAACTTCCTTAGCAAGGGGACCTATGTTTAGATTGAAGACAAGAATATCTGAGAAAATAACTGGGATGCTGATTGCTATCAATTTCTAGTTCTTAGATGAATATGGAACTGTCCTGACAAAGCGCACATATTTGCATCTTTCCTAGAAAGCAGCAAGCATTTGGCTTGGTTATGAAGGCATGTTGCTTTCTGCTACCCTGCAGGAATGGTGGGAAGGAGATTTGCTCCTACAGTCCTATAGCTGGACTCTGTGCTTACCTGAAAAGAGTCAGCTGAGACATGATATTAACTGGCACTACTCGAGAGAGACCAAGGCTGTGCCCCTTAGAGAGGAAAAATGAGTTCCTTAGGTGTTGAGCCAGAAGTTCTGTGTTCTTTTACTTTACAATAACATGCTCCTAGGATTCATCCTTTGCTTATTAATTTCTCAAGACTCAAAACTCGGACTCTTTAGGTGAATTGTTTTGTCAGTCCTCATTTGGTGATTGGTTTAAAAAATAATAATTAGCTAAATGTGAGCTTCATATAAATATTTACATATACGTTTAAACACATTCTCATACAGTGATATCAGATTTGTTTAATTAGTTCAGCTGAACTAACAGATTGTCATGACTGGCATAATGGTATATAATCAGCAAGTTCCTGTGTTAAAGCTCAGAGCACAAGTTTAATATACAAAAGAAATGTAGAATTCTTCATGCTTGTATTTTGATTTTGGAACTGACAATATGAGTATAGTTGGTTCAAGAAGATGTAAAATGTGATTCTCTTAATATTACCTTACATATTAAGTTTATATAATCCTTACGTTTCCATCTGTGTTACATTTTGATACAGAACAAAAATGCTGCCAGACGTTTTACAGTTATGTAGTTAAATGGAAAAGTGTTGGAACCATCTGTAAAATCCCACCACAAAGAAAATCTAAATGCTTAGTACTTTTATTCTTTTTGATGTATGTCCAAGAAATTGCAGCAAGGAATCTAAAGAAGAATGCATGCAGCAATAAGAGGAAAGAATAAAATCACAAATTTTTGTAACAGTAATTCACCCAAAATGCAGGCATTTGGCCTCAGTCTAGTAGAGACAGGAAAGGATATAGACTTAAAAGTTTTATATGTACATATGTAGGTAGATGTCTAAAAGTTTTCATATGACTTAAAGAGCTTGGCTAAGCAGAATTTTCAAATTTTATTTTTTTTTTTAAATTCCTGACCTCTTTTTCTGTTTGTTTTTTTTTTTTCTGATCTTTTAAGTACAAATTAACAGAAGCCAAAGTAAGTAAAGTAAAAAAGGTGAGTAAGTAAAATAATGATTATCCTGCTTTAGCCTTTAGGAAAACTTAAATCTGTTGAAACTTTTCATTAGTATATCCCTGCTTGTCTTTTTATTTCTTGGTGAATTTCCCACAGGGGAAAAGATTCTTATTAACTGACTAATGAATACCTGGGTCATAAATATAAATTATGAAGATTCTGTAGACAACTTTTGGGTACAGTGTGAATAATTTAATTCTTCATTAACTCCTTAGAGTGAATATTCTATTATCCTGCAAGGTTTTGATTTTATTAGTAAATTTAATTTAATCCTTATACTTCTAATACGGTATCAAAACAAACAGCAACAGCTGCATAAATCAAAACACGTATTGATAGTTTTCACAGAATTCCAGCCTAAGTCTTAGTTTGTATAAACTGATTTTCGTCTAACAAAGTCAGTGGTGAAATATCTTTTTATAGCAGTTGAGGGCTTGGCTCCTTATAACACAGAAAATGTATTTCCTTTGGGACCCTACCTGATACTGCATTCGTAAATTGCTACAAGCCTGGTACATCGATAGCCTGATGTGAGAAATTCAGACTGATATTTTTTTTTATTTCTGAGCAAAATGGGGAAGGTAATTTACAAAGAGAAAGCTTAGAAAAGCACAATTAAAATTAGAACTATACAATGGCTGAAAAATTGGGAACGTATAGTAGTTTCAGTTGATGTAGAAAAACATTGTGCTGATTTGCTCTCCCTTCAAAAAGTGTTGCTTTATTCTAATCAATGGAAAATCATGAAAACTGGTTGATGAAGATAGGTCTCTCACTTTTTAATGTACTTTCTATATATATACAATAACTTTCCATAGGTTGACATTTATGTATCTATGTGCTGAATATTTTATTAGAATATTTATGATAATGAGAAGTGGAGAAAGCAACCAACTGTCTTTACCTGGTCACAGGATTTGAATACGTTGAACTGCTTCACAGGAAGCAGAAAAGTACTCTGATGCTTGGGACAGAGCAGTGAGGGAAGTACAGAATACACACATGTGCATTTGTCAGCACATATGGAGACACCAGAATCCAGGTGGTTTAATCTTCTACTGTTCCTACTTCTATAATTTGGCAAAACATTTGTACCCAACAGAGCAGCTTGCTTGCCTGTCTTCTAGACTCAGACAGAATTTTGACATTCGGTGTACTCCAGGCTCTCAGAAGGACTCAGTCTGCCTACCAGGAAGACTGAGTGCTTCACAATATGCAGCAGTATCTTCTCTTTCGGTATGTTCCAAAAAGACTTGCTTGCTTTTTATGTTCTTACTGATTTGAGCCCTCACAGAAATTCCCTGAGCAACTACATTTGTTCTATTCCACATAAAAATAATTTGTCTTTCTACAACTTAATTTGTGTCTCTGAAGTCATTAAGAGCAGAATTAGGTCTCATACACATGCTTCAGGAATGAGACATTTGCAGAGCATTTTCTTCTGTTTGGAGAAAGTGGGTACTCCTAGTAACTAAATATAAATACACCATGCATTGTTATTACCACGTCTAAATGTGCTTTCATGATGAGAATAATTTGAGTGATTACATGGTGTTGGGACACTGTGTTTTTTAAGTTACAGTTGAGATTATTTACCTTCATTATGAAAATTTTGTATCTACTGGTACATGTATGCTATATATGCAATTCTTTTCTTAATTGGCAAAACAGTTAAGATTTAAATCATTTTCTCACACAGCACTCATTTTTCTCTAAGTTTCCTTTTTATAGTTAATTTTTCATTCCTACTGTCTCTAAACTCATTGAAAAGGAACAAGAGTAAAGTGCTGGGTCTGAATGTTGTTTGAGTTAATCTGCTTGGCTTAAAACTTCCTACTTAAGTAATGTTTGTATCAATGACCAAAGATTTAGAAATTCCTTACATTCTCACAAAAGCAGCTCTATTATGAGTAAATATTTAAGTTGGGTGGAACCTCAGTAGAATTTTGGGTCACCCTATCAGGTTCAGGTACTGGGCAGATTAAGCTCCTCAAAATTTTAGGGAGTCAGGTCTTGAAACTCCCAGTCTCTCTGAACAAACTACTCCATTGTTTCACTGTTTTCATGATGAAAATTTTTCTATCCAAGAAATCTGATCCTTGCATGGTTTAGTTTCTGCCCATTGCACTTCACATTGTGCTTGTATCGTGTAATGGTGTAGGTATTCTTGGAACTGCTTTCCTTTAGGTAACTTCACACATTTGTCTTTTAGTACTGTCAAGCGAACTATTGAATTAGCAGTCCTGAAAGATAACACTCATTTCTTGATCAAGGCACAATGCAATGAAAGGACCTACTTATACTGGTTTTGTCAAAAACAAAGCTAGAATCTGCCAATAACTGCAAATGTACAGAGAGATTTCAGTCTGCCTTTATACTGGTTGTTCTTAATAGTTGCATTTAGACATTATATTGCCTTTCTCATGCCCTCATCATTTTTCATGCAAATGCCAGGCACCTTTTTCTTGAAAATTTCATTTGTTTAACCTAATTTGTAAAGGGTTTTACATTCTTAGCTTATGTAGTTCTTGTCCTACTCCCCTGTCCATGAGGAAGTTAATGCATTATGTACTGGAAACTCCTTTCTTCAAATTATTTCATTTACAGTGGAATAGACAGATGACAAAACAGACACTACAAAAATGTCAGTGCCCTGAATGTTAAAATGAAATCTCAGTTTTCAGTCCTTCTAGACTTACTATGCAAAGAGCTGGCATTTTACTAAGGTTCTGTTACAGCGAGTAATCTGTTCCTCTGCAGAAGTAGTTGTGCGATGTCATTTGATTGTATTTTGTCCAGTAGTGTTCTCCTTACTTGAGAGTTTTGGTTTTGTTTTTTTTTTCTCTTTTGTCTTTTTTCCACAATGTGCTTCCACCTTTTCTGTCTTCCTATAAAATTACTTACAATTTAATGGGTCTTCTAATTGAAGAGAAAGGTGCTTGTTTGCACTTAAAAGTAGCTTTCTGTGAATTTGTCATGTACCAGTAATAGAAGAGCTGTCTTTCTGTTATTAGCACTGCAGAATACACCTATGGTTAATACATTATTTACACAAACTGAAGACTTTGGGCGACCTTGAAGCTGCATTGTGTTCAGTGCCCTTTTTATAACCTTAATTACCAGGGAATACAGCGCTTTAAAGAAGGACTAACATTTCACTTTAACATCCACGATAATCTACTATAAAGCCAGCTAAGCCAGCCCCCAAATACAGAGAAATGTTATTACATGCTCAGCTAGCTGTCAAGGGGCCTGAGTCAGTGGCTTACAGTTATCAAAAGTAACAAGGTTGTTCAGAATTTCATCCAACAAAGCCAGCCAGCTTATGAAGGGATTAAGCACTCTTTGATTAAAACAAATGGAACACATCCTGCCCTTTTAATTAGCATTCCCTTTCACTTGGTTTAGTCTGGTAATTTGACACTCTTACTAGCCAATGCAAGAAAAGACTCGGTTGTGGCCTACCCATGAGTATTACAGCAGCAGTGTATTTGTGTGCACTAGCTAAATTGTGAGCAATCTTGGAGATCATGTTCAACCTCCTATGAAAATCCCAAAGGCATAATGTCAACAGACAGAGTGTAATAATATTTAATGCAATGTGTGACAGCAGACTCCATGAGCCTTTAGGCACAATATATTGCCCTGAGGCCACAGTCTTTCTACCTTCTATTCTAGACATCCAAAAAGATTTTATGTCAGCTTTATTGATATTTTAGAGGTTCATATTTTAATTTCTCACTTAAGTCAGTCACAGCAATGTGTGTTTGCAGTGGTAAAGAAATGAGTGAAAAATATGTTGAAAATAATGAAATGTTCATATGAAGACAGCTTGGTGTGGAAACATTCACTCTTGCCATGTTGAAAAGAAAGAAAACATTTGTTTCATTGGAACACAAATACTGGCACCTTGAATTTGTACTACCTTTCCTCACCTTTTCCCTTACTTGGTATCTCAGTGTGGATTGGTATTTGATAAAGATTGAAGAAATTACAGGTGAGAAACCAGCTCTCCAGACTTCAGTTATGCCAAACTCTGATGATACACTGAATAAATTGCTGGATGAAATTATCATCAATGTCTTTCAAGCTGCCTACTTTCTCTGATACCTTTCATTAACATGCATTTGAAATAAACCTCACTGTATGTTGTCCCTCTTTGTCTCAAATCAACTGCTTGAATGTGTACTTGAGAAGGTCCTCCTGCTCACCTATATCCTGTAATTCCCTCCTTTCTTCTATCCTTCCCTCTGTGTGATCCTAAGTGCAAAATATCCTGGTTTGTTTAGCACAAGCAGTGGTGACAGTCAGCTCATGTTTCAAAAGCAGCTCCTCATCTCCTACTCTCCACCCGCCAGACATCACCCCTTCCTCAGATCTGCCTTGTGATCTGCTTGTGTAATCATTCCCCAACACAGTTTAGCAAGAAGTATCTGTGTTAGAAAAGTTCTAACTTTTAAAGGGTTTGACTTAACCAAAATGATATTGACTTCATGGTTTATTTGGGAAGTAGGTATAATCTTGTTCCATTATTATTAAAATTTGACTTTTATCTTGTATTTTTCATTCCTAAAAGTACAAAAGAAGCATTGTATTTGATTTATATGGTCTTCTGCTGTACTACAAAACAACGAATTTAGAAATATAATTGTTTTTTTTTTTAAGATCTCTTCCAACTCAAGCCATTCTGTGATTCTATGATCAACTGGAATTAGATTTCATGTATTGTCTCCCAAAGCTATCATTATGTCTCCCACCACACCTTTATTGTCCTGCAGTAGAGCATTGAAGCAGACAATATAGCCCACATTTTTGTAGATATTTAGTCTTTTGTTTTCAGTTCACACCAAGACTTTGGACTTACTAGAAATACTTGCCGGAACTTAGTTATCACTCCTCCCAAACTCTGTAAGTGGGCACTATTTTCTTAGGGCAGAAGAGCAGGATATTTGGTGTCTCTGCAGTATTAGATTTAGGAAAGTCTGCTGGGAATTACACAGAGAAGCCTGGGTTTTTTTCATTGGTCTTTTTCTTCAAGTGCTTCACCTCTTATTGGGTTATTTGCCTGCCTACAGGCAGGAAGCAGTATAAATTACTGTAAAAATCCATAGTAGCTGAAACTTCACTCTTATCACAGCTCTTACCCCTTTCTATAGTCTGTATTTTTGTGTGACCTCGGACAGAAACATTCAAAGGATATGCTTCAAATTCACTTTTCAGACCTCAATAATATTCTAAATCCTTTTAGAAGGCAAATTGTGGCTGCTTAAAAAGTCTACATTCTAAGAGACAATTCTAGTCCATTTTCAAGGATAGTATTCAAAAAAATGAACACAAGCAAAATTCAATATGAAAACTTTCTGAAGATAAAAAAAAGAATAAAATTATTTGCCCTTGAGAATGAATAAAGTATAGAGAACAGATCAGTGTAAGGTTGGTGGGTGTTTTTGTAATTTAACAAGAATTTCTGTTTTAATGAGAGAAAAAATATTATTTCAGATTGCCTGTCGAAAGTAAGATTCTTTATAATGATGCATGAAATGCCACCACAATGATTTTTCTCCTTGATGTATATTTTTAAAAGATGATGGGCATGTTTTGGTTTGGGCATAATAATTCAAGTCATGCACATCACTGTAGTTTCTTTTAACTTTTTTCTTGTCTTCCAGTGTTACTTTTTTTTTTTAACGTATCCTGGGATGTAAAAATCATTTGAAAATTACAAACCACCTAGTTTCAGGTAGACATGTTCAAAAAGAAATTTCCTTGAAGGACAAAACCTGATGAAATTAAGTGAAATAATTTATTTTTTCTTTTCTTTTTATAGAGGCTTTTAAGACATTTAATGTTCTATGAAATAATACTTTCTAGATTGCGTTTCTCTAATAGATGAATAACATGGAATTAAAGTAATTGAATAGAAGCTGTAAGGTAGTCATTTAGTTTCAAGAATATAAGTATAGAAACAACTTGGGTAAGTTGCAGGATGAAATATAAAAATAATAATAGATGACATCATAGGGAAAGTGGAAAGGGCCAAACAAAAGTATTCAAGAATTTATCCAGAATGCGAGAAGAAGTGAAAAAAAAAAGATATAATTGTGGTTTATGCATTTCTTTAGATAAGTTCTTTCATGTGTCAAGATTGAACACAGAGAAATACTGTGAAAAACCACTGTTTCAATTCTCTTTTATGTGTGTCATAAAAACTTACTAGAGAATTAATTACTCAAAAACAAGGAAGGGTACACTTGTCATTTGCTAGTATGACTAAAAAACCACTTTGATTTCACCTGTAAATATACACACATCAGATTGAAAAAAAAGTGAAGTAACATCTCGCAAAAAAATTACTTGGGAACAATTCAATTGCTAGGATATTTTGTTTGTGCCCTACATTCCAAAATATACACATAAATACAAAGACAGTGTGCATACACTCTCGCACACATTTGTGTGTGTTTACAATGAACCACGTACATAAATATACTAGAGTGAAACATATAAGGAGACTCTCTACTGAAGGTGGAAATATTTGTGTATTTTATCAGGTATCTAGTTGTGCTCAGCTGCTCCCAACTGATTGTTCATTTGCCTCATTGATGCAAACAATGAAATTCTATCAAAAACTAATACAAGTTATATTAACAATTCATAACTGAACTTCAAAAACAAGAGAAGAGAAAATATCCATTTTTAATCTGTGTCATTCAGTCTTCCAGGTGCTTTTTGAAGCAGAAATTTTAAAGAAAATGATTCTTTTTTTCTAGAATATATTTGAAATTTTAAAGTCTGGTGGGTTTTTAAGATGTGAATCTGTATGTTTCTAATGTCTATAAAGCAATGTCCAATGACTCCTAAATAAAAGAGAAATGAAAGAAGCCAGTTAAGGATTAAACAATATATCTCTACTTAAGCTTAAATGGGAAACATAAATATTTGTTATCGCAATTCATAAACTTATGATTACAGATTTGATGTGTTTATGTATTGATGCACTAATTTATTATACACTGCATGTATAATAAAGAATGCTAATTTAATTATACTTGATCAAATTATTATGGGAGAGAGGAACTAAAGTTTCTTTCCTGGGAATGTTACAAAAGGTTTGCAGAATAAAAAGGAAACTTTCAAGTTAGACAGAATAGAAGAGGCTCTCATATCAGAAGTTGTTTAGAGCAGTTTATCACAAAAGATGAATCCTTCTACTTGTTTTTGAACGTACTATATTGGTAAAGGATATTAATAAGAACTAAATGCTAAAAGGAATGCATCATTATGAAATCATTCTGAAATAACTTTCATAATGATACTATGACAATGAGAATGTTTAAAGGCTTGGCAAGATGGTGAGTGTTTCAGCTATGGTTAGCTTTGTATGAATATTTAAAGATGCGTAGATACCTTTGGATTGCATTGTGAAATTACTTTTGTTATCCAGCCATCAAACATTTTCTTCCTGAAAATATATACCCAATTCTTCATTTAATTTTTTGGGTTTTATATATTACTAACTTGCCAGTACTCTGTAGGTGCTAAAATGAACTACCATACCTATCAAATTTTAAATTTTATTCTGTAAAGTTCATGTGGCATGGACTTTATGCCAACAGATTAGAAAAAAAAGAAAGAAAAACAAAAAGCTCAGAAAAAACTACTCTTTTTAAAACTACTATTTTCTAAATAGAAAATGCATCTGAGCATAACAGCAGATACATGTTCACCAAAAACTTTAGAGATCTAATTTTTCACAAACTTTAGGTGCTTCAAATAAAAGGGGGATTAATTCTACCATAGTTAACATAAATTCAAATTAAATCACAGAATGATTATATTATTCTTCCTGTTACTAATTTTAAGTGATAAATTGTGTAGAAAGAGGTGTAAGTATAATGTACTGGTGTATGCCTAAATTTGTCAAATAAGTATACTTTTCAATCAAGCTTCCTGCAAGCTCTTTTTTGAAAGCTCAAATACATATTGATGTATTTGAAACTATTTTACTTAAGTAAAATACTACTACTAGCTCTAAATTTGGCAGGAATCATGACTTCACAGATGCTCCTTAAGGAAATATTCTGTGGTACTGAAAGTGTGACAGCAAAAAGAGAGAACTAGAAAGCTCACAAGAGAGCTCTCATTCTCTCTAATCACAGACATTTGACGTTCTGTCCGATCATAGGAATTTAAAGTCGCGTCCATGGTTTCTGAGCTGTGCCACAGCATTGCTCAGGATACTGCCCATACTGTCAACCTTTGGGTGCCATCAATGCTTTTAGCATCTGTTTATTGAGCAACTTTGAGAAAACTGTACACATATGTGGTGCAGAGGAGTTTAGTGCCTTGGAAAACTCCTCCTACTGAGGAGTGGAAGAAGGAAAAGAGGAAGAAGTTGGGAAGCATTTTTGAGTTCCCTAACATGCAATGAGGGGAGCAAGTTAACATTTACTTTAAGGCCTACAATTTAGTTTAAGGCACAGTTGATAACAGTACATGACTCCAAATTGAGCAGTTTGGTATCTTATTGAATATACTTTCAATTCTTATTGAGTATACATTTTGTCTGCAATTGACTGCAGAGCTACTTTATGCAGAGCTGGAAAATTTGCCCTAGCAGGCAGATATTTTGGATAAGACTTTTGTTACACATCTGTACTTTTCAACACTTATCTGAAATGTCAATACTTAGCTGAATTATCCATATATCATTACTCTTTAAATTATTCAAATGCCAATTTCTTTATTATTTTCCTGAGACAGACTTTCATTTGTGAAAGCAGCTGCAATATTGCATTGATAATTGCAAGTTACATAGCATATAGCAATAGTGCATGCAACAATACAATATAGAAAACAAGGCTGAGTTCTTATGTTTCTTTTCACTAAAATTAGTTACTCAGCAGAATCAGCTCTCTACTAACTGACCAGAGAAAGCAAAACACTCATGTGCTGATACTCATGTGCTGACCTATATCTTTCTGCAAAATATTGGGCACTAGATTTAAAAAAGACCAGAGGTAAAATTGGTGGTTTATGGCTTTGGAGGGATGAGGTCTATGTCTATCCTAGAAAATTAAGAAGAACATAGTTTGTTGGTCCTGAGGACAAAGACCATGGCAATTATTTAATCCATACAGCTATAATCCTTGCCTCTGATAAATAGATTTGTTCTGTTGAAAGAGATAGGAGCAATCGTTTTAGCAACACTGTATTGTGCTTAGTCTTAGGAATACCTGAGGTTTTAACAGGAAAGTACTGCTTGACCTGGACCAAATCTATGCTAACTGCTGAATAGCTTGGTCTTGTGCCCTGGTCAGCTCAGCATTTTAAGCATAAAGCTGACTGATTTCTAGTCCTTACAAACTAACACTGTCCAGTGAAAGAAACAGGAAGAACTTCTACGAAGCCACCACCTTGAAATCTCTCATCCCAACATCCATCATTCTCTTTGCTATTAAAAAGAAAATCTACCAATCAAACATTCTCTCCAGTCAAAAAAAACTACAAAAAAGCCTCAAAAAAACCACTACTTGGCCAATGATTGTTTTCTTAAGTAGACATGCCTCTGTCATAATCTGAGGATAGGTTATTTTCAGTTTATATATTTATCCAATAAAATATTATGCTTCTAAAATATTTATACCATAATCTTAACCTTTAAGATTATGTTTTCTCTCTTATTGATCTTTTGTGACATTGGAAAAAGACCAACTGTGACTGTTAATATTTCAAGGTATGTTTTGGTTTTATGGGTTTTTTTACTGAAGTTCTATGAAAATTCTAATAGTAAGCAAGGGTTATATTGATCTGCTGGTAAATTGAACACTGAATGAAGTCCACATTGGTTCTCTTACTTTTTCCAGGACAGCATTGTTGGGCAGATGTGAAGCAGGATCATTTGCTGTCAGTGAATATGTACTTTATCAGATCATGGATAATTACTGCTACCTAAAATAGCTCTCATATTTTTAAGACCCATTTCACTCTTCACTTGTCAGAAGTCTGATTAATAAACATAGGCACTCCTTTATCCCTGGCAGCTTTACAGCTTAGTGTCAAATGCATGTCTCATTTAGTTTTAGTTGTTTAGCTTCATATGGCTAATTAAGCTACTATAATGGAAACAAAAAATTTGGAAAGAGTTGCCCCCAAAGTCTTCTGAAATCTGCAGTTGTTTCAATATTTCATTATTTCTGTAATATTTCTGAGATATTTTAATAATAAAGAAAGAAATTGCTATTTTTAAAGCAGTAAAAAAGAGTTGGTGAAACATTTATTTTTATGTGGTTGCATATTCCAAATTTGTCATATGCCTCTAAGATCATTCTTTCGTAAGTTTAAGAATCTTGAGAAGTGTAATTATATAATGGTACTGACCATTACATTTTTAATGTTCCTCTTTGTTTGTCAGAATAAACTGTATTTTTTTAAAATACATTGGGACTAAGCTTCATACTGTGCTAGAGAATTTTACAAGTAACCTGTGTACTAAAAAGTCATTAAAACCTTGTATTGGAGATAGACAACATAAATATTGATTTTAGGAAAATAAAAAGAGAAGATTTCTCTTCAGGATACAGACAGATATATTGGCTTCTTTGTGCCACTGATATTCACTGTGCCATTGACATTCATTGTGCCATTTGGGGAATTTCTTGAGAAATGGCCTGGTAAGGGAAGTACCCCAAAGAACAGAAGTAAAACTGTGCTGTGCCACATGTAAAATCAGATTAACTGGTACGTGGATTTAGGGAGTCTTTCATATGCATGAGTCACGGGTTTTATTTACAGAGTTAAGAAGTGGGGAAGCAATCTCTAAGAAGGAAGTATCTAGCTATTTGAAAATTTTCTTTCCTTATTTACCTCCTAGTAGGAATAACTTCCTCATATGCCAAACCCTCATTTACATATTTTTAAACTTTTTCTTTTTTCCAAGAAGATATCTTTTGTTAAGACTTAATTTTAAACTGATGAGATCAATTTGGAATGAATACCATACTGGTGTATTTTCTGCATGTGTTGTTGAAGATTAGTATAAATAGGGCTGCACCTGACAGGGCCTAAGGGCAGTCACAAGTTTCACTGCCTCTGCCCAGCTCCTCTGTATCTCTTCCCGCCCTGGTGCAATATTCCAGGGCACATATAGTACTCCCATGACAACTGCCCTGGGACAATTGTATAGAATTTTTGAAGCTTTGTGTGTGGATGTGTCGTGCCATGAATGTGTCATGTAATGGATGTGCATCCAAAAAAGAAAAACCCAGTTTGTTTACAGATTCAGAGGAAGAAAATCCCATTCACTCAAACTAAACTTAGGAGGACAACCACTGTTTCTGAGATCCATCAAGGGCATATTGCCTTTCCCCATCAATTTCTAAAAGCCTTCACAATTTTTTAGAGTAACTGGGAACCTAAAGTCTAGATAGATTGGATCCATGGTAAAGCTGAACAACAGTTTAAAGTAAAAAGATGCAAACACTGAATAGTGTAGGACAACATAGTGTAGGAGAAAAAGTTAAGTTGGCACAAGATATGATATATCAGATAGCTATAAATTCCTGTGTTCAGATATCTGAAATTCAGAAGTGAATGTCTGTCATTTATCTCATGTCCTTGTGCCAGCTGCCCATAGCGTTTCCTTTGTATATCTTCTGTGCATCCCCAAAAGTTTTGGGAAACTCAATTATTGATACCTAATCAGATCCTGTATACTTAAAATCATGGAAAGTTGTCTAAATCTACATGAAACAAGATGATTTTAGTTATGACAGATGCAGTGTGCAGTATTGATGCTCCAATTAATCTTCAAATCCATTCAGAAAATAAAAACTCTTTCTCAGGTATTTATGAACAAGAGATAATTAATTGAAGAATTGCTGGAATTCTTGTTTCATTACTTTTAAAAACTGTCACATCTCAAAAGGTTTTTTTTAATAATAGAAGATGGATTAGAACTGGCCCTAAAGTTTACAGAAATAATGCACTGAATGTGAAGAACCAGTTGCCTATGCATGATATTTTTGCTGCTAGGAAAAAACCTCCAAAACCAGAACACTGAACCTAAACAAATACTTCACATAATCCTGAATAAATAAGTGGTTTGAAATTTGTAAAAATGTATGGTTCTTTATTTTTTGTACATAAATAGTCCATTCATTAATCTACCCTCTGGAATTTGTATTTAAATATCCTATTCTGAGCAAGTATTAGTGAATATGCCTAGACAATTAAGTATGAATTCATAAATGTGAGCAATTGTACTTAAAGTAATTTCTTATTCTCCTAAGCCATGTTCATGCTTTGAGCAGTATAAGATAATGTTACTATTTATAATATAATACTCAGTATCGCTTACTTCATTATTCTTCCTACCCTAAGAATTACTTGTTCCGAAGATCAAACAGTAAATTCTAATGACATAGTTAACAGCAAACCTGGATGTTAAGGTATTGAGGCTCAAGCAGTATATGATATAGGGAAGTAAATTTCAGAGTCAACAGGACCAATACCTGACCATCGTTTTCTTTTAATTGGAACTATGAGAATTTCAGGTTAAGAACTCCAAAATGTACCATAGCTCAAAATGGAACAGATTCAAAAGTCCTACACAATATTTGTTTTAACTGCATACTCTAATAAAAGCTTTAATCCTGCTGAAAATTCTGAGGCAGAGATCATGAAGTATTGCCGTATGCACCCTTTCTGATGGTGTTCCACTATGCTGTGTGTCTGGAGAGTACTAGGCTGCACCTCCACAGCATCAAGGATTTCCATAATCATGTTTTTAAACATTTTTTTGCACCCACAACATTTTACAGAGGAAAATCTTAGTTATCTTAGATGCCCTCCAATATCTGTCTCCATCAAACCAGCCCAAAAAGCACTGTTCTTCCTCTTAGGTAATTTACTATAATATTTAAATAATCTACATGCACACATTGACCTGTGAGCTGTCTATGCTGCCACTATAGTCTGCGAGGATCTGGAAATTTGTTTATTTGCCACTTACGTGTATTTAGTATGTGATGAGATTTTTAGCAATCTTTAATAGATGAGATCTCTTTAATGAAGTATCTGCGTGGAGCTAGCAGAAACAACAAAAGACCTGCATGAGAGACCTCTGTAGTCCTGTACTGGCACTTGAGGTCTAACATGATATGAAAAAGCATTCCAAAGGGGTTATGCACCTATTTTGAAAAAATGAATCAAATCTGTATCAAAGTGGAATTGAGGATGTCTAAGGAATTAGTTCAGCCTTTAAAAGACTTGCAAATGTAGTCAGCTGAACAGCTTTTCAGCTTGCATAGGCTTAGTTCATTTGCCCCAAATATAGGCTTCTGGAGCTAATTATGATATGCTGGGATATCCAAGATATACACAAAAAATTGACAGACGGGATATAAAGCAGACCTATGTCACCCTGAGCGGCAGCTGGAGTATTTAGAAAATGGCATGAGATGAACAAATTAAAG
Source organism: Loriotus luctuosus (assembly GCA_035582745.1). Lineage (NCBI taxonomy): Eukaryota > Metazoa > Chordata > Aves > Passeriformes > Thraupidae > Loriotus > Loriotus luctuosus. Next base: position 61,244,089 of record JAWWEY010000001.1, on the reverse strand, counting down.
CAAATTTAAGCAAAAAATCAGTTAAATGTCGGTACCTACTGCAAATTTGCTTGCCCTAGAATGTGCAAGCCATCTTGCTGGTATGGTAGTTAGACCACAATGCTTTCAGAAGGTCTTTACAGCTCTGAAACAGAAACTGTAGGACAGACAAAAAAAAATGCAATACCAAAAATGGTGCTAATATTCTATGTGTAGGCAGCTGAACTAAATCCTGCATAATGTGGGTGAATCTGAATTCTACCTCCATGTACAATGATGAGGTATGCAGGGAAGACTAGAAGGAGAATGACACAAGTAAATACTGCATTGATAAGGTTTTTTCTTAATATATATATGTAATTATGTACTGTGAGCCTTATGCAACAAGAATAAACTCCGCTTAATGTTTAGCAATATAAGACAAGAAGTGTAGAAAGGTAAAATAATGCTTAACACACCTATTTGAAAGTCTACAAAATAGCACTATTTAAGCAATCCCTTTTTTTTTCGCATAATATTTCACAACAACAGCAAATAATTTTTTCACTTGATTTACTATACAATAAAATGGTAAAGCCTCCAAGATTTTTCTGAAATGATATCACTAACAGTGATACCAGGTGTGGTTTACAAGACCATAAATCTTCCATCTGCTGTATATACAAGTGTGTCTGCCTTCTAATTTCTGCTAAAGATGATCCCAAACTCACTTCTTAGAACACTAAAATGATGGTTTGAATACACTGGAAGAAGAAAAAAATTGCTCAATACAGACAAATGTTATTGAAACCCAATAACTCAAATTTTTGTGCCTTCAGGATGTCACTGCTAGAAATCAGGGAACATGTGAAAGAAAGGTATTAAATTCTAGTTCTATATTTATATTCAGCAATATTGTAGTGCTGCCACTTACAACTCACCTGTGATTAACTCTGGAATAATTTTGCAATAAAATTAAATAAATAATTATTGTTTCAAATATTTTTTATATACACCCATGACCACAGAATAATTCAAGTAGTTAACTAAGCTGAAATTAAATTTAGTCACCAAAAAGCAACATTCTGAAGAACTTGTCCCAGTCCTATCGCTTAATTCAATGTTTGTTGCCACATGCCACATCTCCTTTTTTTACCTGTGTAGTGCTTATTGATTTCAGTTGTGCCTTTACTTGATTCTAACACTTTTACACACTTCAAATTTCTTATGTATGTGGAATGATTTTGTATCTGTAACTTGAATACCCCCACCATTTTCTGGTTTTATCTATGTTCTTCTTGAAAGTGTATCTTGAGATTTATTGTCATCTCATCAAATTTGGAAATAATCTAGATTGCAACTGGAAGTTATGATACAATAATATGATAATGAAAAAAAATTTATAAATCAGAACTTTCATTTATATTCTGGCTATTTGGTTGGAATTCTTACCATAATTTCTCCCTACCAAATCATATGTACCTATTTGCAAATGTTCATAATCCATGTTTATGAAGCTCATTGTTTTCTTATAGCTGCGTCCTTCAAGTTTACTGGCAGTAAAATAGCATCCTAATCCTTTTGTTAGAAATTATAACCAAATAGCTTTGACATGCAAATGTATTTTTAATTAAAAAAACAAAAACAAAAACAAAGAAACAAAACCCACCAAAGGAATTTTAACTTGGAAAAAAAAAAGAGGATCATATTTTTAAGGTATTGTGCTTAAATAATTCATCAAAAATGAAATGGAGGTGATGGGTGACATAAAAAAGAACCATGACAGTTCATTAGTCTTGATGATATATCACACAAT
>JAWWEY010000001.1:61205784-61237579 GCA_035582745.1 Loriotus luctuosus | reverse complement strand
AAAGGAAAGGAAAGGAAAGGAAAGGAAAGGAAAGGAAAGGAAAGGAAAGGAAAGGAAAGGAAAGGAAGGGAAAGGAAAGGAAAGGAAAGGAAAGGAAGCTGAATTTCTATGTAGAGTTTTAGACTCAATTGAGAAGAGAAAGCAAACCAGTTACTTTGCTGAGAAGATTCAGTCTCTAGATTAATTTAGATAGATTTCTTTGGGTTTTGACTTTTGCTTTTTTCCTATACAGAGACACAGATTGCAGTTAATTTTGCTACAAGTCCAAACATCTTCAAACTGCAAAATGGAAAAATGTGAAGTTGTGTAAAAACTAAAATTCCCTAAGCTTTTTTACTGACACTTCTCTACTTACAACACATTTCTTAGATGCCAGCATCATTTTCTGTTCATAGTGATTTTTGGTTTTAATTACGGCTATGTTTCAGGATAAATAATGGCACTATAATCCTGTATTAGGCAGTTCATCACAGTTATTTCCATTGAATTAAGTTATATTAAACAAGGATGGTGTACAAGGACTACAGAAGACCTCCTGCCATTGGCCATAAGAACAAAGTGGGAAAAGCTGTGACACTGGAAGAATGATATTTGGCAATACTGCTGAATAAAAGAGGATCAAAGAATGGTGTCTCTGAGTAAAAGTAACATTCCCAGTGTCATCTCCGTGTCATTCTGTGTCATTCTAGAAAAAATAAGACCAAATGAAACCAATAAAAACTAACCACAGACAATCAAAAACATTCAGGGAAGACATCAACAACTTTACTGAGTGTAGTTGGTAATGCTTTGTCAGCAGAGAACTTCAGGTATGGGTTCTGCGAAGAGAGGCTGGGACTGCCTTGCGTGCTGTAGAGCATGGCTAAGCCCATAAGGCCTGGTGGTGGCTTCTCAGTGATAGCATATTCAAGAAAGTCAGGATTGAAAAGTGAGAAACAGTTCTGCAGGCAGCAAAGTTGCACAAGAAGGTGGTGGGGGAGAGAGGGAGGGAACAACTGCTCCAGACAGCAAGGCAGTGATTCCCTTGCGTCCCATGCAGAACCGCTGGAAGCAGATCCCGCTGTAGCCCATGGATGACCCCACACTGCAGCTGATTAATAATCCCCAAAAAAAGCTGTAGCCTGTAGGGTAGACCTATGCTACAGGAGCAGAGCAAAAGCGTTAAGGGCAAGAAAAGCAGGGAGAACCTGTTACCAACAACTCCCCACTCCCTTTCTCTCCTGTGCCACTCAGAAGGGGGAGATAGAGGATTCAGTAATAAAGGAGTCTTTATCTCAACCCATCAGCTTTTTCAGCTTATTTTCTCCCCTTGTGATGTTGTGGAGCAGAGAAGAAGAGAACAGCTGAGTAAGGGTCAGGCAGGTGGCCAAGATCACTCCACCATGGCGATGAAACAGGGTCTCTATTCAGTACCCCAGTGTGAGGATTTGCACACTGCCCTTCTCTCATTTAAAAGTAATAGTATACATAAAGATAGAGGCCATAAGAAAAAAGTACCAATCACTTTCTCAAGGTCTGAAGGGAAAAATCTTTCAGTGCAACCTCAGACCCAAACTGTGGAATAAAAAAGTATTTTTAGGAAGCTCCAGTTGTATTCTGTTAAGGTACGAACATATACTTCTGTAGATTCAGAAAACGTTATGGTCATTTAGCTTAACCTCTTGTGTAAGATAGGCAATAGTATTCTATTCAGTGACTTCTGCAATTAGTCATTAGCCTAGAAATCCTGTCTTTACTTTTTCTGATTTAGATCTACTACTGACTACTGTGTTTACAGGCTAGCTTTTATTTTTATTAAAAATAAATATTATCAGGTGAGATTTGAATTTTTTTTGAAATTGCTCCTATAAACCTCTTGAGTCACTGTGTCTTTTATTATTCTTTGGTGATTAATTCCTTGGTGTCATGGAGGTAGCTGCCTATATGTTGCTTGCAACCCTGCTCTTTCTTGTACTCTCTTGTTAATGTGGCAAGCAAAAAATTAGCAATTTTGTTACCTCATTCCCACCAATCCAGATATAGGTGGCTGATTTAACCTACCATTAAAAATGTCAGCCTGTAAAAGTACAAGCACTCTTTACATTACTGTGGAACTTGAAATACCAGAGTCACATTTAGCTGCTCTAACTCTTTATTTTAAAAGAGTACATTGTGCAGTAATGTGAGGTAAGAGATGGTAACATTTTCTAATAGATCAAATACATACCATAAATCTGTAAACACTAAGGAGTTCAGATCCACTGCTTTTGACAGAAGATCTGCCAAAGTTACTGAATACACATAATTTCTGATACTATTAAAATAAGCTGTCCTCAACTGCAGGCTGCATAAGTCTTCATTTAACAAAAACAATACCTCAGTTAGCATACTATTTTAGAATTTCTAATCCTAGCATAGAGTGTATTTCTTGCTTATGTTAAAAACTTCTAGTGCATAGATCAGAGGAATAAAAGAATAAGCAAATTAAAACCACAGTTCCCATGCTATCTCTGTAGTAGAATTTGAGCAGCCCTGAAAAATATCCTGTGCATGTGCGTACACCCACAGAGAAGGCTGTGGGTGGTAAATTCATTGACAAGCAGTTAAAAATAAAAGGCAAAGCCCACTTGGTTAATTGCTCATGTTGCTTTCTTTCACAGCTGGCATTTTCTCAAATCAAAATGAAGTACTCTTTTCTAACATAGACTTTTAAGACAACAGAAATGTTGAGCTGTTTACAAACCAAGTAAACCACTTCCCAAAATTTTATAACTAGTATATCTTTAACTTTCACATGTAACACGTGAAAGGACCAGAACAACAATAACGACCATCAGTTTTAAAATTTTAGGTCGATGTATAAATATAAACTAAGTTGTTTGTTATCAGTGTCTCAGTACAATGACAACTACATGGAAATTAGGGAAGTTGAAGTTGTTATGTGATACAGTAGGATGAAAACCTTAAATTTTTTCAGTGCTTTCCAGTGAGCATTATACAGATATTTAACTCAGCAGATAAGAGCATTGTTCTTATAGTCTCAGGGTTACAGGTTTGATCCCTGCAAGAGCCATTCATTTAAGAGCTGGATGTGCTGACCCCTGTGGGTCCCTTCCAACTCAGAATATTCTGCAATTCCTTGTGTAGCCAAGAGGAATTTCACACATTCTATGAGGAGAGCAGCTGTAGTTCTCATAAGGCCCAACTGGTGAGTGGACCAAAACTATTCCCTCAATCAACACTGTCTTCTCGACTGATTGATATGATTGGTGAGTAAGACCAGCCCTCTCTTGGTATGCAGTTGGTGAATGAGATACGGTAAGTACTTCATTTCTCCACTGACTATCATTGAATCTTTGAATGACACAGTCAGGTTTCTTAGTCTTCATTGATGACTTCAACAGCTGGATAAGATGAATCCCCATGTCATACTGATCCACAAATTCTTGGAAGGCATTAATAACAATTTGGCTGTACAAAAGATGTAGAAAACATCTTGAGGATGTGATTCTAATTAACTGATTTTATTCTACTTATTTGAGAACTGATTGGGAATATGGATGTGGAGCCTACCTAGAAAGACTAAGTATGAAATGGTTACATTTATAATCTTCAAAATTGGATAGCAGAAATACAGTAGAACCAAAACAGGAATGAAAACTTCAAGAGAAATAGGAATTTGTATGAAAATATTTGCCATAAACTGTGAGCTTTTTGAAGGAAAATATGAAGTGCTATGAGTGATAAACCTGGCTAAACTGCATGTTTTCATTATAAACCTGGCTCAACTGCATGATCTTGAGCAAAAGAGGAAAGCATTCAGAAAATGGAAACTGTTTATCCAAAGAGCAGACAAGAATGTGTTAGTAGTGACTATATCTACTTGATGGAATACCTTATCTTTCCAGGGCCCTTCTAAACTTATGATTTATGAAGTATAGTGACCTTTTGCAAAGTGTCAGCTTATATTTATATGAATACCATAGGGAGCTTAAATGATTTTTTGTTCCCCAATTCCTTTTGTCATCCAGGCTGTTCTTTGAACTTACACTCTCACCTCTAGGCATGTTGAGATACAGTTTAATAAATCAAAAATATCCTGAGGACCAAACTGAAACTGGTTTCCATTAGCTGAGTTACTTTTTTTTCATCTTCCTCTCATTTTTAACTGATTTACTGCAATATAATAAACTTGAAAAAATAGAAGTTAAAATTAGTTAGAGGAAACTGATGTTGAAAATTCTTACTGTGAACTGCTTATGAACATTCTGCCCCACCCCAAGCCACTTATTTTTAATTATATATTTAAATATTAGGGACATATTTTCCATGTGGTAGTTGATTCAACATATTGCACCATAATTTCTGGTTTCTAATTAGTTGTATGGCTTTTTTGCTATGTAGATAAAATACAGAATGAAAAATCAGCAGCAGCTGTAGCTCCCAGTCTTCAGACAGTAATTTTCTTTCCATTTACTTCCTCCTTTTTATTGAATCTTATGATAGAAGTGTCCAGCTACATAAATGTGCAAGACCTGATGGCAGACAAATAATGACCAGCACCTGTTCAGAACTGCAGCTTATAAGAAACTCAAAAACAGCTGCAACAATAAGCAGCAGCCAAAGTGTGTCTGGAGTGTCACTGAGCACACAGAAGTTCATAGGCCTCCAAACGATTCAGAACTGTGAGGACTATATAATAATGAATTGTAAACATTTATTTTCAGGCATACGTTACCTACTTGCCAAAGTGTTTAGAATTGATAAAAAAGATTTATGTGTGGTTTGTTGTTTTTTTTTAAAGACCCTTGTCCAAAAGATTTCAATGATATTATTTTTTTTTTTTTAAAAAGGATCCTTGTCATGTTCTCACATTTTTCAACTGTTTTTTGTTTAAGGAAAAGAAAAATAGTTTTGTCTGTTTTCCCTGAATCTATTATGTTACAAGGAAAGTAACACACTACATTATTATGTAGTAGAACTTTCTTGGAAAACACTACATTATTATGTAGTGTGCAACAGTAACACACGAATTATTTCTTCATTAATGGAATATTATAGAATATATTTGATGAAATATATTTCTGGACCAGGAATACCTGTCAGAAATCTGATGGTTTCAAAAGTAAGGATATCCCTCTTTTCAATAATGACAACAACTAGCATTACATCTGTACTCTGCTTGACTCAAATGGATCTGGAATAGTGAAAGCACAGCTGAGACAGTACAAGGGATTGAACTCAATTATGTGGACAGGAAGTTTGGGTGGATGTTTTAACACAGTATCTTATACTGATAGCGTTGAATGCTGATGTTAGAATTCTCTGCATTTCATTTTCTGACAGAAATATTGGGTCGGTGTGTTTCTGTTTTTGTGGGAGTTTTTGCTTGTTTTTGTTTGGCTTTTGTTGTTTTTAAAGTTTCTAGGAAGATGAAATTGTAGTTGTCTAATCAGCACTACTTTCTGCTGCCATTTTGATATTAATTTCCAAGTCTTGATTTTATGCTTTTCCTTTAGGGGCCCTTTGAAACTTTTATTGAATACATACACTCCTATTTGAGTTCCAGAAGTGTTTTCATTCATTCTGAGTACTTCATAAATATCTGTCAACTCATGAGTTCATGACTGCAAAGTATCTTTTGCTGCAGGTGTTGAAATCAGTAATAGAACTTTCTTGAAATTTTTACTCATAAAGAAAAAAAAAAAGCTGAAATGCAACTATCAACAGAATCAGTAGATTTCTTTTTCACTTGTATTTCTTCTTTGCCTTTACAGTTGTTCGGCCTCTGGTCCTAGTGTATTTCCACTACCTACACATTTGATAGCTATAAAACACTTCATGCCAGAGAAGAAAAGGAAAAAAAACCAAAAAAACACACAAAAAAAACCCCAAACAAACAAACAAAAAAACAAATAAAAAAAAAAACAACAAAACAACAAAAAAACAAAAAACACTTTCTGTCCTAATTTATGTTCTGGTACTGTCAGTAAATCTTACAAAAGAAGCATCCTACAATCTGTAGAGGAAAAACATCTAACCTTTAAATACTTTAAATAGTTGCTGCCTTCTGTTTCAGTGAAACATACTGAAGGAAACTTCCTTACAAACTGTTTTTGAAAGTTGCACAGCATAACGTGTTCCTTAACAAGCCAAAATAAACATGTACAATAACTGAAAACACTCTATTCTTGACAATATTTTCAAATCCTATGCACAGATGGATTGAGAGTTTAATTACAGCAACCTTTGAGTGTCACAGACATCACTGTTCTCTCAGAGCTGGATAAACAGCAACAAAACTATCCATCAGTATCTAGTTCGACAGCTATATATCAGTTATGATTGCAACAAGATGTTATTTCATTTATGTCACCCAAACATCAAAAAAAAGATGCAATATCCTTACTATTGGAATGATGTCTATTTTTAAATATCCAGTGGTGTATTTCACGTATAGCCACAATAATTATCAATTTGCAAAGGCCTAATTAATGTTTGAGTTTACTTTAAATGATGTTCTGAGTATTTGCTTTTTGGTGCGTATGTGGAAGCACACACACCACCGAATTCTCCTTAGAGTATCCCCACTGCTGAGATGTTTCATCTCAACTGGAGAGCTTTTCTGCAAAAGCATTCCAGTAATAATCTATGGTCATGTATACAGAACTGCAGCATATTGCCATGTATTTTTCTAATACAGATCTAAATGCTTTGTAAAGACTTTGTAATGAATTTTACTATGGTAATTATGAATACAAATGAAATAATACTCTCTTTTTTTTGGTGTTTTCTTTACCAAATAAAAAAACCTCTCTATTTTATGCTAAAATGTGAAATTTGAAAGCAAAACCAAAAGAGAAATAAGCTAATTACATATTTTATACTGAGAAATAGATTTTCAAAACCATAGGTAGTGAGTAATTACCTATGCCAGCGTGCCAGTGCCACAGTGGAACAAAACAATAACCATTGTGAAGAAAGGCAGTCAATAAGGTAAATATCATTCTACAGAGCTTATGAGTAATGTATAATGTCACAGCACATGTTATTTTAATTATCTTTAAAATAATACACAACGCATACCATCTTGTGCATAACAGTACATATTTGTAGGTTCTGCTTATGTATACTTGGCTCTTACTTTATTCCAAGAGTCAGTGGGGATTTGTACTTCCCTTCAGCTTCTACAATACCTTTCAGTGATTAGGAAATGTTTAAATGGGTGAATGCAGACAAGCTGAATTTATTCCACTAGTGCTTAGAAGTAGCTATTTATTCCACCAGTGACTTAGAAGCGAGCCAGCTGTAGTGGGGAAGCCAGTTACTTTGATGTCGCACTGTGCATGAACTGGTATATCCTACTATACAGTATAACTTTGGATCAGAAATGTTTATGTGCCATCAATACTTTAATTTGTTCACAGAGTCATTTAGAATCAGGATAAAATGTTTGGTTTCTGAGGGAAATATGAGGACACACGTTTTCATCATGTTGGTAAAAATTCAAAATACTTTAGATGATTTATGCTGTTCGTGGTAACATAAACTGAGCAGAAAGAAGACAAAGTTCCCACCCTAGTTTCTACTCTAACACTTGGAAAATTCCCTAATCTAGAAAGCACACTGAAATTGTTTGCAACTATGACAAAAGTGTGTCTGATTTTGTTGCTGAACAGAAGGGGGGCTGATTAAGTGTTTCATATTCAGCATGTAAGCTTGAAAAAGGACCATTCTACACTTTTCAGACATTTTATTTCTAAATGTAGATGTTTTTTAAAGTTCACAGTTCTAAGACTTTGGTATTTTCATTTTACTATCCCACTTTAAAAGATCATTGTGGAAGGACTTGACATAATTATTACGTCTCCCCTGTGTTTTATGGATAAGACTTATATAGCCAGGTGCTTCTTGTAACCACTTTTAATCATTCATTTCTAAAAAGGCAATTATAAATTCCCTATCCATGGTAAACATTTAACCTCTCATGTCAGCAGGGCCTATCTTGTTGTTCTAAAGAGATTTTAGCTGTGAAGTGAAGATGGATTGAATTAAGTGTTTCAGCTCCCTGGAAATTATATGAGCATCCTACCAACATCACTCTAATCAGAAAACTATTTCCACTCTTCTGCCTTAAATAGTATCAGTCCAGGATGTGTACAGGGAGGCTTTTAAAAATTTCACTACCAACTGTCCCTCAAATGGTACAAAGTGACATTGCTGTTGAATAGAAGGTGCTGACTCTTATCTGCGGTTAATAGCATCTATAGCATCTTTTGCTAGCCCCCATTCCGCTGCCAGTTAGCACAAAGCCACGTCTGCGCGACTTTTAAAGGGTCTGCATTAATACACCCAGACAATCAATGGTTTCTGCCCCTTCCACAAGGACATTGGTTTGTTACTGCTGCTAGATGCTGTCAACAGAAAACGACACAGGAGTCACAAAAGGTAAAATGGTGTCAATTTAATCAGAGAATAGACAAAAAGCAAACAATGCTGTCCTGGAAAGGGGTATGGCAAGGAGACTCAGAGGTTGGCGTAAGCCACACTTGGCAGGTCCCAGTGAAACCAGATTGAAATTCAATGATACAAAATCCAGCAATGTGACACACAGGATGAGAGCTGTTGTTTCTATTCAATTAAAATCAGTGACTGCTGCTGGCGTAAAATAAATTTGACAAAATACCAAGAGAATCTGTATTGTAGGTCAAACTATTTTCCTTCTAAACTGAAAGAAAATAACAGTGGGAAATGAGTAAGTGCAATTGTTGTCTAAATTACACAAAATAATAATAAAAAAGTCATCCTGCAATTTCCTGTTCACTGTGAAGTTAAAAAAAACTCTACTGATTGTGCTGATTCCTCTATAAAACTAAGCAATTTAAAGTGTTTACATATTTATGAAAGTAGACTGCAAGAATCTGAAGATTTTTCTTTTTTTAATTCACACTGTGTTTTGCATGTAACTTCTCAAAAACCTGCTTATTTTCAAGGATTTATAGAAAAATAACATGATCTTCCGTCTTATTTGTGAAAAAGTTGGTTTTAAAAACAGTCCAGTTACGCATTTCTTTAATGTGTGTGCGTCCTATACTGACAGGATACTGAAGGGACTGTATGTCAACTCAAAATTCGCAGCTTCCTCCTTCATCTCTGAGGTGAGTCTTGTAAGGAAAGCTTGGTGCTCAGCCAGGGAGGGATCCAAATGGTGTCTGATCTCAGCTGCCTTGGTTAGGAGAACAGATCTCACATTAGCAGAATGAATTACACATGTCCTGTAGCCTAGATGCAGATTTGCAAACATCTAGGCTCAGGTTCTCTTTGTCTGATATTGAGCACCAAGTGTTCTTTTCTAGCTGATGTAAATCTGGAGAGTTATTCAGTGTTCTGAAGTTCCGAATCAACTAGGAATACCTTATGCCTCTCTCCTCTGCACACACAAGAAATGTAAAGGTTGATTTTCTAATATTATTTGGTCCTTCGTGTATGTACATGAAAAAAATCATGTGATGAATGATAAGGATAATTGTTACTGTTCAGAAATCTCCCAAGATTCTTTTTTGTTCTATGTAAACTATTAAGATGGGAAGATATTGGAAAGAAAAAAATCTTTATGTTTTTGAAAATATGCACTTAAATTAAGAATGCAAGATGCTCAAGATGATATAACTGCTATGGTCAGGTGAACCAGCTGTTCATCAGTTATTGGTAATAAGTGAATGCTTACATTAATGAGCTTTTGGACTAATTAATCCATTTAACTTTCTTGTTCTCTTTCGCTGATTATAAAAAAAGTAATAAAAAGACCAGACTGTTTTCAAAGACCTTTACATAAATATATATATAATTTCCTGACCTACATAATAAGTCTAGAACTTATTTGCGTATTCTGAAGACCTTTATGGTCATCTGCCTGTCATTTCTGCCTGTAAACTACTTCAAAGTAAATGAAAGTAACTGTAATCAAAATGACTTTGTAGGATGTAAAGTGACGAGGGCAGGTGCCAGCCTGGTAACAGCTCTTCAGTCGTATGGCATTCTAGTGTGGGAAACAGCTGGACTGTGATTTATGAATGAGGATTCGTTAAAAAAACATCAGTATTATCCTGCCTGGACAATTACTCTGGTAGGAAGCCACCTAAACTCAAATCCAATGTAAGGCAGACTGCTGGCCTTCTGAAATAGTGTGGTCAGCTTCCTTGATGAGGGAGCGACTTGTGCGATAAACAGTTACAAGCAAGTAGACAGTGAAATGAGTTGAAGATGCAGCTGCCTAAAGCTGATGTATGGTTCAGAGCAAATCATTCATCCTTGGCTTTACCTATCCTAACATTAGATACCTGAAAGATAAGCTCTTACCATAAACTGAGTATGTCTCCAATAAAACAGATGGAAAGAAGCATACACATTCCATAGAACTTAGGATGGGATCACTTGTGCCTTGGAAGTGCATCTTTTTCTCTCTTGACGACCATTTTGTTTTGCAGTCTGAGGTGCTTATTTTAAGGAGCTTCAATGTTAGACAACATAAAATGAGCACCTAATTTAATGATGTTCATTTCTGAGCGGCAACAAGTTCTATAAAAATGTTGAGCTTTAAAAAGCTACTTTAATGAGTGTTAACAATGTAGCAAGTCAGATAATATATTTGGAAATTATGAAGTCATTGTGATGAAAAAACTATTAAAAGTAAAAAAAAAAAAGAAAACTTTAAGAAAGCTTTTCTATTTTTCAGTGTACAATCACTGGATCTCATATATGACAGAAATTTTGTATTTAGATTTTATCTATTTGAAGCAATATCTTTTCTATGGAGTGTGAATTGAATTGATACTTTTTGGTGGATCTGAACTGTTTTTTGTACTAGAAGTTTGTAAATGTATGGACCTTTCTATTCATAACTGTCAGCCGATTTCTTTAACATTATTGAGAATAAAATTTTTAAAAAGTTCATTTAAATTATAGTTACAAACATGGTAGAAGGCATCAACTTCCCCAAAAAAACCACAAATTAAAAAGCAACCAAACCAACCAACCAAAAAAAAAAAAACACTAAAGGTCTTATTTTTTAGTTGTAGTTTTTGTTGGGATTTTGTTGGAACTGTGTGTGTGTTCATGCACATGGCTCTGCATGTGTGTTTGTGTAAATGTATTCCAAATGCAGCGACTATGTGCAACGTTCTTGTGGACTTTTTCCAGACAGCCAGCATGTTTTTCACTCTTGAGGTAGAAGTTTAAGATAGGTCAAGTCAAATACCTCCTGAAAATTCCTATTTAATTCTTAAGGGAGTCTAGATGATTACTTTATAAGGGTACCTACACAGCAGAAGTCTAAAATTACTATGATTAATTCCACCCCATGAATATGTTGGAGGAGAGATGTTACACTTGGTTTTGATACAAAAGGTAGCAAAATCTTGCATATGGAGCTCCAATGGACAGTCAAAGGAATACAGTAATTTTTGCCTAGACTTCCTTATACCATACTAATCTTTAATTGAAATATGTTGAAAGGCAAAGGATGAGTTTTAATTTGTTCTATTTTGAGAGTAGAACACTAAGTACCTAAATTAATATATTTTGGACATTAAACATCTAAAGAGAAAGCAGTCTGATTTTGTTTCTGATCCAAACTTTTTGTAGCATTTTTGTGGACACTTGGGTTTTTGACCAGAGATCAAGACATCAGAAAAACCAAAGATATTTCAAAAGTAGTGTCGCAATAAATTACATATTTTCCTGTTTACAGATGAAAAGCTGCCTATTATTGATGTAGTAAATGGTTTTCAGTTTGAGTGGATTTATTTCTCAGCTTCATTGACACCTCAGAGAAAAAGAGAATAACATGCAAAAAACAAATAACAAAGCATCAATCTTTAAAACACAAAGGGACTGGGACAGCTTAGCCACTTATTACAAACCACTTTTCCATGGCTGTGCAAGATATAAGATTGAGTCTCTACAGAACTAAATTATATAAATACAGTCCAGGGCATGTTTCTGATAGTTGAATAGCTTAGATACACAGTACTAGAATCCCAGCCTATGCCCAAGACTACTTTATAGCTATTTTGTAATGAAGTATTAAACTTTATAAATTATATTTTTCTATAATTTAATTTGGTAAAAAAAAAATCATTTAACTAGATTTAGTTGGGAATTACTCTATTTGATCACAGGGGTTGTTGAAATATCACACAATCACAACCAAGTATTCAGACTGGATAAAACCCTAAGTAATCTGATATCATGGCTGACTGTTTTAGCCAGGGACTTCCTGAAGTCATTTCTGCCTGAACTATCAAAGAATGCTATTCATTTCTCATCACAGCAATACTTTCTTAATCCTCCCCATTCCAAAAATTGCCAAGAATTTCTATAGTTCAAAAATACATTTCTGCTTATCTGAACACTGTGCCATGAGATCCACATTCTCTGTTCTTCCTCTACAATGTAAACTGTGCCAGACCACATTATAGACAGAATTATCACTGAAATCTATAAATCTACAGATCTACACATTGTTATATTTTCTACATGGCAAACAGTCAGGTATTTTTCTTCTCAGGAAACCATCCTGTATTCTATTCTTGCATTTACTTTTCCACGCCCTTATGAACCCTGGTACAATAGTTGCTTCAGGAAAATTCAGAGTTTGAGAATGCTATAGCAAAAGGGGAGGAGAATTACACAAAGTTCTGTAAATTAAGAGTTGTTGCACTTTATGAATGCACCTTAAAACCTCTGCAACCGTGAAAATGTAACAATTGAATGAAATAAAATAAGGTGAAGTTGAGGTCTCTGTGAAGAATCTTCATCAGTACATGGGAGAAATAGGTCTTGAAACATGCACATATGGAGGATAATATTATTATTTTCAAGAGGCAACAAAAGTTGAAAAACCTGAGAACCTGTAAGAGAATATGAAATAATCTCTGTGTATGATGAGGAGCTGAGCTGAGCCCTGAGAGACAGATGGAAAAGAGCTACTTAAGAAACATCATCATATGTTGACTTTAAAGTCTTTATTCAGTTGCTTTTCCTGTATTGAAATTCTATTTGTTTCAGATTATGATGTACAAAAAGAGGGAAAGGAGTGTGAAACCAGTGGAAATGAGGTCAAAACAAAATAAACAATTCTGGTGCAAGCTCACCTCAATGGCTCTGTGCAATTCTGGGCACCACAACAAAAGAAAGATATAAAGCAATTAGAAAGTGTCCAAAGAAGAGCCATGAAGATGGTAAATGGCCTAGAGGGCAAGCTGTACAAGAAGCGGCTGAGGTCACTTGATTTCCTTAGCCTGGAGAAGAGGAGCCTGAGGGGAGCCCTGATGGTTGTCCACAGCTTCCTCATGAGGGGAAGTGAAAGGGCAGGCACCGATCTCTCTGGTGACCAGTGACAGGACCTCAGGGAATGGCCTGGAGCTAGGGGAGGTTCAGGCTGACTATCAGGAAAAGGTTCTTCACCCAGAGGGTGGTTGGGTGCTGGAACAGACTCCCCAGAGAAGTGGTCACAGCACCAGCCTGACAGAGCTCAGGGAGTGTTTGGACAATACTCTTGGACACATGGTGTGATTTCTGGGATGCCCTCTGCAGGGCCAGGAGTTGGATTTGATCATCCTAATGGGTGCCTTCCTACTCAGGATACTCCACAAAATACAACTTAATAGTACATACAGAGATAGAGAGAATTAATCTTTGGACTCCCTCAGAAACATTTCTGTCTTTGATACTATTAAACTGTGGGTTCACACTATACCCTCCTGATCTCCCTGCCATGTCCCTTTCCCTGGTTTCCTGTGCCTTTGGTGTAGAAGATGAGATTTAGCTTATTTTAATGGTCTTGTCCTGAACTTTATCCTGAAAGATAACCCAACACCTGCTGAAAGAATTATGTAGTAGTTACTAGAGATGGAAAAATTATTTTTCAAAAATAATTGCATCCTTAAGCTCTCTTACACCTTTCATTTTTATTTATGTACTAAATGGTGTGAACACCTTTCTGCAGGGTAGAAATTTTTAGCCATGATAAATCCCGTACTGGGTAGATGCACAAATAGACTCTTTAAAAAAATGTTTAAAATAATCCTATAACCTGTAGGTTTAGTAATTCTTAGCTCTAAGTGGTTTTGTGTGTAAGTTTTCTGTATATTGAATAAAGCATTGAACAAACTCTGAAAGATCTTTCTCGTTTCTTACTACCATGCATGCATGGACAAAATCAGTCAAGCAGGAAAATAAAGAGATAATGAGAAACTAAGAATCTGTTTGCATTCCCAAGGGGCTCTTTGTCTTCAGATATGATATTTCCACTGTAACTTTAGTAGTTAAAAGGAGGATTTCACTTGAAGTCCTGGATGAAGGATTATTGATCCAGAATAAAGGAAAAAATAAGAAAGAAGCAAAATTACCTTCTTATTCAAAGGTTCAAAAAGTTTAAAACTAGATAGATTTTTACCTAAAACTCTCAATCTAAACCAAACCAGACCAAACCAAATCAAACAAACTGTAAAGAAAACACAAAAGAATCAGTAATAATAATTAAAAAAATAACACCAAAAAACTCCAAAACTCCCCAAGAAAACCCATTAAAATAGTATATGCAGGAGGAAGTTGTTGTGCATAAGATAGACCAGGATTTGTTTTGTTTTGTTTTTTTAAAGAGATGGGTAAACTGACAGATACTTGCAAATTTTCATGTTCACAGATAGAACAAGAGCTTGCTTTTCTGAAGGAGTAAAGAGGTTGGAGACTTTTCAGGATTGTGGAGTAACACTTATATTTAAGAGCTTAAAAAATTATTTAATTTTTTTTTTATATCTAAAGAAGGTGAGGATTTACTGGATTTTTTAGGATATATACACTTACATTCACAAACAATCACTGCAACAACTAATCAAAAGTGTGAAGGCTTAGCATTTGAACTTTAATGAATTCAATTACACACCTTAAATGGATGCCTAAATACCTTTTGCATTTAATCCAGTATGCTGTATTTGTTGTGATGTTTCTACATGCTGAGGTAAAAGCTTCCCTTTAATATCTTGCTTTTATAGAAACCATTTGTTTATCACTTGATGTAATAGCAATAAATGTCATTGAAGACTATGCTGAAGCTTACTGACAATTTCTGAAAAAGAGTAGAGAAATGGGAATAACTTTTATCTTTTTCTTTTGATCTAATGGAGGTGGGCAAACCAAATTTTTATTTTGGAACATAATTTTAAGATAAGAACACCTAAGATGTCATTAAAATCCTCCAGTTAGAGAAGAGATGCACTAAATATTGTAATATGTTCATAGCACAGAGTAACAAGCTGTTATTCTTTCACAGGCTACTATTCCCCTGTTATTTGGCCCAAATCACACCCTTGTCTGGTTTTTAAAACTGTGAACTTCTCAGTCTTCAAAGGCCTTTCTTTTCATACTTTTTTCTTTGACTAATGAAAAAAGTGGTGGGTGACATATTTCATATTTTATATTTCAGATACAGCTCTACAGGAGCTATTTACAGCATGCATTTGTCATAGAGTTTTGCTAATTGAAATGTAACATGCAGATTATGCATATCAAAAACACCTTTCCAGTAACTAAATTAATCCATGCTATTCTGAGTGCAAGCATGATACTAGTGGTTCCTTTGAGATGTCTGGCTTTCTATATCAGTTAAACATCAAACATCCCTACTTTGACACAAAGTGTTTTCATAATAAACAAAGTACATAACTTAGATTTTACGTCTTCTGCCTGTTATGAAAACTTGTGTAAAGGCTTTGGTGACGCCTCGTGGAAAACTTTGAAAGTTCCTTTTTTTTCCCCAAGTAGTTCTGCAAACATTATCAAGTATTTGCTTTCCTTTCTCATTTTAAGATGCACTATTTAAGACAAAAGATGATGTATCTCTGTGATGAGTATTTCTCATCACAGGTAATAACTGAGGTAAGGTAATAACTCATTATTTGTGCATGATATATATTCAGAGTCACAATATACACTATTATTTAATTCCTTTTATGATTTCAGGCAAGGAAGAGGGCATTAATGGCAGCATTATCCATTTTATTCATTGTAGTTGAAAATGTCTTTGTCAGTCTTAAAAAAATGTATCAAACCAGGAGCACCCCTAGAGGAACAGAAGGATTTTTTCTTTTCTTCCCTCCCCTGCACCCCCACCTTGTATCTCCCCTGGTTATGAAATATCACAATTTTATAACTCTACTGTATAAGTACCCCAGTAACACAATCTCTGTATGTGTGGGATAAACATCAGATATGGCACAATTCCAGGTTATGCCTGAACCTTTTACTCTCTAGTTTGCACTGTTTTCTTATTTTTCTGTTAATTACATTTTCCTTAGATGACAGCTGACTGGTGAAAAGAAAGGGTGAAGGCTTGTGGGAGTAGAAGTGGGCTGTTTAACTGTGATCGCAAGGAACTTAACTCTGCATAAAATTTTGTGTTTATGTTGAGTCAATTTACCACCCATGTACTTTTTAGACGTAACTGACAAAGAGAGACTGGGGGGTGCGAGGAAGACCATAAAATTTAATATTGTAAAGTTATCAATTAAGAAAGAATTTGAAGTTTTTTGGTTTTTTTTCTTTTTAAGCTGAAGAGGAAGTGAATGTTCCAGGGAATCAAAATTCCAAATATTGTCTATTTCTTTATCTCTAAGCATCCTTTACTGGATACTCTCAGTGAAATGTGGGTGGCATTGCAGTTTACAGATGTTGTGTGTGTGTTCTTTTTTTTCTTATGTGGCTTGTTCAGAAATGAGAATAGTGGGTTCCATGAAAGATCTTATGTCAAACTTAAATATAATAATATAAGGTTTTCTAAATGTAAATCAATGCACTGTATTTTGTTTTCTTCTACCCCTACCCTGAGCCCATTCCTGATCAACAAAACAAAGGAATGAAAAGAGAGCAGGAAGACATTGACAGTCACTTCACAATGAAAGAGAGTTTTACACCTAAAGAACAAATGCACTTGTTACATTTGTAGTACATTATATGGTCCCTAAAATTATACTGTTTAAAACCAGGATTTGCTGTCTGAGATTTTAAGTACAGATAGAATTTTCTGAGAATTTACAAGTAAGTTAGTTTCTTAGTATATGCGTTAATTCAAAGTGCTAATTTCAAATTTTAGCACTTTCTTATCAAATTTTGTCATAAATCTTTTAAATAATAAAATACTTCAGACCTGCTACTTAGCAAAATCTCATTAAATGTTGTTACACAGGCATTACCTATAATCTGAATGCTCATTTTAGGATTTTTTTTTTCCTTCTCTAGTATTATATATAAATAAAAATTTAGTTTCAGTGACTTGAAAGACTGACTACTTTTTTCCTCAAAATATCACCTGATTAAACTGTTGAAAACAATATCAGTACTACTTTTGAGGAGATATGTAGGCCACACTTTATTTACTTTGAAATTCTTTCTGTTCATGCTCCTTCCTTCTTTCAGATACATTCCCCAATTCTACTTTCTTTATGGAAGGAAAGAGAAGTCTAGTTAATATATCTTTTTTTCTGTACTTAAAGAAGGAAAGCAAGTGTTGTATACACCACAATTTTAATTTAATTCCCACAGATGCTCATTAGCCCAGACCTGGAAGGCTAGAACATTTATCCTGTTGATTTCAAAGGTTACAGAGTTTCAAGTTCTTTCTGTTCTTGCACAAACCGGTGAAAATGAGAAAACTACTCCAGTCAGTAGTTGAAAGATAGCTGATTAGGTTTTACAGAGCAACAGAATTAGCAGTACCAGTCTGTGAGCTGAATTCAAGTTTCCTTTGGCAAAAAGCATCAAGGCCAGCTGAGTAGAATAGAGGTGATAAGAATATAGTTATCATTCATATTATCCAATTGTTATTCTTACCTCTTATCTGCCACAGATTGCTAGTAGCAGGAACGACAAAAAAAGAGGGAAGGCATAGTAAAACTATAACCCTTTAATATTTTGGTAGAAAAGTTCACCTGACTAATTGGTTTCTTAATTCAGGTTTTTCTATGTATTGTGATGAAAGACACAAGTGTTCTGAGTTTTCAGAATACATAATACTAGGTCTTTTATCTGGAGAAATGAGTAGCCATATTCCCTTCCTTAGACTCATGCATTTCTTCAATTTGACAGTAATTCTGATTAGGTTTCCCCCTTTTAGCTCTGTGTTTGGAGCTACAGTAGAGTAACTTGCCAGAATCAATAAGGATACCTGATGTCATTCCCATTTTTCATCACATGTATATTCTTGCAGACTTCGACATACTGAGAATTTATTAAATTTGAATAAAAACTACTTGGAGGTCTTGTAGGATGAAATTTTCATTTGTCATTAATTTTTAACATGTCTTTTCAACACTGTTATCATCCATGATGTTGATGATGCTACTCATTTTCAAGTCAAAAGTATTAGTTAAAGTTTCATTACACTTAGTGAAAAGGCTTAGTATCATAACATGTAATTTCATTAATATATTCTTAATTATATCCCAAACAGCCTCAGATTAATTAATTTCTTTTCTTACTGTTTATCTACAAATTAATCTTACAACTTGAGTTAGTAGATTTATTCCTAAAAAGATTTTGATGAAACATTCCAGTAAGTTAAAAAATTATGAGTTGTGTATTTCTTTTTGCAATTTGACGAAATTAAAAGTATAATTAATTGATGATTTTACATGGTTTTTATCATAGCTTTGGCTTAGTTTTCTACATCTATCTGGTTTAGAGTTACTCTGTATTAGGCTGGAAATCATGTACATTATCTCTATTTCAGGCAATCTAGCAAATATTGATGACTATATTGAGTAAGGAGCTTTTCTGGGTAAAAGAGATAGTTGAATTAAAGACAAGGAATCTGCTTCAGCAGTGAGAAAGCTGGTTAAAATACTGACATCTGAGTGACACTAAATAGACACCATCAAGTGTAGTCTTCATCAATGAACTGGGGAAAATCATGGTCTCTCTAAATTATAAATATTCATAGCACATGCCCATGTAACATGTTCATAAATATTTTCTCATTTCTAGCATAGTGCTCCTATAAAATAAGGAAAAAGACACAAGTAAACTATAGAACAGGAAAAGGAGCTAGAAATAATGCACAGAATTTTGAAAATCCAAAATTTATAAACCAAGCCAGTATGTTTGTGCATGCTTAGTTATGTTTTCAAGCGAGACTCATCTTTAGCATTATCACAACATATTTAGGTTCCAAAGGAGTGAGAATACAGCAATGCAAGTTTATTTTCATTGTCAATTTTGCCTTCTTCCTCCTGCTGCTCTTTGTTCATTGTGTATACAAACACCAGAAACCTTTGAGCTTAGAAAATATGTTTTTTTAAGTCCAGAAGAAACAGTACCATCCAAATCAGTTATGAGATTTTGTCTTGCCATATTTATTAAATTTTTTCAGCAAGTTCTGCATACTCAGCAACAGCCAGGTCTTCACTTCCATAAAACAACATCTAAGCTTCATAAAGGATCTATTATCTGTAGAATCCTACAGACAGTCCTTACACTGAAGAAGCACACAGAGGAAGCACTTTCATCAGGCACCATCTGATAAGAACATCACAGAAGAATGATCTGTTCCTCTGGCGGGGGCAGTTAGTATCTTTAGACTAGTCATGTAGAACTGTGATAATTAGGGTGTCTCAGCTTGGTCACAGTTGGTGTCATTCTTATGCAGTTTGTTAGCCAGTGGGACTAATACAACTGTATTGCAGTAAAAGTCAAATTGTACCAGAATACACGGAAGTATCACTCAGGAAAAGGTTTTGGTGCTTTGCTCATCTAGACATTTCTACTTGCTTGCTAATAACTGTTGACAGAGATTTTTTTCACCTTTTTTCTAACCTTTCTCTGCTATCGCTTGTTAAGATGCATTTTTTTTTTTACCAAGATCTGTTTCTTGAAGTAAAAAGTTTTCACAGAAAATGTGAGTTATGATAAAACTTTCTAAGCTTTAGGGTGAAATTATTAATTAGAAAAGGGCACTACAAAGAATAGACCACGGGCTTAGTGGTTCAGTTAATCAACTCAGGAGTGAGTAAAATTTTAAAGTCTACACTAAGTTATTTAAAGCAAAAATGATGTTTAGCTCCTCCTAAAATCAAGAAAGTACTCTCATGCCTCAGTGTCTTTGCAGGAATTATTTGCTTAGAGATAAATTTCCATTTTTTTCCTGATGGAAAATGAAAATAAATTTCAATAGTTTGACACTTTATGTGTGAAATTAAATTGTTGTTTACCTGATGGTGTTTATATTTCTGATGAAATTTACTTATTTGCTACCCACAACCCAAACTTACAGAGATCTCCTGCATTCTGATGGCTCAAATAATTAGTTGCTTATTTTTACCTTAAAATAAATCAAATAGATTTGTTTTGTGTTTGAAATCTAGTGCAGATCACTGCTTTTTCTGATGTAAATTTTCACAAATACCCCTTTTCTATGAATCCAGATAAAAAGTGATATTCACAACATTACCCTTGTGCGACTGAAAAAGAGAAATACAAGAATACCTGACATAAGCAGATGAAATATTAGATTCTGTTGAAACATATCAAAGGCATAACTCCTCCCATTCAGCTGACAGCTATGTTTCATCTTCCAGTTTCCCAAATAAAGGCAAATTGTACACATGGGATGAGCAGCGGGCAAAGAGGTTTTATCTCCTTCAAAAAACAAATTAACCTCTTGAATGACCAAAAGTATCCCCAACAGTCACTAGATGCTACTTCATAGGACTCTCATGGCTTCTGTGTTGTATCTGCCACCTCCTTATACTGTGCATATCTCAGAGGAAATCAAATTGCTCTTGAAGCTTCTGTTTAGGCAACTGGCTCAGGTTCTGTATACATCTTTTTTTCGACCAAACTTGCCATACAAATATAAGCCTGAAACAAAATTCTTTTGTACCACAGGCAGTTAGATCATATGAATTTTTCAGGAGTCCCTAATCAGTGCAATTCCATTCTGCAAATGTTACTATGATGTAGATTTATTGTAAGTAGATTATGTCTATTATATATTTTGATTATTTAACTTTTTTTAATGAACATCAATAATACTACTGGTAATTATGCATTCTAAGCACAATGACATTTGCTTCAAAACTACCTTTGATATCTACATGTAGGCATAGAAAGTTGGCAATTTAAATCAAAATCATTAGTTAGTATTTGAAAGTTATGTAAACTGTCATGATATCGTGTTTAAGTAACAGTAGCAATTTTCATGGCATCTGAGCACTCAGGAAGGCTGCCAATCTACAAATGACTTCCCAATGCCAAAAAGAAAGTGCAATTTATAGTTGCTGGAAAGTAAAGCATCTGCTGTGTTCTATATTCTTTTTCTATATTATTTTTTTCTATTAATTATCTTTTTACATCAGATGCAAAAGTAGGGCCTTTCAAACATTGTTCTTACTAAGCTTTGAGGCAAAATATCTCAATTCAGAAAACTATACTTATGGTTTTGGGGTTTTTTTGCTTTGTCTTTCTCTTGCTTTACAAAGAGGGTTGCACAGAATTTCTTTTGGAACTGTCTAATAAGTTGCAGAATATGAGTTTCCTGTGTTGCCTGGGAAACAGCTTTAGGCAAAGCAAAAAAACCACATTTAGTTTGCTATAAAAATGTTGTCTTAGAGAACTATACTTTTATAAGTTTAGAGTTTTAAGTATGTTGGCACCTATTATGCTTATGCAACTGATAAAATTCCTACAAACATGGTTATCTTTATGTGATGAAGCTTTCTGGTGGGCCCTTTGCCAGAAAAGCATTAAATAACATTATGGAATCACTGGACAGTTGCCATGAAATTTTCCACCAGGCAGTTTGTGAACTGATTATGGATCCTTCACAAGCTACAGATAAGTTCAAAGGGTTCATTAATTCCAGTAAAATCAGGATGAAAATTGCAAGTATCTGCTTTTAAAAAAAGCATCAAGTTCAAATGATTCATGGACTTATCAGTTAACCCAACTCCAGACAGAGGACTATGAAACTCACAGGTGCCATAAGAATTTCTTTGGAACCCATCTCAGGTGTTTCTCTCACTTTATTTGCCTGATTGTTAGCATCTCATGTCTTTTAAAATGCTTTAAAATGTACATTCTCTAAGCCCCCTGAATGTCTTTCATCCTGTTTACACTTCCTTAGTACCCTTGGCCATTTTAAATAGCATCAGAGAAGGAGATTTTGGTAACTGAATAGATCTCAAAGTCAAAGTATTAAAAGGACTTTGGAGCCATTTGGCTTCATCTCAGAGATATGCTAATTTTATTTGCAGGAATGAAGGAATCGCTTTAGGTCACCCATGAACTTCACTTCACCTGTAGCTGCATCATAGAGTCAGAGAAAGGCTTGGGTTGGAATCCATACTAAAGATCCTCTGGTTCCAAGTCCCCTATCGTGGGCAAAGATACCTTCCACTAACCTGACCAGGTTGCTCAGAGTTGCTCCAATATGACCTTCCATATTTCCGGGGATAACACATCCACAACTTCTCCAGGCAACCTGTTCCAATTTCTCCCTTCTTTTCAACAGCTTCTGTGGATTTCTTGGATATCACAACAGCCTTGAGCCTTCAGTCTTTCAAAGAAAATATTTTCATGTCTGATTTCAGTAGGGGGCTATGGCTGGTGTAATTTGGCCAATTCCGCTTACTCAGTGGCGACACATGCCTGGGTATCATTTCAGATACATCATAGTCCTCACTCTTCCCTACTGGGTACATTATGACGTAAGAATGTATGAAGATACTTTTGAATGGAATTGTGTGGATAAAGAAAAGGCTTTCTGGACTCTAATTCATCTCCATGATGGGCTAATGGGGCTGAAGTTTTTCTAAAGTGAATCTGGTTCATAACCATCTTGCTTGGAGCATATATTGAAGGAATCTGAAACTTTTTACATATACGTGTATATACCTGTAGCCTCTTCATTTTTATAAAGAGAAGAGTTGTGATTATGGTGGAATTTATGCAAAAAATATTGAAAAAAAGTGTGAAATAATGGGAAGCCTTCATTAGTTGTATAGAATGAGTTCATAAAAGCCCTTCGAGCAAGTGCTTTTGCAATTCCATTGACATCTTTGAAATATTTGGGATTACATATATAATTCCTATATGAAAAGTTACTAGTTTTAGTTAATATTTTTAGTGTATACATCACATAAAATGGTTTCTCTGTTTCTCCCACCTGTTTCAGGATGTGTTCATGATACCATAAAGTAAAAAATTGTTTTCAAGAAAATCTCAAAATACTATAAAAGTATTTAAATGTAGTGCTTATTGTTCAAAAACTTACCTGAGACAAAATACAGGATTTGTTTTTCAATTTTTTAAAAATATATGTTCACTTATTAGTTTAATTGTGCCCATTTTTTCTATCTTTGCAATGCCGTCTGTGCAGGACTATGCGTAGTGTCTGTTGATGTGTGAGGCAAGATGTAGAGCAAAGAAATGCAAAAACTCTTGAAACGCTTTACTATTGCAAGAAGAAGCAAAATACCACATTTTCTGATGACCAAACTGGCTGCTGGGTAACCAGACTTGCATAAATCTCTTTAAATGCTCTCATTTATGATTTATTGTGTTCTGGCTGTTCAGTATATTAAAATCATATATAGTGAAGTCCAGAACTAGTTGTCTTACATGATATTAATTATGCCCATAAAATTTTTAATGGGAGAGTCAACCCTGATTAAACACTTTCTGCACTCTTAGCTGTAATACATCTAATATAAAGTTTATTTTAAGTATTATTTATACGTACACAATTATGGGCTGCAGTTTCCAACCTTTAAAATTTTGTTAATTTTTTTATTGGTTACTAAATTAGTATCATGCACTTTATGGTGAATGGGAAAGATATCAAGAAATTCAGTAAACTCACTTTTATTTTAGTTGCCAAAATGTTGCCTTGATATATCCACGTTTTTATAGAATATTCATCACCTAGCTTTGTGAGGAAACAGGTCACAAATAAATTTGTTTCAGAGTGTGAAAAAAAAATTCCATTTCACTACCAAGAAGAGACTGAATCTTTCACCAATATTTTATTGCAGCAACTAATGTATAAGCAGTAACAATATTGTCAGAGGAGGAAACCAGGAATAATCTTTGGTTATACAGAAGTTGTACTGCAATGTAAATGCAATGACCAAAATTTGATGCTCTGGACAAAGTAGTAACAGACAATTTTCTATAGGAAGTTGCAGTCTAGGTTGCCCCACAGCCCTCTTTTAGGCAAAAACAGACCAAGTGAAGTACTTATTTTGCCATACAGACCAAAGTATATGATGCGCTTACTAATATATATGTCTAAGGATTTAGACATAAAAATAAAACAGAAAACATAACAAAAAATATTATTCTGATTATCCAGGGCTTTCTTCTAAATAAAAGTATATTTTTCTGGATTTTTTAATATCTGATTTGCATTTGGAGATATCTACAAAAATGTTTTAATAGACTAAATAAAGCGATTTCATACATATATGTTTGTTGCCTAAAATTAGGTGAGATCATGAAAACAACAAAAAAAAGTTGGAGGTATGAATAACCACCTTTAGACACAGCATCTGTACAGCAAGAATGAACCTAATATCTATCTGCATGGGTTATGAGAACTGTTCTTTTACTTGATTTGCAGTAATTTGCTTTTCCTTTTGCTTAGATTAAGTAAATTTGACAGAATGTATCTGTCTTTGTAAAGCTTAATGTATACTACAGTTTTCTATAAAAGGTTGTTATAACAATGATAAAGCTATATTTTTCTACTACTACTAATATTTACCAAGGGGAAAAATCATTCCCTTTTCCTTCGACTGTCTAAAAAATAGATTTTTGTATAAAGCACTACAAGATGAGAGTATAGGTAAATATAAGGGTTTACAAATGAATAATTCAGACATTTTCAATTTTACTGAGAATAAGTCTAAGACATTAATACATTCATTTTCATTGTCTAGTCCTAGTGTTCAAGTAGGCTCAGCAATCTTAGGAAATTAGGTAGTTTATCTTTATCTTTAGTATAGCGCTAGACCTTCAGGAAGAACTATTGTCCTTGGGTGTCCCTCCAGTCTTGAGTGTGCATAGCTGTGAATGCAGATGAACGGGCTGGGTGTGTACGAGGGCACAAAGACTGGCTACAAAGAGCGACATGTAAAGAAATTGGAGTCAGAAACATGAGAGTCCTTGAGGACTGTGGAGAGACCATAGCAGGAATAGTATTGTACTTTAACATTATTTGTTTCCGTGCCTTGGGCTGAATAATTTTGCTGCTGATCTGTTCAGTGAGAGAGACAATATGATTCTCTCAAGTCCTTTCACTTGTACTGTAAGATTTAGCCACTTGTTTGAAACTTTTTCCCTATTGAAATTACCACATAGCGGTACTACACTACAGTAATAATAATATTTTAAATAAAGTTAAAGTTAATAAGCTGCATGATTTCACAGCAGGACACTTTAAACTTTTGCTATTCATCTTTTGTCTTCTTTTCAGCTACCTAGACTTTTTAAACTATGATTTGGAAGTACTCTGTAATAGTAGTCTATTATAGACTATTATAGTCGATTATAATCCCATCATTTTGGCCTGAGAATCTAGTCAAAAGTTCAAGTTCTTTGTTTCCAGTAGGAGAAGCAATTGATTCATTTGAATCACAAGTTTCTGATGCAATTATTGCTGTTTTTAAAAGGGATACAAGAGGATTTTCCTTTTTATTCATGATTCCAGAATTGTTCAAAAAACAAGGCCTATCACTGCTATTTCCTTTTCTACTAATAAGCATATCATTCCGCAAAAGCCTTCCCTCTGCCCTGTATTCTACTGCTAATACCTGGCTTCTTCACTTATCCACTATCATTTCTCTGCTGAAACCTCAACTCATGAACATACAGGTAAACTTGGAAATTCTCACTGCTGTTGCCATTCCATTTAGATCATATTCTTGAGCAGATTTCATGTATCTTTCTTGAGAATGGATTTTTACCTAGTAAGGATATTTGACTTTCAGAAAACATTATTTTTTCTGGAGTATTTAATGAAGAACGTTGTTTATGACCATTAGTTTCAATATTTTTTTCTTTATCACAAAGAAAACTTTGCATTTCCATGGCTGAGTTACCAGCTACAGCTGGGCTTACTAGTATGTAACTGGGACAAGTAATCAAGGAGGCTGCATTAGGCAGGCTCAAATCATTAGCTCAATCATTATCAAACTTCTGTGAAGAAATGGCCTATTTCACTTAGCAGTTTTCCATAAAATAGCTTGGCACAGTTCCTAGTAGAGTGCCTTTCAGGTACTGTTAGTGGTACAAAAGTGAAGATGTGGTTGCTCACTACAAGGTTTAAACAGAAGGCCCAAATTTCATTATGCAGTCTGGAGTCATGTGCTGAAAAATTGTCTGGTTTTGTTTTATTGGAACTCAAAGTTGTGGCTCTATAATTATTATAAATAGCTTATTTAGGACTAGAAGTGGTAGCCAGCATCTGTAAGATACAGTGTTATTCCTGTCTTTTTCTTCATTGGTGTAGCCATAGAATGTGATGCCTCCCCTCTTCTTATTCACCTTTGGCCTCTTCCAACCCACATGCAGATGAATGTGATAAAAAAACCTGACAGGTTCTGTATTTAGACTTGTGCTAAGATGTAGAAAGCTGACTAAAGTGGGACAATCCAGTGGATATGTCTGAAATGCCTTCTGAACTGAATCTAGACTCAAATTTAGCCCTTGTAGGACTATGGGCCAATCCAGTATTTTATATGCATTATCTTCTTTATTATAGTCCCTGTATCAGTCCTGTCTGCACTGTGAACACTGAAATTAGCTAATTGGCAACCACATATTTTGATGGGTCTGAAGTGACCAATCTCAAATTGACTAGCTAGCTGTCTGTGAGATCTTCTGTGTAAGATTTAATTATCATGTCTCTGCACATGAGACAGCATTTTAGCTAAGCTCAGACTGGGATATCAATGTAAAATTGTAAATACTTCCTGCTCAGCTACAAATACACTTTAAAGGCATTGGGGATATCAATTTCTGCTTTGGACCTTTTCTTAAGTTCATAATTTCTTTTGGCAGTGCTGATGTAACTAGTCATTCATTTCTCCCTAGTCTACCTGCATGACATATGGTTCCATTACTCACTTCCCACCCTTTTCTTTGTACCTGGTGGCATCAATCACCATATATTTAATTGAAAAGTCATTGTGGCGTATCTTGTGAAGGAGTTGGTGGAAGTTTATAATAGGTAAGAGAACTTCTGTAATGAGAAATTAGACACCTTGCTCATATTTAGACATTTCAGACAGCTAGTGCTGAGTTCAGCTGATCAAAATAGGCATCTATTGCCATTCAAGATGTTATTAATGTCGTTCTTCTTTTCCTTAGACAGAGAAAACAGACTTCAGGTGGTGATATTTAGTGTCTATCAGCTCTGTGAAGATGTCTCAGACATCTTTGGGTACTGTAAATGTATAGAGAAATAAATAGAATTCCTTAATTTAGATAAAGTTGATATTACTCAGTATAATTTCCAACCATCATTTAGTTTAGCTTATTTTGTTTTGGTTGTGAATGAATGATTGCCCCAAGACTTGTTTACATCATTATTATTGCTCGTTTGTGGATACCGTCATTGCTGACTGCACATTTTTTTAAGTTAAATAAACAGCAGGAATATTTTTTAAAAAATGCATAAATAAGCTGACACTTGAGAAAATATGGAAATGTACCAATGTCTTAATTAATGGATAACTAGAAAATTTATTAAATCTATTTCCAACAAATTGATTTAGCTTCTAAATAAACTTTAAAGGAACCTACGCTGACTTCAAAGTTTTCTCATAAAAAGGATCATCAAGTGAAGGAACATCAAGGCATTTGTGAACTAGATCTTTGTAGTTAACACAAACTTATCACCTACCAATAGGCTAAATTTTGAACCTTATTACTAAATGAACTTCCCTTCTTTGTGCATGCAAATACAGAGAAAGGCGACTTTTCTACCATGTCAGATGAAGGGGAAAAATCAAAAAAGTTAGAGGCACAAAGCTATCATTTTTCATGGGTTAGTTGCATTCCCTAGTGATTCTACTGAGTGATGGAGGTTTCATGTAAAGATCAATGACACTGAAAACTGGTTTATAACTCAGTATGACAGCTAGTATAGTCTCAGAATTGCTTTGCTGTAATCCACCCTGTCTTTCTCAGTTAGCAAACATTATCCCAATTACAGTTATGCCAAATATAGGCAAAACAGATGCTTCTTACAAGCTACAACTAATTTCCAACTGCAAATTTATAAATATAAAGATGTTGATTGCCAATTCAAAGTGCATTACATCAAAGTTAAGAAGAGAAAAGAGAAAAATATTGTTATACTATGATGTGTCCTCATCAAAGCCTAAATCTTTATTGATGTTTCTGGGGAAATGGGATTGAAGTGACAGGGATGGGTAAAGATTAAACTAAAAGGTGGAGAAAATCCTGACAGAATCCATTCAAACAGAATTTCAGTTCCAGTTCTTTTTGGTAGAGGAAGGTACATGAAATAGAACAGTTACAGTAGATGTAGAATTATAAATAAATGAAAGCCCCCTGAATGGAATATAACTGTAATTTGCACATAAGTTAATTGTAAACAACAAAACAATCAAGTTAGATATGTAGAGAAGAAAAAAAGTAAATCACATTTTTGCTCCTCTGAATGCTGTCCTTTGAGTAGTAGCTGTAGTGCATTACTATATATACTTTTAGAGGGTTTCACTTTCCTGTGAAACAGTAAGAACAGTCACACCAGGTCTGCAGACCAGTATCATTGTACTAACTGTATTTAACCGTGGGTACCTAGGAAACAGGATACGGCAATCTGTATAAGTTCTTGGAATGTTTTTTTTTTTTTCCACATGATATTGGTATGGCCACAAAAAATGTCTAGATATAGGTTGCAAGGCTCCTGTTCAGAATTAAAAAAATATGTGCTTCCCTGCTAATTGACCTAATAAGAGAAAGACTGTAAAACCATAAATGTTTAAGGGATAAAAGGGGAAATTCTGGTAAGTCAAAATTATTATAGATACTGACAATTAAGTTTTTATTTCTGTGGGAACTGACCATATGTTTCTTTGGTTCTTCTGACAGGTAAAGAAAACTGATTGTTATTTTTAATTCAAAAGCTTTATTAATTAAATGAGCAGCATAGAATTTCTTTACTTGCCATCAGCACAGGTTCCCCAGAAGCATGTAATGAACTCACCTTCAAGCTTGGAATGGGATACCTGAGTTTGAATTTTTTTGGTGTTAGGAAGGATTTTGAGACTATATCTCCCAATTTCTGAAAGGTTACAAATATTGTGTTTAACAAGGATAATTGTATCTTTTTTTTTCTAAATTGTCACTTCTACATTTTTCAATGAAAGTAGCAATGTTTGCTAAATGTTGTGTTGACCTGATTTTTTTCTGTGTTTGAACTGTACAAAAGAGTATCTCCAATTCCAGCTGAGACCTTGAGGAAAGCAAGACTACGCCGATTACCAAGGGAGCTAAGCATCAAACAAGTACATAGTACTCAGCCATGCCAAAATGGCAACAGTCCTGGTTCTTCACGGCAGCAGCATGCCATGCATCTTGAGAAATCTCCTGGGGCAATCTTACATGTCAGTAGTCTCTTTTCAGGATGTTTTGAGGATTATGGACTTCTATTTTGGTACTTAAATCACCTCTGAGTGCCACATTTGGTGCCCAGGAACCTCAAATCTTCAAAACAAAGGATAATTTCAAGAGGAGACTCACTGAAAGGGTAATTAATACAATTAATGAAGTCAATTTCTTCTAAGTTTTACATTTAATGGGAATAACATTTTATCCTTTATAATGGTCCGGAAGACAGGAAACAGTAAGAGCCTGAAACTACTTTAAGAGTCAATGATGATTTACAGGTAGGACAGACCATGCTCAATTAAAATATGACATAGGACTCTGACCAAGAAAAAAACCTGTGTGTTTTTTTCCTATTTATATAGATTTTTTTCAAGAATGATTAAAGTTTTGAAGAATTGTCTGTTTAAGGAAATTAAGTTTTTTCTCTTATTTTCTGGTAGACATTATAGGTTTCTTTTTGTCCAAAATTATATTGGTTTTATGAGAGATAGCTATTTCACTAAATAATCTCAGCACCTGAGAAAAGCTAGGAGTATAGTATAAGTGCAGCATAAATAAAATAATTTTTTTGAGGCTGGAATATTAATTTCCATCCCAGAAGAAGATTTTGGCTGCCCATTCAAAGAGGAGTAAACTTCCATGAAAATTTTACAGAATTCTGGCAATTTCATGGAATTAGTGCAGTCAGCCTAGCAATTGTGGCACAATGGCCTTTTCCTTTTAGTCTTGTAAAACAGATACTGAAGAAAAAAATTAAAGAAGGAATTAACCAAAAGTGCAATATGCCATTGTATAAAGCTACCATGTGCTTGAAGTTTGACTGTGGTGTGCATATCTAGTGACCCCATGTCTTTCTATTACTCTCTCTAACTATATAAGTAGATATAGACCTAAAATGTACCTAGAATATTACATAACAGAATATATGCAATATGTGTAGTAGACCTGCACAAGAGAGAGCTGAGGAAAGGACTGAAGCAGTTTCTGCACAAAGAAACATGAGATTCTATGGACTTCTAAAATTGTAAAAGATTTTGCTGGGATAAAGGTTAAAGAAAAAAAAGAAAATACAGTATGATATTGTGCCTAACCTAGAGAAAATAGAGAAGGAATGGAAATTTACAGCATGAGATTTGGATGACATTGAATTAGAACAAGGAGCAAGTATTTTTAATTAAATTATAGAAACAACTGTCACACAAAGCATATTTAAGTGGAAAACACATCGTTACAACATGTTGTCACGAGCAAAACAGAAAATGCATTCAGAAAAAAAAAATAAAGTCAGAGAAAAGGCAACTAAAGATCATGTTTGAATGTGATCCAGACATTAAAACTAAATTAAAAGGCAGTTAATTGTACAGACAAAATATTAATATTTACTTGGTCTGCTGTTTTAAATATCTATCTAGTGTATGCCATGAATTTACATGATGGGCTGATATAATTAAGTTTATATTACCTTTTATTTAAAAAAAAAAGTAATTTTCCAGCTATAATTTTATTTTTCTAAATGCCTATTCACATCTTGTCCATCACTATGGCACTGGTATTCCAAAACTGATGCCTACCTTCATACGTAGTATTGACAAATGGATCAACCTCTCCTGGACCATTGTCCTGCCACCAGGGCCTGTTTCCCTCCCAGTTCATCCCATCATTGCAGCAGCAGCAGACACTAGGTAAGTTCCTCCCTGATGAAATGGTAGCAGCCTGAGAAAGAACTGCAACAGTGTTTAAGTAGTAGAGACAAAACTGTGGGAGAGGGCAGACCAAGGGACCTGTGGAGAAAGCAGTTCCTGGCAAGCAGGACACTTGTTTCTCAAACAAACCTCACAGACCCTTTCCACCCCCCTCATTCCTTATTGACAATTTCAAAACCCTCCACTTGTGTTTGCAAACTCCTCTCTCTGTAATCAACCCTTGTCAACGACACAGTATTGAATTTTTCACCTCTAGGATGAAGATGAAGCAAATCTTTGTCCATAAGGTAGGACAACTCAATTTTGCGACACTTCCCCATCTGTGCCTACGTTTTCTTTCCTTTTTTCTTTTCTCTTTTCTTTTCTTTTCTTTTCTTTTCTTTTCTTTTCTTTTCTTTTCTTTTCTTTTCTTTTCTTTT
>JAWWEY010000001.1:61067381-61205684 GCA_035582745.1 Loriotus luctuosus | reverse complement strand
TTCTTTTCTTTTCTTTTCTTTTCTTTTCTTTTCTTTTCTTTTCTTTTCTTTTCTTTTCTTTTCTTTTCTTTCTCTTTCTCTTTTTCTTTTCTTGTTTTCCTTTCCTTTCGATTTTTTTCCCCAGTGGTTATTTTAGGCATGACCAGGTGCACATTGGGAATGTTATTAGCTAGTCTCTTGGCTAAACACTGAGTGACCAACAGAACAACTAGCTCTGTTTAAACTGAATTTAAAAATTTTAAATTCTGTTTAAATTAAAATGGACTGTTCTGTTTAAATAAAATGACACTGATTAATTAATTAGAACTGTTTCCAAGTTTTTTTTCAGTACTGATTTCAATATAGTGTCCATGTAAAAAGAATAATTTCTCTCAGATGGTGAAAACTAACTTTCTGATCTTTTCCTCTGCTTGAGCAAGTGATAATGGCGAAAGTCTCTTAGTTTTTGTATTGTCTCATCTTACATTATTTCTATATTGCCTAGCATAAGAAATTCTGGGACTCAGATAGGAATTCTGGGTTTTGTTGTAGTACACAAGCAATTACAACATTTAGAAGCGAAAATGTAAAAATTGCTTTTACTGGTTTTGCCTGAAAAAATTAGTAAGAGATCTTGGTGCTGATATTGCAAACTCCATCCATTTATTGTGATTTAACACAAAATACTTCAGCCCTCACGATCTACAGAAATGCTGTAATGTGAAAAAGATGATATTAAAAGTTACATTATGCTCAGAAAATGTAATCACCGACTTTAGTGTATATTTTTTCCAAAGAAATGTGGTTTTACCTTAATGACCTGCTGATATAAATGAGGATTTCAGAATTCTGGAGTGATGAGATCTGCTAAAAGAGCTTGTGAATAACTATTCTCACATCATCAATGAACATTCTTCAAAACATGGTAGTGATCTACTTGGAACATCCTTCTGGGAATTCTGACTTTCAGAGTGCAGAGAGATGGCACATTTAATTCTTACATGACAAAGTCATAGAGTTCTAGTAGTTGAAGCTCTGAAAGCATTTCCATGACAAATTTCTCTTCTTTTTTCAGGACTGTATAGGTAAACTAAAAACGAACAGAATAACAAGCAAACAATTTTGGCAGCATGCAATATTTTGAATAGATCCTAGCAGTTGCTGAGGGGTAAAGTGGAGCAAAGATGGTTATTCTATATAATAACCCAGTGCTGCTTTTGTGAAAATAATTTGGGCCAGTTCAGTCAGCTGTTCTGGCTGTGCCCCCTCACTACTTCTTGTGCCCCTGCTCACTGGCGGAGCAGGGGGATCTGAAAAACCCATGAGTTAGGGTAAACACTACTAAGCAGCAACCAAAGGATCAGTGTGTTATCAATGTTTTTCTCCTACTAGCTAATGAGAAAAAATGAACTCTATCCCAGCTGAAACCAAGACATAATCCACCCTTTATTCCATACCATGTTCAGAATATAAATTGTGGGCACTTGTCTGGGAAGGGTTGATAGCTGCCTGGGGACAGGCTGAACACTGGGTAGTAGCTAGTGAGGAATTTTACTGTGCATCACTCTTTCTTTTGGGCTTTATTCCTTTTTCTCTCTCCTTTTCAATACAACTATTAATATTATTAGTATTTATTATTGCCATTTTTTTATTTTGTTTCAGTAATTAAACTGTTCTTATCTCAACACATGAGGTTTATTTTTTACTTCCAATTCTCTTCATCACTGGGGGCAAGAGGTTGATGGTGGCTTTGAGGGGGTTGGTGCTGAGTGACGAGCTGCATGATTCTTAGTTGCCACCATGTTGACTCCTTTTGGTTGTCCTGGAAATTACATTCAAATCTCCAACTCACAGGATGTTTCTTGATAAGTGGAGCTTCGTGGATACGCTTGTCAGAAGAAAAAAAGCCCACACAAAGTAAGGATGGTTCAAAAATCTGTGACCTTGGGTGACCTAATTGGTCTTTTCTATCAATGGTCTGATATTAGAATATTTTTCCTCACTACAGTAGAAGGCCAATTATGTGAACCTGTTATTGATATAGATTCTTAAAACAAAACCAGAAAGAACAAGAAAACACACATTCTCCAGCAGTAAAATGTCCTCTCCTGTCTTTAAGGTTAGACTACACAATTTTTTTGAAATACCACTTAAGGAAAACATTTTGTAAGAGACAAAATCTATAAGAATATTTTTAGATTGTTAACCTTCCATCTTCCAAAAAAGATCGTGGCTCACGGAGCAAGGTATTATTCTTATCAAGTAATACTTATTTGGACAATGTGAACTATCTTCTGCTATTTATTTATACTATTCAAGAACACTGATTATACAGACTTAAACCAAGGTGGAAACACAATTATTTACTGTTGTCTTTTGGATTACTTTCCCTCAAAACACAAAAGATTAAACATAATCATTCCAGCTGGAAAGACTTTAGCTTAATCAAGGACAAACTCACAAAACAATTTTACCTGTTATTTCTATGGTTTATGAAAAAGCTCCTAAAATTAAAAAAGTAAAAACACCTAAAAAATGTAGAGTTTATCACAATAAAGTACTTAGATGATGGTTTTTGTTTGTTTGTTCTTTTTTTTGTAAGGAAACCTTTTTTCACGTGCTATGTTGAGAGAATAGAAAGAATAGATAACTATTTTTCTCTGATCTAGAGTGTATTTGAGGCATTATACAAGATTTGGTTTGTTTGTTTTTTGTTTTTTTTTTTATCAGTACAGTAAGAAAAGTACCTTCTTTCCTTTCCAGATACATTAGTGTAATAAATATATGAAAATAGCATAGTGCTAGCTTCCAAAATATTAATCGATTTTTCAAAGTTGTTTTGAAAGATGTATCATTATGTTAGTAATTTTGAAAGTAATTTGAACTTATGAATAGATGCCAAATAAGAATTTAGATCAACATTTTACTTTCATGCTTTCAATGAACATTGTTACTGTTCATGCTAGTTTTCTTTCCACATCATCTTCTTTTCTATGGAAGGAAGATGATATGGAAAGAAAACTAGCATGAACAGTCACAGCGTTTTCTTTTTCTTTTCTTTCTTTTCTTTTCTTTTCTTTTCTTTTCTTTTCTTTTCTCTTCTTTTCTCTTCTTTTCTTCCTTTGCCTTTTATTTTTTTTAGAGAGTTTCTATTTGGAAGTCCATTTTAAAACTGATTTTTGGTTACCAGTTTAAACAAAATTTAAAGACAACAACAGCTTCATCTCAATTTTGTATTCTTTCCAGGGATCAGCCAGAAATTATTGGTTAATGGAATGGGTTTTGGTGAGTTAGAATGACGAGTCTTTTTTTTTCAAGACTTTTCTGTAATTGAACCTTTCAAAAACTGTTCCTGGAGATTTCAGTGAAATATCTCTTTCTGCACAGAGACTTTAACATACTTTCTGTCTTTAGTCCATTCAGGCCTTTAAAAATTCCATGTCTTATCATAATACCAATCCTGATATATCCATTTATTGCTCAGCGTAAAACAGCAGATTTATATTTTCTATATTGTGAACTTACTGGTTATTTTTGTAACATTTGTAAGGCAGGAAGTTTGTAGGAGTGAGGAGAAAACTCACAAGAGTGAGTTTCTTGTGGAAATAATTCAAATCTTGTCATAGTTCATGTTCAGTGCCACAACCCTGGATGTCCTACAGAACTGGGACCTGAAGGCTGCCCAAGAACTCATTCTGCTTACATTCTATTCAGTTACAAAAAAGTGAAGATCTGCTGGAATTTAGGATCTGGATTTATAAATCGGGTTATACAGAGATTAGCACTTTACATTTTTCTACAAAAAACAGAGAAACCTTTTAATGTACCAGTTTTAACATCTTCTGTCATACAGGGTGAAATGCACTGTTCGTAGCAACAGGAAATTTTGTTCTATGAGGAAAACAGTCATACTTTTCCCTTTAAAACCCCAAACACACTTAGAGGCTCTTAAGATTAAAAGAGAGGCACAAAAATTTCCTAATACCATACTGAATTCTTTTCACTTGGGTGGCTGAATAGCTCAGAATAGCAGTTACCTTGAAAATAAATGACTGCGCTGAAAGAAGAATTAATTAATTCAGATAAAGTAAATAAACTCTGTGAACTGACTAATGTAGCAGAAATTACTGGATGCTGATACTGCTGTTTTAATTATTAAGTCCACATTAATTAATTTCAGAGCTACCTTTTTTGAAATCCACAGCTTGACCAACATTCAGAGTACAAAACATGCCAAAAGCCAAATTTTGCTTAGTAACACATTTGCAAAGGCTGGAACCAAGTCTTCACACAACTAAAGGTGATGAACTTTAAAAGAAAGTAACAGTTTCAATAAACAACACAGGATCCAAATAATTGTGCACTACTTCCTTGACCACAAACTGAGAAATAAAATTTGATTGTGCCAACCTATTTCTTTCACAGAAGGAGCTGGACTTCTTGTTAATTGCCAATATGGTTCTGAATATAAAAAGGACTTAATGTCTCTTTGAGATTTGCAGTAAAATCAGTGATCATGACTACCCATGCAGAGCTCCTAGATGCAGTGATATTCAGTCATGACCCACTGTGACATTACAACCTCACTGAATTTAAGAATGTGTGAATGGTTGAGAATGAGTTACATTACATTTAGTAGTTAGTGCCGATGATTCTTGTACCTATGGACATAAATAGTATAAAACTTATTTATACTGTACTTTTTTCCCTTACACATCACATCTGAAGGACTCTTTTAGATAGTGCCATCATTGAAGTGCCTATTTCTGCTAAGGAATGCTCAGCAGGGATTTTACTATCTGTACTTTATTCAAAGAAGACAACAAGTAATGCAATAATATATTTAAGGCTGTCATTTTCAGTGATTACTTCCATAACTTGCTAAAAAAATTACAGCTAGCAAAGTTATATCTGCAGCATCACATGGCATAGAGCAGTAACATCAGTATGGTAACTAAAAGATAAATTTCCAGAAGGATTTTGTTCTCTAATCCCTCATCATTTTGTTTGTTTCTTAAAATGAAAACACCTGTAGTAATGATTTCTCCTGACAAGCTGGAAGGAACTGAACAGAGAACAAGTTTAATAAAATGCTTTAATTACAATCTTTAGTATAGCTTCACCTTGTATCAATACCTCTTATGAACATCTTAATCACTTGCTTTTTCTTGTTTTCACTTGAAGCAAATTTAAATTTTTTGGAGAACTCTACACACAACTTCAAGGATAAGGTACGAATGTCTTTGAGAAAACCACAGACAAAACAGCTGTAGGAAAAGCTCTTATGAACACTTCATGTCATGTACTTGAATTAAAAACATTTAAGGTCATAAATCTTCTACAAAAACTTTTAAATGCAAGTTTTTATGAACTAAAATTGCTTTACCAGGATATTCTATCTGAGACTGTCTGCTAGCAAAAAATCCATGTAGATCAAATCCCTGCTTAATTAAAAAAAAGGAGTTCTTAATTTTAAATACCTTTTAAAAAGCTTAAAACTCTTTTTAAAAATAGTTTTTACTCTTGGGATAGAAGATTGCTTACCAGTTATCATCATAGGCAAAACAGATTTCAGAAAAAAAATTGCTGCCATTTAAAAAAGTGTATGATTAAGAGAAATAGTCAAAAAAAACCCCAATGAATCCCCAGACTCCAAAACATTTTCTCCCACTCCCCACTGTTTTTTCCAGCCTCAGCTTCATTAATTTATTCCCAAAATCTCTACATTTCCCTCTAAAGCTGTGCAGGGTAGATTGTAGTAACTCATAACAATTTCTGTCTCATGCACTATTCTCCTCACCGTTTTTCCACAGGGGTCTTTCCCAAGCCTTCAGTGTGGATATCTGCTTCACCACAGTCTCTTAGCAGGCTTCAGGGGAATGGTTGGAGCTGGAAGGGATCTTAAAGATCATCAAATCCCAACACCCCTACTGTGGACATCTTTCACTAGTTCAGGTTGCTGAAAGCCCCTCCAACCTGGCCTGGAAGACTTCCAGGGACGGGGCTTCCCCAGCTTCTCTGGGCAGCCTGTTCCAGTGCCTCACTCCCTTCCTGACATCCTCATTGACCATCTTCTCAAAGATCCTACTGGTTCACATCCCTTCTTTCAAACATGAGCCGAACCACCCACACTGTGTCATCCCCAAACATGCTGCAGGTCCATTCAATCCCATTCTCTATGTAATTAATAAAAATATTCAGCAGTAACAGTCCCAGGACAGACCTCTGAGGGTTTGTACCCACTTCTTTCTGATTTTTATCTTGACACAGAGCCATTGACCGCAACTCTTTGGATGTGGCCATTTAACCAATTCCTTATCTATCACTGGCTTGTCTTTCAAACATGCATTTCTCCAATATAGACACAAGGAGCAGAATAGGGACTTAGCAAATGCTTTACAAAAGTCCAGGTAGATGATATAAACTGACTGCCCCTTGTTCACCAATAGAGTCACTCCACTGTAAGATTAATCATGCACAATTTGCTCTTCGTGAAGCCAAATTGGCTGGTTTTTGTCAGCTCTCTGGCATCCATATTTCAGTAGAATACCTGTTCCTTCTTCATGTTCACCTGAGTGCTTCTCACTTTTTTTTTTTTTACTTTCTCATGATTATTTTGTGGGGTGCATTCCACTTTTCCCAGTATCCCAGCCACATTAGCTGTTGGGCTCAGCCATGTCCTGCAATGGGACAGTTTGAGCAGGCTAGAGCCATTAATTAAATTTTAAACATATATGGTACTGAAAATGTTAAAATCAATCATATATATTATTTCTCTGATTTTCCTGCCTTAACTTCTCTTTTTCCTTTTTTTATTTCTTTTAATGTAAGGAGCAGAAGGGGTGAGGATTTTTTTTCCTTCCTTCCATGCATACATCTATGGTTTTGTTGTCTTCCAGGAAAAGCTGCTGCTAGAAGAGTTTGCTGCAGCATGTTTTATAGTCATAGAAATCTTTCAAATTATAACGTGTTAAAATAATAAGATTTGTATTTAAAACACACTGTCTCTTTTGAACAAGATGATTACATTCTAGTTGTGCAAACAATTTATTTTGAAAAGTTGTTGGCTATAGAGCAAAAAAAGAAATTAATATTATGATTAAAACCACTTCCTTTTAATTCTTTTAATTGAAAGAAAAGCAGGAGAATTCAGTTTCTGTAATAAATTTTAAAAAAGAAAAAAATTATAAAAATAAATGTTTAAATTTTCATTTTAATAGTTTTATCATATTTTTGCAAAATAAACAAAAAGTAAGTTATATTTATGTTGGTAGGGATTTTTTTTTACTTTTAAAAGAAATCAGATTTGTATCACTTTATACCAAGCTTGGACAGAGAAATCTTTTCTGTTTTTCCAAGACTAGCTCTGAAGTTTAGGAATCGTGGTAATAAATGTGTCCCATATAGAAAGCTTGGAGGCACACAAATCCAGAAGAAATATGAACCTGAGCCTAATAAATGTTTTCTGGAATTTGCAGATACCATTTAGACACATTTACCATCTACAACTCCAGCGGTGCAGCATGTGGGCTGACTTGCAGAGCTCTAGCTTAGTAAAAGGTGGCATAGGTAGTTTATTTCTGACTTGATTTTCTTCTATCTACTCTTTAGTACCAGTCCAGTGTAAAATGAGATAATTTCAATTTTTAAAATCTTTTACCCTTCCTATGGGTTTTAATCTATACTTAGCTATATGAAAAAAAAGTTTGTTCTTCTAAGGACTGGATCATAGCAACTTGCAGTTTCCCAGATGGAAATTCAGAGCAGCTGAGTTTCTGCTGTTTGCTTCCTGGTACAAGAAAAGGCATTTGTAGATCAGGCAAGCAGCAGATGGAGAACAATTGGAGTATATAATTATTCGGCCTGGACTCCTTTTAAATGGGAAGGCTGAACTCTATCTATTTGGCTGGGAAGACAGAGGAATTGAGTAGCAAATGGCAGATAAACCGGCCAAAGATCCTTTAAAATAAATCTAGGCAAATATGTGAAATAACTTCATCAGTTAACCGGGTCTCTTTTTCTGTGAACTCCAAAATCTGGCAAGTCATTGTCGGTTTGCTTTTGAAGGTTGAGATTAATACACAGCCTACCCAAACACTTCTGTATGAATAAACTACATTGGTTTCAGTATGTTACCTGAGGACTCCATCTGGTGACTCTCCTTCACTTTGCCAGATTTTGAAAAGCTGCAGCCTTACTGTGATCTAATGCCAAAATATAAAATCCACTGTAGGAAAGTATTAACACGTCGTGATTCTTTTTCTGTGGAAGTGAATAATTTAATTCTGTGACTTTTTGAAAATACCCTCATAGGAGCATTACATTTTATAAGCTGACAGCTAACAATAAGACTACATGCCAAAATCAGTGTCTAGAGAGCCATGATTATTTTCATTAATTATTCAAGATTAAATGGACATATGAAGGAATATACAGAGGGCATCAAAACAGAAGTGATAAAGTATTATGAGAAAAGGAAGGCAATCAGAATAATCCAAATACCAGTAAAATCTGAAATTAGAAACAAATAGAGGACAGTAAAATATTTCAGAAGAAAAATGGGAAGAATTGTATGCTCTTAAGATATCAAAATTACCTTCTGAAACTACATACTCAAATCAAAATTTACTCATATATTTTCCATACAATAGTCTTCATAGCAAAGAAAGAGTAACGGTGGAGAAAAACAGAGGAAACCTTTGTTTATATTAACAAAA
Source organism: Loriotus luctuosus (assembly GCA_035582745.1). NCBI lineage: Eukaryota > Metazoa > Chordata > Aves > Passeriformes > Thraupidae > Loriotus > Loriotus luctuosus. The sequence continues at coordinate 61,196,988 of JAWWEY010000001.1, read as the reverse complement.
TGAAAATTAGAATTACAACCACATGTAATAGAAATTACTTTGGTTTAGAAAATCGATGTTGTAAACCAAAATTAATTTAATGAAAGAAGAAAATTTTAAGATGACTGATGTTTTTACTGTGTTAAATGATAGGGAAAAATCAGACTAAAGCAAGAAAAACTGCTAATAAGAAAAAGAGTTAAGCAGGAATAAAACCATAGTAGAAATGTTACCTGTTTCCTCCTATTTTTTTAATTTTGTCTTCCACCTTATTTGAAGTTTCAGAAGTTCAATTTTTTTCCGTGGAACTGTGGCAAATCAAAGGCCTTGGATCCACACATAACATGATGAAGACTTCATCTCAAATTTTCTTTACATATTCAAGTATTTAAGCCCATTTTTTGTTTGTTTTGTCACTTCAGAAATGCTATAACTGGAAAATGGGATATTTGTGAATATGTATGAGGCTCCCCTACCCAAACTCATTTAAGCTAATTCAGGAAAACAGATGGCTTCTTCACCTGTGCATCACAAGCAGTCAGACTGTGTGCTTATTTCTTGCGCTGACAATGAGACTTCCAGGGTACTCTCATGCCCTCATTTCTAGATCCAAGTCAAGCAAGACAGTGCTGAGGCATTCAGCTGCTCCAAACTAAGATGTGACATGTCAGGGTACAGACCTGCAGCTGTGTGCCCTGACCACTTTTGAAGTCAAGCAGGGAAGTACCTATGGAATTTAGGCAATGTACCTGATGGTTGACAGAGGTTTTCCAATGTTATTTAGGGACTGTCATGACTGACATTTCTCACCTTACATCTCATTCAACTAAGTCCACTTTTGAGCAGTCCAGAATGACTTAGCAAAATTAGATAACATTCTCCTAAGTCATGAATCAAATACACATAAAATTGCATTTATTCATTGTAATACGAGCTATTTTAACAATATTATAAGGATCTTGATCTTTGTGAATATCACCATTTTTACAGATCAAAAAACAGATTTCCTAGCCACCATGTTTAAAAATCTTTCCTGAAAATGGAACCTTTTTTTCTGGGGTTAGTGGTTAAGATACACAAGGAGATAGGCTATAATCATAAATAATTAATCTTTTGCACAATTTTGGACTTTATTGTATTTCATTTATTTGATTTTACACAATGAAATGTTATGTTTCAACATTTCAACAAAGATTAAACCAGAGTACATGCAGAAATAGCAAATCTATGCCTCATTGAAAAGCAACAAAAAAAAGATTTGATTATTTTATGTGTTGATTCTTTAAAGAGGAATGCGTACTATTTTCTTCAGCCAAGCTGATGTGGGTGCATATGCACACACCATTGCACAAAGGCAATTTTGCTGGCACAAACACAACTGCGCATACAGACATAGATAGAAGGAAGTACTGAACAGAAATAACAGATGTTAATGCTTTGTCCTTTCAAGTCAAAATGCTGACATTTTTTCAAGTAACCTTAACAAAGTGCTTAAATCTGGTATATATTTAATAGTCTTTACTACAATTAGTATGAGTAGAATTTGTATCCCATGTGCATTAAGCATAATTACCGATGTGTAAGATTTGTTCTACCAGAATTAAAATTCTATTAATTGGATTTTATATATTAAATACATTGTGGAGTAGCTAGAATGTATAGAGTAAAACCACATAATTTTTAGAATACTTAGCAGACAAAGTGAGAGATGCTCATAAAGAAAAGTTCATCTCAAACAGTTGCTCATCAGCATTTTACAACCGAATTTTCTCCTGATTGTTGAATGTATCTGACTTAAATTACAATAAACAAGACACTCTTACCTTTTTTAATCTGATTTTGTAATCTACATAAGTGCAGTATCTACTATGGTAATCCAATGGTATGAGTTTGAGGACACAATCCCTTTAGTCTGCCACAAAGAGTACACTTTCTTAGTTTCCACTACTACAATGTCATGGCCTTCTGAGCACATAAAAATGACTGCATTGTACCCAACATTGTCCTAACAGCTGCTGTCCTGTTTTCATTATTTGTTTTTGTTTTTGTTTGGGGGGGGGTGTGGATTTTTATGTATGTTTTTAATTCACAAAAGTACAATACTCAATTGAAAGAAACACAATAAATTAAGGTTACCTTGATTTCTTGCTAAGGCAAGAGATTAAATTAGCTCAAAAGTAGTGCAAGATACAGGATTTAGAGCAGATCTGTCATGGGGCAGTTAAATATATAAAGAAGATATGGTGATTAATGATTCCTGAATCTGTCTGATGACTTTTTAGTCAAATTTTCGTATGAAAAATTGACTGTATAAAATAAACTGTAGCCAGAGTGAAGTGGCTGCACAAAGCAGGTGACACGTAGTTAAAAGCATTGGGACACACTTCTATGCACACCTGGTGGCTATACCACTTACTGATACAATCACAATATAATGTCAATATGAAGTAAGTAATTTGGGATAATTGGAGAGGAAAAGTAAGTATACCTAAACACCGATTACTTACTCTCCAGCTGGGAGAGTTCATGGATCCACATCTTGTGCTGTGGACATGGAAGAGAAGAGTTAGAGTACTGATCTGTACCATAGCAAATTTGTGTTTCTTCTGTGTTTAATACAGTGATAGCACAATAGCACAGTCATTCCATACTACAACTATATTAACATCCTGAAATTTGGAAAGGAAGAAGATTAGAATGAAAATTAAAGCAGAGAAGAAACACTGCCATTTTTCTTCTTGTTGCTGTTTTAGCTAGAGGGAGTAACATAACGATGTTACTTCTTCTCTGTGGAAGTTAAAACTAGCAAAAGACAAACAGAATCAGATGATCTGTCACAATAATTAAAGAGGAACATAGATTTCTGTGTCAGTCACTGAACTGTCCTTTTTATTTAGACAGAAGTTTGGAACATGATTGTCTCTTGCAAGAGTCTATAAATACTCAAATATTCTAAAATCCTCAGGACAAGGAGAGTTTTTTGCTTGAAGAAATCTGTAGATGATTTTACAGATGTACTAGCTACGAAAACAAACAAACAAAAAAAAAAGGATCACTCTTACTGAGGATCATCTTGTTTAATGACAGAACAATCCAGACACATATATTTATGCAGCACAATCCATATATAGGCTTGCTTTGATTATTTTTCTGCTTGTATTTTCTGCCTACTGATATGCTTGCTTTATTTACCATGTTAATTTTTTCTTTCTTTCGCTGTTCTGTTTACTTCTCTTGTGAGGTCTGCTTCAGTAATCTGAAGATGCCATGCTGAGGTTTCAGTATGAATAGCATGGATATTGGAATAGAGAATATATACATATGATACAAGGTTCAGGAAAGAATGCAAATTTCTTAGAGGACAGCAACAGAATTCAAAATAATCTTGACAAATAAGAAGCATGTTTGAAATAATAGAATGCAATTCAATAGAGACAACTACAAGGTACTCAGGCAGAAATAATAAATTGCACACGTACAAATTCAGGAACAACGTTTAGGTAAAAGTTCTGCAGGTCTCCAAGTAAGAGGATGTCAAGGTCACCATGAGCCAGCAAAAAGAATCCCAATGATCACGAGTCAGCAACATCAAAAAGTGGACATTGTGACAAAGCACTTATTGTGGCATACAAAAGGCATACAGATATCCTTTTAACCAATTCACCATTCATGAATACACTTGCATACTCTGTGAAATATTTTTTCACTGGGCTTCATAATGAGCACATACCAATTGGTGAGAGAGCCAACTGAACAAAAATACTGATTGAAGGTCTTGATTTTATAACCATCAAGGAAAGATAGAATAAAGAGGAGATTTAGGAAGAATGTGTTAATAGATTTCAAGAAAATAAAATGCTATTCAAAGAAAGGGTTTATATACTCTCTGTAGGAGAAAAGAAGTAATGGGCTTAAATTGCAAGAAAAAAAGACTCATTGTCTTGTATAAAACATATTAGAAAACACTTTTGAAAGGAAAAGGTAGAGAAGAACTCAAAAGTTTGCCGAAGAAACCTGTCAACCTTCTGTCGCTGAAGGTACTTTTAAGCAGATTAAATAAATGTCTGTCAAGAATGGATTAGTTTTCCAAACTCTTTTTCATACTTAACATAGTATGAAGGGTCTGAATTGACTTTAAAGGAAAACCGCTTTATTCTTCATTCTTTTCTCTACATGTTTTCCTCTTTCCAGTCTTTGGTACTTCTGAAATGCTTATTAGTTTTTATGAAGATCTGGAAATAATTAAGGAAAATACAGAGAGCACATAGCCCTGCTTATATTCTTGTTCTCGCCACGTTGAATGTTATATTTTTATTTCTCTTATTTTTTTGTGGTTTTTTATCTTCTTTCCAGCACACTTTCAGGTTTCCTACATAGGTGAAATCATATTGTGTATTTATAACCACTGTCATGCCAGTGCTAATTCTGAAGTTGTTCAATACTAAATCTCTATGAACATTCTTTACTTCTCACCTCAATATCCTGCTATTTTCATCCTTCTCTGTGTTTCTCTGTGTTTCTCTGTGTTTCTCTGTAGGGCTCAGAAAAGAGAAATGCTGTCTATCATGTAGCTCAAGACTTATCAAGGATAATCTATAATTAATTATATACTCACATTCTTCATATATTCTCTTACCTTTCTATCAGTACCTTTTATATGAACCCCTTTTGTCTTAACCACTGTACATACTGAGATTTGTATGAACTAATATATACCATTAAATTTTACTGTGAATTCATAAAGTGCTGGAGCAAATTTATGTTTGCTGGAATTGTGTAGAACTGACAAAAAAAAAAAGACAGGAATACAAAAAAACATGCAAATGGTCATCAGCTGTGTTACAAAAAGATCTGTAAATTAACTTTTAAACTCTGGTTCTCGTTATTGTTTTTGTGGGTATTAGGGTTTTTTCCTAAGAAAACTGAAATTGACCAATTTGCATTTTTCCCCAGAATAAATATAAAGAACAATCGTGTAAATGAGTGTTTGTAACAGTCAGCAAAAGAACAATTTCTGCATTTAAACGTGGGCTACAAATGCATGTTAAAATATACTCTCTACTCAATGTCTTATTTACATGCTGAACTTAGTGTTAAAGGTGAATCTGTAAATCAACAGAAGGAGAAAGGAAAACATTGGTGATTTGTTGATCATCTGTGCATTCTGTAAAACACATCGGTCTGATGATATGTCTGGGGAAGACTGAAGGTGTGAAGTCTGGATATATGCTCTGAATATTTAGTTACCAGCTGATACATTAATTTCTATAATTTAAGTAGGCTGCTGGGTAATTTTTTGGTATTAATTTTAATGGCTTGCCATTGAGAAAAAAATCTGCTGAAAAAATAGAAATGTATGTGTAATAAAGCATAAAACATTTGTATTAATATTTGTGTTCTTATGAAGTTTCTAAAATTTTATAAATTGTACTGCTAAAGGACAATATTACAGTAGACTGTTAGCAGCATATCTGCAGGGAAGTGTATATGTTCATGCATGTGTGTAGTCATCTTAAAGGAAGTGAAGCAAAAATAATCAGGTAAACAGGTTATGGTTCATTAATAATTGTCAAGTAAAGTAGAAAAGAAAAGGAAAATAAGAAGCTAGACACTTCCACAAATGAATTCATCCCAATCTCTAAAATAAAGCAGTTCACTAAATCACAGAGTGGCTGAGGTTTGAAGAATTACCTGGAGGTGTTTTTTTTTGTTTAGACAGGGCCTCATAGAGATAGTTGCCTAGGATCATATTCAGGCAACATCTTAAAATCTCTGGGGACAGTGACTCACAGCCTCTCCATGTAACTTGTGCCAGTGCTTGGTCACTTTTCCTCATGAAAAAAAGTTTCCTTCTGTTCTCCTGTATTTTGGTTTGTGATCAATGCCTCAGGTCCTTTAATTTCAAGAGATACCTCTTTCAAGAGTCTATCTCTGCCTTCTTTACAGATTTGCTTCACATATTCATATACATGGATGAGATCTATCTTGGCCTTCTCCAGTCTAAACAATCCCAGCTCTCTCAGCCTTTCCTCCTATGGGAGAAGCTCCAGGTCCTTCATCACCTATTCTTATTCTTTACAAGCAGAAGTAGAAATGAAAGCCCAGAACTTAACACAGTACTCCAGTGGTAGCCATTGCTGAAGTAAGGGAAGGATCATCTCCTTTAATTTTCTCTCAAGACTCCTCCTTATGCAGCCCAGAATATTGGTGGCTTTCTTTGCCATAAGGGCACAGAGCTGGCACAGGTCCAACCTGCTGTCTGTTGTTCGCTCCCTCCAAGTCCATTTTGCAAATCTGCTCCCAGTATGTGCTGATGCATTGCGTTATTACTTCCCAGGTGCAGGAATTTGCACTTTTCTTTGCTGAACTGTCTGCCATTCAATTATTTTCTGAACTGAGCTGTGTCACCTACAGAAATTCTGTGTAAAGGCCTTGCAGGCTGAAGGGGGTAAGTGCCTCTGTTGCTGAAGAAATCATTGCAGGATTAAGGACAAGAGCATTTAAGGGTACTCAGACATTTCTGAAGGATATTGCTCAGAGCTTTCTGGAAATATGTGAGACTGATTCATCCTAAAATGCCTGGGGGAGGATCCAAAGATGGGAGAATGGGTGGGTCTATCTGGGTGGGGAAGCAGCCTGGAAAGAGAAAAAGGAAATCATGGGGTCGTAGGAAAATTCAATTTTGAGAGCATGCCAGGTCCCTAGTGAAACCTCCTGCTCAAAGCAACATCAGATATGGTTCAGGTCTCTTTGGAGCAGCCCCAGGGATGCAGACAATACAATCTCTCTGGGTACTTTGCTCCTCTCTGGACTGTCCTCACAGGGGAAAATGCTTCCCATTCTCTCAAGTGTAAACTTGTCTTGCTTCAGGTGAGACCCACTGCTTCTCATCCTACCACCATGCATTGCTGTGGAGAACCTGGCTCCATCTTCTCAACATGCAAGTTGTAGGCCTGCTGCAAAGATCTGCTCTGGGCCCTCACCTGGGCACCTTTCTACTGAAAAGCCACCTCCGTTCTGTTCAGATTCATTGTATGCCTGCACCATATGCAGGACATGGTCCTTTGCTGCTTGCCTTGCCCCAGGGCCCCCTCCTCACAGCTGCTTTGGTACCTCTGACTCTGAGAATGAAGGAGCTGGCCAGTTTCTGGATCAGACCAAACAGCAGGGACAGTTCCTTCCAGACTCAGTCACGAGGGGTGCTGAGCAACTGTCCACATCTTGGGAAGACTTGTAGGAACAAACCAAAGAGAACTGTTCCTTGTCTCTCCTTGTTGTTTATTTTCCCATGTGTCACGCCCTCCTTACACCCACAGTCCCTGGGACAGGCCATGTGTGGGATCCAAATCTACTCACAGCCGGGCAGACAGAAGTATTGGAAGAGGCTGCCTTCTCTCAGTACCTGGACATGCTTTTTTCCACCTAGCCAAAGACTGAGGATCAAGACCACGATCCGGCTGGAGCCTTCACACCTTGCATGTGTGCCCACCGAAATCCTGGACAAAATGTAAGGGGACAGAGCCTGCAGATGCTGAAAAGCAGCAAGACTAGGGAGTGTCTCAGTCACTCTCTGACATGAAAGAGTTCCCAGGTGCCACCTATCACTTTTTGTCCAGCCAGGAAAAGAGGTGTCCCAAAGGGAGAAAGGCTGTCTCGCAAGACATTTGGTATCTTCTTCTGACCTTGCAGATAGGTTTTAACCTCAGGTGTATCAGATCCTGTGATGAGAAACTTTCCCTGTGTGCAAGAAGCTGGCAAGAGGCGGCCCAACAATACAGGTGGAGGAGCCCTGGTGATGTCCTCAATACCAGCAGAATGCCATCCCTTTTCTCCTCTGAGGGCTGTCAAGGGAGAAGGATACACCCCTGGTCTCCAGAGGAAAAGTCCTAGTGATTGAGGTTGGAAGAGACATCTGGATGTCACTATGTTCAAGGAGAATCACCTGGAGCCTGCTACCCAGGATGGCATGTGTACAGCTTAGCCCTGTGTATAAGACCAACAACAGCTGGAAACAATAATGAAACTAATTTTATACTGTTTCAGCTTTAAAAATTCAGGTTTACAATGGTAAAGTATTTTCAATATTCTTATTGAAGTCCAAAGCCTTACCAATGAGATGATGAAGTGTTCTGGATGCTGAGAGAACAATCCTCATTAAAATTGTGAGTGATCTTATTTTCGTGGAATTAGGGTAAGAGTCCTCTCTCAAGTTTCTTCAATAAAAGGTTTTTGTCAACTCGTGTATGTGTGTAGGCTGAGAAAGCAGATGTGATCATCCCAACTGAAGGTCAGATCATTTTTTTGAACCTGAAAACATACAGACAAAACAGTGAGGTTTTGTTTCCTTGCAGAAAGAAAAAGGCAACATGAAGACTTTTTTACTTCCTTCAGTTCTGAATGTAATGTTCTTGCTCATACTTTATTTTCCATATTGTCTCATAGCTTAATCTATTTTTTCTTGGTTTTTCTTGGGTTTTTTTTGTTTGTTTGTTTGTTTTGTTTACTTGTTTGTTCATTTTTTGGTTTGGTTTTGTTTGGGTTTTTAAATTTTTTTCATCTTGTTGTGGTTGGTTTTGTTGTAGTTGCTTTGGTTTTGTTTTTTGGTGGTTTTGGTTTTGGAGTTATTTTCGCTTAAGTGGAGCATTGAAAAGGCAAGTTTAAATGTAGAACAAAAGGTCATTAGACATAATTTCAGGCACTGAGCTTTAAAACTCAGCTGTCATTTAAATTTATAACATTTTTCCTCTGATTCTGAATTCTTCCCAGGTAAAATTATATAGCTGTGAACCTTCATAGATGTTTTCTCATCTGCTGCTCAGCATGCTTATAGCAGTTTACCTCCAGTTCATTAGGGCCGTCTTCCCATTTTCTCCTAGCCAGTAGGCATGCTTGAAGCTTGTTTGAAATGCTTTCCCTTCTCTCTTCCCCTTTGTAAGGCAAAACCAGTTGGACAAGGACTTTTTCGTTCTGCTGGTTCTACCTGCTGTTATTTCACAGATGACTAACTATAACACACATAATATGATGAAGACTTCATCTCAAATTTTCTTTACATATTCAAGTATTTAAGCCTCTTTTATGTCATGTTGGAAGGGCTCTAACTGGAAAATAAGGTATTTGTGAATATGTATGAGGCTCCCCTACCCAAACTCATTTAAGCTAATTCAGGAGAAGCAGATGGTTTCTTCACCTGTGCATCACAAGTAGTCAGACTGTGTGCTTATTCTTTGTACTGACAATGAGACTTCCAGGGTACTCTCGTGGCTTCATTTCTAGATCCAAGCCAAGCAAGACAGTGCTGAGGCATTCAGCTGCTCCAAACTAAGATGTGACACGTCAGGGTACAGACCTGCAGCTGTGTGCCCTGACCACTTTTGAAGTCAAGCAGGGAAGTATCTATGGAATTTAGGCAATGTCCCTGATGGTTGACAGAGGTTTTCCAACGTTATTTAGGGACTGTCATGACTGACATTTCTCACCTTACATCTCATTCAACTAAGTCCACTTTTGGGCTTTTTTGGGTCTAGTGTAGATGATAAACTCCATGTTAGGAATCCTATAAAGAATGGTTTTTAAACTGTCATGAAGAAAGTAATACATGAATGCCTTACCAATATTAGCAATGACCACACTACGAGGTCATAGAGGCTCTTGTAGATCAGATTCTTAGCAATCTCTTTCTTCACAGTTATTGTAAATTCAGTCAAGCATCAATCACCCTATTAGTAACTTCATACAAGAGGTAGCATAAAACCAGCCTTTGAGTTTAATCCCCAGCCTGAAGCCCAGGCTTCACATAGGTAGCTGTACTGAAACTGGCACCCAAGGCATGCCTTAAGTGTTTATCCTGATTGACTTGTTTGTTAATTCTTTAATGCTTTGTGATCATAATTTTTATGCTCTTGCTTTTTAGTTTTGAAAAAAATAACCCCACCCCAACAATGTAAATAAAAAGTGGATGTGACATTCCAACAGTGTAAATTTATAAGCATAGTATGTTAAACGTTTTCAAGAGGATCATGTTCAAAGTCTCACTGCAAAGTGCTAAACTTATTCCAATTCTATTTGTGTCAGTAATGGGAGTAAGGATATTGTGCTTAGGTCCTAATTAATTTTCCCGTAAACTTTTATAAATCAATCAAAACTCACAAGAGATCAATGACAGTGTAACCAAAAAGTAGTTCTGAAGCTAAGTAACTATTTATATTCCTATTTAAAACAACTACAATTTCTTTTCTCATACTTACTCTTACAGTGCTTTTCCACTCAGTTATGCCAATGTACACAGATACCTATGTGTAAGATAACACATTCTACCTTCATTAAAATAAACAGAACTTACTAGTTCATCTGAAATATAACAAGTTCATTGACATAAGCTGTCATTATGCCAGCAAAATACATTGGATTGTGCATTCATTTTGTAACTACAGCTATACATTTGTAAATATTTAAATTATTATGACTACAAAAGTAGCATCAGGATCCTTGCAACCACCACTTTTATCATCAAGTCTTTTAAAAATGGGGATGGACCAGATTAAAATTCATACACTTTTTGTAGTAGAAGATGGAGAGATTTTTTATTTTGATGCACATTTTTGGAATACCAGTTTTAGATATTGCAGATCAAAGAGCTGTCACAATTTCTCAGACTATTCATATGTCTCTTTCAGCCTTGGCAATGGTCAGGCTTAAGAAGCCAGTGACTTTCTGCACATTGGTAGATGCTGTAAGTAAATAAATAAATACAGAACAGGATTTTCTGTTGGTTTTTTTTCCCATATTCTTTGTATTTCTTAATTAACAACTTGACTGAGTTTATCCACTACAGTTTTTGTCTTCCTGAACCACCACTTCCTGCAGATTAAATTCATTTAGCAGGAATCTATGGAGAATACAAAAGATACAGCTGTGGTACGGCCCTTGTAGAGAGGAAAAACACAAAGCTGTATTTCTGGTATCTGAGATCCATGTGACTATGGCAAGAGAAGTTTGAGCACTTGCTGAATTAAGAGCTGCCACACCCCGCAGTCCTCATGGAAGAGATGAATCTTCTATGAGCCATAAAAAACTAAAGCCCTACTTGAGCATTGCTGGTCACTGAAATACTCTGATTCAAATTATAGAATCACAGAATCATTGAGGTTGTAAATGACCTTTAAGACCATCAAGTCCAAAAGCCAACCTAGCACTACTACCACGTTCAACATTAAATGTTAAAAGTGAAGTACATCCAGGGCAGAGATAAAATATGACCAGTTTTCACAGAAAAAAATAAAATTATAATAAAAAATATATTAGGACATAAATTAAAAAAATAAATAAAAATAAAAAAGAGGATCCAGTCTGTCTTTTCATTAATTCAAATCTCATGACACGTCAAAAGTGTGCAGAAATCTGAGCATATCAACACAGTCCCTTTGTGTCAAGAAACCTATCTGGTTCATGCTATCTGAAAAACATTTGAGATCAATTCATTTAGTTTTGAAAGATCAATTAAATAGAAATCAATAAACAGTCAGTAGAAAAATTATTTTAAATTCTTGCTCTTCTAAATATCTCCATCCATTGATGTCTATTTAGCATAAGTATAGCTGCACAATGTGCTAGACAGAATGATGATTGGGTCACACATCGGAGATAAAGGCACCGTTCCCTTCAGAGAATCAGTCTGAGTTTTCATGTGTCACAAACTGATGTAAAACTACACTATTTTCAGTGAAGCTACTGGGGTTGTCTTCCTCCATACCCTTACACTTGAGAAGTCTCGTGGGCATACATATCACTAAGCATGCTCAAGAAAATAATGTTTAGCTCAAGATAATAATGGAATAGTATGTTTATACCATCCAGTAAATATTGAGCTCAGTCTACTTTATATATTACCTATAGCCCAACATATCTTTATTAGTTGGCACAACAAGGGAGATGTACAAGCATTTAAATAGTGAATTATGATAAAATTTGAAAGTTAAGCTACTTCATATTTTTACAGACATTTCAGGCATGCTCACATGCCATTCATCACAAATATTTCCACATCTAGGTGTCAACATTGTGAATTTTTTTAGGATTTCAACTTGTGATTTTTGTATTTGTAGTGTGTCATTTAGAGAACTAAACCTCAGCTAAATTCTTGTTGTTGCAATTTTCTGAAAAAGAAAAAAAGATTGTTATTTTTAGAGGTTGCAAGTGAAGAAGGACAGGGACTACTTTTAGTGAGCATAAACCATAAACATATGTCAACTGTTACTCTGTGAACAATACCTTGATCTTCAAGTTAATTATTAAATGAACATTTTAAAGTGAGATTATTTCCACCTTTATGACTAAAATAAGAGAGCAATTTAGTCCCTTTGTGCTATTTTTTGACCTGTCTTTTGTCAGTTTTACAAGCAACTGATGAGATGTCTGTCTTTGTCAACTCAGAAATAAGATGGTTCTTGACATTGGGGTTTTCTCATTGATTAAATTGTCATGGTGTATTCACAGCCTAAATGCTGCCTTCTGGTCACTGTCCTTTTCTTGTTTGGAAAATGACCTTTGTGAATAATTGCATGCCCCAGATGTGTCAAAATGAGGAGGATGCAGCAATCAAAAGTGGAAACACCTTAGAAAGTATTTGTCCACTGATTATCTTGTAAACTGGTGGGAGGAGTAAAAAATAACCAGAAACTGGTTTTTGCCAGTTTATCATTGAAAAGTAATTTAAGGTCCATTCAAGAAGTTTTATTTGTACTTTATATTTTGCTTTAGAATATGTTAATGATTGACTTACATTGCTTGTAAGGATAAGTCTAAGTACTTTTTTGAGACATGGGCCCAGTCACTGAAACCTTAAGGCTGTTTTTAAACTACCTATATACTTCTATTTGTGAGGCTATCAGACTTATAAGAAATTTATAATATTAGGACTACTATATTTTATGCCAATATGGAAATATCCCTAAGAGTCATTATGATGAGTGGAAATTTCTGGAGTGAAGTGTATTCTGGCTGTACTCCACCATCCTTCAATTTATCGTATGTCCTGTAGGACTTAAATGGAGTGTCAGTGAAATGATTCCTTTACATTGCTAAATTATCTGCACTCAGAACTGAGCAAAACTTTGCAACTAGCAATTCTTTCTGAAAATAATTTACCTAATGCAATTAAAGACTTTCCTTGCAACTTTGTTGACCTAGCAGAAACTTCACAAAAGGAAAGCAGATGGGCAGGTTGGAAGGCTTTCATGGGTGCTTGTTCTTCTGCTTGTTCTCACACTGGTCCAATAACTGAGATGTGGTTTCCCTGGCTCCCTGAAATCCCACCTGTCTTGGTGTGGGCTGCCCAAGTGCCCGGGAGGTCTGGCTAACTTATAGTACAACTGGTAGTATACAGGAATGCCACAGCTCCATGGGTAACCTAGGCTGCATGGTTTCCTGGGCAGATTTTTTCTTGGCTGACTGTATTTTTCAGGATCTCTGCCCAGAAAACAGGTATGGTCCCAGTTCCCCAAGCTAGCTGGACAGATCTAGATTGCTGGCCTACAAATGACAGAAGACATGGATTCTGACTTCTCTGAAGCAAGTTTTTCTCAAAATATTATTTTTGCTAAAAATCCACATTTTGGGTCCTTCATTCTGATCCAAAAAAAACCAAAAATGTGTCAAATTTTTAAATTTCTACAGGGTGAAAGCTCAGATTTCAGAATCAAATGACATTACAAACAATAAAGGGATTTATTACAATTGACAAAAGCTAGAATCAAACAAGTAATCAAATCAGGTGAAAATTAACAGCATTTTTATTTAGGAAAGAAAATTACAACTACTCCTATAAATGTGGAGGAAAGTTCAGAGTTGTAAGCTAACTGTAACTGCAGTGTCACATGGTAAGACAGAAGATGATATATTCATTCCTCTCAATCATGCCAGAACAATTGCTTTTATGCAGCAGTGAAGCAGAAAAATATCTAAGAAGAATTTCTTCATATGCATACAGTGCCTCTGCTTCTACATACCACAGATGCACATACAGATGCTACTGTTAGAAGAATCAAACACCAGTAAAGTGATTTTTCTATTTGTTCATATATCCAAGGCAGGATCAATGCTTACTTCTGAGAGGACAATATAGATCACAGAACATCTTAAGAAATTGCCTCATTTAGAATACAAGACAAAAAACAACCCTCTTTTATTTTGGAGTATCATCTTCTGGGAAGAGACACAGCAAACTAAAAATTTGTAAATCATGTTCCTGAATACTAATATTTGTATAAATTAATAGAGAGAAAGGAATATTCCATTAAACAGCTCACTGAAAAAAGGTATTAAAGAATGTTGTTATTTTGCTGATCTGACTGCTGTCTATATTTGCAAATAAAAGTGCTTCTCATAAGTAAAAGTTTTGGGATTAAAACACCAAAACAATTAAAAGTTGAGATATTGCCTCATTGGTTTTTTTAGTTCATGGTCTGCTGAGTAAGGAAGTCTATTCTGTCAATCAAGCAGAATTGATAAGGCCATACATATACTATCATGATAGGTTTTACTAGGATTCTGGTTTTTCTGTTTAGTCTTTGGGGCATATAGAAGAATTCGTGAGGTTTTTATCTGTGTGAAATGGAAGAGTTACCCTGATGACAAAAGCTTAATGCATTCTATTGAATAGGGCCTCTTAGTCCACTTTACCTGCAGAGCATTTTCTGATCTCTGCCTGGCTCCCAGAGATGACAACACCATGTACATTGTTCCCAGGCTTGACTTGTTGCTGCTAAACTTGCCCTTATGACCCTCACAAATACTTTGTGGGGGAATAAGAGGAAAGAGAATATCTGGGAGGAGGGACTGGGATTCAGAACTATCTGTTCTAAGGCTGCCATCAGCTTAAGGCTTCACACTGCTGAGAAGATAGCAGTCATGACCTTGGTCACTCCAAGAAAAGTAGCATTGATATCACAGAAGCTCTGTATTTCTGGTGGGATGTGACGTGGAACTGAGTCAACTATCATTCATCATAAATTGAACAGCAGCAGAGCGCTAAGTCTGGGTACCAGGATGAATAATTACACAGTGCCTTCACAAAATTAGCTACCCAAGCAACATCATAACTAATCAGGGATGCACCTAAGGTATAGAACATATAGAGAATAGACATTCACAGGTACATGGACCTGATTGTTTTTCAGCAGGAAGTTTTCAAGGGCCTAAATTCCCTTTCCTTAAGCAGGATATGCCTAGACCAGATTCAGTTATCTGTTCACTCAAATTAACTGGCAGGACACAGATACAAACAATCCAGAAGAAAACTGTTAAGTCTTGTCAGGAAAAAAAACCAACCAAACATTCAAATGATGAGTGAAAAGGATGAATTTTTGCACAGCAAAAATTGGTGGGGGAGTAATTGGTGTGGGAGGGAAGGGGGAGGAGTGGGAAAGCACAGATTATTTGAAAAAAATAACCAACTAATTTAGATATTGTGAAGAAAAAATAGACTTATTTTTTCTTGTGTTTAGAGGGGTATTTAGAAGTTATACCTGAAGATCAAATTACCTCTAACCTCAGGAAGATCTCTGTAATCACTTCTGCAGCAAATAAGGTATTTGTCCAACTTTTGGAAGCAGATTGCCTACATTCTTAAAGCACAATTAAATGAAATGGAACTTTGACAAACAGAGAAAATATCTGTGAATGTTATTTTCTAGAAGCTGTACGGAACACAGATATAACACATGCTAGTCCTGTTTTCACTTGAACATTAAAATATTGAAGTCATCTAACATTTTCTGGGTAGCAAATGATGTTGCATAACTCAAATTTTAATTTATCTCTGCACTTATAATATACCTACTCACAAGAAATGGAAAATTATTGAATACTGTAGTCCAACCCTCAGAAAATTGAACAGAACTTTCATAAATGTTATTTGTTTGTAGAAGTCATTTATGGGAGTCTTAAAAGGCTGAGAGCTTTTCTTGCTGACTATGTACATATTCTGCATATGGATTATTTACATGTGAAATATTGCCTCAAATACATTTGATTGTATTCTTTCAGGAAAATGTGTATTGGAGTTCTGTGACTGAGGAAGACTTAAAAATATTTGTGTTCTCATTTGAACTACTGCAATTTGGCTGCTGCTTTAGAAGTAATGCTTTAAAAATTATAGAGAAGTAATTAATTTCTTCCTCTTCCAGTGCTTTTTAATACAGTCTAAAGATTCTAATTCATGTTTCTCCCTATCAATATTTCACTAAATATCACTAAATGTAAATACTACATTAGGAACAATGTGCTTTAAGTACATCTCCAAGCATAGAAGAGCTTAACTGTTTGGGTGACATCCAGGTACAACACTCTTTTTATTCATTAGGCTGCTGAGGTTGAGCATAATACTTCTTGTTTTCAAAACAGACTGTTTCTTAGTCTTCCATTAGTATCCCTACTGATATTTATTTTAGCATTACATCATTCGGTAAAGGCCACTGGTTTTGTCCATAACTTCTTGTCTCTCTGAATCCTTTCATAGCTGAAACAAGACATGTTCTTTGGAAGTTATCTTTATGGGAATAAGCTCTGGTTCTAGAATATTTCAGAGCAGTGTTTCTGCTTTGATTCTTTTTTGTATCATACCTGAACCAATTATAATCTAATCTCTATGACAACTCGAAGAAATATTGAATATAATATTTTGCTGAAGAAAGAATAAGTTTCTCTTTTCAGAAGTGTAAAAATCATCTGTGGGTAAGAAAATCATACATCATGGCTGATTTCTGGAATCGTATTGAATGGATTGCAATATCTCTTATCATACTAACATTAGAAAGAAAGCAAAAAATGAAATGGCGGTTTCCTAATGGAGAAATGAGTTAGATGGAGTACATAGATGAAAAACTCTTCTTTATTCTGAGGGTCAATTTTTAATTCCAAACAGTTTTATTGGCATACATAAAAAATAAATGAAGCTAAAAAAACCCAACATGAAACGACAGAAATAATAGCAAATATAATAGTATTGTAATCCAAAACCATAAAGACGTGAGTTTAATACTTGCATTGTTAATGTGATTGAGTAAATTTTTAAGTGGCAAATTTTTAATTTATGGGATACAGATTCCCCACTCCTATCTACTGTCAAATGAATGAATAGATTTCTTCATAAGGAAGTCTCTTCTGACATGTGGGTCATCTGCTTTTTGGTGCTATTGTTCCTGAAGGGGATCTAACCTAGAGTCCTGTCATTTTTTTTCCCTACAGAGGGCACTGGTCTTTTTGAGCAATGAAAAATCTTCCAAATCACCTTCATAAAGGGAAAACTTTGAGAGTTGGAGGAATTGCAATTTGATGGTACAGTAAACTTCAGATGACAAGCTTAGTCAGAACAAATGGCATAAATCCCTTCTTTCCATTACCTTTGAGTTTTGTTACTCATGAGTCTATGCCATTTGGCTATTCTCACTACAAATTTGTGACATGTGTTCCCTGCTCCTATTACCATGCTGACAGTTATCTTTGCTGAAAGTCATGTAGTGCAGTATCTGTGAATAAGAGACTAGCTGATAATATGGTAACCAAAGAAAAGGAAGAGTTCTTTCACTACACAGGAAAAGCAGAAGCATCTAGCTGAATTGACAGCTACAGTCTTCATCCAAATTTTACTACTTCAAGGGACTCAATAAAGTGCTTAATTGTTGTACAACATAATTTTCCATATCTATTAAAAGTTTCTCAGTCATGTATTTTTAATAAAACACATTAAGGAAGTCATAAAAATATTAAAAAACCATATGGGTAAAGACAGCAACTGTTCACAAATGAGCAGAATGAATTCTTTCTACAAATAAGAAAAAATAGTACTATCTGAGATACAAAATGGGAATGCCAAGCTATATGAGCAGTTTCAAAGAGAGAGAGGAAATCTGTGGTGGCTTAACAGCGAGCCCTATGGCTTCTAACAGAGTCAGTTAAAACAAAAGAGACAAACATTATTTTATCACTACCAGGCATTGGCACAAAAAGTAAATTCAGCTAATTTAAGCTTCTACTGGATATTCAAGAATGAACATTATGGCTGTAAGTATATATAATGTCCTAGAGACAAGATCTTCAGAACAATTTAGTGCAACTCGTAAAACAAAAGCAAATAGCATGTCTGGAAGGTGTCCTGTAAAATGCAATGCAGGATGATATTTATTGATCCCTAATTTGCCTCAGTTGCCATAATTACTTCAGTGTTGTATCACCCTGTTTCATCTTTGAAGAATGCGCCATAGCCTCACTCCTGTTATTGTGAAGACCCCTGTAATCTACTGTGTCCATAAAAATGGATACATAGGGAAGTAATTATGGAGATTTTTTTCCCAGAAGGAGAAACATGAAGAGACATAAGAGAGCAGATTGAATTTGTCTGCTCCTTACCCCAGAAATCCTACCAAAATGGAAAATTTGACTCAGTTGAAACATAATCTGGAGTCCCAATAACTGATTGTTAAAGAAGAGCAACTGTTCTTAAGATTCTTCTGTTTCACATAATTTATCATTTGCTTAACTCATCACATTTTTTACAGATTCTGAATTTTAAAAATATTACATAAATGCAGATTGATATTCAGGATATCGACTGCAACATTGCAAAATATCCATAAAATTGTAAATAGCTTTTTTCTATCTGCTGTGACAGGCATCAAAATAATGTAATTAATGCTGTCATAAAATGATTAATAGGATCACTGTGATTAAAAGCTAATTCATAGGATAGAAGATCTATTATTCTTTTGTTTCAACTCATCAAGGATTAGATTAAACAATAAAAAAATTCTGAAGCATAAAAGTGAAATTCACCAGTAAAACTTATTTTTTCCCTACAGTACTTTTAACATTAATTTTAAAATAAGTCAAATCTTTCTTTTATTGCACAGTTTGTTAAAACTATATCTCTGTATTTTGAAAGAAAAGAGAAAATACGTTAATGAATATTGTTGGTAATTTAATATTTTCAAATGTAATTCAATTCTTCTCTACCTTTCTGTTTTTCTCTATTTTTCTGAGGATATCTGAGAATTTGGAAGGTATCATTTGGAAACTTTGGATACTGCAATTCAACACTGCACTGAAGCATAATCTCAGAAAAGGTAAAAAAGCTGTATATAAAAAATGCAAGCTTTTGAACATTACTTGAGCTTTGCAATTTATATCCTTGCAGGTTAATTCTTGCAAGATACACAAAACAAATAGTTCTTAATTATGTCATTTTGGACTAATATTACAAGCATTTTGCAGTGCTTTGAGAGCCTTTGGGTACCCAAAACTAAAGCAGAACCTCCAGATAACTGGTGAAGCATCAAAATACTGAAAATGCCGTACTCTAAGTTGTGCTAAATAGTGGATGCAAGAGTCACTGGTTTGAAGATAAAATAGATTAAAATGAATATAAATTACCTTTATGATGCTGAAAAGCTTGATTACTGTGATTATGAGACACAATTCTATACAGAAGCAATGTAATGACAATTAATAAAATGGCAGGCCTAAGTCCTACTTTTTGAAGTTTTGAAGAAATGCATTTCAAATCTTCTGTTTCCTACTCAAGATCTTAAGATGCAATGTAAAAATAGTCTATTATTAAATAATTGTTTTATGTCTTTCTATTTTTACACTTACGGATATTTTTAAAAACTCACAGGTGGAGAAAGAAAATGAGGTGAAGCTGTCCCCTTAAAAATTCTTTTTGTTTCTTGGATGATATTTATTAACAGAGATCTGGAGGAAAGTTGTCACTGCTTTGTGCAGTGACTAGAGCTCTTTTTTTTCTGTTACCTCTGGTTTAGATTAGATGCTCAAGTATATGTTTTTCTTGAATTCTGCAAGGAAGAGTGTTAAAGAAGGCTTGGGCAAATTGAATAACCTATGCGCATAAAACCAAAAGCCTCTGATGACTCTTGCTTCTAGAGGGACTGGGTATGTTCTGGTAATTTGATAGGAGGATTTGTTGTCAGTGGGAATGTTTGTAGTTGCCTCCACATAAGTTTAAAACGTACGCTCTTGTTAGTAAATAGGAGGAGCTAGTTTAAAATGTCCAGGTTTTGGCAGGCTGGCAGGAAAGAAAAAACTTTATACTGCAGTGTCTTTAAAATGACTTGAGGGCAAGACAGAAACTATTCCAAGTCACACTGATAGAAACTCAGGAGAATGAATTAGGGCAATTTTTACTCTCCTTCATACCAACCTAAATCTGGAGTGACTCCACTGAAATAGATAGCTAATCCCAACATAATCAAATATAATTTCTTCATTTTATTATTTCAATTAGAAAATAAGTAATAATGACTGCTGTAATTATAATTTTGTGACCTAATGACTTTGCCCAGGGCTTCCCTTTAGAGTAGAATTTATTGATAATGTGAATTTAGCTATTATAATAGATTATCTTCACTTTTAAACTTCTTTCTGACATCTGGCCACTTTTCATTCAACCCTAGAGCTAATTCTTTTGTCAGGTCAAGCAGGGTTTCATTGTTATAGGTCAACACTAAGGAACCAGCTGACATATTCCTTTTCCCCAGACTGGGCTACAAGACAGTCTCTGTAAAGAAGGCTGTCTCTGCATATGACTTTAGGGTATGATCCAGCCCCATGCTGTTGTGTTGTTTAGGTTATACGATGTTCACTATCCAGTTTTCGTGACACGTAAGAGACATGACACCTGCCCCAAGTAGTTTGTAATCTAAAATTAGATATGCTAGAGTGAGTAACAAGTAATGATTTTTGTGGTTTTGTTGTAGTATAAAAACTGGTGGGCTTGTTAAAAAAAAAAAAAGAAAAATAGAAGCTAAAAGTTTATGTGAATTTTCAGTTTCCAGATCAATTGCAGTTGTAGGTATTGTATTAGCTAGTCAAAGGGTTTCCAACTGCTAAGATATTTCGCCTAAACAAGAGATTGCAAATGCAAAATAAAGAGCACAAGAGGACGCTAGAACAAGACACCACTGAGATGTACAATTTATCAGAATGATTAAATTATTCTAATTACTGAAGAGGACATAGTATAGCTTTAACTGTCATAGCTGCATAGCATTAGGATCATGGCTAATTTAGGAAATACAGTTCCCTGCAATAAAGGAGATGCAATTAAATCTGGAGTCAGTTGGATTTTTTATTTTTATGCTTCATTAAAAAACTACTCTATAGCACATTCCAAACTTTTTGCAATGAAATGTTAGGCAGTTTGCTAGAGACAGAATATTACAGGCAGATGGATAAAAGAGCTATACTTTTAGTTCTTCCTTTGACATTGAAACCGGCATATATACCAGTAGTAAATGTTACCTGCCTGGTATTTCTTCAATACTTTGGCAATGTAAAGCAGTGGAATGCTTGTGCACAAGGAAATACTCACGTTGTTCATCAGTTAGAGACAACAAAAACAAACCAACAAAAAAGATAAATACAATAGCTCTAAGTGACCCACATGATACATTAATCTTGACTCCTATGTTAACTTTTTCATATTAGAAATCTATTCAATTCATATGCCAACAAACTCTGAAAGAACTGAGGATCAGCACAGCACAAGGATAAGCTGCCAGTGTGTTTTTTTCCTGCAGTTCAATTCTCTGCCTATTACATCTGTTGTGAAGACTCTTTGCTGTGGAAGGTTACCTCTGTCCTGATGCCAAACTGCTAAGGTCCACTTGAACTCTGTTTCAAGGCTATTTTGGAAGAGTAGAAAGCAGTAGAATATTCTGCTAACCCAGGACAAGCCCTGTTTACTTGGTTTATCAAAAGTAAGAGTGTGTCTGGTAAAACTAAATAGAAAGTATGAGATTTTATATTCCCATTTTGATTTTTTATTAATTCAATTATTGAATTTTCAGGAAGTCTTCTTTTCCCATAAAGTTTAAAGTCTGGAAGGTAGTAAAAGGAATTTTATAACATTCAAAGTAAGATTTTGCATTTTTAGAAGAAATAGATATCATTATGAAAAGGCAGTAACCATCGTCTCTCTAGGTATTGGGAATACTGTAGGAATTCATGGACCAATGGAGCCAATGGATAAAGTAGATATTGAAACCCGAAAAAGAAACATAAGGAGATATATTTAGATCTTCTCAAGAATCTCTTGGTTTTCTAGTTTTTTGATTCTGACATGCAGATCTCTCTACTTCCTTGCCCTTGCTTCTCCAATTAGAGACTTCATGTGTAACTTGGAGATAAGTCTAATTGAAACTCCCAAAAACATCATCTTCTGAAATCTCTGTGATCTTCATTCTTTAGGTAGTACATAAACAGCTTAACCAATATCTCTTCAGCTGTACAGCTACCTACTTATTTATTACTCTTTCATTTCTGTTTTTCTGTTCACTGCCTTTGTAAGACTTGATTTTAAACTACTGTCTAACTAGAACAAACAATTATGCAAATGAAAAATTAGATCCTTCACCACTTCAGAGAACTGCTACACATTTAACTGCTACAAGAAACCACAAAGAATCAGTTAATTCCAGAATAATTCAACATCTGTTAGGAAATTTAAAGAAGATACTGAATTTATTGTAGATCTGTAAATACTCAGCAACTTGGCAGGTGGTATTTTTATGGAGCAGAGAACAAAACAGAAAAAAAAAGTAGATGAACTAATTTTTCTGCGTAAAGGACATTGCTGCAAAATATATATAGAAAATATTATAACTTTTTAGTCTCAGGAAGGCTCCGTTGTTGCTGTTCATATGTTTTTTAAGATTCTATTGCGACTTTGGAGCTCATTCCATTTGGTGTTACATATGGAATTGTCTGTGCTAAATTTGCTTTTTCAGTGATTCAGGTATCACATTTCTCATATACTGCAGGAAACATCAGGCAGTTTATTTCCATGGGATATTATAAAGAGTGTTACTGGCACAGCAGAGCCTGAGGTAAGAGCAGGAGATCTTGTGGAAGGCTGCTGATCCCTACAAAGTTCAGTTTATGTTGCAAAGAATGACACATGAAACCTCTGCTCTGAAGTGTCATCTGAGCTGGCACAATTGTCAGATGAGAGGCAGATGCATATTGTGTACAAATAGCTGAGAGGCATAACTGCAAGGCAGGATCACTTGGGATTGCAGATGGTAATTCCTGAAACAGGTCATTTGTAAGGATGTCATTTTATCATTACAATTCCAAGTTTGCTTCCATCTTAGGGATGTAAAAGTTGGAACAATTAGTCTTTGAAGCCTGAAATCAAAATTCAAAATTTTCAAATACTAATAATCATATAAATATATTTTTGTAACAGCTGATCTTGGAAGACCTTAAGAATGTGACCACCTTCATAGAAACATGTTGAGGCTAAATTGATTTTCCCAGTAGGAAGTTATGGCTAGTGACCATGGGCAGATGGCTTCCATTCCTGTTAACACAAATGATTTACTCATGTTGCACACAGATATGTGAATGACTGTGTCCACGTTGCAGAGAGGGGGCAGAGCTCAGTGCCATGTGGGCATTGCAAAGTTGCTATTCTAGGCTATTATGCAGAAAGGGAATGATGTTGCAGATACTGCTACTCAAAATAGTTGTTGGCAGCGCACAGCCCTTTACAAATCTCAAGAGGATTAACTGAAGCATCATTGGAGAACCAGAAGGATCAGTAAGATGAAAAAAAACTGTCAATTTTAATTTATGAAGCTCTGGGTATTTTTGTTCCACTTTCCCTCCTACTCTTGGTGTTATCTACAGAAAAGTCATTTGCAGACAAATCTCTATGCTAATCTCCTTGAGTTAAACTGAAGATGAATTCTGAGAAAGTCTTTAAAATGAAAAACAATTTAAAAAAAAGAGACAAGGAGTTTAGGTCAAGGTCAAGGTAAGTTATTCTGTGTTGGACAATGGTCAGGATTCCTTCATATATATCTCAAATATATGGTCAGGAACACAAGCATTGATATAACTATATATAGCTATTAAAAAGGTGATTTTAGATATTTTTTATTATTAGCCAGCCAGATAAACAAATATTAGCCATCTTTTGGCTATGCCCTTGTTAGAAGACAAAGGTAATTTAATTATACACAGTAAGGACCCTTACAAGATCAAACTCTTTACCTATAGGTTCTTTTCATCCTCATTCCATTTTTTCACTATGCACATGGAACAGTTTTCCATGGCACTCTGCAGTTGCCAAACAAATTCTGAACACAGGTACAGTCATTTCAATGCAAAACAGAAATTGCCAACTGATATTGCCTTTATTTCTTTCAAAGTGTTTTGTCTTTATGAGAAAATAAATAAAACTAAAGGAATGCTGTGGAATACTTTGTTTAGGAAAGATCTCTGCTTAGACCTAAAACATGACAGAATAAGATATTTTCTAGACTACTTATCAAAATTCACTGACAAAAAGAAGGGTTAGAGAGTATAAATGGAAGTTGCCTTTAGAGTTAAACTCTGATCATATAAACTTGATATATTGACTGAAGATTATTACTGTGAAAAACTAAATTCAGTTAAAGATCACCTGAATTTTGAAAATATTATCATATTATATTTTTTCTACATATTTTCCGTGATATTTCCTGCTACCAAAGGTGGCAAAACATTTTTTTATCCTGGTTAAGAATAATTTCCTTAAACTCAGGAAAGTTGCTTTTGTATTTAAGCCATGTATTTTACAGGATGACAGACAAACATTGCAGAATGATTTTTAGCTCCTTGTAGTGCATGACATACATAAATATTTGAAGCGCAAATTACCTGTCCCTTA
This sequence comes from Loriotus luctuosus, assembly GCA_035582745.1. Taxonomy (NCBI): domain Eukaryota; kingdom Metazoa; phylum Chordata; class Aves; order Passeriformes; family Thraupidae; genus Loriotus; species Loriotus luctuosus. The sequence goes on along the minus strand of JAWWEY010000001.1, from coordinate 61,172,282 downwards.
TAAAAAACTTAAAGTATTGTTGAAAATGACTTTCTATAAATTCTACTATTATGTATAATCCTAAGATTGGTAAAAACTTTCAGATAATATATTAGAGGCTATAGTTTGATAAAAACAGATAGAATTTGTCTCTTATCGTACTTTTAGCTGAATACTGAATTAGGATAAAACCACAAATAACCCCTGGCAATACAGAATGCCACTGCAGATTCCTGTTGTATTACAAAGATGTGGGTTATGTTTTGCATAATAACTTGAGGCCTTTTTTTCATCTGGAAATCAGAAACTGAATATGTCAGTATAGCAGGAGCCCATATGCAGTGTCAAGCTTTCTGGGATGGACCTTTTGTTTCCCTCTGAATAATTTTTGTCCTGTGGCCCTGAATGTAAATTAAAAAATAAAAATAAGCCAAACAAAACAAAACAAAACAAACAAAAAAAAACCACCCCCCCAAACAAAACAACAAAACAAAACAAACAAAAAATCCCATATCTCAGGTCTTGTGTATTTACTGATAATGTTGTAGAGCTTTTTTCTCCTCAGACTTAGCAGACTGTGACACTTTGGCATGATCCTGAGCAAGAAGAAAACATCAGCTGGGTCTTAGAAAAACATCAGTTGCTAGTACGAGGCATTGTTCAAAGTGTCCTACTCTCCTCTTTTTCTCTCTTCTTAGCTAAATACATCTCATAGTCTTCATGTGCTTGACGACAAGTAGAGGGCAGGACTATTGTCAAGTTAGGAGAGGGGGAATGGTGGTCCTGTGGCTGTGTAGGAATTGAAGAGAGGAATTGCTGCTCTTATGTATCTTTTCCTTATGGCTCCCCTCTCTGCAAGCTGTGTGCTAGATCTCTTGCAGTGACAAGGCCAAGGCAAACTTCCAGTTTCAGGTAAGAGTAATATTACTTTTTCATATGGCAAAATTATGAAATGTATGTAATCTTTCTAGGTGAGTCAGGACTGAGCTATTTAACACTGAAGTCCACACATTGCTGGGCTTATGAGATTGGAAAATTGTGGACTTTGAGCCCCATGAACCACTGCATTGACTGAATATGGATCCCACATGCCTATTTCCAAAAGGTAGGAAAGAGGTGTATAGACACAGTAGCTTGAAAACAAGTTTCTCAGCATGTGCATGAAATATTTCTGAGACCGTGAATATGAAACCTTGCTGTTTCAAGGCAACACAAGCACAGGCAATAGGTTAACGACTGCAAAATAGGATAATGTAACATAAATTTGTATTATGTTCTTTCCCTAAACAAGTACATCCTTTCAACCCCCAATTTTCATTACGTAATTTTATATTCATTATGATACTACATGATCCAGACTCTTGCTATCTTTGGCATTTTTGCATAATACCACTTTCTTGAACTAGAACCCCAATTTTGTTCTATTTTTACACATCAAAACCTCCCACATGGATGTCTTCCATTTCCAACATTTCTTTACCTTGTTCCCTTATTTGAAAGAGCAAATCCCAATATTGCCTGTTGTGATCAGTGTAGCAGAGGAGGTGCAGGAACCACACCATGGAACAGCAGCACTGAACAATCTCTCATCAGCCCAAAGTGGTGCCTACAAAAATGTTAAAGGCTTTTATTGAAGAGGACTAGCAGTGAAGTTCATCTAGGAGCTCTTCTATTTTTTCTCCTCCCCACCTCCACTTGATAGATGGCAAAGCAAGATTGGGAAAGCTTCTAATTTGTATTTTTGAAGGTTTTGCTTATTTTCATTATGGTCCTTAACACTTCAAAAGAGTGTTCATATGGAAGTTCTAAAAACATGCACAGTAGGGGAACTGGAAGAATTTGTAAGGCTTCACTGCATTAATCTAGCTGGAAATTACTGAAAGTAAATAAATAAACCTATGCCACATCTGTGGCTTTTCAAATCATACTGTACACCTGCACATTGCACAGATGATCTCTCTTTATACTCTGGAGATCATATTTAATTCAATATACTTTGTGTAGACTAGATAGTTTGTCGACATACATTTCACTGTTCTAGTCAAACAGGATTTCACAATAGAACAGGTGACTGTAATTTGGTCAGAATATCTGCCCTTGAGGGAGTCAACAGCTCATCCCAATTTAGTGTCATCAGCCAACTTACTTTGTTCTTACTTCAAGTTCTGCATTCAAGTGTTTAATAAAGATGCTGAAGATGTTATGACCCAACATTATGGGGTGACAGTACCCCAAATTCTTGTTAGTAGATCCCTTGGAGTGGATTAGAGTGAAACAACTGTTTCACACTGTTATTATATATAATGTGTTTGTACATTTATATATATAAATGTAGGATTTATTTTAGAACAGTTTGGCTGCAAAGGAGAACAGGTGTGTAGACATTTTCATTGTTATTATCTACAATAATGTGGATATACAAAGGTGTGCTGACATTTTAGTTGTTGTTATGTCTAGTAATATGAAAATATGAAAGCATAAAATATAACTTTAGAAAATGTATGAGGGAAAGAAAGAAGGAAATGATAAGAAGGCCTCATTACAAGACTTGGTTGCTGCAATTTGGATGTCTCATGTCTCTTGGTCCACTCTTGTAGAAGTGATGGTTGCAGACTGAGTGAGTCTTTGACACCTTCTATGATGATACAGCTGCCTATTACATAAACACAGCTCAGTCAGTTATGGCCCATCACGGCCCAACAGCTGAGATGGCTTCAGGCTTTGTGTGAACGTCCTGGTATTTCCCTCCAGCCCTCCACTCCCCTGCAATGGGAGTTATCACAGCTGAATTCACTTGGGTAAGGACAGAGAGACAGTATCTGCCTTGAAGATTTGCCTCTATCTTGTTCAACACCCATCTGTAGCCTCTGATTGTTTGAGCCATTACCATTCTGGTCACTCTTCCAGTATCACTTGTGGATGCCCCAGACCTGGGATGGTTGGACAGTAGTATCCCCTTTATCTCACAGTCAAAATTCCAGTTAGTGGGCCTACTGGGAAGGAGAGGCCTTTGGTACTTGCACATAGAGAGCTATTTCTTTGCAGTTTGCTACAGCGGGCCAAATCAAATTATTTTAGCAATGTTTAAACCATTAACCATTTCAGTCTCAAGCAGAAGAGAATCAGGCCTAGAGGTGGAGCCCTGAGGAATCCCACTACTGACATGGTCACCAGTCTGATGTTGCTGGAAATGATACTATATTTAAAATTTTTATAAAACTTTAGTCAGGAGTTTAGTTCGCCTATGCCCAAAGGGGAAGAAATTGAAGTTTCTTTTCAAAGAAACTACTTTTCACATCCCTAGGCCTGATGAGCTTAACATCTCATCTAGGAGTAGGACAGAAAGACAAAAGATAATGACTATTAATGAGGATCAACTCCAAACATCACCTCTGGCATGGTCAGAGACTCCTGGTCTGGAAAGAGATAGTTAAGAGAATAGAATAATGAGAACCTAATATTGAAGGTGAAAGGATTGATAACAAATAGGAAACCAAATACTAAGAACTCTGTGACTTGGAACCAATGAACAATAAATCAATTAATTTCTCTGGGTCTTGACTGTATAAATATGTGAAAAATCTAGCAAAAGCCGTGTGTGATGGAATTATTTTCTCTGGATAGTCTGGGCAATGTGAAATGATTTCTGCTGCACATCCTGGCTAGAACAACATCCTGTAATGTCTCAATTCTCTAACACTAAAAAATGTTGGAGAGTTTTTTCTTTTCCTGTAGTTTCAGTGACTATGACACCATATTCACTATAAGTCTGTGCCCAATCTGTGAGCCAGTTGCTCACCCATCACATGACATGGTTATTAGCTGTGTGCTGGACATTTTGTCTAGAAGGATACTGTGAGAGATAGTATCATAAGCTTTGCTGAAGTCCAAAAAGAAATAAATATGTCCCAAAAGGCAGTCACCTTGAAACAGCAATTTCAACTTGGAAATATTTTAATTCATTGGTGCATTTATATCCAGTACAAACTACTCTTTGTTATTTGAAAATATTTTTTTGCTCTTTATAACTCTTCTAGGTATGAAAATTTCACTGTCGCATGGCACATTAACAACATGAAATGTTGAAGTAAATGTTAACAGCTTATTTCTGAAAAAAAACCAAACGGTTGCTTCATGTATATATCATACATGGCAGGTTTCAGAATGAGGGAAGGAAGCCACTGATATTGCCAATGCAAAGATAATTCTCATTTCCATAATCAAAACAGGTGAATTTGGAAAAATACAATCTAACCTACCTATTTAGCTCACTTTTCTGACAGAGACATTTATAGTTTTATGTCAGGAAGAGAAGTTGCCATTCAGATATCAATTTTCCTTAGTTTCTGTTTTTTTTCAGTTTTAAGATGATAGTGGATTATAAGAAAGAGTAAAGAGGTTGTGGTAGTCAATTTCTTTTGGTTTTTTCATTTGCTTTTATTTCCCTGTCGTTATCTAGAATACAGGTAACTGAATACTTCAACAACTTCATTTTCATGGTCTAATGTTTTAAATGGTCCATAATCACCAACAATTCAAAATTCATACTCTCTGTTGTATCCTACTAAGTGTTCATCACCTTGGCAATGGGATAGTCATCTTTGGAGACTATAAATTGAAGGAACTGATGCAGTGAATTAATCAGAACTTCTTTGAGACTGAAGATTCTCTTCTAGCCCTCCAGATATGTTCTGCAAAAAGAGGAAGAAAAGGAGCTCAGGAACGAAACAGCCCATCCACTACATGCAGTTTATAACCTCTCAGTTAAAGGCAACTTTTTCCTACACCAGAAAGTTAGATAATACAGTGACTGTTACTAAATTTGTTCCTAGAGAGATCTGGAAAAATACAAACCTGAACAGTGTAGAGCTGTACAATGTATTAGTAGTAAACATAATAAAGGATAAAATCAATTGATGTCTGGATAAACACAATATATTGGGGAAAATATTCACAATTTTTCTACAGAGAACTATGCTTTACAATGGTTTTGGAATTCTTTGAGACAATCACGGAGGTAGGATGATCTGGGTTGATACCAGTCAGAGATTAAACAAAATTCCTTTCCAAAAGTCCTTGAAGAGGCTAAGCAACATCTTAGATATTAAGGACCGATGGGTTCTTGAATGGAAAAAGGAAAAGAGAAGGAGGATGGGAAGAGAAAAGGAACTGACAGGGAGGAAAAGGAAAGCAAAGGAAGAGGAAAAAAAGGGAAGACGTGGCAAGTAATAATTATTTATTTTTATCTCAGAATCTGACACTGTTAGAGCTCTTCAAGAATCTGTTCTAGATGCACAGATACTCCTGTATGTATCAGTGCAATAAAGAGGAGTGATGGTGTAAAACTGGACAAGGCTGAGTGACAAAGCCATGGAATTTCTGTAGTCAAATGCAAAATCATGAATATAGGAAAAATCTTAATTTCAGATTCAATAGTCTTGGATTCTGAATGACTAAAAGTATGATGTTCTGGCACTATTTTAGATAATCCATGAAAATAGCTTATCTGAAGTGAGTAGAGATCTGGGAAAAAAACCCCAAAAACAATACAAAACCAAACGAAAAAAGGACAGCCCCAATTCCTGTCCTTCAAAGCCCAAGAACACAAACAGAAACCACTAAGCCATGTCCCTCCACGTGTCCCTCTTTGGCTTTCATGTTGAATATTGTGTGCAGTCCTGGTCAATATCTTGAAAAGGCTGAAGTAGAACAGGAAAAAAAATATAGAAGACAGCAAAGATGACCACTCTTCTTTAACCTCTTCCATACTGGAAATGGCTAAGTAAACAAACTAAGTAAATCAATCAAAAAAGGGTATTTTTTTAACATAAGATATGTTTAAACTACATGATTCTTTGTTGCAGAATATTGAGTGTAGTTAAAGTTTACGGTGACTTAAGAAAGGAACCAGACAGATTGACAGAAGAAAAATCCAAAGACAACTTATCTGGCTTATGAGGTTGCTGACCTGCAAATTGCTGTAGTCTGAGAAAGAGCTGTCCTTCACATTTTAAAATGGAATTTGTGAGCTATCTTTAGAGACAGGTATGAATAACATAGATCTTCAGCCTCCTCCATTTGTCTGCTCTCAAATGATTACAAAAAATGTATGGTAGAATTTTATCAATGTTATTATTATTTCTGTTGTCATATTTCTTTTTTTTTTGTTTTTCTCTTCTTCTACCCCACAGTCTCTCCTGGAAAGCTTTTATTTACTTGATTTTTAAGACAAAGTGGATAAGTTTAGGCTGAAATCTCAAAACACAGTTGCAATGAGAATGCTAAAATCAAGGAACATTGAGATGCAAGAATGTTAATATTAAGAAGTAGGTACAAAAATATAGAACTAGGAATTCAGTATTGTTAAGATACCTACTTAAGAATTGTGGTACAATTTTATATTGAAAAAAATTAAATTGTTTGAAGGTTATACTTAATTATGAGAATCCAGATGGTATTGTTGAGGTGTTGCTTTTACCCATCACAAACTGTCCAATGAATCACTTAGTTTTACTAGGAGCACAGTAAAGTATGCTATCATCAAATCAGTTCTTATTAGCTGCATCAAAATAAGCAGGACTTGTTAACTCCTATGTCCAGGGGGAACATGAATAAATGAATACCTGAAGTTCCTGAAAATAGTATCACTGCACAGATTGAATGAACCAAAAGGGTCCTGCACTTCAAAATTTAACTGTAACAAAAAATGAATAAAAAGACCTCACCCCATAGTGTAGTTAATGAGAATATTAAGAAAAAGTAATTAATAATAGACGTTTCTTAAAGGAGTGCTTATTGATAGAGGAAAATATCAAATATCTGCAGCACTTTAAGGAAAAATTTGTCATTTATGTATCTTTTTTTTTGGTTTTCTTTTTAATCACATGTATGTAATAGAAAAAATATAAAGATTCTTTAAAATAATATATGAGGATGCCATGAGGCTATTAAAATGGTAATTCACTTGCTATGTAATTTTGTTTTCCCTTTTCTACAGAACCTTTCTTTAAATTGATTATGTATGACAATGATAATTACGATAGTCTTGTCCAATTGATGGTCATTCTTACCTTTAATATCTCTGAAATACTTACATATGCATGTATTTATATATACTGCTACTGAATCATGGCAGATCCAGAACTGTATGTATTTAAAAGACATTAAATTCTCCTAGTTTATTGATTTGAAGCAAAGTATAAAAGGAGCAAACTAAACCCCAGTGAAGTTGATTGTATTTTTTGAACTGATTTCAATGAAGTTTTTATCAGTTTTTCACACTAGGGATCTAGAGTAGGTTTTAGGTGATCATCTTTAGACAATAGCCCTGAAAAATGTCCATATTAATAGTATTTATTTCAGATTCTGAATATGTAGAATATAAATTTTTTGTAGAATACAAAAATTTCTTGTGGAAATATCCATTCCACTATGAAAATAAATTAAATACCAAATAGCTTGAAAAAAACCCAATAGTGTTGTCCTTGGAGTATCAGAAACACTGTAGTTCAGAGCTGGGAAACAAAATGAATGATTGAGATTTATGAAAATCAGCTATGTCTATCTAAAGGCTGTCTCTGAAAAGATTGTAGCATATATACTTCCAAAAAGAAAATATTTGATAACAAACGGTCTGGCCCCTGACAACAGTGCAAAATTCAGTGTTGAGAGGCTGAAAAAGCACTAAATAACTTTGAGGTATATTTGCACAATGCTGGAATACATTCATTCAAAGGAAGTAGAGAAAAGTTGGTTTTATTACTTTCTTAAGGTAAATCAAATTTGTTTTTCTCCATATATTTAGTTTTAAATTTTATGATAAAATATCTAGGTTGTGTGTCTGAAGAGAGATTTTTACAACATCCTGCCTGTCTTTGGAATTAGTGGAATTCAGTCCTTCTGTTGACCCTCTTTCTACATGTGTCTGTCATAATTGCTCATATTATACTCTCAGAGTCATTTTGCACATAAAACAGAGCTCTCTCTGCTACTTTAGTAATTTCAACTTACTAAGAAACTCTTATATTTGAAAATAGTCTAGAAGCTGTTAAATCATTGATTAACCTATTTTTTTCTCCTTGAAGGTTTTTTTTAAGATTATCCTAATTCAGGCATTATTATTTTGTGTCTTTACAAATATAGGTACTTGGAGGACTTGGTAATGTAATCTCTCATTAACAGCACAAAATAAATTACAAAATATGAAACCTAATTTATCATCTCATATAGAAAGTGTAAAAACTGTTTTTACACTAAGTGGATAAAATCAGAGTATGTTTTTTTTATTGCTCAAGACTCTGTTGTCTTCTGGCTGACATATGGATACCTTCCAGTTCTCTTAATTTTCAATGCTGGTGGGACATAGTCACTGAAGGTGACATGTGGCATGTGTCACAATTATACCTTTGAGATCCAACAGATGTTCCAGTAACTGTCTTTCATATCTTTTAAATTTTGTCCTTAATTCTTCAGTTTAATTTTGAAGAAGACTTATAAATATACCTAGGCATCTAATGCCTACTGTTATCACAGAATCTGAGTGCCTAAATGCCCTCACAAGTTTGGTCTTATTCAGCGGACTAAATGCACACAGACTTAACCTGAATTTCAGCAAGTAATTTCACTACTTTCAAGGTTTATAAAAAAGAGAAGAAATGATGCTTTACTTCAAAAAGGTTATTAATTGATCTGCACAGTACTGAATACATAGTCAGAAGTAGAAAAATGCCATAACTGGACTCAGACTTTTAGATTTCCATAAACTCAGCAATGAATAGGAAGAAAGTGCTTTGACAGACCAAGCATTACCCTAGCAGCCAGATTGGACCACTTCCAAGTTCTACAATTCTCTGTTTTCCCCACAGATGTCTAGGAACATTCATAGGATCACTGAGAAATCCATTTCTTCCCCTAAAAAAGTAATTTTTTTTCAGTGAAAAGTTGTATTTATTAGTATCTTTTGTCGTGGTATAAAGAGTTATTAACTAAAACATTGTCTTTCAATTTTTTTTTGCTTTCGTATTTTTGCAGTTAAACTAAAAACTGAAATCTTTAGGATAATGATATACTGTAGCAGTAAGAAAGAGTAATCTGTGAATAGAAAGCTCAGCTTGTTAAACAGCAAATGCTGTAGAATCACATATTTTAAGAAAAATATAATACAAAATGATGGGCACAGCAGCTGAACAGTGAGAACTACTGAGGCTCAATGTTAAGAGCAAAGAATGGCATATGTGACAGGAGCATTTTGAGACCTAGAGGCAAGGTCAAATTGTCTATAATGTCTCCAACCATAAGATACTCTCAGCTTGCAGCCTCCTAGCAGTGAAATCTTCTGTGTCATAATTCTTACCAGCTCCCATATTTCCTGCTTTGACTGTAAGATAACCTCTGGTTATTGTGGGATGTTGGTTCGAGATGAGCACTGTCAACAACAGGCACTGTTTGTAAGCATCTGTGCCATTTTCCTCAATTCACTATAAATTGTTCTCTTCAGGCTCTTAAACTCTGCTGTTGATCCTCTCATATAATATGTAGACTAATTTATTGGAAAAAAAAAGTACTGAGCTTAGCAAACCAGAACATATCTAATCAAGTACCAGTTTTACAGGTATAAAAGGAGGTGGCTTTCCTTGTATGATGCATAATTTGAAATTGTTCTGGATTTCAGTGGTTGTTACATTTCCTATTACTATTTTCACTGTTGGTGTATTTTAAATATAATGATTAGTTTAAAAGGACATAGTGAAAGCAAAAACCTCAAACCACAGAAAACTAGAAACTTTTGTGCAGGTGAAATGTGTGAATATTCTTTAAAACCTGAGAAACTGACCAGTGAGGTCAACCACTTGTAACAGGACTTGGTCCTGTCCCTTCTTGGACTAATATTTCATTTCCAGATATTTCTATTTAGTAAGTGTTTCAAAATTTTTTTCACATAAATAGATGACAAATTTTTTTCTGGTTTAACACTTGTAGGCAGTTCAGTCCCACACAGCTTCACACTTATTCCCCCACAAGTGGGATGGGGAAGAGAATGGGAACGGTAAAAGTGAGAAAACTCATGGGTTGAGATAAAAAAACAATTTAATAGGTAAATCAAAAATTGTCCATGCAAATAAATTTTAAAAAAATTAAAAATTAATTCATTCACTCCTTTCCACCAGCAGGCAGATGCTTCACAGTTTCCAGGAAAACAGGACTCCATCACACATGGTGGTTACTTTGGAAGACAAATATCTTAACCCTGCATGCCACCTCCTTCTCCTTTCCCTGAGCTTTCATTGCTCATGATGCTGTGTGATATGGACAGACCTTTTGGTCAGATGGGGCAGCTGTCCCTGCTGTTCTTCTGCACCCCCACACTCCTTGCTTATGAGATGGAGTGAGAAAAATAAAAAATCTTCCTTGACACTGTGTAAGCATTGTTCAGCAACAGCTAAAACAGTGGTGTGTGAACACCGTTTTGGTTCTAGATCAAAAACCTAACACCATATGAGCTACTATGCAAAAAAAAGAAAAACAAACAGACAAAGCCAGACACTCCTCAGTCCGTACAATATATGCGATGTCCAAGACACTCTCATTAGATATTTCTTTACTTCCCACCCTTTGATACATACACTGACATAATTTACTTAGTCTATGAGCCATTCCTGTAAAGTGTCTAGAAAATACTCATTGACATAGTTGAGTCTATGATTTTAGTTCTATTCATTATGGTAGTCACTCAGGATGGGAAACACAGGGTGTTGCACAGAGTTAGTGTGCACCAAAGCCAGCTCATGATGTTTCAGTGTTGCACTTGCTCGTTTCTTGTGAGGCTCATCCTCCACTAGACCGTGTGTTTCCTGTTATAGGACATCCTATAAAATGCAACTCTGAAAATGAGTTACAAGAGTTCAATCCATTGCACATCTAATTTTTTTTGTATTCCTTCCTAAGAACTAGACTTCTGCTGCTGTTCTGTAAGGAAATTGATATGAAATTTTTTAGGATGAAACAAAAAATTGAAATTCCTTTACATACGTATATAGAAAACTCCCCAATTTTGAATGGAGAAATTTTCATCCTGGGAACTGGAAAAAACCCTGATATTAAGGTAAATAAACAGATCAAATGAATGAAATTAACTCTATTTATCAGTATCACAAGACAATTTGCCCCTCAAAATGATTCAAGTGATAAAACTCCGATAAAAATATTTTATTTAAAAATGAGAACAGAGATTTAAATAGATGCACTCTAATTCAGTCCAAAAAACTAGAATAATCTCAACTACCCAATAAAATACCACCAAAAACTCTAAAGAAGAACTGAAATCTTACTTTTGTATATTAAAATGCATGATGTTTTCCCTCTGCAGAGGGGAAAGACGCAGAGGTCTTTTATTGTATCTATTGTCCCAGAATAAAACTTTTTAAACAAAAAAAAAATACTACAGTAAACTTTTAATTCAGTGCTCCTCACAGGCCACTCAGGAAGAGTTAGGTCCCCTGAGTCTAAAGCATCTTCTTAGCCATGAGACAGAAATAGAGGGAACGCACCATGTTAATTTACCTTGAGCATTATTAGCTTTATTGGCATGGCAGGATGAGTAATTGCTGATTGAATTTGACTTTATAGGCATCCAAGTCCTTGGATGTACCTAGGACTTGAGTACAGAGGCTGACAGATGGTCATGAATGATTCTTCCTAATTAGGGAAAACTGAAGGAGTCTATATGCAGAATTCATGCCTGGATAGTTGTCCATGGGACATATGGCAGAATGCTGATGAATGTGCACTTTACACTTGCACGTATATCCAACAGGGAACAAGTATTGATAAGTAGTGTAACACCCATCAGTACAAAAAGGGTCATGTGAATAAAGACTACATTTTTAAGTTTTCCAAAGCAGGTTTTCGTGTTTTGATCACCTGGTGTGCAACGAGACCACCTTTTCTCTTGTATGCCTAGGTAGCTACAATAAATATTGCTCTTGCTACACAGAACAATACCTTTTTCTGAAGTTGTTACCATAAAAAAAAAGATAAAATTTAAAGTGAGGTGAATAAATTTGACATATTTATGTAAACTTTTATCAATTTTAGGCAAAACCGTAAATTCTTCGCTCCACATGAGGATGTAAGGCTACTATAAATCCATTGTTTGTCCTCTTTGTCAAAGATAGCTGAAAGAATTTAAAAATACAGTCACTCAGGCATAACCAGAAAACCTACTCAGCAAAATACCTTCTGAGATGACCCTATCTGGAAAATGCATGATCTATTATATAGCTTGTAGTCCAGGGTGCAGAAAAGAACTCCTCTGACATCCCACCTTTTGCCTTCACAGTTTGAAAGAACCACTGAGGAATGAATGAATATATTTTGAATATGTCTAAAATAAAGTATGTGAAATAAGTGAGGTCACATTTGGGAAAGTTATCTCTATGTTAGTGTTTCTTTTCTTGTCAGAGTGCTCAAGAAAAACTCGCAACACTTTCTTCCACTGTACTAACATTCTCCTCATATGTTCTTCATATTGATAGCATATGATTGCCAAATTATATCTTTGCAAATATTACTAAAAGGAATAATTGCTGTCTACTTTGTAGCCTTGTACTGTAACTGAGTTCTGTACCCTACAAGTTATTCCTTTGAGAATTTCTGTCTGCTTACCTTTATACTCAAAAATTATTTTTACTTATGATGGTAACAAGTCTTTACAGCAAATTAGAGAATTGTGATTGTACATTTATAACAGAAAATAAGCTTGATAATACACCAACGTTATTATAATTTAAATAATAATTTAAAAATTAATACTTTTTTAAAGTGTATATTGCATACCATTGAGTGTTTAAATGCTTACTGAATTATTAAATTTAGCAACTTAGTTATGGACATTCTGGCTTTTACTAAACTATAATGGTGCAGAAAAATATTTATTTGAGATGGAAACCAGCAGCTCATAAAGGACAGAGTCTGAATAAATTAATCAGATGCAGTGATGTTGGAAAAATTTCTTTAGAAAACATTAAATACAACAACAAATACCTGTGAAAATAATATGATCCAAAATATTTTGTTCAGAAATGCAAGTTGAAAGCATATTTAGCTTTTAAAACACTTGTAGGGACAATCCACTCAAAACAAATTTCATTCCTCTCTGATATCAAAGTATAGTAAGCAAAAGAGATAGTAAAAGTAGAACATAAAATATAAATGGGCATAAGTGCAGTAATATTTTTTCATAAGATGCTAAGGCTTTTTTATATGAAGAAACCTGTTTTAAATTAGAAAAAGTAAGTTTCATTGTGAGTCTTTGGAACATTATTTGGGAAGTGAATATCCCTACTAATTTTTTGTGGTTTGGATTCAAGGTGTCTTGCTTTTTACAGGGAATTTCACACTACAACACTAAATTAAATACAAATTTCTTTGTTTGTTCTGAATAAATGAATTTAAAATAACGCACTACCAAAAAACCATCCCCAAACCCATTTAAAAATATAAGTATTTTTTTTATTAATGTATACTTGGAATCACAAGAAAACCTAAAACTAGGGCTCTCTGAGTAATGGATTGCAGGCTATTTTTATCACATGCTTTCTTGTCACATAAACTCAAAATTTTCTATGTTACCTCTTACGTCTAAGTAATTATCTACAGAAGTATTACTTATGCAGAAACTTTCTAGTTGGATTTGAATGGTTTTTAGTTGCCTTATAATATCCATATAGTAATGAATGAACATTATATTTAAATGCCATTCTGTTCTCCCTGTGAGCTGGTCCTATGGAATTTATAATGTTGCTGTAGACTCAACTGGGGGATAGAGCTAGAAAACTAATATTGTCACCAGGATTTCTGGACACACTATATAAAATATTAATGAGCAAATTTGCATCTTTGGAGATCACTAGGATAGGCTTAGGTATGTAAGGAAGGAAACTATTCTCTGCTGAATAACAGTGTATAATTTAGCCATTAATTCTAGGGTCTTGTTGCTATTCTGAACACACAAATTACCCATAGACTTAAGCTGAATGAACATTTAACATTCCTTTAACAAATTTGTGTTTACTTGACATGAAGCAACCAAAGTATATTGGTTATTCTGTTCAGAAAGACTTAAAATAAATTTGTTTACCATCTTATAATCATTCTGTAGAATGATACGGAGTTCGTATGCATAAATATCTACAGAAATTTTCAGCTGCAGTTCAACACCCATATAAGCTTTCTTCTGTAGTTCTGTTTGCCATGATTACTTCAAAATATGTAATATGTTGAGTTCTGGAAGTATTTTCAATAAGGATTCAGATAATACTTTTTTTTTTCCTAAGCCCTATATATTGACTAATATGTTAAAAAATGCTTTGTTTTCACATAGAAATTTAAGAATTCAGGAGTATATTTATATCCATATATCAGTGATGTAACTTACAAAAGTTGGCTTCAGTATTTGCACAATTTTTTGTCTTCTATTCTAGTACATATACATGTTCTCTCTCCTGAAAATGAAGAAAAGTCAAATAGAAGTGATGCAATTATTCAGTTCAGGGTAGACTTTAGCTGTGCCCTTACTAAATATTTTGGTAAAATTTCATTTCCATGCTCTGTAGAGGTAAAGAAAACAAATTTACTCTTAAGAATGCCATACAGGAGAAAATAACATCCTTATAAAATTGTCCCTATTAGAAATCTATGAGATGCCAGTGTCTTGAATATCTTCCATTCTCCTGATCTCCCAAACGATCTTCTCTCCAAGCAGTAGGAAAAGAGAAAGTACTCAAATGCACAACCAAAAAAAATTTAGTACCATTCAGCCTGAAAAGCAAACAGCTTCTTCAAACAGAAAGAATTTATAAAATCATAAATAACATGCAGTAAATGAATGGGGAAAGTTCTTTCATTGTTTCTCCCAAAGGTGAGCTGTTAGCATGCTAGTTACTGGCACTGACAATAGCCTAGTATTCAGCATAATATTTCACTCTTCCCCAGTCCTGGGTTCTGTGTGAATCTATTTTTAGCATTTTCCTATCAGTCTGCTTCATTTTGGTCAGGTCTCAGCTAAAATTTGAATACTGCATGACAGTTTCCCCACAGAAATAGAACGTTATAAGGGAGAAGATGTTTTCTTTTTCATTCATTACAATTAATTTTTAGATGGATTTCTGATTCTTATAGACTATACCTGTGGAGATACTCAACTTTTCTTTGACAGTGACAATTCATTTATGGAAAATAAAGCACAAATACAGCTAGTAGACAAAGTGTTGTTGCGGTATGGTAGGTCAAATCAATATAATGGAACTAATAAAAACTCAATCCTTGTAATCCACACAAGAATATTATGATTTTTCTCTCTCATCTGTATCTTTCTGGAAAGAAAATGGTCACATAATTAACTAACAAACCTTATTTATTACATGTCATACTTATGCACCATGGTAAATGATGTGAGCTTTACCAGTGGTTTCAATTGTCACTTCAAAAATTAATTTTCATCTGTAGCTGTTAAATGACAAAAAAGACTATTTTTTCTCATATATATTTTCTTCCACCATTCCTTCAGCATCCATAATCCCCCCAAAATATTCAAAGATATGCATATATACTTATTAATAATACTGTAACTTAGTAACTGTAAAGACTACTGAACCAAGAACAGTGTTCAATTTCTACTAGAAGTCTCTTGGATCATGAATACTCGTAGAAAGATGAGGATGGGTAAAAAAAATACTAAAATAATTTGTTCTTATCAGGATTCAAAATACTTCCCTGCAGTGCCTCCAAAGTAGCAAATCTATTGGTCCTTCACAAATCCTTTCTGTCATCCTGCAACCACAACTTTGGTAAGCATAAAATGTGATCAACACCTTGATTATGAAAATGATGTTTACTGAGTTGATTGCTGTACAATATTAAAAAGGAAAAGGAAAAAAAAGGATGAAAATTTTTATATCCACCAGCAAATGTGGCCTAGTGGTTTTATGTTTTTTGATCTGTTCCTGTGATACAAACATCTGTTTTCATTATTAGGGGATGCATGCTTTTCTATTATTAGAGGATTGCTCAATGCTAAGTCACAGACAGGAGTGGGTGATGGGGGATTGGGCTGCTTTTGTCTGTCATGGTGTTCTGCTCCTCCTTATGCTCACACTTCCTGAACACTACAGTGTTACTAACACAAGATAGGCAACAGCTCGCTGATTGACAGCAGAGGGCTAAGCTGAGTAGAAATTTTAAGAAGCCTCAGGGAAGTATGATATTAAATATCAAACCAATATTTGCAGTCAGGCTTTAGCATGGCAGAAGAAGGAGAGTGTAAGCTTGCTGAAGAAAAAACAAAAATAAAACAATAGAATAGAAATGGAATTACTAGACAATGTCAGTAAATGTGAAATTTAGACAATCTTTTGTTGCTTCTTTGTTCTGCAAAATAAATCACAGCAGATCACGGAACATTATGAGTTGGAAGAGACCCACAAGGATCAGTGAGACCAACGCTTAAGCGAATGGCCCATAGAAGGATCAAGGTCACAACCTTGATGTTATTAACACCATGCTCTAACAAAGTGAGCTAATCTCAGGGTCAGTAAATGACCATAAGAACAGTTGTTTTTTTCTTTAAACCCTCAGGTGAGGTTTAAAAAACGAATACAACAAAAAGGTTTTCTCCACTGCAATAAAATCAATCAGTTTTGTCATTTACTTTAAATGAGAAAAATTGCAACCCTATAGATTGTGTGGTGTTCAACCTATGAACACTACTGCTATATGAGCTCAACAAATGTACTTTATTAAAATTTGTGGCAAGATTCTTAATGTAATTTCATTATTTTCTTATATTTTATTAATTAAACATAATTGTAGTAGAATTTAATATGTGATTTAAGAAGCAAAGAAATTATTTTCTTTATCTCATTTAGACATATTTTAAAAATTAATTTAATTTTTCCAAATGATGCTGGTATATGCACAGTACTACATATCTTTATTATTATGCTCCTGAGTATAGATCAAAAGACAACACGTAAGATTAAGATTATCATAGAGTGCAGTTTGCCTAATGGATTGCTGCAAGATTCATTGTATCAGGCATACAAATAGAAAAGAAAGCATTCAGTTTAGTTGCCCTTGTCTCTAAACATGTAATTCTGAAGCTTTAGTTTTAAAAAGTATTCAAATCTCTGCTTGAATCTTATCAAATTCCAGTTAAATTAATTAGGCAGATGTCTAAATGTTTTGGTAATAATAAGGTACTAGTGAGCTGAAGTCTATATTAAAAGTAGAAAATTCCAGATACTTAATAACTGGTTGTCTTCTGGACACATACAGCAGCTTTACACAGAATGTAATTCTTTTGTATAAGCACCATATCATCTCTAATAATTTTTCATTCATAATCCTACTTCTACAAGCCTATGAAAGAACAGGTGAATGCTAACTAGCATGTGATGTGATGGTATAAAAACCATCACAAAGAAGACTCAATTATTGTCTTTATGGTAATAAACAATTCTTGACTAAAGAAAGAATGAGGTGCCACAATAGTTTCCTTGAAAAGGGGAAAGGATATCACTCTACCTATATTCTTAAAGTTGGAATATCTGTATGTCACATTAAGAGAAAATAACTACATTAAAGTTTACATGGGAACACTCTATGCTACAGCTCAGAAAATGATGCCTGTAACTACTATATCCCTAGGAAGAAAGACTAATGCTGTAGAAAAATAGTTTCCTTTACCATGGAAACTTTTTTTTAATTCACAAAACTGAAGAGGATATTATTTTCTTGGTAAATTTTTAAGATAACTATTAAATGTTAAAGGCTTCAAATTCTTCTTTCCTGTTCAAAAGTGTTCCTAAGTGCAGTCACAGCTAAACAGAATCCTGTAATTTCAAATGTCACTAGAGAGTGGCCCAGTGTAAAACATTATCCTGTAAAGGGAAAGCTTGCAAAATATATTCTTATGTCTTTACTCAATCTGCATAGTCTAGCTGAGTTTGAGTATTTATCAGCGAGAAGATATAACACTGCATATTAATGTAAACAATTTCTGTAATTCCACTGCTTTACATACAAATCATATAATATCAGCTACAAATATTGTTGTACTGTTTGGAGATTTAAAGATGATAGATGCTTGCACTGATAGAAAGATTTAATAATTGCTAGCTCTCAAACCTTAAAAGCAATGGAGTGATACATTATTGTTGCTTACTTTTATGTCTTCCCTTTTTAATGAAAAAGATACAGATTGTATTTAGTGCAAAGGAAATTTCCCAAGGCAATAGAACCCAATTTCCAGGGCTTGCACACTTAAGGACAACATTTAGTCCTCACATGAAAAGAAGCCTCACTTGTGAGGCTTCTATTAAAGTGTAAAGGAAAGGTCTGATTCTTGATTATAAATAGCTAAAGGGATAAATTTCTATATATTTCTAGAAAAATAGAAGTTTTGTCTTCTTACTTTAATGAAAGTCACTTTTTACATTTAAATATTCACACGTATATGAAGACACAACCTTCTCCATTCCCTACCCACGATGTTCTGACAAGTTTTATCTTATCTATGAGTTGCTAATCAATCTTCCAAGAGGAAGATAAATATTGGAAACAGAGTCCACTTCTACAACACTTACTCATCCAACTGGGTTTGAATTCTATTAATATGTTCCTCCTTTCTTTTTTGTTGCTATTTTAATTTTATTTTGGCCTATGTGAATTCTTCATCTTGCTGACCACTTCCACATTCATTCCATTACAGTCCTCTCATGACTTAATAGTTCCAAATCCTTGGGTTCAAGGTTTACATTACTTTTCTCATCCAGAATCCTGTCCCTAAATTTCAGAAGGAAAGCAGTAAATAAAAGTAGAGAACATAGGAAGTCAATTTGCTCTACATGAATAGCAATGAAAAGGTGAAGTTTTTTCCCATAAAATGTTCCAGACCTTGTGAGATCATAAGGAAACAAGAATAGACATATTGATGCACTGGTAATTGCATCAATTAAAACTGTTTAGCCTATTAAAATCGAGAATGAAAAAATCAGGTATATCTTCATGAAAATATATCTGAAATATATACATCTTAACTAAAAGTAGAATCTAGAGTAAGAATATTTACTCCATTCTTGGAAAATATTGCAAATAAATTATTTTCCATTACAAAATCACCCCTGTTCCTGTAGTCCAGTTCCAATCAGCACTATTGAGTCAGCCTAGTAGGACACTCACTCTAATCTGGTGGATGTGACCTTGTCCTCACTGGCATTCCAGTTTCTGCATATAGCAGTTTCTCCTCATCTCAGATTTTTAAACTATCTGACAAGCATGTTCAGCTGAGATGGTAGGTATTATTTAATTACTTACTGTTTTCTGAATTAGAGAGCTTAAACCTTGAAGACCTTACCTAGATCCACTGCTGCATGCTATCTCTTTGGTCATTCACCAGTTACTAAAGGACTTTCTGATGTGTTCTGATTTTCTGCCCCAAATAAGTGATATTAGTGTGAGTTCGGAAACAATTATACAACAAAGTCAATTTATAAGTCTGGTTTCCATCCAGGAAGATGTGGTGAAGGTCTCACTTATGTGAGCAGTCTGTTTGCATAGGTTTCATGATGTGATGCCATACTACTCATGAGTCACTTTCCTCATACTTCCAATTATTCAATCACCTTCAGAATACCCTATTTTCATGCTTCCCTAGAAACAAGTAGGAGGCAGTGGAATGCCAAGTGATATTAAATAGCATGAACATACATACACTTTTCCTGTAGCTTGACTTCAGTTAATGGGCTAACAAATAATAGCTTCAGGAAATAGATTGTCTTTTCCTTCCTACTAAGTTGCATTCTGAGTTCCAGCACTGAAGTCGAGCGTTTATCAGAATACGTGCAGGATGTACTCAGTTATTTTTTGTGAAAATCATAGAAGGAAAGAAAGGAAGGGAATTTTTGAATCTCTGAGCTTGCGTGAGTGGTACTCCTAGGTACCATATCCAGACTTTCCAAAAAACCGTGCATAATATTTTACACAGAAAAATATCCTTATGTTTGTGAGAAAGGATGCTTTCTGCTGCTAGTTCAATACTTTATATTCATTTGTATTAAAGAAAAAATTTACTTAAAGGAATAAAGAAGAAGACCTGAAAAAATTAACAATTTGGGGGGGTGGGTTCTTTTGTTTGTTTTGTTTTATTTTGGGGGGTGTTGTGTTTTGTTTGCTTGTTTGTTGGGTTTTTTTTTTGTTAGACAAATGATATCTGCACTATGTTGTTTGGTGTAAAGTTACAAATAGCTGTATTTTCAACAACTGGTCAGAGAGACACTTCAGTAATGATAAGATAATCTTACTGATGAGCTCAGAATGCAGCTACTTCAAGTGCCAGGGAATTAATTGACAAAAGCCTGTTATGTGTTTGTTTCTGGAACACTCGTTTAAGAGTAGTGAATCATGAGAAAAAGTCACTACACTCATTAAACAATATTTTTTTCTGAACATTCTCTTTCATAAATAAAAGTATTTCCAGGTCTATATCAACTAAAATATCTGGAGCTGTAATTGGGGTGCAGTTATCTCTCCACAGCACAATGAAATCAAAGTTAAACAATAAGCAATAGGTGCTGCCATACACCTCTCAGCAGAGATCTGGATAAATGCACAAAGAAATGGTTTCAAGGAGTGTCACTGCCATTGCTCAAGCTGTATTGCACTGAATAATACACAGTGAAAAGAAAAAGAAATTATTCCCCTCTGTGATCCCATAGTCAGCAGATATTTTGTTGATGTAGTACCAGTCAGACAAAAAAGGTGTTTGATCTTACATGAGCACACGCCCAAAGGCCTTTAATCTGTCACAGTCATTAATGCCAATGACACTTCCACTGACCTGCTAGAATTCTTTAACTCTTTCTAGACAACATTTTCTGACATACCCATCCTTCCAATTAAATCTGATGATCACTTGGTTGAGTGAATATTCTGAGGAGCAAAGAGAAAAAGTATTCTCCATTGTCTTTTAAATTACAGATCATGATGATGGCCACATGACACTTAATTAGCAAAATACTGAGTGGAATGCATTTTGTAATTTAGCTTCCAAATGACCTTTATATTAGAGAAGTCAATGATATGTGGGCTAGTATGGTACTAAATGTGTCAGAAGAGATAGAAAGAGGCAAAATATTGCATTCTATACTGGTAAAGATTTAGAAAACTAAACACATGACAGTATAGTTTTGTACTTTTACCTCTCCTGAATGTTTTAAAGACAAACATCTTCATTTGGCCATCAGAGAATTATTTTTTTTTCTTGTGGCATGTGTACAAAGCAAGAAAGAAAATCTATATAATTTCTAAAATTCACTAAAACAAAAAAAAAAAAAAACCCAAACTGAGGGAGAGATGTTTATCTCTATTAAACAATCTCTGAGGCTTTCTGGAAGAAAAGCTCAGGTGTACTCTATATCCTTGTGGGTTTATGTGTAAATCTTTCTGTAGTGTAAACAGACTAGGCATAGGGTGACTTATTTTGACCACTATCCTCAGTAAAGCCACATGCTGTGCAGACAAAGCCTTTGAAAGGTTCAGTGTCAGTTATTAAGGTGACAGATGGGATTTACAGCCAGCCTGCACTCCAGATAACCTCACAACAGTGATGTTGAGAGTCATGAAGTTACTGGGCTTGCATAGTTTTACAGCCATGGAAGTAAATTTACAGGTATCATCTAGCACCATTCTGAGCCAAACCATACAAAAAATTTCAGCCACTTTTCTTCACAAGGCCAGCTAGAGCATCCTGAGAGTTCTGGAGATGGCCGTTCTCCATCTTGGAGGTTTCGTGTCAGAGTGTATACTGGAATGGAAATGTGCAAAGAAACCACTTCCTTCCACAACTACATAGTTAAAAGGGGATTAGACATACCTAAGTTTTTGTAGGTTTTCTATTTTTATTACCAGTATATAGAGACAGATACTACAGCAGGAAGAAAGGTCCTCTCTATCCAATTGACATTTTCACAGCTATGGATGACCTTTCTGTTCTTCAGTTAGTATTTTCAGATCACCTTGCTCCACATTGTCTTGTCAAAGTCACAACTGAAAAGGGAAAAACAAGAGCCCCAAAGATAGATTATAAATCCAGGTGGAACATGTCTGTTTTATTGAAGGTAAGTGCTGTAAGCTATCTCCTGTCCTCATGTCTGTCAAGTTCAACACGACCAGAGCCAGACAGCAGACACTAATGAGTGACAGACCCTCACACAGAAGATAATGAAGTGTATTGAGAAAAGTAAGGAAACCACAGAAATTTTAAATATGAAGAGAAAACAGAGAATTTTTTTCCAAATGCTAGTGTATAAGGTACTGACTTTCCATATTGTGTACTCATGAGACAGCAAACATAATGGCTCAGGGAAGCATCACCCTCTAGTCAGTCATTCACTTGTTCCCCATATAAATATTTTCTTCTTTAGTATGTGCCCCTTTCTTCATGATGCTTCTGCACAAGTCTAAGAGCCTACCACACTATGAAGTAGAAGGCAATGGTCTGTAGAACATACATTTTTGCTTCAGTTTCACTTTTTCCTGTTTATGACCATGGCATACAGCTACCATAATTCCTTCAGGAATTATGGGGCTAGCTGCTCCCCTGCTATGTGGTATTCACATTCTCTGGAAAAATTCCTTCACCCAGGATTTTTCTCCTGGGAAGCTGAGAGGCCTCAGAGAAAAAGAAAACAATTCTTATCTCATTTGTTTCTCCTGTGTTTTGCTCATGTGGAATATGTTTGGAGATTGTATACCCAAAGGTGATCGTTTGATTGGATTCTGGTGTGAGTTGTTTTGACTCATTGGCCAATTGAGGCTGTGTTGAGACTCTAGAACGAGTCACAAGTTTTCATTCTTTTTAGCATTCAAATAGTATCTTTTCTGTATTCTTTAGTACAGTATAATACAGTATTCTTTAATATAATATAGTATAATAAAGTAATAAATTAGCCTTCGGAGAATGTGGAATCAGATGCATCATTCCTGCCTTCATCAGAGCTTCCCTGAGAACACAATACTGCTAGCCTTAGGCATTTGACACAACAGGATGCGGGGGTACAACTGTCATCCTAACTTCACCTCCAGGCTGCACTATGATCTTAGAAATGCTCCTCAGGCCTTGGCCTTGAGAAACATCACCCTTGCTCCTCCTGAACTTTTCGGAAACACTGTCTGTTCTTCAGAACTTATATTGTCCAATGGGCTCCTTCTTTTAACATACAGGTGTGGAAATCTATTTTTCTTACCAGAATAATAATCCAAGTGGAACAACATTTTTGTTATTGAAATTTCAAGGAAAGTTATTGACCCAAATTGCATCCAGGGTGGAAAATTTTACACCTTGAACCAACTCCCATGTGACCTTATAAACAGTGGTCCTTAATGAGACTCTGAGCTCCCCCAGGCTGCATCAGGCTGTGACCAGAAAAGTCCCTCTTACTGGGGCACCTCTCAGAGGCAGTGAAATCTCAAGTTTGCTATACTTGAAAACCACCACCAAAAGCTAGCGATGGAGCCTGGGCTATTTCCACTCCTTGAGGCTCAGCCCTTCACCCATTGCAAAGAGGCAAAGCAAATTTTTCAAGGTATATATACACCTTGGATCATTAGATCACTGTGTGTGCATGTGAATATGCTACAGAAAATGTATTATGAATGTTGCTGTCTTAAATTTTTTAAGTATGTTAGATTTGTAAGTAAATTAGGTTTAAAAGTGAGTTACCTCATTACATAATTGTGCCTATAGTAAATTCTATAGAATCTTTTGTTAAGGCAATTACCTGAATTAACTATCAGTTTATTAAACTTGATCTAAACTATTTAAATTATTTTAAAATCCTTTAAAAATTGTTTGAACCTTTAAATTCTTTTTTAAACCTTTGACCTAAACTACTGGTCAAGTCCAGGGCTAAATTTAGAGAGGTTCACTGTGAACCTTGTGAATCAACAGAAGAGTCTGCCTTACTGCTTTTTATTCTTGCCCTTTCCCATCATTACCCTTTTCCATCCCTAGCCTCCATGTAGATAATTTTGGGTTGATTTTAATGTGAGTTTTCTCTGTGTGCTGTAGCAATTTAATAAGTAGTAGAGTGAACAATAATAGTAGACTTGCCAACAATTTTTTATTTTCACTTTTGTATTAAACTTTTTCTGATACTTTTGCTGGTGATCTTTGGAGTGACCTGAAAAACGCGCTTCTGACAAAGGATCACAGACAGCAGGCAGTTTGAAAAAAAAAATAGAAAATCCAATCTCATCACATGTCAATGACAAGGAAGAAGAAAAAAGGGATTTGGTTGTCCCAGTTATATTGAAATTAGGCTATCAGTTCTGGTGGTGGGAGGTCTACCCAAGCCTTCTCTGTTTAAGTGTCTGTCAAGCATAGTATGAAACACATATATGCACAAATATATTAACCTGCTGGAGCTTCTGAATGTCTTCTCAGCATGATGTGCAAATGTCGCTATGCTCTGTTAATCTAAATCTGTGTAAAGTATAAGAAAAGTAATGTTCCATATACTGCAGTAATAGACATATGATGTGAATCTTGCATTCAACCCATTCTATGAAATATTTAACTATTATCTTGGGTATTTTCAAAGTCATGGGAAAGATGATGAAGAATAAAAGGGATCTGCAGGGGTTTTGCAAATGTTCTTAATTTGGAAATGGAAAAGTGCAGTCTGACAGCTATCTTTTGCAATATTATCATAAGAGGGTTCTAGATTCTTTGGGTTACTTAGCAAATTTTTCTCTGGTTTGAGTCTTTTTTACTTAATCAGTATGCAGAAGCAACATAGCATATTGGTATGTCTACCTCAGGAGTGACTTCTAGATGCCATTGCATTATAAATCATTGAAAAAACACTAAATTCATAATGACTCTTACATTAAACCCACTGAATAGATTATAGTACATTTAATGGCCCATGCCCATCCTTTTTATTTTTTCAGTGACACTTAGAGTTGGAGAGTTGTCATTTCCACAGTTTTCTTTATATATAAGGGGATTGTATTGCTTTTCACTTTGTTGTATGTTCATGGTTTTTTGTAGCAGCTTTTTGTAGGTTTTCTCTGTAAAGGATAAAATCTCACCCTCCCCATCATTATTTCTCCTTTGAGTTCTCTGTAAAAAAAAGGCTTTCAAACATTCTCCTCTCCCTCTAAACATAAAGACAACAAAGAACAAAATGAAAATACAGCAACTCTCTTCCCCCAATATTAGCTTTCCTTTCCTTTGGTAAACCCTAGTGGTTTGAACTACCATTAAAAGGAACTTGCTTTTTTTTTTATACTTTAAGCCTCCCCTATTAAGTGAGAGTTCTGCAGATCACAGAGCTACAAGTCAGTTGCAGAATATATGTTGTGGTAAGTAGAATTAACCTCTTGACCTTCAGTTCTCCTCTCCTGTGATGCACACAGATACTTCTCTAACCGTGAAGATGTTTTTACTGACAAACAAAAGATAGCTTTTTGCCACTATTTCTCACTGAAAATTGAGCTAGTAGTCCACAGAATTCAAGTTTTTAGGCTGTTTCAGCTCTATTTAGTGAAATTAAAGTTGCACATTTCTACTAATTATTCATCTTTTCAATGGCAAAAATGCATCCATATTTATGCATCCACCCCATTTTGACTTGGAAAAAAATGGCAAATTTATATTAAAACCCAGATTTGTTGTACTTGTTTATTAGTTCTTATAAAGGTGTATTTGCAAGTGTTTACATGCATTTCTTAATGTTTTCCTTTTTTTAAAAAAAGGATACACATGATTTTGCACAAAAATAGCTGGAAATGAAGCTCTGGCTGTCAAAAAGAGAAAACTACAATCTATTTTTTAAAAAACAGTAACAGAAAAGAAATTATTTTAATAGTTCTATTAGGGATCATTCTGCAAAATCTGAAATTTAGGTGAATGCAGAAAAGCTTGACAACACTTTGAACCTGATATAATCAAGCCAAAATATTTCAGAAGAAAAATTTCCTATGTTTCCTAGGAATGGAAACAACAACATATTGAATAATAGAAAGAAATAAAAGCTATTTTGTTATTGGTAGCATTAGGACAAAGAATGAACTTACACTGTAAATGATGACCTATGTCTCTTTGTCACAAATGTTACAGTTTGATTATGTAGCAAAGACAACAGTGGATCAAATTTTGTGTGTAATTAAAAATTTGTTTCTCTGCTAAGTGAGAAAGAAAGCAGAAAAATTTGAATAATAGTTTCCACGATAATTTCCTGACCAATTTAGGGAACAATTACTTGTTAATTTCCCATTAATATATGGGAAATTATGTAAATTGTGTAACTAAACCAACTTCTATAATTCTTCCAAGGAAGTGTCTGTGTTACCCTTTATTTCACTGTTTCAAATGAAGGCAGAATAAATAAAGGGATTTATTCAGACAATAATTTTTAGCCTGTTTGTAAGAATTTAAATTTTCTTTAAAAAAAAATCAATTGACTTAGAAAAGCATTGTGTGAAAAACATTGTTTTGCCAAGACAGATATATATGAATCTCTGGGGCATTTGCATGTTTTACATTTTATAGTAATGTTTATTTTAGTTGTGGACATAACTACAAAAATAAAATCTCCCAGACTGTGGTAATACAAGAGGACACAATTTATACTTCTGCAAAACTATGATAGATTATTTTGGGTTCCTCACTGTATAATTAGAAACTTTAGAAAATTGGCATATTTGAACATCTGTTGGGAAGATACACATGCTTTCAAGCAACCGTGGTTTCTAGAATAGGTAAATCCTGAAAGACCTCTTCTTCATTGTATGACACAATTGTACTCTAAAAGGCCCTAAGTACTGGACAAAAAAAAAATCCTCTTGTACAATCATTGTAACTACCGCAATGGCCTCTCCATCCAGTTAACAGATCTTAACAATTTACTGTGCTAACTCTGTCATGTTATTTCTGTAAGCACATGTTCTTAGCTCACGAGAAGGAGAAGTAATCTAACTTCAACCTCTAATGAATGACTTGAACCAGCTTACTGTTGTTCTGTAACAATGTTTCCAAACAATTTCTATTATTCTCTTTAATGTTTTGTGACTTAGTAAGCTTCTGCAGCTTAATAGTGAAAAGGTTTTTTTAACTTTTTTTTTTAAGTGGTGTCTCCACAAGGACACCAAGAGATAATTTTTACATCATTTTAATACATATGAAATTTCTTGACAAAGGAGAAAATCCCAATCAAAATATGGATGAATATATTTAACCAATAAAATTTCATGCAGTGTAATTAAAGCAAAGTAAACGGAAATTTTCCTCAGGTGAAACTATCTGGTTTTAGGCTAGTCATGCAACATTTGAGAGACAATTCATTGGTTATTAATTTCTGCAAAAAATTTATTTTTTTCTGAAAATCTTGCAGGGTTTTAAATAGCCTCACTTTTTCTCTCTCAGGGAAAACATGTGATTGTTCCTTCTTCTAAGACAAGTGAGAGGACAGAAGAAAGGAAACTCACCTGGAATGATTGTATCTTATAAACACAAAGAACACCTGTGCAGGGATATATATATTTTATAAATATATATATATATATATATATATATAGTTTAAGGAACATTTGAACATTTGGTGCAATTTGATGTGGCTAGCACAGCAGATGTGAGACTAAATGAGAAATTTGAACAAGAAGAAAAAAATGTATTATGTAAATATTTATTACATTTCTGTAATAACTGATGTTACTTTTTTTTTCTCTAAATGGGGAAAAACCTGGTTGTATCATTAATGCAACATATACATCCCCAGTTCTAAGCTGGATGTTGAATTGTTGTTCTCTTTTCTGGGCTCTCAGGATAATCTCATAGGTTTTGTTCTGGACTTCTCATTCAGTCATTTTCTTCTCTGGTCAGCCTAGATTTTATTATTCTATCTGGCCTATTGGCTACTGAGTAATAAGAACTGCTTTGCAATTTGAGACAGAGAATTCACCTTTTTTAATCCTTTCCTAAAAAAACGCAGAAGCATCTGAAAGCATGAAGGTATGGGGCCCAGTGCTCACTGCCAGTTTGTAGTCACTCGGAGCCAGATAGATTAGACAAGCTGTTCACATACAATAAATTCAAAGTGTCAGACTTGCTGTTGACGTACAGAATAATTCTGTGATGTAGAATCCTTGGTGCAGACGTGACAGATGCAAAGTGTGTCAACAAGGTCCATGGCACCTCTGAGATGCCTTGAGCTGGAGATGTTACTTTTCCTTTCCCATAGATCGGGTTTTGTTTAAGAATCATGGGTATAGAGAAAAATGTCCTGAGACATTATTTCCTCAATAATAATTTCTCTTGTTTCAGCAGTCTTTTTTCACATCACCTTCTATCTTCATATTCCTAATTGAATTTTATGTAGCATTTAAAATTTCTTATCATATAAATTTTCTATTTTACCTATTCTTTTAACAGTATTTGTTGTATATTTGGGTAATCTGGGTCTTAATATTTTTCAAATATTTCAGCATATGATGAACACAGTTTAAAGGGGTTTTTTTTCACACTCAGTGACAGAAATCTGATTTTGACTCTACATTTTTTCTAAGCTTTCTTTCACCTAAACCTTATTTGAAACATGGTTTTTGGGTTTGAAATAACAGAATTCTCAATAATTGTATCAAATTCTTCAAAAAATCCTCCTTCTGATATTTGTCTTATTTCTTTAAAATTTTATTTTTTTTCTAATTCCTACATATAAGTTTGATTTTAATTCCTTTTATCCTCATTCTTCTATAAATCTTATCTGTTCAAGAATCATTTTTGCCGCTCATATATACTCACCATGGTAACAATTTTATCACTAAATGGTGTAAGCTTTTCTAAGAATTATATGTCAATGTGTTACATGTCTGCATTTCTTTCATACCATCAAGTTCAGATGTCACTCTGACCTGTATGTCAGCACCCAGTTTTATTTAATTGGCGTTTATTTGTCCTAAAGGCTGTGTTGGCTCCAGAGACTGTAAGATGTTTGCAAGGTGAAATTATGGTAATGTTCTATTTGTAAGTTTGGTGATGTTGAGGTAGAATAAAGACAATATTGAACAAACAAAATAATCTATTTCAGTTATGTTACAGAATAAATGGCAACAGCTTGCGCTGAATATAGAACATGGGAGGTGAAAAGGTACACTTGTGTTTTCTGTTCAGAACCGGTTTTCACAAGATGAAGCCCTTAACATCTGTAATCTGGCTCCCTGCCAAACCAAGAAACTTATGAACTGGAGAGCAAATAAATACAGACTTTTCTTTCTGAAAATTATTTTGTGGTTATTAATAAAAAAATGCTAAATATGCATCTTGTTTGTTCTTGTGTACAACTACATAGTAAATTATAAACTCTTCGCTCTGCTTAGATAGACAGGTTTCATTAAAGAGTGGTGTTTAGCTGACCCATCTTTAGTAGTTATAGCTGTCCATCTGCTTGCTTTGTTTTTTATAACATGAAAAATTCTATTTGTTTCTTTTAGGTTAAAATCAGAGTTCCACAATAACAAATTCCTAACTCTGAAATTAAAGCTTGTCTAACATGTTTTCATCAATACTAGGTGATGAAACTTCAAAATTGCTTTCTCACTTTTAGTTCTTGAATATACTACATTCAGGTTACTGAAGCTGATTCGTCTTCATGCTTGTTCTGTAGTTTTGCATTCTGACCAAAACTTAATAATCACTTTTTGTTTCTCTTCCTTTACAATTGTTCCACATATCCTCATGAAGAGGCATAAAGACAGTTTTAACGTGATTCATTCATCCTGTTATGCATGTAGATGTTAAATTTTTCTGGGTTCCTTATCTTGTGTGGGTAACTTTCAATAACTTTCCTTCCTTGTTGCTCTCTACCCTTTGCATCTTAATTTCGCTTCTGGTGTAATGAAATATTTTGTCTGAATTAAAAAGGAGAGCTGTAAAACAGGGGGTGTGCTCTGCTGAATGTTAGGTATACCATAATGTAAAGCAGTAAATATTAAAGAAAAGCATCCATGAAGCAGAGCATAAAAGCAAATAAAGACATACATGGGCTTCTCTGTCTGAATCTCATTCTAAGAAGAAAAACAAGTAGGTCCAAAGCAAAATGTTAAACTTCTAAAAATATTTACCTCTTTGTGTACAGGATACAGGTTATGTAGACTTGAGTGTATAAGGCCTATATATTCTTTTAATATTTTATTCATCACAGTAGACAAATTAATAATTGTATTACTTTAATGACTGTCTGACTATTCAATAGATATTTATGCACATGAACCTGTATACTTACTTAGAATAAAGGAAGAAATAAGTTTTTGAAGGAAATAACAATCGAAAAAAGAAAATGCATAAATTGCCTTTTGAAACAAGGGTAATTTCTGCTTAGATAAAATACAAATTAATTGTACAAAGCAGCAATGAAAAAAGGTTTTCTTTTTTTTTACATTTTACATTTTTAAGGGACAAAAAGGAAACAAAACATACCAAGAAAGCATGGCACTTTCAATTTCAGATTACAAAAATATCCTAAAATAATTATAAATGTTGATGATACAAAACTGGGGGAGTGGCTGTCACACCTGAAGGCTGTGCTGCCGTTCAGCAGGACCTTGATAAGCTGGAGGGCTGGGCTGAGAGAAATGTAATGAGGTTCAGCTGGGGAAGGTGTCATGTCCTGCACCTGGGGAGGAATAACCAGCACAGGCTGGGTCTGACCGACTGGAGAGCAGCTCTGCTGGGAAGGACCTGGGAGTATTGGGGGATGAAAAGCTGACCATGAGCTGGCAGTGCCACTGTGGCCAGAAGGGCCTGTGGTATCCTAGAGTGCATCAGGAAAAGTGTGGCCAGCAGGTCAAGGCCCTCTACTTGGCCCTCATGAGGTCACATCTGGAGGACTGTGTCCAGTTCTGGGCTACACAGTTGAAAGACAAAAGCTACAGGAGATGGCCCAGCAGAGGCCACAAAGATGATGAGAGCATCTCATATGAGGAGAGACTGTGGGAGCTGGACTTTCTTAGTCAGGATATGACTGAAGGGGGGATCTCATTAATAAATATAAATATCTCAAAGGCTGTTGCCAAAAGAATAGTGCCAGACCCATTTCTGTAATGTCCAGCCACAGGACCAAGAGTAAGAACCATAAATTGTGGGAAGTTCCATCTCCCCACAAGAAAGAACTCATCTGCATTGAGGATGGCATAGCACTAGAACAGACTGCCCAGGGAGGCTGTGCAGTCTCCATCCTGTAGATATTCAGAACCCACCTGGACATGCTTCTGTGTCACCTGCTCTAGGTGACCCTGCCTTGGTAGGGTATTGGATTGGGTAATCTCCAGAGGTTCCTTCCAACTCTAAAAATTCTGTAATCATATGAATTATAATATAGATATTTTTCCTTGCCTTTTTTATATCCTTACAGATGTCCAGGAAAAATAATTACAAATAAATATTTTTTAATATATATTCCATAAGAAAAAGATGCAACTTTTACCACTTACCACTCTAACACAACCACAGCCAGATAAAAGTTCTTGAAACACAGATTTAAATTTCATTTAGCTTTTTATATTCTATTTATTTCAGACAGATTTATATGCATTTAAAAGCAAATGCAACTTACACTTGCAAATGAAAGTCATTGCCAAGTCCAAACCAATGCATCACTACTCTACAAGAGCTGTTCACTTTTCAGAATCAGTTCACATGACTGGGTCCTAAGGGTAAAAAAAAATAACAGAGAGACTAAAAGAAAAGAGAGAAATGCTATCATTCTGGGTGGTGCATTATGATTATTCATAAAATAGATGGTTTAAAGTACATACTTTATTATTATCTTATTAAACTAACACGCTGTTTAGGTGAATATACGATACATTGTGTAATAGCATAATAAAATTGCAATAGGATAGATAGCTGTGTTGGAATGAGTATTGCTTCAGTGGTGCATGCCAACTTATGGAATACTAATGACAGCTGAAGTAACATTATTTGCTTCAATGAGTTAGGCTATCAGCATCCTGGAAGCTACCTCAGTGAGCATGCTTTTGTCTATTTCAGTTTTTAAAATATTATGGTATTTACATGTATGCTAAGTATTTAATCTAAAAAAAAATCCATCTCTTTTTTATTATTATTAGTTTGTTTTCTAAATTTTTATTGCAGACAGAATCTTACATTTCGGTTGTGGAATTCAAATGTGAGCGATTGAAAGAATTACTGTAAGTATAATGTATAAAAGTGAGGCTTTCAGGGGCTTTACCTTCCCTGTGCTTTGATTTCTTGTGGGTTTGTAGGATCCTTGGTTTGGGTTTGGTGGGGGAGGGGTGTGTGTTTCAACATGTGTGCTTTAATGCTCCCCGTTTTGATGTTCTGTTTTGGTTTTTTGAGTGGGTACAGGGACTTTCTACCCATCATTTATAATAAAGCCTTGTGGAGTACCTGCAGGAAGATATGGCATGATAACTGGTAAGTTAAATATGATTCAGAAAATGTATGCGGATCTCCTTTTAGCTCAGGGGTAGTTCTGTACTGTTTAGATTACACTGTACCTCAACAGTTTGAATTGTCAAGAGAGGAGCTATGGTTTCATGCATCTACTGCTGATTTGGCAGTGATTTCATCTCTTTTGGTTTTTAATGACTTTTAGTTAAGCATTTGTGCTCCTCAAACATTTAGAAAATTGAGCATCAAGAAACGGCCCATGTAGACAACGTCACTGTTATTTTTGCAGTACAAAGCCAGACATTGTTTAGCCTCCTTTCACTCCCTGTCCAACCATCTGAGTGATGATTTCATTGATCTACATTAAATAGAGCTGTGCAAATGGAGAAAAAAAAATTATGAATCTCAAGAGAAACATTCATTGAGATTTTATTTCCTAGCCATTCCAGAAGCCTGACAAATTTTGGTGATAAATGAAAAAAGGAAAAGTCGCAAAAAAATCCAACCAACCAAATAAAATAATCAAACAACAACCATCCTACAAAAAAAAAGCGGAAAAAAACCTTCCAGTGTTTTTCTCTAGTGGACACCATAATGGTAGAAAATATTCACACAGCAGTTCAATGTGGTCTATATTCTTTCCTCTTTGGTCAAATGTCTTTCTTTTCAAAGTAAATCTGATGATTGTTGTCAAATCATTTTGCCTTGAAATTGCCTTGAAATCTGCAATGATGTACAAAAACATGCATTACTGTTTTCTGAATTTATTTTAAAATTATTAGTATCACCTATATCAATTATTTCAATACACAGAATTTTAGCTGCACTAAAGAAACTGAAGTTTGTAAACTCTATAGTAGCTTAGCTGTGAATACTGAGGAGGTGCTTGCTGTCAAGTTTCAGGTACTTCTCCAGACATGTACAAGAAGATATGTAAGCTGGAATTCATTATATATTGCTCAAGAAGTTAGAAAATGAAATTATCATATAAGCTGTTCATTCTGGGCTACTTTTCAGAGTAAAGAAGATGAGCTGTCTCTAGAACATGATTCAACTGACCTATGTTAAACATCTAAACTACATTATGGAAAAGAATTGTTCACTGAAGGCCTCTGATATCCAGGGATTAGAAAATGAAGCTACATTCAGTCACAGAAACCTATGACATGGATAGTCAGAAAAAGAATTTGAATCTCAACTTATGATCTTACTCCTTCATTAGACAGATGTTAAAAAATTCCCATATTTGGAGCTAGGCCATTATTTTAATTGGTTGGTGGGACAAAAGGTCAGTTAATCGGGAATTTCCCTTACTCTCTAAATTTCAGGAAAATGTTTATGGAATAATGTATGAAATTATATATCAGGTTTCTATTTGGTTCATACTCTGTCTTTTGTAGCATAAATTGATTCTGCTGAATTGTCTGATAGACACTATCTGACTTGAAAATAGCAATATAAATATTAGAAACATCATCAGATACATGTGCTTGAATTTATACAAGCATGGTCACACATTATTTTAGCTACAGCTGACATGAGCTTACAGCTTCCTGTATGAATTATGTGTATTTTTTATGTTTAAGATTCTGTCTCCATCATGGTAGACCTAGATAATACAGTTGACATTTAAAGCAAACTCCCTTATCCCTGGTTAATGCATCTTATTCATAGAACTGCCTCAAATATTTTGCTTCTTTTTACCCAATGTCAAAATACACTCTTTTTTTTTTGTTGTTTGTTAGTTTTGTTTACCTCCAATAACATCTTTTATTTAAAAGCCAAGTAGGTTTCATAACATTTCTTACAGGAAAACTTTAGCTTAGTTTAGCTTTTGAGAGATTTTTCCACCTGTTCTTTGATAATTTAAAATAAATTATAAATTCACACATGAGCTCTCCCTACAAGTAAAAACCAAGCAGATGTTGAGTTGAATGACACATCTGTTTGCTTGAGAAGAAATTATATGTATGCCAAATTGGATTTGCCCTTTATTTTTCTTAGGAGACTGAATCTCATAACTGAAGCAGGCACAACATAACAAGGAAAATAATGGTTTTTAAATAATTAGTTCTGTTGTAAATCCATATTTTAATGACAATATTTTAGATCTTTTAAATTGCATTAAAAACATTTACTTTAGAGATGAACTGTGCATTAAGATACATGACTGATCTTTGAAGATACTCAGTGACATATTAACAGTCAGTGTAAAAATATAGAATTACTTCATACTTCATTACTTCATCAAGTATATATATTTTGTGAGCAATATGGTAATTAAAATCAGTTTATAATTAGATAACTAAATATTTTACTATTTCAAAATAAGTGACAATCTATTTCTAAGGAAATAGTAATAAACACAGCATAATATCTAAACAGCAGAAATAAAATTTTACACTGGAAAGAACTGAGCAGGCAGATTATAAGGAAAACCTCCCCATACATTCATATCATAAAAGGCATTTGGGTTATTGATGGTGAAGTAAAAATAACATTTATTCTGAAAAAAGTTGTGTTATAGAGATAATAAATTTTGAAAATACAATAATGAAATGTCTTAAAACAAATATTAGTGAAAGGAAATGTACAGAAGTTTGTAATACAGGAGCAAAGAGACACTAAATGAAATTGAAAAGCAACAAATTTGAAGTTGATTAAAGAGAATATCTCTTTACATGATACAAAATTAACCTGTAGTTTTCATTGCCACAATATATGCTTGAGACAAGAGTAGGATTGATAAAAAGATTAGACAGTTATGTAGGTGACGAAAATACTCACAACCACATTAGAGAAGAAAAACAGGAAAAAAATTATTTTAGCACATAATTTAATCACTAATTGAAAGAACAGATATAACTTTGGCATTGTGCAAGTTAATTAATAAAAATTCGTTCCTGGTTTGTTTGGGTTTTTTTGTTTAGTTTTTTTGTTTGTTTGTTTGTTTGCTTTTTGGTAACTTTAATCAGAAAAAAATAATTCTCAAAAGAATGTCCTAATCAATTTTTTCATTCTCATTGTTTTCTGAGAATCCTAACATTTTGGTGTAATATCTTCCTCTTCATCCTTGTCCATATAGAATCTGCTTAGGTTTATTTTTATGTATTTTTCTCAGCGAAGTCTGTTTACATGTTCCTTGGTTGCCCATAACTCAGAGCTACTGTTTTTTTGTTTTCTTCCTTACTGTTTTTTCTTCCTTACTGAACAGTATAAGGTCACATTCATAACTCACCACCCCAATTTCTATTTGTAATCTGCAATCTGTGGTATCATTTCACATTTGCATTATTCCACTCCACAAAATTTATTCTAAAGTCACAAGCAACTCAATTAACTGAACATAGCTGCTCCCTACAGGTTTAATTAAAGTTTAACTCAAACTAATTTAAATAATGGTTTCCTGTTACTAGTTCATTGTTATGCCAGTAAAACAAACAAACAAACAAACAAACAAAAATCTCAATTCAATACAAATCCAGTAAATTCACAGGACCTTGCACTGTTGAGTTAATAGAAATCTGTTGTTTTTCATTAGTAAATAAGGAAGTAATATTTCCTGGGAAACTCATACTATCATCAGGATTTTAATATCTCTTTTTCCCATTTAGGGTTAAATGACCTTTCACTTTTGCATTCTTCTTCTCATTTAAGGATTCATTAACTCAGTATTTTGGTGCAAGGGAACAGCAAGATTTAAATAAAAGAAAAATAACAAAACAGAATAGTTTGTTTTGGTCAGGATGTCAAGAAGTCATCTGGTCCAACCCATCGCTGAAAGATTAGTTTATAAGAAGTCTTGTCCATGTGGATATTGACAATCTCTATGAATGGAGATTACACAGTCCTTCTG
This sequence comes from Loriotus luctuosus, assembly GCA_035582745.1. NCBI lineage: Eukaryota > Metazoa > Chordata > Aves > Passeriformes > Thraupidae > Loriotus > Loriotus luctuosus. Next base: position 61,135,959 of record JAWWEY010000001.1, on the reverse strand, counting down.
GTCAACCTGCTTCTTATTTACTTACTATTCATATGATAATTTTCCCTATTTTCCCTATTTGCAGTAAGAATTCTTGTTTCTGCACTCTTTCTGTACACTAATTCTTCTCCTTTTGCTTTGCACTTCAAAAGAAGAGTGCATCTTGTCTGTAATCATCTTCTAGGTCACTGAAGATGATTCATGTCCTTTCTCAACTGTGTTCTCCAATCTGAACCAAATAAACTTCCTTGACACCTTCTCATGTGACTTTTTCCAGGCAGACCAGTGGAATAGTGAAGGATAAACAGCTAAGCTGTTTCAGATATTTTCATCATTTGTTTCAAAAGGTGATGATACTTTTCAGCTGAAAGTTTTATTTCCTGTTGCATGCAAATATTCAACATGAAAGGGATAGAGGATCAAATTGGCAAAGTATGCAGAGGAAAATAATAAGGAAATTCTAGAAATAGTTTAAACAAGTTATTATCTGACTAATTATACTTCATGTTTCTGTGGTTAGACTGTATCTATTAGCTAACCTATACCTCTTAAAGCTACTTCTGATATCTTTATCCCATTCTGATGCCTTCAGTATAGTTGAAGTTAATTTTTAGAAATATTGTTGCTGACATTATGAATCAGTTGATCTTAAAATTTCGTGTTGCTCCTTCTATTGAAAATCATGAGATGAACTTTACAATGACCAGAACACAGAGCTCTGCAATAGAAGAAATAATATTACTTTCTTCCAGTAATATAGCTGCTCAGAATCACAGCAAAACTAGAGCAAGCAGATCAAAGGAATTATAAAAGCTTAGAGTTGTAAACACTGTCAAGACGTGTCTCTAAAGAAAAGTTTGAAAGTGACCTTGTTTCATTATCAAAGAATAAAGTTCACATTCTGCAAAAACACCAATCTTGGATGTGAAATCAACCAAACTGAAATAAAAAAAAAAATTCCAGTAAACAGCTATGAAGAGTGTGGTAGATGAAACTTACATGTCTTCTCCTTATTTTATGTAAAAAAAAATTAACTGTAGTAAGTGAAAAGCCAAAAACTCACATTTCATTTAGTAATAGAGTATTAGTACTAACAATGTAATCATAATAGTAATAGAACCAAATATAACATTAAAATAATAAAACCTTCTTATTCAAGATATAAAATGCTTCCTACAAGAGAAAATAACATAGAAAAGTAAAAAATAGCATAGAAAAAAAAGTTAATTGCAAGGCTCCTAAAAATCACTTTGAAAAGAAAATTGCTTGGATTATTGTTAAAAAGTTTGTGAGAAAAACCATGAAACAGCTAATCAGCTCTTTGACAACTGCTCATTTTCCATCAATAGTATAATAGAAAAAACTGAAAACAAAAACTTCATGCTTTTTTTCTGTTAAAAGTTGTATTCTATTTTACAGTCCCAAGGCCAGATGGCAAATGGTTGTCTGTGGAGAACCATTCATAATGGCAGATCCTGTTGAATTTTTATCCCATAATGTGGTTTCAAATACCTCATAGAAATATATCATGAAATATCTCATTAAAACATAGAATATTATTTTTCAGGAAATTATAATTTTAATTCTAACATAACAATCCTGAACTCCAAGTGAGATATATAAAATACTTCAAAAGCTGAACCTAGGAATTATTCATTCTGCTTCATATTAAAAATCACACACTTGACAGATGCAGACTTTTTATGGATCACTATAATTTTTCATGTGTCCCAAATGTTAATGACTCTTCTCTGTTCCACAGAGAACAACCATCCCTTCTTTCCAAGTGTTATGACCCAGTAACATAATTACATTATAAATAAAATAAATATGTTTAATGCATTTTCCTGCAATTTTCCTGTTTCCTGTCTTACCAGCTCTAAAGTTTGTTCTTTTACATCTCTACTAGGGGATTTAAAAGCTTTTCCCTAAGAAGCTAATTTTTCTTTAGTTTAGAAGATGATCAATCTAGAATGTCTGTGTGTTCAGAGATCTAGATGGTAGCAGACTGAATGACTTTTGGCAGTGACCTTCTCTTTCCCATAACTGAATTTCTAAAGGCAACTCTTGTTTTACAATAAAAATGGTGAAAAGGGTGAGGCTCAAGTTAGTTGTCTGTGTTTTTTGCAGTTATAATTCTCCTCTATCTCAATTAAAAGCTATTTTCCCTCAATGCATGGAACTGAAGTTGTGCCATTAAGATAACCATCCAGGATTCACTCATCAGTACATCACTCTGTAAATACAAATCAACACTCAGTAAAAGGAATAGCAGGTATGATTCACCACACTGACATTTAATGTAAAAGGTGGAGAAATAAGCATGCAGGAGAATGTTTTTGTTTCTCCCACCTAGTAACTTAACAAGACCTGACAAGGATTACGACATCAGTTCTGGTGAGATCATAGCAAGAGTAGGCAATATGGGAGAGATAACCAGTCCTGTCACATTTTGCACTTGAAAGTTAGATTCCATATCTAATTTAGTGAGTGGATTGAAGAGAGACATGAGACACTGAAACTGGAAAATACAATCCTAGATCTGTCACCAAGTTGCTATGCTGATTTAGGCAAGCCATACACTGTCTCTACAGTCCCATTTTGGCACTACTAATAGAGTGATTGGACTTAATAGGAAGTGCTTGTGTTAGGTCTTTCAAAATGTAATACATTAAAGAAGTGTGGTAAACATTAATTGGTCATTTTCAGCACTTTTTACCTTGTTTCCTTATTTCAAGGCCATTCCAATTGGTCTTGTAAGCCAACATCTAGGATTCTCTTTTCCAGCTACTTGAAACAACAACTGGTCCACTTGGGTCTTTAGCTTTCTATCAACCTACTTAATTTTTCATATTTTTTCTATATTCCAGATAGAGAGAACACATTCCATCACTTATTTATTCAGAACAAGGGAAAACCTCAAAATATTCAGCTCTTACTTGCTTATGAACTGGATACAGCACTGCTCATCCAATATACTGATATTAAGCCTTTCCAGTTTGAGTTTGAGCTGAGACATTACAAATCCCTTATTCACACTTTCATAGTTAAAGTTCACTGTAGAGTTAATAGTCTTCTTAACTTTGTTAGAGACTGTGTTATAAATGATCAATCAAAAGGCCAAATTTATCAAAATGCAAAAAAGATTTAATTTTTTTTTAATGTGACCAAAGTGCGGTCCTCAAAAACCCTCAGCCAAAGAGACAGTGTTGAGCCAAAGAGACAGTGTCGGGATCGGTGCTGGGTGAACCTAGATCTGACTATCACATCAGACCTCTCTCTGTTCACAAGCTCTGCTTCCATTGAGGCTATTTTATACACTTTTTTATGCCTGAGGCAGAGGAGTCTCGATTTCTACTGTAACTCTGCATATATATGAAAATTTCTTTCACTGTGCAGAGCTGGACAATCACTGTTTCCTGAGCAGTAGCCAGTGTTGATCATGTCAGGGGAAGTCGTGTATTCAGATGTATCTTTCTGGCGACTTCTGCTATCTCGATCGATGGTACCTCATGGGCAATGATCATTCTTGGGCATCTTCTGATCACTCCAAGGAGCAGGAGTAGCAATCAGATCATCGTGCTGGCCAAGTCTATTCATAAGTAAATGGGGTATTGTCATCCTGCTGCCTTCAGGAATTTCAAGATTCTGAAGTAGACATGTGCCTCTGGGCTGCTTGTGGTCAGAGACTGCTTGGATTTTACAATCTTATAAAATACATTCTCTCTTTTACAATCTTATAAAATACATTCTCTCTAAAAGTGTGAATTAATTCATAACACATACTACAACTGGATACTTTCTGAATTGGTTGGGTGGTTCGTTGGTTGATTGGAGTTTTTTAACAGTGTATTGTGCTATTTAAACATTTTTACTTCACTGTTTTGAAGCATAGCTTTCCTGAAGTGTTTCAACTACAATAGCTCTTGTATTCAGTTGTTACTGTAATATCCTTTTTTTGATTGCAGACCTGTGTGTTTAGTTTTGGTCCCAAGATTGTATTTCATAACCCTGTTCCAGAAAGGGGATGCTAGATTCTGTTCTTCATGCACTTGAGAACCAAACCTGGTTTTATTTCCTAGTACAAAACTCACATTGACAGTGACCTGCCTCTTGTCAATATTTGGTACATATTTCAAGTTTATTTTGCCCTTCCTGCCTTATTCTCTTGGTAAGCAGACGATCCTGTTTTCTGTTCACTATCACAATAACCTGTATGTCATCCTTATTTGTCTTAAAGCTCTGGTCATTCTTTACTTCTATTGATTATGTGTTTTCACCACTGGCTTCTTATATTAGATACTCCCATATACTATATCAATAAGCACTTCCTTATTGCACTGTGCTGATTTCAATTAGATCTATCATGTCACTACTTTCTCCTTACAGTGCAGATAATATTGTACTGTCTTATCAGCATGTTTTGCAACAAGATTGTACTCCTCAAGGAATAGAGATGCCCCCAAAGTGGTGCAGTACTCATCCATTTTCAGAAGGTTTCTTATTTGATTTAAAGCCTTTCTTTCTTTCCAACAATTTAGGTGAAAATTGATATTACTTTGTTCGTTTTTTTGCGATAAATCTTAGTGATTTATTGTCTTTTAAAAACTTATGAGCTGGGATTTCTGAGTTCACCTTTCAAGGAAAAGGGAAGCTGAATTCACTTTTGTTCATTTTTGTTTTCTTTCTGTAGCACGTATTCTATACACAATTTCTGTCTTTCTAGACATTTATAATAGAGGATTACCACAGAGATGATAAAAAAGGGTTTCACTAGTATACTCCAGTATGCAAATGAAATACTTCATCTAAATTATAGCTCAATGAAAATGTGTAAGAAAGTACCAATAAGAATTTATGATTGAGATCTTTATCTTATAAAGTTTATTTTGTAACATGGTTGAGAACGAGAACCATTTATCCTGAAATATTTAGAACAAATATTTCTAACTCAGCAGTATGATATCTGTGTATTCATAATAAATGGAAGGGAAGTCTTCTGTATGCATTATGAGACATTAAGAAGAGGAGGTTTGATGTGGTTATGTCAGATCATTTCTATCCTGTGGGAATGTAGTGAGGGACCAAGGTAAGGAGCATCTGCCTTTTCACACGTCAAACTTACAGGGACCAGTGGAGCTGACAGACACTGAAGGAATTGAGTTTGTTCAATTTATAAGGATTAGAATACTAATTTCTGCTGCATTATAACTCACACAAGATGTGTAAGCAAACTAACCTGCAGTCTTACTGGGTATTCCTGAGGCTCATAGTGTAAACAGTGAAGCAACTAACATAAGTGATTTTTTGTGGTTTTAGTGTTCTAGGTGAAACCAGTGATAGTGTTGTCCTTAACCATCATGATTAATGGCAAACATTTTACAGGGAAAAAAGCGTACGTTGTAATTTTCTTTCTCAAAATAGTCATAAGGGAATAAATGATGACTGAAAAGTCAGAAATGCGGTTATGAATAGCTAAATATTAACTGGAGACAGCAGATGCCTTGTTATGATAATAATAATTTAGATTAAAAATATAATTATGAATTTAAATGAAATAAAAGTATTTCAAAACCTAAAGAAACCCTTTCTTAACAAATAATTTATTACTATTTATGTCTGCAGGTCTGTGGCTATAATTTTACAAACAAAACTCAAGAAATAGTGAAAGTTTTAAAAGTTAAGAACACAAGCGGCAAAGAAATTAAACTGATTATTAAAATATTTTTCATCATTTGAGTAAAAATAGATAGAAAAAAATATTCTTTCAGCATATCACATTACTCTTAAAAGAATTTTTTGTTTCTGTAAATGAAATGATTTTGCATTATTTCTCTCAGTGCAGTAGATATATATCCAATGAAACAGGACACCTCACTTTAAAATTTAACTTGATGCATGCACAAAATTTTAATATACTTGTAGATTACAGTTTATGTTTTATGGCAATTATCAACAATACTGCTACTATTAGATACCAAGCTCAATTGATATGGCTGTCACTGGCCATCTGCTTCCTATCAGTTGGTGCAAAAGGCTTAGCAGATTCTCATGTGGCTCTCACCTTCCAAACTTCTGTATTTTCAGGGAAAAATCTTACTTATTTTTCATTCAATTTATTGAATTTATTGAAAATTAAGTCACGACAATTTAATTCTATCAACATCAAAAGGATAATTCTTACCTGCACATTATTAATTTCTAAATTTTCAGTTCATTTTTCTGAAATTATAAAAGTAAGGTGGAGAAAGATATCAAAATGCTTTATTTCTATTATCTGAGATATAATATTAAAGTAATAGGAAAGTTTGAGGTGTATTATACAGACCCCAAGAACATTCTATGAAAATGAGAAAAAAAGAAGGAGAAAATGTTTCAGAATGGAAATAAAACTGAGAATCTGGAGTTGGAAGTTAGAGCTCAGGGCCAGAGTTCTTTAATATTACTATAAATGATCAGGATACATTAATAAAATATGCATTAAGTAATTTTACCAATGATACTAAACCTGGAGGAGCTGTGGACTCCCTTGAGGGCAGAAGGGGCCTTACAGGGAGATCTGGATAGACTTGAGAGCTGTGTAATTGCCAGCTGTATGAAACTTAGCAAGAGCAAGTCCAGGATCCTCCACCTGGGACAGGGTAATACTGGTTATACACACAAACTGAGTGATGGGAGGCTGGAGAGAGGATCCACAGAAAGAGAAATGGGGATTTGAATTGATGGCAAATTGAACATGAGCCAGCAGTGCCCTGGCAGCCAGGAGGATCAGCCTTGTCCTGGGAGGCATCAGGCACAGCATCACCATCTGGGCAAGGGAGGGGATTGTCCTGCGCTACTCTGAGCTGGGACAGGCCCACCTCCAGTGCTGGGGGCAGTTTTGGGCAAACAAGAATTACTTGGTAATACAATGGCAAGTTCATAATATTTATTTAGTAACTTTCTCTGTGAAATCTTTCTTAAGATGCAGCTAAACCTATGCATCCTGTATTTTGACAAGATACACAAAGGATATAATATTTTTAATCTTCCTTAGTCTTTTACCTAAAATATCTTACAATACCTCAAATTGGATATTCAGTATCTCTGAGGATAAAAATACTTATCTAACTTTGGTGCTTTGACATGGGCAGAGCCTCATCCTGATGATGTTCTATGATAATTACCTCTTTCCAGGCAAGAACATCCAGGCCTTTAACTTCTGACCACTATGATTCTAAAAATCAGATTCAAATTATTTCCCTAGATTAAGTGGACTGGCTTTCATTTAATAAAGTTTAGTAAGTTCTACATGCCTGATTTATTTCCCTGGCTTCACAAAGTGAGCAAGCTCTGTATTTTTGTCTTTCAGTTTCATCAAGTCAATGTTTACCTGTAGTCCCATATTTTTCTCTCAGAGCACTGCTTATGCTGTTCATTTTAGTCAGGTCCATTTCCTTTACTCTGGAAAGTAAAGGAAACCCCAGTCCCTCATTCAATTTTAACCTCTGCTTTCTGGTATTTTGCCCATGCCTTGGTAGTCCCTTGGTTTTATGATATGTTCTAGTCCAAGTTTCTGAGCAATAGGCAAGTATAGCAACCCAAGGGTTAAGCATGTGATAATCATATTCCTTAAAATACTAGGAATAATACAAATAATAAGTATTTACTTTGATTACATAAATAGAAAAAAAAAGCCACAGAATGTGCAATATGCTGTTTAAAAAAGGCAATAAAAATCATATGTGTGTATACAGCAAATTTTATGCTATAATGCTTAGATTCTACTGAGACTGTGTTATAGAAATATTGAAGAGAGATGAAAATGCAATTTTGAATAAAACATCAAAACAATTGTGACAGAAGGGATGTGTCATTTTATGAACTTGATGCAATGTGGTTCACAGAATCAGATGTCTTTGATAAAATGCAAAATATTTAACATGATTAATTTTAATTATTTTCCCAACTAAGGATTCTTTCAGAATTATATGGGGTGCTATCATAATTTTTCTTGGAGGATAGAACACATATCTCTCTGTGGGGAGATCTAGACCTTTCCAAGTATTGCTCATGGCTCTGCTCCCTTTAGAATGCTTCAGATTGCAGTTTCACCAGTTTTCAGAGGGTTCATATTAACTTTTACTTCCATGTTCCCACTCCCCTCTCTGCTTTTCTTTGAGTCAAACCTGTCAGCTTTCCATTGATTTTGCCTCTTTAGGCTGACAACCTACTCTGTCTGTCACAATTAAAACTCTGGGAACTTTTCCCATGGAATTGAAAATCCCTAGACACATCATAATCTTAAAAGCCCTGAGGGGCTGCATAATAAATATAGCATGATATATCAAATAAGAAAAGCTGAAAGAAGGTTTTCTCCTGAAATCTGAGAGAGAGAGAGAAAGAAAGAGGGGGAGAGAAAAAGGGAGGGAGGCCTGTATGTTGTTCATAAAATACTGAAGGAAATATTTAGCCCTGCCCTGACAGCTCTCTTAGTGCACCTCAAAACTTCCCTTTAACCTTGTGACTGCAAGCAGCTGTGGAACAAATTTCAAATAATGTGAATATCAAACACCTGACTTTAGAAACATTCAGGGATATATCAAATGGTAACATGTAGTTCTGCCATTGGCCTGATGAGTGATCTGAAGTAAATGGCTGTGCTGCCCTGTGCCTACTTCTTTTTATTTTTAAAACAGAACTCATGATATCTCTGTGCTTTACAATGTTTTCTGAGCTCAGTGGAGAAACTATAATGCTGAAAAAGTTTTTATTAATTGCAAAAGGAGAAAGCATTAAATGACAAGAATTTGAGGACCACTAGACCTGAATTCTATGCACTTTTTCTTTCATTATTTTAAAAATTATAGGAACAGATAATAATCTGATAAACTGGAATTCTGGCATAATCACAAAAGGAAGCGTGGTATGGTTGTTTGTTAATTTAATTATTGTTATTATGTTTATTTGACAAAGTTTAATTGATTTGGAGTATTCATGATCACAATTTAAAACAAAGGTGCATAAAACAAGTGGCTGAAAACAAGTTTATCAGTAATCAAATTGAAACACGAGACCGAAAAATGCGTATATGCTAATGGAGCTAAGACTTACTTGTGCATACCTTCATTAGGAAAATTTACATTTCTTGCTGAAGTAAAGGATAGAAATAGTGTCAGAGATGTATTTCTAGACTAATATAACAATGTCTTCATCTATGTACTTTTCATTATTAATAGTTTCCTTGTAGTAAAAATATTTTTAAATGTTCTTTGAATAAAGACAAATGCTTAGCCAGTAATTTTTGTGTACTACAGAATGCATTTATTTGTTATGTGTAGATTGTATATTTGAGTACAGTATTTATTCAGCTCACATTATTATTTAAAACACGGTGTATCTGGAATGCCTGTAAAATACTAATTTCAAGTGTTTTGTAAATTGCCAGTGAAATTTATCCAGTTTGCCAAATATTGCAAGGACTGTATCAAGGAAAAACAAAAGAAAAAACATTTTCTCTACTGTTGCTACACTCAGAAGCTACGCTGTTACCTCTGACAGAGGGCAAATAGCACCATGCAGTTAAGTGTGACCCATCACTTAACCTACTTGATGATTCTGGTATATACTGAGAAAACAAAAGGAACACAGATGAAGGGAAGATATACTGATGTGCACTGGGCTACATGTGCCCTCCTCTAATGGCTTAGATGTGCATGTAAAAGAAACAAGGAAACAAAAGAAATACAAACTTCAGATCTTTTTAAGATATTTGGGATAGGAAGTCAGAATGTGATAATGACCCAGGTAGTGACTTCGGAAAATCACATGCAGAAAATCATAGTGATCAGTCTCAGTGAGGTCATTTGTAGTACGTGCTGATCATGCTAATTAGAAAACAGCAATGTAAAAAAACACCCCTTGGAGGAACATACCCATAGGACCCCAACATCAAACAGAAGCCCAAGCCAAATGTCAAACTCCTATGTCTGACACCCAGCCTACCAGACAAGGCACGGGCAGGGTCAGGGTGTTGTAAGGGCCAGAAGAAGCCTGTGAGCTGGGGGCCACGAGCAGTGCAGACACCCCCAGGTATCCATGAAGCCAGGGCTGGCAGCTTACTCATGAAATCTTCACTCTTAGGCTACTGCAAGGTATAATGTTCTTCCAATGACCTCTTTTAAAATTCTCTCTGTGAAAGGCTCATCTTCAGTCTCATATTTCATCCTGTCAGATGGGGAACCAAGGTTCCCACATTGACACGAAAGGAACTTTATAGGTGTAGTGTTATGTCTCCTCCTTCATATTAGCTGTATCCTGTGACATACATACTGAGTTGGATGATCCCCATAGAGCTGTTCCATCTCCAAACCATATGTGATTCTGTGACTTCTACAAAACTGTTTCGTTGACTGCTAAAGAGATAGGTGTGTATCTATCTTCCCCACTGAATTCAAAACCAAGCCAAACACAGAAGGTTCATAAGCTTCATAAGTTGGGTACCTAACAATAAGTGAGTCACCGTTGCCTTTCACTGAAGCCACTGAGGAATAAGACTCTTAGAATTAAGATGTCAATTTTTCACTACTTAACTTTTAAAAATCCTTCCTTTTACTCTTTCAGATGCCCTGCATGGCTTCCAGTGCCACTCCAGGAAGGTCTGGGCCTGTAGTAAGTCTAACATCTGTCAGTCCTGGTACACATCTGACATACACTACATCATCTCAAATAGGCTTAGACATCTATGTTCATATAACAGAATAGCTCCCAGTGGTGTCTGCAAAGCTACTTAGTTGACCAAATGTTGATGTCTATTTTAAGATGAGCTGAACAGTTCTCTGGGCCTGGATAAGTTGCTCACAGTTAGATGCTTAGTGCCATTTTTAGATGTCCTAGCATATCCATGTGGAACTGGCAGATATGACACAAGATATGACTTGAGTTCTTCTGGAGTGACAGCTGGAAGTCAGATTAGATACTTTAAGGCATCTCAAATGGTACCAGATACCCACATTTAGACAACCAAATAAATCTGCTAGTTCCCACTGTGCAGGAAAATTATCAGCGTACTTGGTTCTTCAGGATCACCGTTTTCCTAAGGAATGTTCCCCATCAGTAGACTAGAACAGAAAGTAACTGCAACAGCAATTTGTACTGAAAATTACATGGCTCTTTAAAACAAAGAGATAAAATATGCCAACAAATTAAAAACTAAATGAGTACAAACAATAGTAAAATAAACATCCAATGGATGAGATTACTTAAAAATGTAGTAAACTCTTCAGCACTCAAGGCTTTTACAAGATCGACCATTCTTCCCTCTGAAAGACAGATTTGTATCTAATCAGATTTAGCTAGGTTAAAAGATGAAAGTACTGTAAAGGATTCCATGACCTTTGCACTGACAGAGCCAGATTAAGTAATCACAAGAGATTCCTTCTGCCCATAAAAGCTTTCTGTTAAACTACTGGACAGAAAGCTATGCTGTAAAAGTAGATATCTTTAATAGAATTTCTAATCACTGTAGAATTGGATTGTTCTCTTGGGGAAAGAATAGTTTTTCCTCAGGGAAGTCTAGCAATAGGAAGTGTTTAATTTCACTATCTTTTTTTTTCAGAGAATGGTATCAATCTGGATTTTACTGTGATTATGCTTCTTAAATGGCCCACAATACTTTCATTTTGAAATTTCTAATGCTTGTCTAGCTTGTCTATTCAATGGGTTTAAATTGGCATAACTCTTCACCCAAACTTATGTATAATAAATGGTGAAACAAAAACTGGTTTTTGGGTTTTTTTTTGTTTGTTTTTAAATAATGTTTTCATTTAATAGCTGGAATGTTTATAATTACTTTTAAAAGTATAAAATTTTCTGCAGTTAAATCAGAGAATCTAAGTGACAGAGACTTCTGAGTGACATGAAATGGCCATAGATAAAAATGTAATAGGGCAGACTCTGAAGCGATAGAAGAACTATAGAAATGCAGAGCCTGATTCATCCATTTTGAATTTTAAGCACTTAAAAAAATGTGTTTGACTCCAATTGCTAGGTGTGCAAGGAAAAAAAAAAGAAAGAAAAAATTAGTTAACTTCTTCAACAGAAGCAGAAGTGTTTTCATTCTGTTTTTATGTTCAGTTAGAAGGCTGAGAGAAGTGCTGAAAGAAGTGTCTGTAAAGCTGAAGGAAACTGCACTTTTGAAGGTGAAATACCTGGTTTATCAATCTAAATGCAGTATTCCACTGAGATGCTTTCCACCTTTAATCAGGTCTGAAAATTTAACATACGACCTTAATTTAAGGGTGGTTTTCCTTCACTAATAGGCAAAAAAATTCCAAATCTCTAATATTTTCCAAACACCTCAAGTAAGTGAGTCATTTTAGTACCAACTGAGAAGGTAAACAGCAGTGTTTAATACTCAGATGAATGTCTAGAACAGAGATTATCAGACTTGGGCCAAGTATTTTCATTATCACCCAGCATTTCACCACAGTCACACATTAAAGCATGCCATGGTGCAAGATTGTTGTACATTGAAACACACTATGTAGCCAAGACTAGCTGTGAGTTTGGAATGATTCTGCATGGCAATACTAAGTTTCAGGTCTATTGAGCAGTTGTGCTCACAGCATTCCTTTACAGTTGTGAGACATGGATCACCTTCTGTTATCATGTCAGCAGATTTGATAATTTCTAACTGGTATTTTTGTTCTGTTTGTAGGATTTGATATCATAACCAGATGTCATTCAGCTATTAAACACAAAAAATTATGTTGGTGTTTCTAACTCTCTGCTGGACTTGAGTTATTTATGTCTTTTTGTACTGTGTGACTAAACTGGCGTGAAGTATTCCTGATTCCCACAAGACCCTGAAAGGAAACAAGTCCAAGTGCAAGATGATGCACCTGAGTAGGGACAATCCCAGACTGTGAGAAATTCCCACTGAGGACAAGTTCTTAGGAGGAGGACTTGGGGAGGGAGGAAGGTCTGGTGGATTAAAAGCTGGATATGAGCCAGCAGCATGCCCTCACAGATCAGAACAAACATATTCTTGACTGCATTAGAAGAAGCTTTACCAGTGGGTTGAGGAATGTGATTCTCCCTAACTACCCTGACCTCACGAGACGCCATTTGGGCTACTGTCTCCAGCTCTGGGGTCCTCAGCACATGAAAAACATGGACCTGCTGGAGCAGTTCCAGAGGAGGGCCACCAAGATGTGCTGAAGAATACAGTACTGGAGCATCTCTTCTATGAAGACTGAAGACAGGCTGAAAGAGTTGGACTTGTTCAGCCTGGGAAAGAGAAGGTTTCAGAGAGACCCCATTGTGGTCTCCCAGTATTTAAAGGGGGCTTTACACAAATTTTTGCAAACACAGTCAGTGAAGAGCAAGAGGGAGCACTTTTTAACCACAAGAGGTTTGATTTGGATTAGATGTTAGGAAAAACTTCTTTACTGTGAGGGTGGCGAGGCACCAGAACACATTGTCCAGAAAAGCTGTGAACAATCCATCCCTGGCAGTGTTCAAGACTCAGTTGGATGGAGGGTTGAGTGACCTGGTCTAGTGGATGACAGCCCTGGATTTGTCAGGGGGTGTTGAAACTAGATGATTTTAAGGTCCCTTCCAACCTAAGTCACTCTATGATTCTATGATTCAGGCTAATGTCATGCTGAGTAAAGGAGAATGATCACTATCCTGTACCTACTGATAAAATTCATGTCAGTGAATTTTCAGTGCAGAAAGGTGTTTGGTGCCAGGCCATGAGGAACCCCAACTTTTCCAGCAGAGCTACTATTGTCTGAGGCAATCAGTAAACTGTACTAGCATAGGGCTGGCACATGCAGATGCAGGACTTTGCATTTCCTCATTGTGGTGTTCCTATTGTCTTATTCCACCGACCTCTTTAGGTCCCTCTGGCAGAAGCTGTGCCTTCATTGTATGCTGACTGCTTAGTGACATACACACACATAAAATCTAGAGTTACCCACAAATTTAGTTGGTGTGTAGTTTATCTCCTGTTTCTCCAGGTCATTGGAAAATGTATTAAACACGATAGGACACAAGATAGACCCCTCAGGAGCTCTGCTTAAAAATGGCCTCTGGGTAGACTAAAAAGAGTTAGCCTTTGTTTTATCAAATATCTGAATCACCTTTTGTTCTCGTCTCTTTTAACAACCTGTGAAAACACCCTGGAGATAGCAAGGGCCACAGAGAAGACACCGTAATCAAACAAAAATTTTTGCAGGAGAAGAATCCTGGAAAATTTGAAGTTTTTAATTATTTTCTTTTCTAATATTCTTTGGCAGGAACAGTATACAGGATATATATGTTTTTCTCAGTGTCATCAAATTTTTTTTCTGGATTATAGTAATATGAAATAATTTCCAAATCAATCAGACGTTGTTTATATGTCTTGGAGATTCATTATCCCTAATTCACTGGTAATACAAAAGCACAGTTCAGTGATGGAGCTATCTTGAGTTCCTTCATATTTTACATTTATTTGCATTTGCTGCCAAATTGATTACATTCATGGCAAATTGCCTTTGTCAAAATGCTGTATGCGTGCATATTCACTTCTACACTTCCCACACTGACAGCTGAGGTACCAGCTTGTTACAAGTTTTTCATGGCCATCTTTATGTGAACTGATTTTTTTCAGATGTTTTATCTCATACATAATTATCTATTGCCTTTACAAAATAACATACTGATTTAGCTAAGTTGTCTCATAATTACATAATAAATAAATAATTACCATTCAAGTGTTGGAACTGTTGGCAACTTTTGATGGTGGATAGAGAAGAAACATGAATGACTTAGAAAAGTTGGTGACAAACTTCACAGATTAAATTATTCACAGAGTCAACATAGTAGCATCTGCAATGGATTGCAGAAGGGTCTCATTATACAGTGTGATTTATCAGCAAAGAAACAAGAGGGAAAACGCTAGTGAATCAATATAAGCATGTGATGCACCCTCATAGAGGAAAGTGTAACAGGCTTTGGGATGCTGATTTCAAAAACATGGAACTAAAAGAGTTAAAGAGATTAATGAAAAGTTGTTTTTGAAAGGGATAAAGTGGATTCTACTCTAGGAATAATTAAGAAGATGACTTTTCAATCAGAAAAGAGATGAGAGATTTACTTTAAAGTCATGACATAAAAAAAATAGAGAATGAATATTCATAGTTTCTTGTAAAGGAAAAAACAAGACACAAACAGAACATCTTTCGGTTCAAAGAATACAGAACAGTATTTTGGCTACAACAGAAAACACATATAAAAAAGGTTAATCTATGGAAATAATTGATAAAAATATTTAAGGAAACAAAAGCTTATATGGATTCAAAAAATGAGTGCAAAACACATGGTTTTGGGGACAAAACACTAAATACCATTATGAACAAATTAATCAGCTTTTCCTTTCAAAGTCTTTCTGTTCCTGATCCCTAGGAACAAAAGCAAGGACATTTATAACTAGTTTCTTACACTTTTTCCACAAGCTACATCTGACTAGTAGTACATAAGGGAGGATTTCATAAGAGAAGATAGTGGATAAAGTACTCCTCTGATATTGAAATTATGGTATTAAAATGATATCAGCAATATTAAACAGATTTAGATTTTAATTTTTAAAAAAAGGAAATTATGTTTCTATGATTTTTTTTAAATTTTAAAATAATCTTCCTCTTAATAGGAAAGTGTTTCATGGATATTTGTTGAAAGAGCACTTCTTTTTGCAAGGCCAGTAATCACTAAAGCTACACTTTAGCATCTCCACTTTTTATTGGCCTGACCAAGATGATGTAGACCAAGCACTCAATCAGAAGTAAATTTGCAAAAATATATGAATATGCTCTAGCTCCATCTAGCTTTACTTTCAGGATAACTCGTATCAGAAAAAAAACTCTTCTTTACCAATAGAATAAGAGTTGTTTTGTCTGAACTGATCACAGAACACTATCAGAAGTAAATATTGGGGTGACAATGAATCTTGAGAAGGAAGGTGCCACTTTCCTTTGCTCATATAAAAGTTTGGGTCAGGGTCTCTAAACTGTTTACCAGTAGAAGACAAAAATGTAAAATTTACTTTCTTTTGTATCTAATTTTATTATTATTTCTTATAGAATTATTTTATTTTCCATTTCTTAAAAGCATTCCTGTAGTGATGCAAAGACTTTAGAGCTATTGAACTGAAACTGAGATATATGTAACTAAAAGTTTTTTCATTCTTTGTTGTATTTTATAGTCTTGAGAACAAAAGCCTTTGTCTTAACTTCTGGGGTCAACAGATTCAATGGGGCTTGTCATATAGGAGCATGCTATAGTTATCAAGAATATGTGTTTTATAAAGGAAAAATATTATGGTAGCCCTAAAGGGCCAAGAAGCATAGGAAAACAATACAACCAAAACCACACTTGATTAAAACTTGCCACAGTCCTCATTGTCCTGAGTAACCCAGCCTGCTCTTGTAAAATGGAGTACCTCCTTGTCTTTATGTTGCTACAAATGAGGTTGGGACAGCATTCAACAATTGCCCCATTAAAGAGAAATAGTGATCTTGTCAGACAAAAGTGTTTTAATATCAGATCATAGTCTATATTCCTTCTCAATTTCTTAGTTATTTAGGAGTAACATATTATTTTAACTTCACAAACCACAGTTTGTCAACAATCTTTTATGAGGATTTACAGACTTCTGTAGAAAACTCTGATTCATGTAGTGAAAATCCCTCCACTACATACTTCCCTTCCATATATGTTTGTGCTTTCTGGATTAATCACCCTTAGCACTTAACAGTAATGTATTTCCCAGAAATAAATTTTGATGTATTATTTCCATAGGAAATAAAGAATCAGAGGGAAAGGCAAATATTACTTTGTCTACTGTTCTGCTTGATGAAATAGATTCTTCAGAGTCTTTGGTTACAAAGATCCAAGTCACCAAGACCAGCCTTCTTAATTCATGATTTTTCATTTTTCATTATGTTCGGAGATTCTGAATTGTCATTTGCTTTTGCTTGAATTTAATTGTATATGGTGGAAGGCTAAAAGTGACATTAGTAGAATTCAAAATATTTTGAAGTGTGCTAAAAAGGTAATGCTTGGCAAGGTGTTTTTCTTATTTTTCAGAATGCTTTGAAAATGAAACAAAACCCACTGAAAATAGAATAAAGCTATTTTTGGAATCCTTCGGCTAATTTGTTAGTGAGAGTAGTAAACATGTTAATTGTGTTTGCAACTGCATTTTGGGAAACCTTAGAGCCCTTAATTTTTCATGGAAAGATATAGTATTAACTTGGAGATGTTGTCATTCTTCTGGAATTTCAAATAAAATAAAAGTCAGATATACAAAAAAAAATATATCCCAGAGGGCTAAGTTAGAAATATTTTTTTCAGTCTCTCTGAGACTGAGATGCTTCCATATTTACCTCAGTTTTAATTACCGTATCTTTTGTTGCATGTATGTAAAGCCTTACACAAGGAAGGCCTTGTAAAATCATGGCTCAGGCCTGCTAATTCAGCTACGCAGAAAAAGACAATGGGAAAGTGACTGAGTTGAATTGGAGGTCGAAAAACAAGTTATATAACCATCACATATTCACATAGTGGACCATTTTCTTTCTCTACATTTGTATTCCAAATAAGAACCTCTCTATGATTTAGTGTAAAAGGTAGATTTGCAACTACTTTTTTCCTCTTTATTGATGACTTTTAATTTATTTTTAATTGATCTATGTCTTTATAATCATGCCTATACAATCACTTCTTTCATATAAGTGGATTACTGCACTTCTGTCTCCAGAACACCAGCTGTGCTTCACCAGTAGTTATTGTTGTAAGTCCAAAGCAGAACAACTCAAAAACCATTCCACTGACAAAACTGTGCTGTGCTGAAGCAGTAGGCCACCATCTGCATTTCTCTCCTGAACTCATTTTTAAATAATATATCGTATAACTGAACAATTCTCTCCTGTACTTGGGGAGCTTATTCTCTTTTCCTTCATCATTTCCAAACAGCTCATTTTTTCCCTTGCTATTATCTCCAGAAGACTTCAAATTCTACAGAGCTGCAGGTGACTTTTAACAGAAGTGAGGAATAGATACAATGGATAATTTAAAGCAAGATAGACCTCAGCAGAAAGTAAAAGTTTCCTGCAGAGTGAATGTATCCAAATTCTAATGATGTTTTCTCTATTGGAGTTACTGCCCTGCTCTGTTTTGAAAGACATAGTTATTCTTCTCTACTTTATTTAATTTACCACTTTCGAACTCACTGTCAGATTTCCAGATCACCAAAATTATTATCTTAACATCTGCTGTTTTCTTCCTTTATATCATTGCAGAGAGGATTTTTTTTTACCTAGTACAACTCTTTGTTTTTTCACTGCCTCTAACAGCTTTGTAAGCAGCTTCACACCACTATGTTTCA
Source organism: Loriotus luctuosus (assembly GCA_035582745.1). Taxonomy (NCBI): domain Eukaryota; kingdom Metazoa; phylum Chordata; class Aves; order Passeriformes; family Thraupidae; genus Loriotus; species Loriotus luctuosus. The sequence continues at coordinate 61,117,568 of JAWWEY010000001.1, read as the reverse complement.
CATTTACATTTGGTGTTAAGTCCCTTTCTACTGATTATCTCAGCTGGAATACCAGAGAGCCAGGGAGGAGGGGAAGGGTTTAGCAGTTATGTCCTGCAAACGAAATCATCTGTTATTCAAAAGCAGTATGTGGTGTTCAGTCCTTAGAACTGCATAGAGAACTGTGCTTTTTCTTCTGTCCTCTGACCTTGAAAATACCAAAGGAAATGAATAGCAGAAAAGCTGATATATATGAAAGACTACCACTCGGGTGGAGAGATTAAATGTAACTATGATTTGAAGATGGGGCTTATTTTTGGATCTAGGTTTTTTATTATAAAATATAAACTCCCTTCAACCAGTCATGGTCCTTGACTTGGGTCAAATATGAAAATTACAAGAAAAAAAATAGTTATATTTCACAAAATGTCATGAACAATACTTATATGGTAGATTTTTGCCATTATCAACTTTTATCTAATACAAAATATCATTCTCTAAAAAGAGACCATATAGAAATCCTTACAGGTAATATAAACAGAGGGACTAAGAAAGGATTTCTTTTTTTCATTATTTATCAGTTGTGGCTAGAGACCAGTTCTTCTTTAGTCATGCTAAATAGATTTCCAAACCAGGACAGTTTAACCTCCAGTATTGGCATGGAGGTGGAAGATAAATACGTCAGTAATACACACTAAATACGCCAGAAATACATTAAATGCTCCAGGAAACAGGTCTGATATAATTTCAACAGTCAGGGACATGATGGCAGCCTTGTTCTCTTTCATGAGACAGAGTAATCCCTAGGTATTTTATCTAGAAAGGCCATATACACCATCACCTGTCTGCCTACTTTCTTCTAGATATTCTGGATATAAGAAGCTATGAAACAAACAAGAAGTTGAGGTGCTAATGTCATTTTATTATAGTCACAATTGACATGGAACAGGTTTTAAAGATATCACTTCGGTCAGGGTCCATTGTGAAATCATCTCCAAGATGGGAAACTTAAAATAATTAATTAGGATCTTCATTGTCATTAAAGATTAAAACAGTGCACTGTATTTTGGGGGAAAAAATGTGCCAGAAACCCTTCCCCCATGCACGTCCAGATTGGTGGATTTGTTGCAGTGCAGTAATTCTTCTCTGACATTATTGGTAAGTTTCTGTATGAGAAAGAAGGGGAAGATGATGATTTAGCAAGACAGTGGGGAATAATGTGTGCCTGGGTCATAATGTGCATAAATCATGGCTAGAGAAGAACCTAAGCTATGGGACTCAAAAGCTGTTTCTCGATTTTAGTATTTATCAACATATTTAGGGAGGTTTAAATGCTAAATTCAGAAGTGACTGGCTAAAAAAAAAAGTGTAGTAGAAAAGCTGTGATAACATTGTGAGGAACATTTATGCTTTAGAGAAGATGTATGGTTGAAATGAATATGCACTTAAATATTTAAAGTTTTAAATGCAGGGTAGCCACATTGGATAAAGAAACATTTCACTGGGTCCTCTGTGGATTTGTACATGCATCCCCATTTAGATATTGAACTGCATGTTTTACATGAAGCTAACAGGACTACAGAAAAGTGTGGGTAATCAACCAGCTATGCAAACATGCAAAGGCACCAAAGCATCAGCCATAAATGGTTTTCTGTATCTGTAACTTTCTGTGTACTTTCTTGGGGTAAAAAAAATCCACACTGCTCAAATTAATTGCAGTTAGAGGGATGTTTTTTCCTCAGTAATATGTGAAGCTGATACCTTCAAGTGGATGGAGGTATTTTAATTTCAGAGAGAAATTAATTTCCCTACTCATAGATGTCTAGTTCAATTTGTTATGTCTTAGGAGTCTGAGTCATTTACCTTGTACAGAAACAGTAAGGGATTCCTATCTAGGTAATGTGGCAGATAGAGAGCAACAAGGATACTCGTGGGTGTCTAAAATGCCTCTGGATATCGATGTTCAGGCAACTGCATCCCACTCAGGTTCAGAGAGAGACAAAGAACTGTTGGATTAAACACCAAAGACTAAAATTTACTAGGGAAGTCTATGGCAAGCAATAAATTGTCTCTGTAGTAGTGTTCAAAATGATGTGAAAAACACAACGGCATGTAAAAAGGCTGTGACTTTTTTTGCCTCTTCATGGCTATGAAAACTGTACAAATATATACTTTTAGGCCACACAATAATGCACATTCTCCAACAATAAGAAACAACAATGATGTCACAGACATGGAAAGAAATCAGCTTCCTAGCTTCATCTATATCTCTGACTACAAATTCAGCATCAATGGGTTATACAGGAATGTTGTTTTTTACAGCAATTACGTCTGATTATTCTGGTGATTAGCTACACGCATTTTCCCGTGTCTTCCAAGGGACTTGTCCACTTAATGGGATTAGCTTGCCCATTTAATTAATTATTATAATTTTTCATTGAATAGCTGTCTCGGGCACAGGACTTATCATTTTTTTAAAAAAGCAAGAGGATCAAGGCTGTGAAAAGTCCAGTTAAATCCCTTGAAAGTAAATATTTTCTTCAACAATATAAGGAAAACAATATTTGGGAGAGAGTCTAAGGTATAAAATATACTACTAGTATGACTTTAAAGTCAATAAATGGCATCTAAATGCGAATTAAAATTCTGTGACTATCAGGTCAAGGCATTGATGTCCCCATCCTTTTTTTAATCTTGTGAACCATCATTCTTATTAAGAGCCATTCTACCCTTATTTTATTTTTTAAAGAGCTCCAAAAGTCTTCTCAAGTATTTAAAGTAGTGTTGTATTTGCATGACTGGACAAGTTGGAATATCCAAGCTATGTCACAAACTGTAAATAAAAGCAAGTTTTGCTCTTATCAGGAAGATGTACTGTTCTCTCTTAGTGCTCCAGACTGTAGTTGATGAAAAAAACTTAACATGAAACATAGTATTCAATATTTAAAATATTTAGCTTATTCAAATTATCAAACCTGGGATCAATTAAAAATGAAAGGTATAACCTTTGAAGAAAAGGATGAAAATTCAGAAGGGCTTCACAGATCATGGAAACAATGTAGCTGAAAATGACACTGGAAATTATTTGAATTCTATTTACTCTGTCACCATTTTTAAGCATAACTCATTGTTTCTTAGTTCTGACAATGTTTGAGAATCTACTTATGAGAACATTATTACTGAAATTAAAATGATAAGCATGACATGTCAGAATGCAATGTTTAAAATGAGAAAATACTATTAAAAGTATTTACCTAAATTACTTTGAGAGCAAAGTAAATCCTATGTAAAGGTTTTATTCTTACTATAAGTTTCCAAAGACATTTTAATTAACTAATCTGTAACTACAATTTACACTACGAATGGAAATTGAGCCATAGTTGTCTGTGCAAATGTGTTCTCTCATAGATATTCATAACGAAAAAGCCAATCAGCAATTCTGAAGCAGGTCTATGATTCAGCAGTCAATATGTACAACACTACCTGACAACACTGAGCATTTGAGCATACATTGAAAAATAAAATTCAGTTAATAATTTCTGCAACTGATAATTACTAAACAACTTAGATATGATAAGGAACATAAAAATACAAGGTTCAAGTGTATCAAAATGTTCTGAGGTTTTAATTTCCTTTAGTTTGATGAATCATAATTCCAGTGAGACAATGAAAAAACATATAATTAACAAAGAGTAGCTAGGTTTTCACTCAAAATGAACATATTTTATCCAGCCCCCAGCAGAAAAGTGGACATCATGTCATACTTCTAACTTTTCCATTTATACATATTCTCGTTTAACTGTTTTTCATTCTTGTTGAACCCACATCTCTTGTGCTTTTATACTGTCTATAAGTATATATCTTCATTTTATACTTCCCACAAAGACTAGTGGGAAGAGTTTTTGTTAAAAAAGAATTTTTAAAAGTTTGGCACACCTTATGTAGTGTAATACTCCCACTGGGAATCAAACACCTTGAATATGACAGCCAGTAGCTGTCTGGATGGTTACCAGAGTCTCTGTTGCATGGTTCAGGTGACAGACCTCAACCATTTGCCAAATCCTCAGAATCCAGCTGACCCATGATCCTGCATGGCCACTTCAGGATATGCATGACCAATTTCTATCATCTCACACTGTGTACAAAGTACCTGTGAGCTTATCTACATTTAAAAAAACACTACATAACCACTCTTACATCTGAATAATCTTTTTCGCAGGCTTTTAAAAACTATGTGCATATAGTTTAGTAAATTTTACATCAGGAATTGACGTGTGAAGTTCTAAGGGTGACCAGATTCTCCATCCAGCATGTCAGTTAACTTTTCTATAATACATAAGGATGGAAATTTTGTCTCCATTTGGACTAAGCACAGCAGGAACTACTTAGGGGCATATCCAGAACTGTCTGAAATATTCACCTGGAAATATTAGACATGTGCTTAATTGTAAAGGTGGTAGATATAGCGGTAAGAATCAATCCTCTTGTTTGAAGTTGGTGCATCATTTCAAATTTATCCCTTGTCTCACCTATGCAGAGAGTAGCTGCAAAGCTGCTTAGGAATACCTGAGGAATTTGCTTAAATGCATCTGGGTTGCACGCAGACACACAAGTTCACAGTTGTAATGCTATGAAAAACATCAGTTTTATCTTTATAACATAATTATAACCTAAATTGGATAGACTGTGGCATAATGTTTTCCATGTAATTTGAGAAGTATGAAGAAACTTGCTAAGGAGAACTGTTAGAATGTACAGAAGTCTTATACAGGTATCAATAACAAAGCAGAAGCCAGCTTTTAATAAAACTAAAAAACAATGTGAAATGAATTAAAAAGATACTACTGACACTGAATACCTGTCATTCCTACATTCTTAGTTATTATTCTGACAGAATTTCAGAAATGTGTCTTACCTCTTGACTTCTAAAAATCTAGTATACTTTGAAGCTCTCTGGAAAAGAGTCATTCATTATTTAGGATAGATGAATATCTTAAATATTATTTAAACTGGATTCATAATGTGATGATAGCACACAAATGGTATTATTCTTCTAGAGTTAGGAGAAAAAAGTTATGCATGATTGTAGAAGCATTACAAATTTAAACTTTTTGAAAGATCTTTATTTTTTCATTGAGTATCTCTTCTCCAGGCTTAATAGAGATTTGAACATAGGTTTAATTGAGATGTCAGAATATCCCTTGCACACCAGTAAAATGCAAACTATACGGACTGCTTTGCAGTAAATATTTTAAGATTCTGTGACAACCAAGTCAATTCTACTGTCATATTAATAGGTAGGTGATTAGGTGGGAAATAGAGAAGAGATTTCTTTCAGCTTTCTGTTAGTTTTATAGGAAACAAATTCTCAAATCACATAGAAATATGGTGTTTCTTTTAATATTAGTATGAAATATTTTGAATGTTGCCAAGTTTGTAAAATACATATCTGCAAGTTTCTATTGCATCTACCATTTTCATTGCTCTTGAAATGCTTACAAAAAATTATCAAATATATTTGTAGGACAAAATGCAACTGATTTAGGCATTAAAAAAAACAGAGTTGAGAAGTAAATTTTTGGTCATGAAGTCACTTTTCTGCAACAGCAACCATTCCTTTGCATACTTCATACTTGTCAATAATTGTTTGTTGTTTTTTTCTTTCTTGCCTTTAGTGTAGGATTTCCCCAAAACCTTACATCTGTAAAGATCCTGATTTCAAACGTGAACTTAGAGATTTTATATCAGTTTCTCCTTTGACCACCACTGTTTTCTTAGAAAAAAATAGCTTTTCCCCCAGTGTATTTCACAACATGAATGTTTATTAAGGACAATCATCTCAGTGTTTATTCTTTTCAAAAGGCTTATTATCTTCTCTCATAAAATAGACTCACTTATTAGTCTTCTTCAAGTTTCAGTTTATTTTTATTTTAAACAGATGACTAGTCATTGTAACTCGTTCTGACTTAGTCTCAGCACTAAATTGTGAAATGACTTGAGTGTTCTCTGCTGTTACTGGAAGTATCTCTGTACTTTTTTTTTTTTAATAGTTACATCATGTAAAGGGTGGGTCATCATACAATGATCCCTTAATGTGATTGCTAATGTTTACTTTCCAGGTGTCTCCTGATGAGGTTTTTCTGCCTAACAACAGAGGTTCCTGGGACCTTGAATTTTGTACCACTTTCATGTAATTTCTATTTTCCAACTGTTTAGTATTATAAAGTTCTTTCTGTATGAAATCCTAGATGTTGCCTCACAAATTTTAAAAGCAAATATATTAGTGCTAGAAACCTGATCACATAAAATTTTGGTAAGAACAAAGAATACAATTTAGATTAAAATCCAAGGGTTTAGCATTAGTTTAACTAAAACCTTATTGGCTAATCAAGGAATTATTAACCTATTTAGAAGGATGATAATGCCTCTACTCCAAGCTATCCAATGAGATATAACTTATTTAGTTATATCAAATTTTCAGAAATGCCAAGAGACTTTCTAGAATTTACACCAGTCTTCATTGTTATTCTGACCTTCACACTGTCTTTGTGTGTTTCAATTCTTTAGAGAGAAAACGGGAGGTTACAGTGCCTTGTATCTCATGTTCCTTTCTGAGAGTAGTCTTTTGTTAACCTTAATGGTTTCTCTCTCCTCATGCAAGGTCTGCCCGAGTTTTTTTCTGCTTATTAGCATTGACTCTTATGTGCTCTTTCTACATGGTTTTAAACTTTCCTGTTATGTCCAAACTTACTGTATTTTATATATGTTGAAGACGTGTCCTGTTCTTTCTTTGTTATTAGTTAAACTAGTTTTAACCAGCTCCAAGGGCTCTGTTCCTTAATTGTCCAGTAATTGCCCAACCACCTGCACACTTGCTGCCTTTGTCCTTTTCTCACATTCATAGTTTTGGGGGACCTGTGTCTTTCACAGGCCTCCTTTGCATTGGACCATCATTTACAATCTTAGTCTTAGAAGGCATTAAATGTATTTGGTTAAACAGAATGTGGGATTTCTGTTTGATTGGTTTTGTTTGCTTCTTTGTTTCTGTTTTATCATGAAGCAAGTTGCCTTCTGGACAGTGTTTAAGCGTGAGGCAACATCTCAGGAAAAAAAAAAACAGCAAAAAACCCAGCCAAGTGATTGGGAAAAATCATTGCATCATTCACAAAGATTGGCCTTCTTAGTTAAGAAGGGATAAAAAAGGAAACAAGATTGCTGGTCTAATCTGGGATGATTGATTTTTAAACATCTTTTTTTTTTTTCGTTTGCATCCCTTTTGACTAAAAGTGTGTGACATCAGTGACTGTTGACTCCTTTTTTTCAATATCTGACTCTCATATATGGTCACAGAAAAATCAATGGAAATTGATGTTGTGCTGAAGAAAAGATGCTCCCTGCATATTCTATTCTGAGTCTTGGGGATTTAAAAAGTATACTTTATGGTACTTATTAACATCTTCTCTGAAGCTCTGCAACCATGTGATATGTTTTATTCCTACTTTCATTTTTTGGCTCCTCTCTATCACTTGAATCATGAGTTTTCATGGTCTTTGAATCCTTTGAACTATCTATTCTATATCTTGATTTTATTGCTTGCTCACCACTATTCTGGATTCATACATAGGAAATGAAGTCAGCAAATGGCCATAAAGCAATCTTTCTCAGAAATACTGGATTACATTAAAGCAGATTAGATTAAAATAGACATTTCATACATTTCTTGTCACTAAAATTCTTTATTAGAATTAGATGAGTCTGCTGATTACATGGAATACTCTTATAACAATCTTAAAAAATATGTGGCAGATTCATTACTCAATAATTTCCAAAAATTACCTGATTGATTATAAGAGTGACAAAATTTATTGACATGACTTGACAGCAGGATAGGGAAAAAAAGAAATCACCGCTTGCAAATTTTATAAGACAAAAAGACCAACCAGGTACCCAATTCCTATTGAAAGTAAATGGCAATTGTAAGCATAAAATTGCTTATACGTCTAAGAATTTCTTTCATAAAGAAGTTTGCCTCCAGTGATCAATCTTCACAAGTGTTTAATGTAAAGGAACTATTTTTATCTTAATGAAATATGGATATAATACCGTGCCTTGGTGCTTCCTTGCATGTTGACAATATTGAGTAATGATACTCAAGCCCTCTCATCCGTTATTACAAGACCTAATACAAATTCTTGGGAGATACTACAAAACTAGATTGAGGGAACATAATCTATTTGTGTCCTGTAGCTTTTCATTCCTAAATAAAGTAATAGTAGACACTAGCAGATGAAGATAATAGAATGCTTCTTCCATTGCACACTAATTTTCCACAGATGCAAATAATCACAGTATTTTAGACACTGAGGAATTATGAACATTAAGTAACAAAATTATATTTAATGTATGAAAAAGGATTTTAAAGGTTTGATGTTTTGTTTCACAAACCAGTTTATATTTTGCTAGCATCTTCAAAGTAATATGTTGAATAAATTTCTCATAATAAGCCTGGACACTCACTAAGGAAATTTCATATGAAAGGTCTTTCCCCCCTTATATTGCATACAATAAAAATATGGTAGTAGGAAAAAAGGTGTCTGACAGGAATGTCATTCATTACTGGTATGACTTGCTGGTTCCTAACACAAAATGTAATTGCTCAAGAGCAGTCTATCCTTTCAAACATCATTATTTTCTATGTATTGTATTATTGTAGCAAAGTCACTGCAGAGAGGGAAACACACTTGTGCAAGCTAGTAATGCCTAGGACCACCTAGCATGGGTCAAATATTGAGCTTATTCCTTGTTTCTCTTTAAAAAGCATGGTAGTAGTCGTATCACCTTTCCATTCATCAGCTTCGTGATGATAGTGATCATGAAGGACATGAAAGACGTAGACTTACTTTGTTCTTGAATTCAAGGACCTGAGATTCCACTTCCACTGAGATTAACTAATTATTAGTCTGAAGATTATCCAGGAGAGAGATATCCTCTCAATTCCTTCTGTCAAAGATGCTCCACTATGCATAAGATGATTAAATATTAACTAGGCATATGTAAGCCTGATTTTATGACTTGGTGGCTAGAGTACTCTTCCAAAATGGAAGAGAAGTATAACCTCTTGGAATTCTAATCAGCTTAGTGTTGTAATTAAGTACTGGAGAAGGGGGGGATAGAGAAGCAAATAAAAACAAAAATAAAAACAGAAACTAAACCAGAGGAGAATATATCTCTTCTAATTTCAAGGTACCTGCAGTATTCACATCTTCCAGGATTAGCCTCTACTACTGGCTATCAAATACATTGGTTTTCTGCATCCTTTATGATATCTGGCAACTGTCTTGTAGCATCTTGGGTTTCTCCAGAGTATGTAAAATGACACTAGTCTCCAAAGTTAAGGCAAGTGAACAAAGCTTCTAAGAAACAACTGAGCCAACTGAGGTTTCTGAGTTACTTGTCTCAGCATAAAATATGCTTGGCCAGCTGAAGAGTTTTTATATTTCCTAAAGGCTTTGTATGATTGCCCTACTGTAAGTGTCAAGCACTAATTAAAATGACCTGGAGTATCTGAGACATCTCCTTGGCACTGGCAGATATGTTGCAGACTGTATGGAAACCTTTGGTCCTTGTGTCCAGCTTACATGGCAAGGCATTGGTAGTGAGAGGGCTGCAAAAGCAACTATTGTGAGAGCTTCGCACTGCCATGTTTGACAGAGACAGTTCCAGCTAGCTCCAAGAGGGATCCAGAGCTGAGACTATCAATGACATCGATATTGGTTCTGTGATAACATAAATAAGAAGGCATTTAAAACACTGCACAACAGCAAACTGTGAGAAAGGAGTGAACAAATATGAGGGAAACAGCTCCTGCACACACCAAGGTCAGTTAAGAAGAGGTAGGGAAGAGTGGAGCTCCCCCTGCAGCCCCTGGCAAAGCTCATGACTATGCAAGTTTTTTCCCTGCAGCCCATGATGGTCCATGGTGGAACAGATCTCCATCTGCAAACCAAGGAGGGCTCCATGATGGAACAGGTGGAAGGACCCTGAAGGAAGCTGCAGCCTGTGGAGAGGAGCACATGTAGGAGAAATTTTTCTGGCATGACTTGTGAGCTCCTGGGTCTTGCACTGGTTCAAGACTGCATTCTGGAGCAGGGACCCCATGCTGAAGCAAGAGAAGAGTGTGAGGAGTAAGGAACAAAAGAGACAATCTGTGATGAACTGAGGAAGTCTGTAACTCATTCCTCATCTCCCTGAACAGTTCAAAGGGGAAGAGGCAGAAGAATCCAGCATGAAGTTGAGACTAAAAAACTGTGAGGGGTTGGGATAATCTGTGTTTTTAGATTTGTTCTTACTTTCCTATTATTCTACTCTGTTCTTAATTGGCAGTAAAATAGTTTTCCCCTAGTTATATCTGTTTTGCCTGTGACAATAACTGCAGAGTGATCTCACTGTCCTTATCTATCCCATGAGCTTCTTGCTGTATTTTCACTACTGTCCGGTTGAGGAGGGGGAGAATTGGTGGCTAGTCAAGGCACCATACTACTCTACACTAACAGGTAGATAACAAGATTCATAGCCCAGGACATCTCAAATTATACTAAATTGCTGTTTGACAGCAATTACTAAGACTACGCGCTTGATAGGTACCACAGAACATATCAAAAACTGTTCAGTTCCTGAAGAAATAAGGAGATAGTCAACTAGCTGGAACCAGGTATTCCCCTGTGCATAGACATGTTAGATGCTGTGGGACCCTGAGAAGACCACTGAACCCCCCAGCAACCCCTAAATGGAGGTGGCTTTATTTCAGGCTGTGGAGTGATGCAGATAAGTAATACAATACTGACACTGAGTAACAGGCTGCAGTCTTTGTATGGCTTCTGGAAGGCCTTAGGAATGAGACTTGTCAGACTTTTTTTGCCTCAAATTGTTTCAAAACCCAAGAACTTCATTTTTACGCAGCTCATTTTTAACTTCTTAGCTATGGTCAATCTGCTTGGAGTTTTCTGTTTGTTTGGTTGTTTTTTGATTTTTTTTTTTTGTTTTGTTTATGTTTTTATGACAGAACCATAGTTTTATGTCCATGTGGTGGTGTAGTAGAGAGAAATTCAGGTCTATTAGGACAGCAGGAGCCTTGAAAAAAAGGAACAGAGAACACCTTAAAGGAGGAGTAGATGCAAGCCATGACAATGCCAGAGGCAAAGACTAGGAGTGGAGGTATAATGTCTTTAAACAGCTCACAAAGAGTCAGTAAAATAATATCATTTCTAGAGTTGGATGAAACACATTTCAGGGATAATCAAGAGAACAAAGAACTGCTGCCTACTATAAAACTTTTTCCCCCTAAAACAATACTAGTTTTATCTTTTCTGTTTGTTTTCTTGTTGTTGTTGTTGTTCTGAAACAATTTAATCGTAAGTAATAATATGTGTTTGGATGAACTATAAGGATTTCAATCACACAAAACATATGTTCTTGGGTTTTTTTCCTGCTTATCCACAAGATTTTCAGTGTAAGCAGCTGATAGTTTGAACAAAACCAGTGGTGACTCATGAGCTGTCAACTGGCAGATAAAAGCCAAAAAAACACCCTAAGCTATCACATATGCCTTTAAAATTTCATACTTGTGAGCAAATAAGTCAAAGCTCTTTTGACTTTAACGTAATCTTACCTCTAGACAGATAGCTAAGGTATACACTGTTTTCAGATACTTGCCATGATTCATTCTGTGTTATCACTGTCAAGAAAAAGAGCCAAAGTAATACCAGTTCTAATAGTGCTAGTGTTTACTTATTTATCCTGTTTTCTCTTATACAAAGTAGTTCAAAATACTAAAGTCACTAGTAATGTAATTGCTATTTGTATGATTTGGAGAAGGCATGTCAATTATGGAGATCAATGAGCAATTTGTGATAAATTGATCGCCATGGTATCCCTGAAAATTGAATAAGAGTAAATAATTTTTCCAATTGATTAGATCTTTAGATGCAGATGCTTGGCAGTGGTGGAAAGCTGCATACATTAGGAAGGGTGTTTGTAGGAGTAACATCAATAAATTCATACATATGTATGTATATATATATATATATAAACTTCTGCTTTCTCACCTTCTTTCACATCCTTCTATCTATAATCTCCTCCACAAGACAGCACCCAAGTCAACAACCAAAGTCAGGTTAATGGACTCAATGAAAATGCTGGACCTACCACTTTAATTGTTGCAGCTTTTACTGCAACAGAGTGTGTTCATTACAATGATTCATTATGACTGTGGCATAAGATTTCAAAATTAATGCAACACACTGCCCTGATATAACTGACTGGACACCCTTTTGCCCCATATCTATTCTGTAGAATAGATTTTGTTGTTCTACAAATGGAAATTATTATAAGTAATAAGCTCTTATAAAATCAAGACTTTCATCTTTTCAGGAGTGCCTAATTCCCATTTGCTACCAAAAAGAAAACAAACAAACAAACAAACAAAAAAACCTGAATGTTTTAAGAAAGTCTGAGAGTGTTACAGTTTCAAAGTTTTAAAAAGAAACTGTACTCAAATATTCATCCTCAAGGATGTTGCATACATTCATTTTCTTATAAAATTACTAAGATTTTTCTTTCACAAAAGAATCTTCCAAACAACAATAAAAAAGCCCTACTAACACACAAAAAACCCCAAACCACACTAAAAAGACATTGAAGCCCAGAGAAATTGAAAAGCAAAGTGTGAATAGAGTGCTCTGTATGTAAATAATCCATTCAAATCTTACTACAATATCTTCCACCTGATAGGTACATTTTGTAGATTTTGGTTTAGATGTGGGTTCAGGTTTTGTTAAGAAGATCTCTAGAAAATACCCCTCTCATCTCAATATTTTTATATGATATAAAGACTTGAAGTACTTCTATTAATCTCACCAGGACAAGAATCTATCAAGGCTGTACAAAGTACTGGTTTTCTATTCAGCCCAAAGAAACATGTTTATTTTTATTATTTTGCGTGTTATGCATGGGATCATAAAACCCAACACAATAATAATTGTTAATTTGCAACTAGCAGAATGAAACTGTTTAGTACAACAAATTTGATGACAATCAAGATGTAGAAGTACCAGAATCTATTATGTGTATATATAACATATTATATATATATCATGTTATTATAATTGCGTTTGATTTGAAAATGTCTTTATCATGAAGGTAACCCTGATAATCTTTGTTGAGCATTTTCATGCAGGAAATTCTTTGTCTCTTTCAAAATGAAAATGAAGAACAATTGAAGAATATAAATGAATTTTGAGAGTTACAAAATACAATGAAATGGAAAACAAAAGTTTATAGAATTGCCATGGTGCATAAATATATGAAATATTTCTTGGTTTTTGTTATGAGCATAAGACTGTCCTTAAAAGTCATATTGTGCACATTCTTCTGTCCATAATTTTTCTTCTGGCTTGCTTTTTAATTTTTTTTCTTCCAGGAAATGGTTCAAGACTACTTTTTCATGATTTTGACAACTGATATTAACATTGATGTATAGATAACATTACAACATAATTTAACAATAAAAAAACCCACATTCATTTTGCAGTGTTTCCTAATATTCAGTTTTGTGGGCACAATAATTTTGGAAATTTCAGGACAGGTACTTTACTAAGGAGGTAATTTTCCTCATCATTAACATTTTTGGTTGCCATAACTCCACTACTTCAAAGTACTTTTAATAACAGAAAACTAGAGTGAACAACCTTCATGTGGAGAAAGCAAAAGTTTATCTCTAAAAAACATAAATCACATTGTTGTGCTTTTGAACGTCAAGATGTTTTCCATACAGGTTATCGTGGCTTAACATAAAAGCATCCTCCCTTTTCATGTAAGATGAGCCTAATTATGATAAATAAAGTCAACACAGTTAGGGTCTGAAGACTGCTGTGAAGCACACTGACTTACACACACCAACTGAAGAGCCCCACTTGCTCTTGGCCTTATGGATATCTGCCACTTCGCTGCCTTGTGACTCGCTGCACTCGTGCATCCATTCCTGGCACCTGCTCACACTGTCAGGTTATTTATGAGCCTACACAAAGTTTAAAGATCATTATGTGCACTTAATTGTATATAAAGCCTAATTCTAACAAGAAGGTTTTAGAAAAGAAATTTTTCATTGTCTAAGTGGGACAGACACAGAATTTAATTCTGTCCCAGGAAGATTCTGAGGTTAAAGTATGACATTTTTATGCCTAGAAAAGCTATGTAAGGTTATTTTTAGTTCTTTTTATGACTCCCTCTGAGTCTTGTATGGCTTGACTGAAGATAACTAAGAGAGCCTGGATTTTCAAGTGGAAGGGTACAAAATTAGTCCCAATACTGTTTTTTAATTCTCTAACATAATTATTATGATTCAACATTTGAATTGTGGTTATCTGTAGAGTCCCTGGCCAGGGATTAGGCTGAACACATTTTAAGAAAAGACAGTCTTTCTTCCCCCAGTGACTAAAACATATTTTGCTTGCATTTAAGATGACCAATATAAATAGTTTTTAATTTAGCAGTGTGTTAACAGTCTTATCACTCAGATTCATATAGATCCTTTTATGGTATCGAATTGAAAAACACAGCTTACAGCTAAAGATGAGAAGCTGCATTTGGTTACTTTTCATTTTCTCAGTGGTCTGTCTTCTTTGCTGTGGTGCATTTCATCACATCGTGGACAAAAGAGTAGAGTCAGGTTTCAAATTTCATGTTACTTCTCCAAATTGGTCATTATGCACTAACTACGTCATGGTTTGACATTATGCCCTGCAGTGGATCTGTTGGAGAAGGCTGGAATTGGCTCTGTTCAGTACCAGACAGCCCCATACTCCCCTCACAGCAGCCAAACCCTTGCCATTTTTACTCAATGCAGGTAACACATTGATGATTTCTTTCTGTAAATTATCCAAAACCATGAAAACTACCCATACACCATTGGCTCCTTGAAGTATTGTTCAGTTGGTCCAGACAGTTTTCCCTTCACCTAGCAATGCTGTCTGCTCAGTCATCTGTCTACTTGGTTTTAGTCTCTGACTTTCCATCCTACTTCCCTTTCTCTTGAAGGTATCTTCAGTGCCTCTTTGCCTTCAGAAAAGAGAGAAAAATGGTGGAGATTATCAGCAAGGACAGGGAAGCCATGCACATTATTAAAGAATGAAACATGGTACTAAACTTCCTTGAGCACTGAATTTGGATCGTCTGTTGTACTGGTTGCAACAGCAAGCATATGGGAAAATATATTTAAAAAAGGGTAAAGTGTTATATAGCAGTGAGTTTCTTAAGAGGAAAAAAAAAAAAAGAGAAATGACCCTGCAAACCTTAAGGTCAGTGAGGGAGCAGAGGAGATACTACAGGTGCCAAAGCAGAGTATCCTCTGCAGCCCACGAAGGAGAACTGATAATCATTAAAGTTAGAAAAGACCTCTATGATCAAGTCCAACATAAAGGCAACACTGTCAGATCCACCATTAAACCATGTCCACAAACACCACATCTATAAATGTTTAATCACTTCCACAGATGGTAATTCCACTACTTCCCTGTGTAGCCTATTTCAATACTTGACCATCTTTTCTGTGAAGAAACTTTTTCCTAATGTCCAATCTCAACTTCCCCTGGCACAACCTGGCTTCTTCAGTCTCACAGAATCACAGAGTCATTAAGGTTAGAAAAGACCTCCAAGATCACTGAGTCCAAACTTTGGCCAAACATTATCTCATCAACTACATCATGGCACTAAGTGCCACTTCCAGGCATTTCTTAAATACCTTGGGGATGGTGATTCCATTACCTCTCTGGGCAATCCATTCCAATGCTTGACTACACCTTCAGTGAAGAAATTCTTCTTGCTGACCTACATGAACCTTCCCAGTACATCTTGAGGTTATGATAAGGTCACTCCTGAGCCTTTTTTTCACCAGGCTAAACTACCCCAGCTCCCTCAGCTGATCCTTACAGGACTTGTGCTCCAGACTCTTCACCAGCTTCATTGTCCTTCTCTGGACAAGCCCCAGCACCTCAATGCTGCTGTTCAGAAATGAACACAGGACTGGAGGTCTCACCTCACTAGTGCAGAGTACAGAGGAATTACAATATAAAGTTTCCAACTGTAAAAAATGCTTTTGGAAAAGAATCTTCTAATTAAATTGTATTCAGAATTTCCTATTAGATATTTTTTCTTGAAATGGAGTACCATAAACCTCTTCTGTCTTATTTAAAATGTGATGATTAAACATTATGGAAATATGCTTACTGCTATGCACAACTACCAACTATATTTGTCCTTTTTTATGCTTTTACCTTTACTTCCTTTTCAGCTATTTCATTTAAAGCCTATTAATTTCCTTTTTATTTTATATGTTACTTGATTCCCTTATTCTTTTTAAAGATTTTTTACCTCTGTCTACACACGTTCTCTGTCCTCTCACTCTAGCTCAACTTGTAGCACTGTAGGTTTTGCTTCTTCATTCAATTATTCATCCCTTTCCTTTCCTTTTTCCCCCCAATTCCCACCAGCATTTCTCACCTTCTTCTCAACACTTTGTACTTATCCTTTGATCCTTTTACTACAAATATCTTGACTGCCCTTCTATTTTTCTACTTTTTTCTTCTTTCTCACTTCTGTTTGCAATTGTATCACCGTCTTTCCACTTGTCCCATCTTATAATTCTGTCTTCTCATTTTCTTTCTTTTTTTTTTAATTATTCATTTTGTGTAGCCAAGAATTGATGACATGAAAGTATTAAAGCTGAAGTGCATTGGATTTTAGGGGGCTTTTTGCAACCATCTGCTTTTCTGATAATTAACATGAAACTCTTTCCATCAGCTTTCTCAGTTCTATTTCATCTCTGAATTTAGTCTTTCTGTGGACTGGGTGAAAAGTAATTTAGATCTCTCTCTTCCTTTTTCACAACAAAAAGGGAGGGAGGGAAGAAGGGAGGAAGGGAAAAAAGGATAGTGCTGAGAGCTTCATACTCTTATTTCAATGTAAGGAAACAGATTATTAACCTGGTAGAATTTAGGTATCCATAATGAAAGTAAAGTAAATCTCTCTCCTCACAATATAAATTTCATTCTTTTTATAATTTTATATTTTTTGAGAAAAAAACATTTGATAGAGTACCATATAAACTGCCCTGTTCTTGTGTTCTTTTATTCATTTTTAGCAGCTTGTAACTAATCTTTTTTGTGGATGTAAAATAAAGAGGAGTTGCTTAGGGAGCAGTTCTGGAGGGTGAACATTTTTTTTTCCTACATGTATGTGTGCATGCCTTTAAGAGAGTCAAATGAAGAGAAATACATAGGAAGAGCAGAAAGACAGATAAGGGTGTAAAACTTATATGAAACTGGTTCCCTAATACATAGGTTATAACATAGTCTATATTTTACAAAATTTTATTATCTGTAATTTGCTCCAATCCCTCATGCCAACTATAATCAAGTTTTATTTTATATTATAAAATACATAATCAAGTATATATTGATAAGAATGAAGTTATACAACTTGAAGTGGTTGATCTGCCTTATGGATTGTACATTAGTAGCTATGAAAAACTGTAGAAGGTACTATGTGTAGAACTGAATAGCCAAAAAAAATTAATTTCATGTAGTGATTAAACAGACTTTTTATTGGAACTTGCTTATGATTACTTAAAAGTTCCTTGTTTGTTTGTCATTTCTTTAACTTCCAGCTGTCTGATTTCTATTTAAAAGAGCAATTGCCAATAATAGTACCCCAGAACAAGGTGGTTTAAAATATCAAAACAGATTGAAGGGAAATCACATCAGGCATGGTCTAGGAAAGCATCTTATAGCTGGATATCCAACTGTCCCTGAGAAATAGAGGAGATTTTCTCTGTTGCCTTGATGCTTCTGTAGCTTCTTGCTTCCCAAGAATGCAAAAACTATAAAATACATAACTAAGCTCTGTGGCTTTCTAGGCATTACTTTTATAGGAATGCATATAAATTGCATATAGGAAAGATTAAAAAGAAATCACAGATGTATAGATAAATAAAATAATTTAAAACTATTACATAGGATCTAATCCTACAAAACTAAAACTTCCAAAGAACTAGGAGCTGTATTATTTTCTGCCTTTTATTCTGAACACTTCTGTGCCACAGTGACAAGGAGCAAAAACCTATTAAATCAAAAAAAGCAGCATTCTGAATGAACTTTACACCCTCTTTGCCTAAATTAAAATGAATTAAGTTGTGAGCAGTGATGAAAAAGACTTTATTACTTTACTCCTTTTCATATTTTTCATAAAGGAACAATGAAATCATAAGTTACATAACCATTTACAGAAACTACAAGTGACCCAATAAGCTGATGGTTAAGTAAATGTGGTAGATCCCCCATATTACTGCTTCATAAAAGTCAAAGCAATAGCAATAATAATGTAATATGATATTAAAAAGTAGCAGGGATTAGTTCCCTTAGACTTTCCCTGTGTTCTGGTGCACTTGGCTTTTCATTTTCTTGTCTTTACTGCAGGGCTATTTGTCCTTGAAAGCCTTCTTCCCGAATATAAAGGAAGTCCTTATCTAATCAACACTAGACTTGGAAATTTTCCAAAATGAGTGTTGCTTGCAGCACGCTTGAGAGCAGATTTCCTTACTACACTATTTTGGCTCTGGCATATTACTGGTAGTGTTGTGGAAAAAAACTGGTTTATCAACTACACAGGGCACCCAAAATGTGGCAGTCCTTATGAACTCCTCTACTACACCCCAATGACTGGATTCAAGAATAATTTCACTTGGAATTGTCCTAGCAGATATTCATGGCACCCTGTATTGCAATTGAGTTTATCACAATTACTCTTTCTATACTATATATATCGCAAATACTCTTTCTATACTATATACTTCAGTTGTTATTTGCCCAGGTCACTTTACCCCCCACTTCCTGAAGCCAGAACAGTCAAGAGTAAAATTGGTGAATAAGCAGTGCTGTTGCTGGAACTGATATTCTCATTGATGCATCTGCAACAAACCAACAGGTTTTGCAAACCCAGGCAACATTTCTGTGTTGAAAAGTGTGTGCAACTGTGGGATTAACTTTTTAGTCGTAGAACCGCAGTGCTAGCACTCCCCGTGGGGAAGGTGAATCACTCAGATTCAGAGGGATCATTCAGAAGTCCATTGCTTCCAGTCTCTGTGCACTGACCAACCTCTTCTCTGACAACACATTAGAAAAAGTAGTTCAGAGCATTCAAGGTATTTGTACTGTGTTGGGATTGCACTGTGCTCCCTTGCAGAACCCTGTTCAACCCTTCCTACTCTTTCTGACCCATTTCTCAATGCATCATCTCTAACCTCACCCCAGCTGTGTCTGAACACCAGCAACAGACGCATTCATGGTGTAGATCTAATATTTTTGAACAACTGATCATTTATTATGTTTCCTTCCATAAAGAAGTAATTTTTTTTATAAACCAGAACTACTTCTTTCCAGGCAGCTGTAATCTGCAATTAGCAAACAAGCATTTCCCTGGAGGTCTTGAGGGGAAAAAATTATGAGGAAGCTCCCTAACTGGTACCTATATCACTACCTGCTCCTCTACCCACTTCTTCCTTCTTGAGAGGCAAACCTCGCCAAGACAAAACCAGAAAAGACTGATTATTCAAATATTCAAATCTTTACTTATAACTGCTGAGGTTTACCCCAGAGAGCAACTCTGCATCACACAGTCACTCACTCACTCACTCACTCACTCACTCACTCACTCACTCACTCACTCACTCACTCACTCACTCACTCACTCACATTCTCACTCCACCCATGGTGAGATGAGGAAGACAACCAGAAAAATAAGAAAACTCGTGGGTTGAGATATGAACATTTTGATAATTTAGGTAAAATACAATAACAATAAAAATAATTGTGATGATAGTAAAAATTGTAATGAAAATAAAAATAAACAAAAAATATAAATAAAAGCCAAGATAAAAAAGGGATACAAATAGAAAACAATTGCTGACCACCAACAAATTGATGCCCAGACATGTTGTGGAACAGCAGCCCCACAACAAATTTTCCCTGGTCTGTATGCTAAGCAGGCAATATTGTTATGGAATATTCCTTAGGTGTTTTTGGTTCAGCTGTCCTGGTTGTGTCCTCTTCCAGTTTCTTGTGCACTTCCAGGCCTCCTGCTAGCAGGGCAGAGTGAGAAGCTGTAACGTCCTTGACTTAGGGCAAGCACTGCTCAACCACAACTAAAATATCGATGTGTTATCAACATAATTCACATCCTAAATACAAAACACAGTGCAATAACAGATGCTAGGAAGAAAATTAATTATCCCAGAAAAAAACAGGGTAGTATTATAGGTCCCATGCATGAGGATGGCTCATAAACTGTTGTATACCACACAAATTCCCTTCATATATTTACCTTGTAAAGGCAGTCCCCCAGGGTGATATGACAGATCAGAATCATGGGAAACAGGGACAGAAGTTGTTTTGGGAGTAAGTAACTTATTTTTTAGCTAGAGAAGTTCTTATTTCAGTAAGTCTTTTGCAGGTCCACTCTGTAAATAATTCTTAGAAGTTTTTCTTTTTTTTATTTTAGAAATACTTGCTTTCATCTTTTGTTATTGTTTTTGAAAGAAAAATTCAGGTTGATCAAATAAATTGAAATTTTCTAGGAAAAAAAATGGTGTAGTAATTTGTTTACATTCAGAAACTTATGTGTGAGAAATTCTGTTGAAAATTCATTCAAAATTTAAATATTCTTAGAGAATACTGTTCTGTGTTACTAATTTATCCCCAGTTCAGTACCTAATTACCTTTAATATTCTGACACGTGTCCACAGAAATTTTGGAACTACTGTTCATTTTAATGCTTTATTTTGATTATTTTCATATGGAAATATCTGTGTTGTTCCAGAAATGCATAGTCTAATTTTTTCTTACTGTTCACATTACTTTTCTTTTACTCCTAGCATGTAGGAGCAGAAGCAAAACATATGATGTTTCCTAGCATTATGTATTTCCTAGGTACTTTGGAAAGAAAAGTAAACATACTGAATTCTAGTCTTACTGATTATGGGAGAAAAATCCTATAAAATATTCTTTCCACAACCAATTTCTCAATAACCCCAGTCAACACCTTCCAAAAATTTAATCTGGAGACACAGCTATGCTCAAAATATTGCTACAGTTCGAAGTGAAAATGCAGCTTAAATAGAACCATGAATTTTTGTTATCTGCTTTATTGTTTTAGAAGCATAGTATACCAAACTGTCTCATTAATACAGAAAATAAATTATTATACAAAAAAATTTTTCATCATGATTATCCTTTTTCCTGTGTTATGTTTACCCTTTCTCTGGATCCTAAAGCTGGCTCTCTAGCCTGCCTCAAGCAGGGTGTGGTTGCTGACAAATTTACCCCACTTCGAGGTCTCCCCTTGAAGTGCTGTAATATGACACGATGTTCTCAAGGTTGGATAAGGGTTTGTTCTGTCCTCTTCAGGGGTAACATTATCTGGGATTTATTTTCACATTTAATTTTGTATCACTCTCATTCCTTCTCATTCATTCCTAGCTGAAGTTTAGAAGCTGTTCAACAGCTTCTTCCAGCCTCATCGGCCACAAAAGTCTCTTGGGTTTTGCACAGAGACAATTTTATGTGTGAGACTTAATCAAACGTGTTCCAAGGGCTACTCTGATAGACTTTCACTGACCATTTTGAAAATGCACACAAACTTGCAGACATATTTATTTTGGCAATGGAAATCAACTCTAATACTCAGATATCAGCAGACATACAGCATGCATTTCCGGGTGTCAGATTATTCTAGAAAACTTATAGGAACTCTTTTTAGTGGTAGTGATGGGGAGTAATATTTCCTTTCTTTGCCCTTCTAATTTTAAGTTAAAAAAAAAAAAGTTTTGATATAGGAATGACTTTGAGTTCAAGCAATCAAGGTTTTTAGTTTTTCAATTCAAGCTGTTATTTGCCCAGCACCAAGAGGGGATGTTGGATGGAAGCCATTTCTTTCTTGTAACAGTCATGAGTCAGCAATAAGGCTGATCTTTTTTCCATCATCCATGGTAAATTATGCTATGGTTTCCAAGAGATCTTTCCTAGCTTCTGGGAACTGCTAAGATTGCTCCAAGTCTTTTTCACAATGATTGCTCTTTATATAGGGTAGGATATGTAGTGACAGCAGGAAGACTGAAAGCACATCCTGAGTGTCTGTACTCATTTTTTAAAAGAAGACTTTTAGGCTTCTCAGATGCATGAAAAGTTGATCAAAACCATAGACTTTAGATTCTTTATCTTAAAATTCAAAGAAAAACAAAAATGATTGAATGGTTGTCATGGAGGAAATATGTAGCAAAATTAATAAGTTGTACAAATATGTGGTTTTCCCCTCATAAAATATGTGGCTGTGTTCCAAGTTAAATTAACCACCCCATTCACTCTGAGACAATAATATAATTACTGTAGACTGTCTGAATTTGCTTAGGGATTGCCTTCAGCCACTATCCAGATTTCTGAGTGATATAATGTGTGCTGTTCGTGGTGTGAATGTTAGTATCCACCTAAAGAAATCTGTTGATCAGACTTGCAGATACCTTGCAAATTTTGGTAACAAATGATCTTGCTTATGCTGCTTTCCCAGTACATGTTCTGGCTGCCCCAGCTTGGTTGCAAGGTTTAGTTTTTAAACAAGAAGTAAGAGCCTCTCTAGTAATTTGCTACACTCCATAACACATTGTTTGGCATCTGTTACCTTCCCACATTATTAAAGCAGGTTGTTGTACATTACCCCAGCTTAAATAAATATGTCACATTACAAAGAAAAATGTGTACTTAGATTGAAACAGTAAAGCTATGTTTGCTATAGAATTACAAAATATAGTCCTTAAGTGTTGTGGGAAAAAAGCATCCACATAGTAGGGCCACTCTGGGGATGAATACAACTCTTTCCTTACATTATCATCATCATGTGAAAGTAATGAAGGCATTCTTGAGGGACCTCATTGGAAGTGATATTTTTTTCTCTCAGTGCTAGTGTGAGTAACTTGAAAACTACGTTATAAAACAGAGACTCAACCCTTTCATATACATTTTGGGTTAAAGCAATCCAGAAAGCAGGAACAGCTGTGACTTTAATCACATAAGAAATAAACCCTTCCATTATACCGCGCTGAATGCAGAGGCAGAATGCAATAACTAAGCACCAAAAGGCAAGAGGCAATCAGTGGGATATTTATTTCCTTTTATTGTTAGATTATATTCTGATTTCTGTTCAAGTAATGTTCATTTGTTAAAAATCATTATTGACTTAGATGAGATTCATCAGCAAAATTCAGTGAGTATTTTAAGGCATTTAAAGGTTAATGTCTTATTTTTCAAGAGATTTTTGAAACCTATCTTGTCTTTTAGCACTTTACACATTAATTTAGTAATTTTCCATATGCAAATTTGCATTTTGTCAGTTATAATATATGAGCAGAAAAATTGCTTAGGTCTATAGTAAGTTCTGCAGATTTCCTAATCTCCACAAACTTTTCATTTTAAAGTTATCCAAAGGGAAGTGAAATACTTACCTGTACCAAGCCCAAATAGAAAAATATTTTAATTTTTACAGATATGAAAGGCTTGCTACACTTAGTGATTGCTTATACATAAGTAAAAATTCTATTTTGAGGACCATAGTCATAAGTGACAAAATTTCTCTGTGTAAAACAGAAAAAAAATTAAAATACCTTTGAAATAACATAGCATAATGGAAGCTGATTTTGCGGGGAATTGAAAATTGAAATTGAAAATTGAAAAGGAAATAGTAGTGCTAGGAGGAAGCTTTATTTTATAACTCACCACAACATTTACCAACTTGCATTGCATTTTTTTTCTAGTACAGACCTCTAAAATACTTGGCTTCTGTAATTGCACATATGTCAAGCCTTAAAAGTTAGGAGAGGAAGGGATAGAGACAGGCAGAGGCATTCATCCCAACCAGCTTTAGATTGCTGTATCTGAGTTAGTTATCTTGGGCGTTTGATACAGATATGTTTTCTTCATAAATCTGTCTTCAATGCAATGGCAATATTAAAGTTAGGTACCTCAGGTTTGAACTAATTCTAAAGTATTTGCAGATGTCTTAATTAGGTGACCCAAACTGACTACTAAAGCAGTTATTTCTTTCCATTTATGGTAACTGAGCCCATTAAATCTAATTTTGGTAAATGCTAGGAAGAGATTTTCTTATGTAGTCCTTTATGTCTCAGTGCAAATTTCAAATTAGACATTTTACTGGAGAGTGAGATTAGAATGATAAGAAATCACACAAATGGATAAAATGTATTTGTCTTCAAAATACAAGTAAATGTCATCTCAGAACTTTTACATGAATTAAGCCTGTTCTGTTATGCAACAGAATTTAAATTTTAAGTAAGATGATGGACAAAATGATTTCTGGAAGTTTCTTCTGGCTGAGAAAGACTACCAAATGTTTTTAATGAGTTTTAGACCTTGCAGAATAATTGACGATGCCTATTTCAAATGTATGAATTAACAATAAAAGCTCAAAGTGGCTTAACCATTGACATACAGCAATGGCTTAAAAATAATCAGAAGATCCATCAACTAAAAAAGGTTCATGACATTTTCTCAGGCTTCACAGACTTTTGACAAGCTGCTGAAGGTTTCTGATCTATGACGGGTCTGCAAGACAAACTCTGGGCAGCTGTGCCAGGAGGAACAAATCAACAGAGTTTATGTTGTGAAAACCCTGGGAAGACTGGTTCTGACAAGGGTGAACTGAGTAATAGGTGTTTCAAGGAACAGAAGCCAATGATGTCTGAAAAAAGGAGGAGAGACTATAGTAGAGCACATAATGGGAGCACACATGCTTGGGTGAGAGTCACTGAATATGGTTTCAAACAGCTGAAGTATGCATGCCTGCTACTGAGCAAGAATTTCTTCCAGTGTTCTGAGCAACAAATACTTTTAGAGAATATTTTTACCTGATTTATCTTAGAACGAAAATAACTGCTCCCTACACTTAACTGTAAAACAGGTCTGGCATGAGTAATTTGTGTATGTTTGCCTTTCTTATATCTGTTTAATTTTGGCAACATTTTGGTCCAAGTCATCAGTTTCCTTGTTTACTAAAGTACGAAGAAAGAATTTCTATGAACATAACAAGACCAAGAAGACATATTTGAAGTAAACTTTAGCCATATATGATTTAGCAAGTCTTGTACATCAAAGAACATAATGTCCTCAGAAGACGTCCTTCAAAAATATTTATAGAGTACATAAATTTCACATATCAGCATAGCTGATGTCCAGACAGTTTTCTGATACTATTTTCAAAAACTTGGTGTGTACAGACTTCACTGGCCTCCAGATCTTGTTTCTTTCACTAACTTCTACCTCTTCAAGTAACATAAACAGTTGTCCTTTGTCCAATTCCTTGGATATTTGGCTTGCTTGAAAATTTGTATCTCTTTACATTCATCTTTCCATGTCCTTCTGGATTTGTGCTGACAGATGAATTACTTGCTTCAGTATTTAATGAAATTGTGAACTACATCAATCATAGTGTATAGTTCCCCTGTGTTCTTAGAGCTTTAGGTCATTCATGCATAGTAGCTATTTAATTGTCAATTTCCCATTAGTCTTAGCCCATCTCCAGAGTACTTTCAATTTTTACAGAGAGAAGAGAGTTAAACTCTAAGCGTAACACACACACACACACACATACAAAAAATGTAAAATATTCTAAATTATTTTAATAAGCTTTCCAGTAAGACTGATTACTTTTAGTGATTTTGTTGTTGCTCAAAAAGTGCTTTGTTAAGTATATGAAAATAAAGAAATATCTAGGACTTCTAGAATAAAGTTCAGAAATGGTTGAGAATGGACTGGGGAAAGGCTTTGGGGTGTTGGTGGATGTGAGACTCCACATGAGACAGCAGTGTGTGGTCATAGCCTAGAAAGCCAAACATGTCCTGGACTGCATAAAAAGGAATGCGGCCAGCAGAGTGAGGGAGGTGTAACCAGCCTATGTCCAACTCAAATTCTCAGCTCAAAAAAGACATGGACCTGTTGGAGCATGTAAAGAGGAGAGCAATGAGCAGGATTAGAGGGCTGGAACACCTCTGTTATGAAGACAGAGCGAGAGAATTGGGACTATTTAGCCTGTAAAAGAGGAGGATCCAGGGAGACATAATAGCAGCTTTCTAAGTACCTAAGGGGGCCTATAAAAAAGCTGGAGAGATTTCTAAGGGATGTCTCAGAGAGTAGGAGAGAGCAGAAAAGCAGTGCAGCTGGAATGTTCTCTTTCTTTTAAATTTCTTCAGTAAGTTTGAAGCAACGTAAGAGTTTTCATTAAAAACTACCATTCTGAAGTAAATTGAGTCAGACACAGAAAAAAAAGAATGATGAATGCCTTTTTACTGAAGAAGATATTTACTGAATGCCTATTTACTGAAGAAGAAATGGAAAAACTCTCTGTCCTTTCTACCTTTCAGTCACCAAAAATCTCTTGCAGCATCACAGGAGCCTCATGCTAGAAACAGCTGTCTTCCAAAAGATATGACTGACCCCAGCATTTTAAAGTCAGCAAGTCTTCACTGATCCCAAGTGAAATACACAGATTTATGAAAGATGAGATTTTTCAGATGTTAACCATTTCACCCAGGAAATGGTGAAAAATTTAGCAAACTCTAGTACACATGACAACTGCTCAGAATATTATTTTTGCTATGAATGTCTATGTAGAAGTTTAATCAAACTACTTTTAGTTTTCCAAGGAGTTTTCCTCTTCAAGCCTCTGTATGAAACACATGAAACAAACTGTTAATGGCATATCTATGACAGGATCTTAAGGCTCTTCGCCAGACTCCATAATTCAACTGACAAAACTGATCTTCCTTCTCTGTAGACAGCACTGTGACTATGAAGGATCAGATGTGAGGTTTTTCCCTCATAAAATATGAGGGAATAATCAGCCATATTTTTTTCCTGATATAAAAATGATGTACCAAGTTCAAGAGTATATTTAACATATAGGAACTAATTCAGTTAGGTAATAAGAAAATAATGAATCTGTTGATACTTTCAAGCCAGTTTACATGATGGAGGAAGGGAAACAGCTATATAGACGCTGTTATTCGCCATTCTTCCATATAGAAGTAGTGGAATATTTTAGACGTAAAGAATCTTGCTAAACTCGGGTATCTACAACATACAAATCTAGAGGTAGACTAGACCCTTTAAGGGGATATCTTCAAGATTAATGGAATGAAATAGGTACCCACAGTGGGCAGTTCATATATTCTAATTTAGAACACTCCTCAGGCTGAACACTGTTCCAAAAATGCCTGATTTTTCTCCACTAATTACAAAAAGAAATAACACCTAGAAATATGTACTAACGCTGGGTTATTTTTTAAAAAGACAGAATGTTCCCAATCTTGAGTTAAAAATTTTTCTTTGGGAAAAAGAATCCATAGTTCATAAATGAGGTTCCACTTCACTGTCAGTAACTAAGGGATAAAAAAAATTACAAATGATCATTCAAACTCATTGGTTAGAAAGAAATTCAATACATTTAATTTTAGATAGCAATTAAAGCAGAAGTAACTATGGCTAATTAAAGTATGCACAAAAGGAATCACATACTAAACTTTACAGTAACTCTACCCAGCTTACATTTCGATTTTTTAATCATACACTGAGGTATTTTTCAGAATAATTAAAACACAACATCACACTTGCTCTTCAGCCAAAACAAATTTTATTATGGCAGATTTATTAGTCTAGGAAGCTAGCTAGAAAGGTCTAGACTAATTCTATTAATATTCATAATTTACATTCTTGCTTTCTGTTACTATTTATAGTCTTTTTTTAAATTTACTAGCTTTCCTGTGAGGATAACCAGTAAGTAACCTCTCTGTAGTTTATTGAGCAAATGCTTCTCAGTTTCAGCTGAGGTATTACTTTCATTTTCTTATGGCTAGATTGAATTTTTTACACACATGTCATTTCACTGGAACAAGGAAACACCATTTGTTCCCATTTTTGGTATGTGACATAATGTCAGAGGCTTACCATAAAAATAAAAAATGGCTATCTGTCATCAACCTTTTCTCTCAAGTACTTATTCCATGTTTCATCTAAAGACAATTCTGCCACAAAAAATACTCTCCTTGTTACCATTCAGAGGCTGCCTATGTAAACAAACAGTTTTTCTTTGATTTTACAGTTCATGTAGAGCAAAACTGCAAAATTCCTGTGGAGAGGAGCTGATAGGCTTGCCTCTAAAGAATAGCATGCATCTAGCAGCATCTCTCTGATAGAGATGCTGGTTTAACTGTGTATGTTTAGCTATGTTTAAGACATCCTTCTGGGTGACTTTCCATAAATATTCCATCCTTTCCTATACCTAGATTTGACTTATCCTAGATAGCATCAGCTGAATGGACTTATATACCAGAAGATTTCATCTAAAGTGAGTAATATTCTCAGAAGTTGTCCCTGAACCATTTAAGTCCTTTATAAATGTGAACAGGATTTCTTCCCTTGTGAACTGCTGCTTTATTTAGGTACAGTGTCAGAATCCATATAATCTGAGTCACTGCAATTATAGTTGGATGATGATTCTTGGCATTGCATAAAAAAATTTCGAGCTTTGCTTGGAAAATTAAGATCCTAAATGTCTGATGTTTTGGAGAAAAGTCAAGATTCTTTCTTTTGTAAAATAGCCCTTGTTGTAGCTGGAATTAAAGAAAATGTTTATTAAGCTCCAGACATATGGCACAGATTAGAAAACTACTAGGAGGGAGCTCCAATTGGTAGGTTAATATTCTAGCATGATATATTAATCAATGTAAACCACATAGCTCAGTTGAAACCGCTGTTCCAAATTACCAATTTCATCTTCATCCAGCAGAGAAAATGCCAACCTTTCTCTCTGCAGTAAAATCTTCTTGTTATAACAATGAAGCAACTCCAGAGTTCCTGTTATTGTGAAACATCTGGTAAGCACAAGATGTAGCTCCTGTGAGATAATCACATACCTGTAAAATTAGAAGAACTTACTGAACTTTGTTGTATTTCATGTTTTGTAATACCCTTGAGTGTGGTAGGCTCATAATTCCGTAATCACTTTACCTCTGCACCAGAAATGAAACCACAGATGTTACACTTTGCTATAATGGCCGCCGCTTAACATAAATAAATGATCAGAATAACAGTATTGTTCATATATAAAATATGTACACCATAATAAATAGCATGGGACTAAAAGTTGCTGGGAACACACTAAAATAGGTGCAGAAGGCCTCATTACGGACATCATTAAAAATAGATCAAGAGATAGAAAAGTAATTGTGAAATTTGTTCTTTTTTTTAATGTTATTATTTTTTTCCATTAGAACATTTTCTTCTCAAAACAATATTGTGGTTTGGAAAAACTTTGTATCTGTAGGAAGAGTTTTTGGATCTTTTGGAAGAGACTTTTTCTTCAGCAACCTAGAAAAAATAAAAGAAAGTAAAAAAGATTGTTTTGTTAACACAGCTAAAAGAAATGGGTCTGTAACTAAAACAGATTCACCTAAATAAAATGAAAAAAAAAGAGGGGAATAAATTTTTAACCCTTTGTTTTTCTTTTGTTTTTCTATTACTTTTAAAACTAACTAAAAATGAAAAAGTATTTATTTTGACAAAATCATCTCATCAGATTGAAAAAAATCCCCCGAAGAATTAAAATAGCCACTTTTGATCACTAACCACTATGTACCTTCTCGTCTGATCTAAAGAACTGCTAGAAAAATTACTGAGTCATGGAATATCAGATTTTACAAAGAAATAAACTGGTGCTGTAAACATATACAATAACTCACTTATTAGGAAAAAATGTATTTTTAGACACTTATCACTTTATATTAACAATAAGAAAGTTGGAATTATTCGTTTTTTTAAAAAGAAGCATGAACACAAATGAAGAATAAATGACAATTTTGGACCCAATTGTACAGGAATGATTGGCATTACTAAGGTAAAGCAGAAGTATTCTTGGCAGGATATGTTAAATATTTCAAGGGCAGTTTCTCCAGGGATAGTTCTGCACCATCACTTACCGTTTCTAATGCATATTTCAGAAAACACAAATGTATCAAAAGTATTTACACCTTATTCTTACAAAATCCATCATACTGAATCATATGATAATAGAATGAGATATTTTTTAAGCAATGTTGACAAAAATGGTACATTCTTATGTTAAAAAAACAGCTAACATAGGTCTATTGCAATACCGCCTCATGGCCTATGCTGCTTTTCTTTATCCTGAAATTTTTAGACACTTCCCCTCTTCTAATGCTATAATTTTGATTTTATAACATTTAACAATAATTTCATACTTATGAACAAAAAGATAACCTATGGTGACTCAGGCCTCTTAGTACAATTATATTAATTTTCTAATGTACAGTCAATCAAACATTTGCAACAGTGATTTATTTGTATTATTAAATAAAGTGGTTTATTGGCAGCAGTTGTGCACATGCCAGCAAGAAGCCTGGCACCACAGCACACATGAATGGCAAATACACTTTAGGACCAAAATTAACTGTGCCTCTGCAGTAGTCTTCGGTGCAGGGGATATTTCCACCAGCTAAAAAGCTTTGGAGATAAAATTTTAATGCCTGATTTGAGCACTCAGCAAAAAAAACCCACAAACAAAAAACCCCCAACAACATATTCTCCCATCTCTACCCCTCCTCCCAACCAAAAAAAAACCCAAACCAAAACAAATTGAGAAAGCCCCAAAAGAAAACCAAAACAGCAACAGTCCTCACTCCATCAACTTTCTGTATTGGCTTGGCAGGGACATTTCTAAAACTCATTGCATTTGTAGTTCACAGTAGCAGCACATTCAGCACACAGGAAAAGGACAAGTTATTATTATTATTTCTACCTCCCTTGCCCTCCTTCTACACACACCTTGGAAACAAGTGTCTGTTCGTAATGATGAGAAGGGAAGGCTACCATTAGCACAAATTTTAGAAAGCCAGAACGTCCCCTGTGTCTGTAAAGCCTGTTACTGTGCAGTACTGAACCCAACAGAAGAAAACTTCATAAAGTAAGAACTTTATACTTCTTACAGAAATACACTTTTTTTTCCTTTTTTTGTTTTTCTGGCACAGTGTGAGAACGATGTATATATGGAAGTAATGGAGATTCATCTGGTGAGCTTAATGGGCAATATGTTACTTTTTGCAATAGTACTTTTATACCATATGGCACACTCAAGTGCTGCAGTCTCTTCAGGTGGAGGGTTTTGATAGTCCCATGTATCAGAAGTGTCAGGAACTCTCAAGTGCTTGTTGATCAATGACACTGCTCTACTATTTTTTATTAAGGTGGAAAATTGTAAATGAGGTATAATCTTACTCTGCAGAAGTCTGGGGTAAATGTCTTCTGAAAATGCAAAGTATGAGAATATAAATTTCTGGTGGGCAGGCACATGGCACGTGGCGAGAACACAGCAAAACTGAGTGTCCTCTGCTTTTGCTGAGTTGCTAACTCTTGGTAGTACCAATGCTGCCCCAGAGAGCAAGTTCCTGTTCACGTATACAACCACATAAATTTCCAGCTGTGGGATATGTGAAGAGATATTCCTAGACGTGGAAAGTGACTGCAAGCAAGTCTGTGGGAGGTGTGACCAGATGAATGAACTGCTGAGGCGAGAGTCTGAGGAATACTTTGGAGCCATATCCTGATATCTATGATGTACAGAAGCCAACTCAGTGTGGCCATTGCAGAGGCAGGTCTTGAACCTGGTGTGTGCCAGGACCAAGGCAACACCACAAGGGATAAGGACAAGAGGTAAAAGATTGTAGAATGCAGCATTAAGAGAAATCCCTCCTCATCCTCTAATTAACTCTCTGATATAGCTTTAAAAATATGTACAAGAGCCTGGGTACAATTGTTCAAATGCAAAATGAGGAACCTGAGTAAACAATCTCAGAGCATGGAGAGACCAATACTACAATAAGACCAACAAACAATGACACTTGTGATCATTGGTGATTCCCTCCTGCGTGGAAAGGAAGTCAAGACAACATTTTGTAACACTGGGTTGTTTTTTTGTTTTTTGTTTGTTTGTGGAAGGGTTGGTATTGATTTTCTCATTTTTCATTTTCTCTTCAAATTTCCTGATACTCCTTTCTAGTATAACTATATACATAGTTGTTATGGTTACTATGATGTACAGTGTCTAAAATTAAATGTAACTGAGAGAAAACAATTATTTAATATATCTTTTCCTTTTTCTTTTTTTAGTTTCATAAATAAAATCAACCAATTAAAGAATGTAAAAAAACCAAAAAATCCCTAACCACATCAACTTGCAAAGTTTAAGTCTACTAGGTACATTTTACAACATAACAACCACATTATAATGCTTCTGATTTTCCACTACTGTTACCGCTTTATTTCCTCACATACAGTTACCTATTTTAGCATGACTTTTTAAAAACTCTATTAAAAAATAGAATAGACATCTAACTCAAACAGATATTTTCCTAACTTCAGTATATTCTACCTGAACCTATTGGCTAGCTTTTTATTTCTGAGCATTTTTTAGCTATAGCATTCCTTTTTATTGTAGTGAATAAGATCTTATAATAAGCATACAATAATTGTTTACAATTTTCTGCCTACTTTCTTTAACTTTGACAATAATTCTTGTATAATCCTGGGCAAAACAGTTGAAATTCTTATTTCAGTTACTTGAGAGACTACAGTGAAGACCCAGGAATCATGAATACAAGAATACACGTGGTGATAATGCCCAAAGGTCTTGCAGCTTTTTTATGCGAACAGGCTTCCATTTCATATTCTGACTTCATGAAAGCATAAATATTCAGGTTTGTGGTTGATCAAATTTCAGAGCACAAAGAGGTTTATTTCAAAGGCAAATTCCAACAACACAGTCTTTTACAAGAAATACTGTGAATTTCTGCTTTACAGCAGCCCTGTCCAACCTGGTGTTCATCTGCTGCACTGTTTGGCCCGTAGATTCAATCACAGACAAGAACTCAGAAGGAGCAAGACCTCTGATTTGGTCACTTAAAGTGTGATACATTAAGTTTGTTGCTGATAAGCAGCCTTTTCCAGGTGGACATACAATGGTCAGGATTTCCTAGCATCTTAGAATGATACTGATTTCAGTACCTGTAAGGTAATGGTGAAGAAAAAAACAAGAGTAGTTTGTAAGCAAAATACTCCATTACTTGCTATCTGAAGGAAAATGCCTAAGAAAGTTACACTGAAACAAAAATATAAAGGACCAAAAGATCAGTAAAAA
The DNA here is from genome assembly GCA_035582745.1 of Loriotus luctuosus. Lineage (NCBI taxonomy): Eukaryota > Metazoa > Chordata > Aves > Passeriformes > Thraupidae > Loriotus > Loriotus luctuosus. The sequence continues at coordinate 61,084,214 of JAWWEY010000001.1, read as the reverse complement.
CATACTCTGGACTGAAAAACTAAATTAATTAATTTTTAAGTATTATTTTATTTTTCTTAAAAGTCTTTATGAACAGAGAGAGCATGAATTCCACAGTGAATATAGTTTAAAAAATCGGAAATAAATTTAAGGTATCTACAGGGAAGATTTTATAAATTCTTTTCTTAATTTAAGAATTTTTCTACTAGAGTGACCAAATCTCATCCCATTCAGTGAGTCTTAATTTTATCCAATACTTAAAAAACATAATTGTATGAGCAACTCTTATAACACATTAATGAAGAGAGGATCTGAGTATGTTCTGCTCCTCCTACTTGGTGTACAATACCATCCTTCACCAAAGCAGAAGGTATGGGGTGGTCCTTATAGTCCTGAATCATTATTGCCAGCATCTGCATACACAGGCAACCTAAATTATAAGTAAAAAGAAAGTAAGTTTAGGGGAATATAATTAACAAAATTAAGGAGAAAACATACAATGTAGGGTAACATGAAAATGTAGTTGCATGGAAAGTGAGAAGAGACATACAAGAACACTAGTGTAGAGCTGGTGATATAGAGAAAAGAAACTGAAAAATAGGAAAAAAATCCTGGAAATAACCCAACCTATAAACATCAAGTACATAAGTAGAGTCTGATTTGAGAAATGCTTCAATTGTTTCTGTGAATCAAGTGAGATTGTTGAATTTTTAGAGTGATTTAGCATAACCGTTTAATTTTTTTTTCTTCATTACGTTTCCTTTTCAATAAGTGGAAACTCAAGTGTTTCAAATATTTTTATCTTATTATAAAGGAGGGACATGAAAACCTTTTCTGTTTTTCAGATCTGTTTTTACAGATAAGAAAACAATTAACTTGTTTTTCCCCTAGTAATTCTGTTAACTAAATGTACTACACTATGAATTTTTCCTTCTCAGTTTCCTCTTGACCTATTTCATTCACAAATGACCAAACTGAAAAAATCTCAGAACTATTCTTTCCTTCTCTTCATTCTCATGAAAACTGGTCCAGAACTTCTTAATTTCCTTACTTTGGTCTTATACTGAAATTTTAGCCGTATGTTAACGATAACTTCAGTTAAAAATTAGAATCTTTCCCACATTAGGCTGCAACATTTCTTGTTTTAAAGAGGACAGTGAGAAAAACCCATATAATGTCATTGACTCCCTTTTAAGGTAGATGCACCAGGCAGTCATGAAAAATTGCTCTCAGGAACTTCCCATATCAAGTACCTACATAGGGGTCTTAAAAAATATCCATAGTGAAGATTTAGGGGACTTTTGATGTCCCACAATATCCCAAACATCTTCACAGACCTTACAAATATGAAGCAGATTTAAGGGAATCACACACACTTCTGAAGGAATAACTGAATAGCAGCTGGGGTACAAAGCACCTATCAATACACATGGATCTGTGGGAATTTAAGTGAATCCAAGGAATCTAGATAACTACTACAGATTGGATGCTTGACTCTTCAGAACTTAAGCAGATTTATTATGTACTTTTGGGCGTCTCTAGTGATACCTTGACATATGAACCCAATCTAAGTTACCATTATAGCAAATAGATATCTGAGATTTATTTCACTGATGTCATTTAGGACCTTTAGAACATTTTAATTGACTTCAAGTTGCTACAGCAGTAAAATTGAAATCTCTCATAGGTTTTGTGTCATCTTTCTTAGTCGCTTATAGATAGGTCCAGTCTGGCATCCCAGGGCACCTCAATAACATTCCACACTGATCCACATATTCCATGTTTCAGGCACTTTACAGCCTACAAAATATATTTGATATCTGAAGATTATGTCATCACCTTTGTCAAACCACTTTTGACACAATTTTTGAGGCAGCTTTTAAAATCACCCTGACAGCCTTTGATGAGTCACTTTTTTTTTAATCTATTTCATTACAGTATCCTTTTTTGCCTCATTCCATCAGAGGACAATGACCTAGTTAATTGCCTGTAGCCCAGTGATAAACATCATAATAAAGACATATGTGGAAAGATTGTAATGGTTTATTATTAACACTACAATGTGAATTACATGCATCCTAATAAGTCCCCTATTATTAACATAATATGTTTAAAGCCTTAACTTATTGGTAAGTAATATGAAGTTAAAGAATGCTGAGAACTCTTATCCTGCACTTATACATGCTGGATTTGGCTATTTCAGCCACTTAACTCATATAACACTTCACTGATGCGTTAGGCAGGAGAAAGTGAGGCAGGCAGGACAGTTGCTTCATAGATTCACCTGTAGCACCCAAGCAAAAAGAGCAGGGCAGGGCTGGTGATAACCAAGGTCAGCTGAGAATCCCGTCATCACTGGGCAGTGTGTTGGTGAAAAGTCAGGTCAGGCTCAACAAGATGTTAGGTCTGGCAAGACATATCTACAGGACAGGACTCCCCAAGCAAGGAGTCAGTAGGTAAAAGCTCTAGTTGTGATTTCTCATGGCCCCCCTCCCAACAGCATGGCTTAGTTGCACCATACCAGAGATGACCTTGAACACCATTGCAGAACATTATGGACAGCTACTGGAAAGCAACTCTGCACAGAAGAACTAGCAGTGTGTCCGAATAGCCAAGAATGCAAACGATATCCTGGGGTGTGTTAGGAAGAGCATTGCCAGCAGCAATCACAAGGGAAGTGATTCCACCCCTCTACTCAGCGCTGGTGAGGTCACATCTGGAGTGTTGTGTCCAGTTCTGGGCTCCTAGATACAGATATGGAGCTCCTGGAACAAACAGGTCCAGTGGAGGGCAACAAAGTTGATTAAGGGTCTGGAGCATCTTTTTAATGAGGGGAAAATGACAGAGTTGGAACTGTTCAGCCTCAAGAAGAGATGACAGAGAGGGAACCTCATCAATGTCTAGCAGAATCTGAAAGGAGGAAGGTTCTTTGTGGAAGTGCCAAGTAATAGGATAAGAGTCGATAGGCAGAAAATTATGTCCAGGAAGTTCCACCTGAGCATGAGGAAGAACTTTTTTACTGTCCATGTGACCACACACTGGAACAGATTTTCCAGAGAGGTTGTGGAGTCTCCCTCACAGGAGGCAGTTGAGAGCCATCTGGACACAATCCTGTGAGATGCACTCTACGATGACCGTGCTTGAGCAGGGAGGTTGGACCAGATGATCCACTCTGTTTCCTTCCAACCTGACCTATACTGTGATTTTGTGATGTAAACAAGATGAGATCAGAAGATTATTTGTTCTAATATTGACACAGAAAAATAATAATTTTACAAATTATCATATCTGAACATTTAAACTTATAAATCCCATCCTTTTTGCCCCTGATTACATTAATAATACATATAAAAGTTTTCTCCATGGTCACAATGGGTGGATCAAACTAAGCCATAATGGCTATGGGGGAGAGACAGAAGACTATAGATACCCTGTTTCTTCGTTTATACAGGTCAGAAACCTGGCAGAGTATGCTGCGATACCTCCATCTCTTGTACACAAAATAACCTTTTTCTGAAATAAAGGCCTAGGAGAGAAAAGGAGAAGAGATGAAAGTTTTGACATGTGTATGGTTTAGGCACAGTTTCAGTTTATATGTGCATTGAAGTGAAGGTCTTATATCCTCAATTAATAATTACATTCAGTCTAGGCTTATAGTCCATAGTGATGGACAGTTTCGGCTGCAGTTATTTGCCATCTGTTTTGTTTCTCTTTCTCCCCTCTCAATTTTTTCTACTTTTTTATTTCCCTTTGTTTCCTTCATCCATTCCAGATGTTCCTCCATCTTCAGGGTTTTTTTTCCTTTTTCCTCCAGTGCTTGAAACATTCGTTCTGAGATGGTGACCACTTAGTCTCCCTCACTTGTTTCAAATATAGTATCCAAAAGTCATTTGAGATGACAAAGAAAATTATGAAAGATTATTTTATAGTCCACAGGATAAGCAGATTAATCTATTTACATGGTTGTTTCCTTATGAGGAGAAGCACTGTGTCTTACTCTGGATTGAATATTCTTTTCTTAGTTTTAGTACAGAGATGTCTCTGAAATCTGGAACTTTTGTCTTCAGAGTACAGATAACCTGTTGTGGACGAGATGTTACTGTAATAGTTGTGAGGTATGTAACCAATATAATTGCAATTGTAGTAATAATTTTTTGATGAATGCTTGGCTTTTACTGTGTGTATGTAATGAATAATAGATTATAACTTAATAAGGTCTCAATACAACACATATTTATTTATATACAACTATATAGGGCTTAGCCTTGTGATGGTATAAACCACAGTATTCCCAGATTAAATTCCTGTTGAACACAGATAAATATATGTATTTATGTTTAATTTATACACTTAATTTCTGAGAATGGCATTTCACATCAGTTCCTGCTTATTACCATGTCAATTGCAGAAAAACCGTGTCAGAAAATATAATACTACAGAAAATCGAGTTAAAATTGCAAAATTCAAGAAGCTATTCCTTCAGGATAATCAAACATATACACAGATCAATCTTATTTAAGGATGCCAGAAAAATTAATCTCTCTCTGCCATGAATCTTAAGCCCCAAGTAAGATATGATTATGTTTTTTCTTGTATGAGTATTCCTGAATATTTGAAGATGGATACAGCAGATCATAGAAACTCTTACTGAAAACCGGTAAAAGTGATGTCACACGGGATCTCTGTCATAACATGCTCCACTCCTCTCATTCACAATGCCAATGTTCTTTTATTTTTCAGAAGTATCAATATCTTTCTAGGACTGTAGTCTTGTCTTAGCTAAAGGGAATTTTTTTCTCCTCTGTTCTAACATGGGCTTAAGACAACTGAAACTGTCTTCCTTTCTGGAGACATTTACATTCAGGGCTACAAACTACCTACTCTAACCTGGAACATTTGGCTATGACAGTAACACCATCTCTTAAAACATTCAAAAATGAAAGGAGAAAAAAACTACATTATAATAAAGAAGGAATTAATTGCATGACATGTAGTTGTTCCTTTTAATTGAAATAAACAAACACCCAGCAGCAGAACATATCTACCAATCAGCTACCACATCATAAAATCCTAATATCACCATGGTATTTATTTTTTTGTGCTTACATGCACTCATATTACTAATCCTACTTCAATATTACATAGGGATAAAATATCCACTGACTTGGACAGAAACAATGTCAGGTTTCCACATACATCTTCTGTGGCTAAAATGCAAAACACTCAGAATTCTCTGTGAGTAATGATTTATATAGAGGTTATTCTTTCAATATTTCAGAGTCCTTCAAACATCAGTGTTGGATAAGTTGAGCAGCATTCTCATTTCACCCAGACACAGAAAAAAAAGATTAATATCATAAAGAAGGTGACTAATAACAATTTACTGTACATCATTCCTAATACATTTCACAGTTTTAACCTTGAGATATGACACTTGATGCACTGTCAGGTGCCACAGTGAGGAAAAGGATGCCTCACAGCAAGCCTCAGGCTACTTATTGGTAATTGGTTTCATGAGCACTTACAAAGTGATGAAAAAATTTTTCCTATTTATATTTGAAATGTCTATCTCAGAAACAATATTGATCTACTAGGCAGAATACAGCCATGTCAAGTGTTCCATTTATTTCTGTAAAAATCACCATAATCATATTCTAAACTCCAATGCACAAAATCTTACTTATGGGCAAAGGAGAAGCATACCTTATGTGAAACTAAAGCCAAAAAATATTGCTAATATCACTGAAATCTGAATAATCTCATAACGATTAGTTCAGATCTAGTCAGAAAAAAAAAAGAGAGCACAGAATTGCAGGTAAAATTGTTACATACATATATTATTTTCTACCCCTTTCCCAGTGTTATGCTTTCCTTTCCACTGCCTTACAAGGTCATAAAATTAGTGGTTAGGTTGGTGGTAGTGGATATTGTGAAGTCATCAGCACTTGGAGCTTTTGCTAAAAGAAACATGACAGCTGTATGAATGGTTTATTCTTCCTCAATTCAGCATCTGTTTGGGGTCTTTCAGAGTCTTTGCCAACAATTCTTTCTCTTTCTTCATTGGTCTACATCTCAACATTCCATATTAATTTATCAAATATGGCACCATGGGCTCTTTTCTACTTGTTCCACCTAAGACCAATTTTTTTCCATCTCCAAGTCTGCATTTTTGTAATTGACCATGGATTAGTTTTTTATTCTCCACTGTCAACCTTATGCCTTATCCTTGCACACATGTATGGGTACATCTCTCATTGTTCTTTATGCTGCTTTGTGCTGTTTGTGAGGGTCCCCAGGACGAGGTGAGAGATAAGAATTTGACTCCATGTTCTTAGAAGGCTGATTTATTATTTGATATTATATTATGTTGTCATTATAGTGCAAGAGCTCTAATGCCATTATATTGCAAAGGTTCCATATTGCTAGAGTTTCATACTTCCTTGATGTTTCTTGTAGGCAGCTCCTCTAGGCACTGACTCCTCCTTGTCCTCGCAATAGCCAAATAACTCCAGTTCCCCTCTCAACCAACCAATGCACTCTTTTATAACACTCTTCTGATTGGCCTTACAGCTGTGGCCTGTTAAAGTCAGGCCTGCTCCTAATCCTTAATAATCAACCCAGCTGCAACTCTTTAGGGGGTAAGATTACTTTCTACACTACCTTTATTTACTCATATCATATATCATGTCATATCATATCATATCAATACTAAACTAAAAATATACTAAAGATAGAGAAAGGATACATCAGAAGGCTTAACAAGAATGAATACTAAAAACCCATGACTTACTCAGAGAGTCTGACACAGCTGGCCATTATTGGCCATTAAAAAAAACAACTCACATGGAACCAATCAAACATTCACCTGTTGGTAAACAATGTCTAAGCCACATTGCAAAGCAGCAAACACAGGAGCAGCAATCAGGTAATTATTGTTTTCATTCCTCTCTGAGGCTTCTCAGTTTCCCAGGAGAAAATCCTGGGCAGAGAGGATTTTTCAGAAAATATCATGGTGACACTGCTTCCTTTGTTTTTCAAGGCCTCTGCTGTCCTATCAGGCCTGTACTTCTCTACATTGCACCATTATGTTGGAATAATTAATATCTCATTCTTCACAAAATAATTACTTGTTACTACTATGTATATAAAACTATGGTTGTACCATGCAAAGATTAAAATTACCTTTTAGGTGCTTTTTAAAGGACTTTTAATGTTTATTTTTCTTAATATTACAATGACAAAGACATTGATGAGGTATTCTCTGTTAATTTTTCAGTCCTTTGAATGATGCTCTTCAATTTGACTTTATCAGTTCTCCTGTATGTTTATTTCTGTTATTGTTTTATTAAGTTCTGTATACATGATTTATTTTGACAGTTTAATATTATTTCCTCTTTCTTCTTTTGAGATGAAATATAAAAGTAATGTAGAAAAATCTTTTAGTCAAAATAAATATCCTTCAAGGTTATGATCAATGGACTCCTTGTTTATAATGAGATACTCAGGTACTCTTATATCTGGTCTGCATACCCTCATCATTGTGCCTTGGACTATGGTCCAAGGGATTATAACTAAGATTCACTAATCAATCATGCTAAGGAAGATAATGAAAATATTTCCCCAAAAGTCTTTATTGCCTACAACTTTATCCTTCTCCCAGATTTTTATTTTATTGTATTAGGTTATCGTATTGAACAAGTAAGCATAGATTTAAACAATATGTGATGTACTAAAAGCTAGGTGAAATTGAAAACAAGACATATTAATAATCCAAATTTAAATTTTTTGCAAACTAGGAGCAGACACTATTATGTTCACATTTTCTTGATGAAGAGAAAGCAGTGCATAAAAAGAACTTGGGATACCGTGGTTTACACATTAATTTTGTCAGCCTAATGAAGGTAATTTGACTTTTACATCACATTCCTTATTCTTCTTCACCTGCAAAAATAGCAATAATTTCCACTAGCATAGGAAGTTGAATATGTGGTTAATTGTATAAGCTATTCTCAAAGAAGAAAAAGCCTGACTATGCTGCTACTTACACACAAACAGATCTATTTGTTTACTCTCTAAATAATTTATGCACCTGTGTCTGTGCATGGTAGACTTGAAAGCACTTTTTACTTCTCTTTAGTATGTAAAGTATAATTTCAAACAGAGCAGGATATTTGACATTATCATTCTTTTGTCTTTTTAAAAATGTACTCATTTTTAAAGTTAAGAAACCTCACTCAAGAGCTAAAAAAATTATTTTCCAGTTGTTCTTTATATAACTCACATCATCATTTAGATGCTGATTGCTTAGCTACATGGATTTTCTTTCTCAGAACATCATTAGACTCAGCTGGTTTTATTACTCTACAGGTGATATGCTGCAGATTTTCTATTTTAATCTTATCAATAAAACAGTGTTGTAAAGATAAAATATGCAGAATACTATTTATACTTTTTATTTGGAGCCAAAAAAAAAGTAAAAATCCTGCTAATTTTTGAAATATGTCATATATAAATTTATGAGACTATTAAAAATTAGAGGTTTTAACAACCTGTAATAAATCCACATATTTTCACATGTATATTTAATGATCACATTTTATGCAAAAAATATAATTAATCTGTTTTAACCAATGGAATTAAGCTCGGTTTTTTGTTGTTTTTTTTTTTACTTAATAGTAAATGGAGAAGAATTAGCAGTTCTATTATTTGATGCAGATCTCAAGTGGACAGAACTGTCTCTAAAGTCTTTCTCTTTTTCTCCATTGGCATCATACTAAATCCCAGCTTTTCTGATGTAGATACACTGACATGCCCATTTTAAAGAAAAAAATGGATTAATGTATTAACAAATAGTTCTCTTCCCTTTAAGGCTACTAAGAAGCCCAACTGTGGCAGATCAGCAGATGACAGAAACAGCACAGACTGATGGTTAGAACATGAAGCAATAAGTATTCTTGGGTTAAAGGTTTGTCTGTTTATTCCTATACTTTAATGAAGCTAGTATCATGACACTAACTCTAGAAGACTTAAAACATCAAAAATATGTTTGAATTACAGTGAAAATAGACACATCATCTGAAATGTAAAGTGACTTTAAGAATGAAACTCCAATTTATCATGTTGTTTAGTAGTAGTCTGTTATTGTCAAAAATTTACTACACCCTTTAATATAAATGCTTGCAGCTGTTGAATATACCACCTATTTGATAACTGTGAATAGCCTTAAAACACATAGCAACTTAAACTTTACAAAATCAAAAGATGTTCATAAGATAAAAGAACAGATGAAAAATATCAGAAAATAACACTGCTTTTTCTGACATGAGCCTCATGATCTTGCTGAGAAGGCTAAATCAAGCACATGTGAGGCATAGATTGAATTATAAAGAAATGTAGTTGTGCTACTAGAAAGACTCTGGGACACATTTATTCTGGGATGTATTATAGCAAGCAAGTTGTCTCCCTAGGAGTTCTAGAAGTGAAATGTGCTCTAAAACCACTGTAATCAAAACTGAAAACGCTAAGCCATTTTAATTTAAAACTGTGCTATTCTGTTGCCTAAGGCTATCTTGAACTGTTCTTAAATTACTTCTTTTTAATTAGTCAGAATAGTTGGTGTCATTTTCTAAATGGCAGGATCTAGGCAAAAATAATGCTTTTGATTTACTCTTTATCTTCATGATAATGGGCAGACATTAATAAGAAAGACTGTTACTTGTATTCAAAAAATGCCTGCTTTCATTTTTATTCCTTACAAGATGATAAATCCAATATTTAGACAGTTGAACTCCTCTTATGGCTTTTATTTGCTCTGGGGACCAGAAGACGAGGTTGTAATTTCCCTTTGACTATTATCTGCCATTAATATTATCCTTCTGTTTTGCAATATTTTCAGGTAGAAATGAAATTTGTCATGTTTGTTTGGTTTTTTTGTTTGGTATTTTTTTCCCCCTGGCAGCTTAGTAGTTTGCAAAATATTTATAAAGCTTCCTGTGTTTTGAGCCTGTTCACATGACCAGTAAAAGTCAATAAAGTACTCAACAGGAAATTAAATCACAGATAATTCCATTAAAATAAGCATTGCATTTGAGAGGAAATTCTGAAAAAGTCAGACTGTCTCATGGAAACCATAATCTTGCTGAGAAAAAACAAATTATCTTGAGAAATCTACAAGTCAAATGGTGCAGATTTGATCCAGTTACTCTAGACTTTTAGCAGTCAAGAGAAAAAGGAACCTCCACAGAACCACCTCTCATTTAAGAAATATGAGTCCATTGGCTGCAAAGCTCTCAGGGACTATAATGAAAAGTTAGACCTAAAATTTCTATACATTAAAAATTGAGCCATGCTTTGTTTATTCATAGTGTTAAATTATTTTCACAACTATAAGTAGTGACTATGAAAAATGAAGTTAGGATTCCATCATCAGAACACAGAATCTGAGAGTTGGAACCCAAGATAAGACCTGTATTTTATTCCATATGGGACTTCTTCAGCATGAGTTAAAAAGGAAACATCTTGAGGACAAAACCATGCATTTTAGGGATGACAAGATGCGTGGTTTGTTAAAAGCTTGATATTTCAAGTGACTTTTCCTTTCTAAATCAGAAAACCACTGTTCTGCTGTACAGCTTTTTAAGTTAAAGAATTTTATTTCTTTTTTTAGCAAAACTTGTATGTTTTCATCAAGCAGAATCTCAGTAAATCAGATCAGTGTTCATGAACAGATTTGTGACCTTAGAAAAAGGACATGCAGTTTATACCGGGATGAGCACTCATGCTACTTTCTACCATGTGCTCAAGAGAATGTGCAAGAAGTCACTAAAACAGATGCCTGTATTACAGCAAGACATCATATTTTACATGTTTTACAAACGAGAATGAGCTTTGGAATGCCCTTGTGAGTAGATGTAAATATAAATATTATACTTAATTTTTGAGGGATTTTCCTTAAGGGATGTTGTTTTTCATAAATCACACACTGTAGCATCATGTGTTTGATCAAAATCAGCTGAACTCCTGTGAGCACAAGAAAGAGGTGAACAAAATATAAAAATTATGTGAGTGTGAAAACTCAAAAGTGCTGCACTTAAACGGCTGCAAGTGTTTTATTAATGTAAGCTAATGAGATACCTATTTTTTCTTCTTTGGATATCATGTTTTTAATTAAATGCTAAAGTTTTGCCTTACAGAAGAAAATTATTTTCTTATTAAGAAATAGGTGTACTATGGTTTCACTTGCACAAAGAACAACCCTGTAATGCAGCCCTAAATTGAAGCCTCTTTCTTAAAAGCAGAAGTATTACTTCTCATAATGTCTGATATCTGCCATAAATAGAATTCAGGAAACTGGGTGCCATCAAGTAATCTTGCACTGAAGTGAGATATCTGAGCAAAACAAGTGGCAAAGCAGTTCTGTGAAAACTAGTTTGTTGAAATTCAAAATGCAGCTTTCTTTGCCAATTCTAGTTGTTATTATTTATTATATAAATAATATATACCATGTGTTATTATTATCATCATTAGTATTATTGTTGTTGTTATTATTATTACTACTATTGCTATTATTATTATTATTATATTAATTCTTTAGAGGGAAGCTGGAATCCCTTTTACAGACTCTTCAAATTTATACAAATCTTCCATTTCAAAACTATTTGAAATCCATCAATTTTGAATAGATACACATCTTTAGAGAAGTGTATGTCTGCATGTCTTCCAACAGACCTGTTAAATTCAGAAAATGTTTACATGACTGTCATAATGCAAACCTAATTGATATTTTTCAGATTACACGTTTCAATCTCCACATCAGAAAATTGAACCAACAGAAATTTTTGTCTAGTGCATTATTCCAGGAAGTTTTTTTTGGGGGGGTTTTCTTGGGTTTTTTGTTTGTTTGTTTTTTTTTTTTTTTCTGAAAGATAAGTTAATTTCTAGCTCCTGCAATTCAATAGGAAATATTCTGAGTCAAAGGTAAGTAGAAACCATGCTGTTTGAAACAGCAAGCAACCTTAAGCCAGCCTTGATTAAAAGGGAGTATTTAAACAAAGAATTAGTATCTTTATTTTTTTTCAGGTTTATTTTAAATCACTGGTATATAGAATTTGTGTTCCAGTTAAACACAAGAACCACAGAAATAGTGCTAAGATTTTTTTCCTCCATTACTTTTCTTTTGCACAAGTGGATTTACTTTAATTTCACACTACAGGATACTTTAAACTTTATGCTTCTTAAAATCAAGGCTAAGAAATGATTTCCTAACACACTTTTGCTAAGAACCAGATTCAGTGTGTATCTGCTCGCAGTTGCGTTTGTGGCTCCCCAGAACCTCTTTAACTAGCTACCTTCATTGTTACCAGTAGATTTTCTTTGAATATGTGTAGCAATCCTTAATATCTGCAGCCAATGTTTTCTCTCTACAGAACTGACAGATTCATAGAGTGTTCTATCTTTTTTTCCTAACTCTACCTACATGTTTATGTCAAAGGGTCACATATGTATAGACAGACGAGAGAAACAAAGCCCTGTGTTTCTCTGTGAGATCTGCTGACTGATACATGCAACAAAGTTCCTGGATGTCTCTTTGTATATAAACAACAAGGCTATAGATCAAAGAACTCTTCATGAAAACATATTTCAAGATAGGTATATATTGGGTTTGTGGGGCAAGGGTTGGTTTTGTTTTTTGGTGGCACACTACGAGAGTGACTTCTGTAAGAAGTTGCTTGAAACTTCCACCATTGCAGACAGAGCCAATGCCAGCTGTCTTGCACTAGTTTAACTCACCAAAGTATTAGAAATAAGTTAGAATAGCAGTACGACACACTGGATCTTAACGCCATATAACTTTAGAATAAATAGCTTTCCCATAGCTCAACATTTCTTGTAACAATAGTGCATGTAGATTTACACAGATGGAACCATGAATAAATGGCTTCCATATTATTTTATTAAAAAACCCTATGTTTATGAAGTAGTACCTCTCATCAAGTATTAATGCACATGAATGAGATTCCATTGAGCTTTCTCTTATCCAGGCTGAGCTGTTCCACCTCGTCAGCCGCCCCTCATATGAAAGGGCCTCCAGACCCTTAACCATCTTCACATGCTCCACTTGCTCTTCACTATGTCTGTATCCCTGTTATGGATATAATCCAATCCCTGTTAGACTGTGAAACCTAAAACTGTATCATCTCCCGGCTGTCAACTTTTCTATTCATGCAGCCAATGAGACTGCTGCTCTTGGCAGTGTGGGCATGTTGCTGGATCCCGGTCAACTTGCTATCCACCAGGGCCATCAGGTCCCCTCTATACAGCTAATTTCCAGCCAGTTAGGCTCCAGGGTGAACTTGGTACCAGGCTTGGTACATCCCTTCATGAGGTTTGTATCCACCCAATTCTCTGTTTTGCTGAGGTTTTTCAGTTCACATCACTACCTATTAATATAATCCAATTTATTTATCTAACTTAACTCACCTCCCTTATTAACCTATATGGTTATTACCATAAGATTCTTGTTAAATATAACAAACTGGGTGTCCAAGGAAGTTATCTGTGAAGACATAACATGAAAGAATCTGATATTATTATGGGGTAAGTATCTGAGGACCAAAAAGGAAATGTAAGGGGATAAAAAAAACTTTAGAGTTAAAAGATTTTCTGAATTACAGAAAGGAATCTTACAAAAAAAACTGTTTAAAAAGGTAGAAAATCATAGTCCCAAATCACAGTGGTAAAAGAACAGTTATATAATTGATAAATTGTAAATTTCAAGTATAAGGAACCTAAGGCTCAAAAACTTATTGGGCACTGTTAGGTTAGGAAAATATGATACTGATTTTTTTTTTCTTTTATAGTCACATCTGTCTTCTTTTAAGACATTTTTTTTTTCCAGGAATTCCAAGAACAGTGCTACTGTGCTCTGTAAAGCATACCTGCATGGTAGATTTGTCACTAGTTATCCTATGAGTGCAGAGAGAAGTTCTTAACTGAAAACCCAGAGTGTGATTTTCTGCATATTTTTTCTTTCAGTCAGAAAAGCCCGAAAACTGAACTCAAAGCTGAGAGAAATTAGAAGATGGTTCATGCATATTAGAGATTCCAAGCCCAAAATAATAGAATAAAAATAAAATTTGGAGGGGCAGACATCAGTAACCCTTAACAGCAGGGGAATGAGCAAGTGTTTTAGGTGTACATTTCTAAAGGAATGTGAGCACTATGATAGGATCGATGTAATGACTCCATTTCAGTTTAAATAATATTATTTCTGCCTATGACTTCATTAGTCAATGGTAAGGAAAGAGAAGCTATGATGTGATGATACCATGGTTGAAATACAGCTCCAAGTCGTAAAGTTTAGAACATCAGAGAATCACAGAATAATCAGAGTAAGAAGGGACCCATCAATTTCAGATGTTGTCAATACATGGGTTATCAGTGGAATAGCTCTCCACACCCCTCTAGCTACATTGACCAGGTATCCACTGATTACACCGACAGCTTAGAATTTCCAGGTTTTTACTCCACATATGTTCCATGCACAAAACCACAACAAATTAAATATGTGTCAGCTGAAATCCGGAGTTAAACGGCCAGTGGAAAAATGGCTGAAGAGCTTTGAGACTACTGTGGTGTCATAACAGCTGGGTTGCACAGTTAAAAGAAAACCAAAAAAAACCCAGAAATTTTGTTGATTTTGTGAGATCAATCATTTGCTTGATTCCCTTCTACCAAGATTTGTTTTGTTTGTTTGCTTTAAAGAAGTGGGGTTTTTTTTCTGATAGATGCATGGATAGAGTCAGCAAATGAAGCTCTGCCTTCAGCAGTTGAACAGTTTTTTAAGCCATCCAGCATCAGGCTGATGTGAACTGACAGTACTGACACCCAGGTGTCATTGTCTAACATGCCTCTTGACAAAAAAATATGGCTTGACAGATCTTATTTTTCTGTTTCACCTCTCCATGCAGCATTCCTTCACTTAACAGGAAATGTTAAAGGGCTACTTTTTCAGTATGAAACAAATTTCATGTTCATGAAATCCTCCTGTGTGCCCACAGATCCTCATGATCTCTACACACCTCATGTGCTGTCCACAGATACTTCCCATTCCTTCTGTAACTTTTTCTATGAGGCTCTTCCCTATACTACAGCTTTGAAAAATTATGGGAATTTTTTTTGCCTAATACAATTTCTACATGATGGAAAGAAGCGTTCAGAAACAGATGATTAACTGATAATTCTGGCAAATTAAGAATTCGATATATGACTGAAAAACTTCAAATAATTTCACTGTCAATAAATATAAAGCAGAAGCCTACCAAACTTTTATTTCTCATAAGAATCAGAAATTATATGTAAGGCTTGAATAGTTTGTAAGTATGTTTTGCTTTTATTATTTAATTTCATATTTAGAAATTCAAACTGTATGCACTGTATCAACAGTTGATCAACAGCAACAAATACTGGATAAGAGGCCCCTGATATTATGCAAAGTAATTCATTCTGCTCCTTTGTTGGACAAATTAGGAACCTAAAAAATGACTAATGAAGTACTTTTATATATTGGCCATGAAGTGCACAGCAGCAAAACAGCATAGTTTTGTTCAACGCAGAAGAGAAGGAGACAGTTTAATAGAAGAACGGTTCCCTGGGTGGAGCATGAATTTAATGTTTGCGTGACCAGTCTGTAAATCTGTACTCTCTTTTTTTAATACATTGCATAAAATTGCCCTGAAGAATATACTAAACTAGACAGAAATAAAAAAAATTAAAAAAGGAAAAAAATTGTTTTGTACTGATATGAAATCAGTAAGGAAATCTACAGTTGAACATACGGAGGTGATGTACAGCCATCAAGGGAGGCATGAGACAGCACTGACATAAAAATACTACAAAGTAATCCCATTAATGCCTAAGGTCCTTCTATTCTCTGAGCATGCAGAGCATAATAAAAAGAGCAAGATACCCTATGTGGGCTTTAGATGTTAAAGGAACATGAGATACAGGTTGCGGTCAGTCAGTGAAGATGGGCAGAAATGGGCTGCATTCATGCAATTGATGACAATAATGTGACAAGAACCAGTGGAGAGGTAGAAAAACCTGAACTGTCAGTGACAATAACTACACAGAGCTGAAATTCCTAAATATTTTGTGACAGGTTAACTGCAACATAACAAAGTATAGCAGACAAGTACACACTACCAGAGACCATCAGAGACCTAATAGCTGAGACAGCAACAGAATGGCTCAGGGATGCATATTTTGGTCATAGCAAATGTAGCCAGAGATCCATGACACCTGTCAGTGGTAACCCCATGGCATCAATTTCATGTTTCCCTGTACTCACAGCTATTTAGTAATATAAATGATATAAATTTTAATTATTAAGTACTGTATGTGCAGTGATGACAGGATGGCATAAAAAAGATGGAGCCAGATTTGGCAGTAGATCAAGAGACATAAAATGAACAAAAATTCTGATTGAAATGGGGGGGGGGGAAAAAACCATCAATATCAACAAAAACTAGAACAAGTTACCCAGGAAATTTGTTCTATGTCTGCCCTTGGAAGTAATCAAGACTTGACTGGATAAAACCTCAGCCAATTGGATCTATTTTGAGCAGGATTTGAAGGAAATATTCTCTGGATACCCCTCCCTGTGACTTTCCTGCTTGGAAAGCCGGCGACCTGGCTTTTCACATGCGGCACGGCGACCCTCCAGGATTGCTCGGGCCAGAGAAACACGCTACACCAATGTGGTGGACGGTCAAAGGCCTTTATTCTTACATCTCAGGGGGTTATATAGATGGGGGCTTTGGTACGTCAGGAGAGGGGTGTGTTGATGCTTCTGGG
>JAWWEY010000001.1:61040492-61059837 GCA_035582745.1 Loriotus luctuosus | reverse complement strand
AACAAGTAGAGATAGATAATGTTAGTAATGGATAAGTTATGATGTATTGCTGTGGCATTGTGTACTCGACAAATAGAAATAGATAAGTAATGTAACTGGTATAATGTATTAGTGTATTGTGGAAGTATAGTTGTATAATGTATTACTTCATATGTATAATTGTATAATGTATTACTGTAATGTATAAGTATTGTTGTTAATATAGGTATAAATACAACATATATTTTTTTTAAAGTGTCATTTCTTAGTCAAGTAATCTTATAGAGATACAGATTTTAATTTAAAAATATTATTATTGATCATCTTGCACAATCTTTAAAATAGTCTATGATTTACAGCTAGCAGATTTTACATCACAGGCACGTTTCTTTACATTGTAACCCCAAGGTCAATATCAAAAATATGATATGTCTTTGAAGCAGAATGAAGCAAAGTGTGAAAAGTACCCTCCCAACGATAAGGCAGAAGATGTGGACTCTAACTGTTAGTAAGAGGTACCTTTTCCCTTTATCTAAATTCATGGTTGTGGACCAAGAAACTAGGTATGGCACGGAAGTACATAGATGTTATGTATTTAAAAAAGCACCCCCGATTTCTGCATTTTAGTTGTAAAGGCATGGCACAGAGATGTCTTTTAAGGATGTGTTTCAGTGTATATTGAATACATACTTAAGCTGGGGGATGTAAAATTTGACTGGCATGCTGGGTGCATTGAAAGAATCTGTTCACATTAGGCAATTGCATCTTGTAAGTTACATCACTGACTGCATCTTCAATGGATAGCAAAAACATCCCATGAGGTTTGTTCAAACAGTAATCTTTAAAAAGCATTTTGGAATATGCCTCACAGAAGCTGTTGTACTTAGGTGTGGATTTTAATATTATAAACAACTTCACAGAAAAAAAAGTAAATAAATTACTTTTTACCACCCAAACAAATACTGGTTTATTTAAACAGTAAGATAAAACAATATCTCAGTTTTAGATTAAATATTGACTTTTGAAATTGCTAATGAACCTTTTTTATTATGCATTCCCTGCATCACCTACTTTGAATTTGATCCTTGAAATTTGTAAGATTCACACTTTTGGAGGGAAGTAATATTTTGGTTAAGCCTGTGCTTTTGTGTGGTGATAGTAAAGCACAGAGATCTCAACAGTGATGGTTTCAGGTAAGATATCAAAGCAGTCACTTAAGTAATGTAACTCATCTGATCTATGTACTTTTCAGGTTCAAGAGATTTTCCCCTATAACCCAAAACCCCTATTACTCCATGACTACAGTAAATTATACCTGATGGTGTAGCCTGCCAAGTCTACCTCCTAATCCTTTCTTTTTGAATCTGGTTTACTGAGTACCCAACTATAAAGATGTCAAAGGAGGAAGGTGTCACAGAACTTTGGTTTTTACTCCAAAGACTCTAGAATGACTTTGCACTATGATCTGGGAAAGGTATCTTTTCTGGCTATAGGGGGTTCAATTCCTAGCCTTTCATCTCTTAAGTAGACTACTTCTTCTCTGATGGTGCAAAAGTTCCTTAAAGAGTTTATAAAGAGAGAGGAAGTGGTCAAGATTACATTCTGCCATTGAAAGATAGTAGATTTCCCCTTCACTTTCAGGGAAAACTCAGAGGAAATATGAAAACATCATACATTTACATACTGAGTGAAAACTCGCAGAATCATGGACCAAAAGGGGATGGAAGGCACCTCTTGAGGTTGCTGAGTTGTGCTGGTTTTGGCTGGAGTAAAACTAATTGCCTTCTCAGTGTTTTGGACATGGCTGTGTTTTGGATTTGTGCTGAACACAGGGTTGATAATATACAGATGCTTTTATTATTGCTGACCAGGGCTCACACAGAGCCAAGACATTTTCTGTGTTTTGTACTGCCATGCTGGCAAGGAAATTGGGAGTGCACAGGAGGTTGGGAAGAAACACAGCCGGAACAAGTGACCCAAACTGACCAATGGGATATTCCAGAACATATAGCATCATGCTTGATCTATAAAGCTGGGAAAAAGAAGGAAGAAGAGGGAGTCTTCCAAAGTCACCATTATGTGTGATGGGGCCCTGCTCTCCTGGAGTTGGCTGAACACCTGCCTGCCCAATGGGAAAGACTGAATTAATTATTTGTTTTTCTTTGCTTGTACACACGGCTTTTGTTTTTCATGTTACCTGTCTTTATCTCAACCCATGAGTTTTCTACCTTTTATCCTACTAATTTTCTCCCTGATCCTGCTGGTGAGGGAATGAATGAGCAGCTGGGTGGCACTTTGGAGCTAGCTGGGGTGAATCCACAACACCAGTCCAAAACCCCTGCTTACCAGAGTTGCTAATTTATGCTACTTTGCAGTCACATTTCCAGAATCTTGTTAGATGGAAACTCCACAATTTCTCTGGGAAACCTGTTCCGGCATGCAACCACTTGCTCACTCAAAAATGCACACTCAAAAAAGTGTCTCCTTGTGTCCATCTGAAAATTCATGTATTTTAATTTGGGCCCATTGCCTCTTGTCCTGCGAACACCACTGAAAAGAGTTTATCTGATTTCTTTATGCTATCAAGTATTAATGCATATGAAAAAGATCTCACTGGGCCTTCTTTTCTTTAAGCTAAGTTCTACCTCACTTAGCATCTCCTCCTATGAAAAATGCTCCAGACAAATAATCACCTCCCTGTGAGTAACCATTTGCTGGGCATGGTCATAATTCAATGTGTCCATGTCCCTCTTGTACAATGGATCCTGAATTTAGACCTAATACTCCCGATGAGGCCTCTCCAGGAAAGAGAAAAGAGCAAGGATCATCTCTCTGCTGGCATCATTCCTCTTAATGCAGCCCAGGAGGTTGCTGAACTTTGTGGCAGCAAGGGCATGTTCCTGGATGCCAATCAACATGCAGTCCACAAGGAGTTCCATATCCTTCAATGTAAAGCTGCTTTTTAACTGATATGTTACCCATCGTGAGTTAGTACATGGGATTATTTCTGCCAGGATGAAAATCTTCCTCTTCTCCTTTGGTTAATTTTGAGAGATTCCTGTCTACACAGTTCTCCATCATGATGAGGTCCCTCTGAATTGCATCCCACCTACCTGGTGACTCAACAATTCCTCCAAGGTTTGTTTCATCTGTAAGTGGGGAGATGTGACCCTGGCTGACTGACAGGTGCCCACTAAGGTGCTCTATCTTTCCACCTGCTCAGCAGGACAAAGGAGACACATATGACAAAAAACTCGTGGGTTGAGAAAAAGAGAAGATCACACTCTGATTACTGGTATGGGTAAAGTTGACTTGGCCTGGGGAAACTAATTTAATTTACTGCCAATCAAACACAGAAACATTAATTAAAAATTAGAAGAAATCTAAAACCA
Organism: Loriotus luctuosus; assembly: GCA_035582745.1. Classification (NCBI taxonomy): domain Eukaryota; kingdom Metazoa; phylum Chordata; class Aves; order Passeriformes; family Thraupidae; genus Loriotus; species Loriotus luctuosus. The sequence goes on along the minus strand of JAWWEY010000001.1, from coordinate 61,056,466 downwards.
GCTTCTCCCTACCCCTCTCAGACTCAACATCAGTCCTGACTTCCTTGCGGACAGATCATAATGCTTTGTCTCTCTTGTTCCTTCATTTATACAGCTGTTTTGTAGTTGGAATGATAATTAAAAATGTGTTCAATATGACACTAAACTCATGCTTTTCTTTCCTTGTTTCTTCGTATGTTTCTGACAGGCAAGCTTCCATTCTCTACTGTGTTCTTACTTAACCCTTCAAATTCTACTGTCTTGAACCGTTTTCCATAAAGTTAATGTTCTGTAAATATCTTAGTTATCTTTCTGAAGACAATAAACATAATCAGTGAACAAACAAAGAAACCCAAATCTAACACTGAAGAGAAAATATCAAGTTATACATACAGGAAAGATGATAGATGATGACTTGACAATGGTCTTTGTAAAATTCTCTCTGAAAAAAGATATAGATGAGGAACTGTCATCTTGCACATAAAATTTAACCATTAATTTGAGAAGAAAAACATTTCTAAACACAGTATGAATTTTGTTAGTGTTTTCAGAAGAAAGAAAAATAAAAGAATAGTTCAGTCTGATCAGGGAGCACCAAATATATGAAACCAAATGACAAACCAATACAATTTTTTTAAGGCAAAAATCAATTAACTAATGATTCTCTTGGGCTTATTTTTTTGTTTTCAGACTTATAGCTCTCTTTACAGGTACTGTACCATATGTTGCTGAGGGTAATATTCTAAGATAAAGAAAAGACATAAGCTGCAGTTTTGAGAATACATGTCAGTAGTTATTAAAACCTAACAGTCAGCAGGACTGCCAGTATTATGCCTTATACTAAATGATCGTGTGAGTTGCTGGAGCATGATATTTTGTTTAAATGATTCAGTGGGATATGCAGTGTTGAGAAAACCAAAATTTAAATCAGTCTCAGATTTAAATTTTGGACCTTAAGAACCAATTCTGGAGACAAAGGCTCGACTCTGTGAAGGAGTTCACTAGGTTAATCCAGTTTTATTTAGACACATCTCCCACCGCCTGTGGAGTCAAAATTTTAATACTCTTTTGAGAAAAGAATGGAGGAAAACACAAAGGGTGTGCAATTTCATTTAAACATAATTTGGATTCACTAGTTCTTCAACTATAAACTCATTACTTATAAGGGGCTACTCATGCAACATTTATTTCTGAGTGATGATTTATTGTGTCCTCAGAGAACATTCAGTGAAAAGAGAAAGGTTACAGAAGTAGCATGAATGCCTGCCTAAGTCTATGTTGATTTATTAAAAAAAAAAAAAAAGTTCAAACCACAGGGAAGGAAGCTACTAAGCTGTATAATTTGATTAGGTAAAAAGGGTATTAAATGTGAAAATCCTAAACTATTTAGCTTTGCTCTTCAGCATATAAATTAGAGATTAGGTAGGAGAAATATGAGCAGCTCCTTTGTAACACATACGTCTAATTACAATAAATTTAGAAAAGTCTAAGTGTGTAAAAGTAGATTAAGAGTGCATGGGAATTATAAAATGTCTAGGCTTCTTTAAAGCTTCTGATGTGACAGATAAAGTTATTTTTTTAAAAAAGGTAAAATCCACACAATAATGTAAATAGAGATGTTTGCCTTAGTAGCCAAACAAAAGTAAAAAATGAAATCTGACATCACATTTTACTGGTAGCCCTGACTGATGTCAAATTAATTGAGTACAAAACATAATTTCTTCTTATTCCAGTGAGAACTACATTTTCATCAAAATATAATTTATTTAGCTTTATCAAATATTATGACATCACCTTGTGATATATCAATGTAAAGAAAACTGTGGAGTCTTCTGCCTTCCCATAGCAACATGGGAAGAAGAAGGCAGTGATGTACAACATCACTGATGTAATAAGGAAAGTAATACACAGCAGATGAGTCTGCTTTTGGTGGTCATTTAAAGGGAGAAGCAAAACTATAAGAAACATTTCGTGAATCATGAATTCAGTAAAGAAGGCTACAGTCTCTTTAATGTTCTATAAGGACAAGTTACTGATAAAGGAATGTGACAATTTCCAAGACCACTGACTTATTCACTGGAATACTGGGTACTTTAGGTTAAAAGTGATCTCTGGAAGTCTCTAGCCCAACCTCTGCTTTAAGCAAGGTCAGATGTGAAGTCACACTAGTTACTAGGGCTTCATCTATCTGGGTATTGAAGACCTCTGAGGATAGAAGCAGTATATATGCCAGGATACAGACCAAGAGATAGCATTTCCTCAGAGAGGAAGAAGTCATGCAGGGGTAATCTGCATGAGGCTAAAGAAAGTTGTAAAAACCTGCATATCTGAAGACATTCAATGTTAATGTTGCAACAATTCATCATGGCAACTGAAGTAGAGATTTAGAGTAGACATGAAGGCAAATGTATTACGCCTTTCTTAGCTAAGGGAACTAATTTTAGAATTATGGAAGCAAATCCATTGAATCCAGAGAAATGCTAGTAAGAAACAGATTTTTGAAAGTGTCTTTTAATCAACGACTAGGAAATTATTATTATTAAGAAAAAAATCAAAATCCCAAAACTTGACACAATTTCAAGAGAAAATAATGTTCAGTATTATTGTAATGCATTTGGGCAACATTTATAGATACTTTTAAATTAAAAACAAAGGAAAGGTAAGGATTACCTTTCAAATTGTCTGCATTTCTGAACTTAAGATATAAACACTAAATAGCTGAAGTTACACATATGATAACATGAAAAATGAGCAAATATTCCTAAGGAGAAGTTATACATGAAAATCCATGCAATTATTTTTTATTTTCTAATAGGAAAAACTTCAAAGGTAAAAAACTTTGAATATAGGTCAAACATATCTAATAATGATACTGGAAAGTGGTTGTATTCATTAATCTGTGAAAATAACAGTAATGCCATGTGTCAAATACTGATTAAGACTAGATCCAGCAAAGTATGTAAATTACTATTTAGGACTTGGGTGGAACTGAGGTTTCTCAGAAAAATGCAGTTGAAAAATCCCTCTTCATTACTAGCCATAGAGAAAACCGAACTCAGGAACATAGTTCTTAACCACAGACATCTCATACAGTTTGATGGCCTAGAACCTGTTGCATAGAACCAGAAAGGCAGGACCTGGCACTCATAAGAAACTGGCACTTGTACGCAGCAGTACAGCATCTCACACTAAAGTATCTAATATCATTTGTGATGCCATTCACTTGCTACTTCAAAAGCATGATCACCTCCTAAGGTCCCTTATTAAATATGCAGACCCTTTGAAGATGTCTCAGAAAATGTGAGCTACATCTCATACAGCAGTACTTAGTACCTATGTATGGGCAACTATATGGATCCCTGAGGAATCTGGAGACACATTTGTCTGAACAAAGGCCTGTATCTTTCCTAGAGACAGATGACAAACTCCTCTGACTCTAATGCCTGGCCTTTAACATTAAATCCCTGAATGTTGGTTTTAGAAGGGATGATCCAATCTAGGGTGCTTAGCAATCAGCTACATTTAGGATTCAAAACCAACCCCTGTATTTAGGATCAAAAAATCTTCAGTTTTTTTCAGGATTTTTTTTTAGTTTGTTTCTTTTTAATCAGGACATTAGGCGCCTCTCAAATGTCAATCATAGTTATTTAATATAACAACCTAAATATTTGATTAAAGAACTGGCTAAGTAAAAGATGCTGTCTACTCATCTTGGTGCAGATGTGCCTCTGTGTACACCATGAATGTGTTAAACTTAAAAAGGCTCATTATTTAATAATTAATGATTAGAGAATTCACACTGATGTTAAGAGATGATTCATATTTCAGGATTCATAGGTGTTTTTTGTCAGTTTGGAGTTTTTTTAATCAATTAACTACTTAAGGCAGTATGGAAATGATGGTAGAAATAGCAGACAGAAATGAAGTCTAAAATCAAGGAAAGATTGAGCCTTGGGACTTCAATCTAAATCTTATTTAATGATTTCTGTTTTTACAGAGTATTCAGAGTACTGATTTCTACTAGGTTCAAACCTTAAATTGATTTCATATGAGAAAGAATAAACAACTGAGAAAAAAATTACCTAATTAAATATTGCTGAATGTTAGGTTATTTCTGGTACTCATTTATTACTGCACATTTCATAGCACAATTTCCCACCTGCTACCTTTATGTTGTTTTTCCACAAGTAAGACAGAGAATACAGTATAGAATCTACCACAGAATCAAATGTAGTAGAAAGGTTTCCATTAACTGGTTTCCATCAACCTATATGACCCAAAGATATAGACTGCATATCTTATAATTAATAAATATAAAATAATTCTTACCCCATTTAGAAGTTATCCATGGTAAAAACCTCAAGGTTTTAAGTGTAACTTACCATAAAATAAAGTAAAACTGCTGCACAGTTTCTAGAACAACAGAACCAAATTAATGTAATTTGCATGATCATTGAAAAAATTATTAAAACTATGAGTTAATTAGTAGAAAAACAAAGAGAAAATCAAAAGTAGGGGGCATAGTAAGAAAAGGTAAAAAAAAATAAAATGGACACATAGTAAATAGAACTCATGATACAGAACACGCATTTAAAGGACTCGAAAATTTACCTCCTATAAATAACCAATCAAGGAATTTGTAGTAAGCGCCCAAGTATCATATATTTATCTTCAGAATGACATGGAAGAAAATTACCAAAAAAAATTGTACAGTATCTTAAATGCAAACATTGAAATTAGTGAAATAATATACCCTGGTGAATAAAAAGGCAAAAATCTTATGATCTTTTCATATGAGCAAGTCACAATGTGTTGAGTAATTGAAATATGAAAGAATACCTTTATTTAACACTAAAATCTATTTTCTCCAATTTCTTCTGAAATATCTTCCTTACAATTTAGGACTGCATTTAATTTCATAAGTATTTATAAAACACAGGAAATTATAGGAACATATAGACCTAATCTGGAAATTAATCTTATTTTTGTTTGTGTCTGATATGAAGATAAGTCCAGTGTCAGCACTTAACAAATTATGTTGATTACTTTCGCGGGAAGTACTGTGAGATTTTTTAATGACTGTGGCTGATTAGAGCCTGAAATGACAGATCATGAAAAAAGCAGAGTCTTTAAATTAGGCAGTTAGCATTTTGAGTCAGGAAAAAAAAAAACCAGAGAAAAACATTCACATATTTTACTGAATCTAACTTAGCTTAGCTATGAAGTGAATGTATTGGGAGAATAGGAATCTGCTATATAATTCTGGTACATTTTCCTACAATACATACTAAGCTATATTTCACATGCATTGCCATACATTGTCTTTTAAAACTAAAAAAGATGAATTTGTGTGTCCCATTTTATGATTTGCTTGTAGTGCTCATATATCACAGGGGGAAAATGGACACTGATCTCATACAATAAATAAATATGGTTTGTATTTTTTTAATGTCATTATTCTGTGGTTAAGTATGCATACTACACATGAATAACCAACACTGAATAACATACTACACCAAAAATGGTATTTATGATTAAAAAAAAAAAAAGGAAGCCAGTAGTAATTTTGTCCAAATTGACCTTCACTATGTGGTTAACTCCCCCATATCTTTCTCTGTTTATGTTTAATTCCTAGAAAGGATTACTAGATACTTTTGAGTAGCGAGTACACCCCATAAATTACATTATTGGCCAGGAATCCAGCCTACACTGTTGATCTTGGTTGTCAATATAACTACTTGTAAAGCAACCACTAGGAATTTTAGAAAGTACTTAAAATGAGAAAAAAAAAAAAGCTTTTCTGTTAGAATATTTTTTAATCGAACAAATAAACAAAACTAACCCCCCAAAAATAGCAAAACTTTGAAAAGAGATGTTTCTTAGAGAAGTTGTTGTAAAGATTGACCTCTTCTCAGAACAGGTAAATAAGAAAATTGAGATCAATCTTGGGAAACAAATGAAAATAAACTGTCTTTCTTTTAATCATTTTGGTATTGAGGCAATACATCTACTCGATGTGGCTCTGCTGCCACTGCCAGGCTGACTGTCTCTGTCCTAGAGATGTGTACTACTTTGACTACATTGACAAGGGAATGCAGTTAACAAGGTGTGCTCAGACTGTGCCAACCACTCAAGCTGGAATGAATGCTATCAACATTACCATCCAGCAAAATCAAGACAGTAAACATCTTAAAAAACCCCATTTTTTGACACAATACTTCTCTTTTGGAAAGGTACTTGACCAAAACCTTGGAAGAAATACCGCACAGGAAAATATGCTTCAAACACCATTGTTCCTGTTGCTTCATATGGTTTGCTTGGTGATCCAGGACTTAATATGTTGCCTATGTCAATACTTGCCTTATGAGGTGTTTACCTGCATTTTATGTCCAGATTTCCTTTTGGAGCTCCATTTTTAAAGCAAATCAACATAACAGCACTTTGAACTCACCCATCATTCTCAGATAGCCTATTATCTGTTGGTATTACAGATGCTAAGACAATTATTTTCTGTGGAGCCTAAACTGACCTTTATCTGTTTTCATTTGCAGCAGTAACCCTTGTGGGTCACTGCCCATCAATCATAGAACTACCTTTCATAACAAATCTAACATTTTTTTCCAAAAGAAGTTCAATTCCTCTCATTACAGAATTCCATTGTTTGGAGCCTGATAATGAAGTATCCTGTTAAGAAAGAGATATTCAACAAATGTCAGAGAGGTTTGTCCACGGTGCACATTTGAATCTTGTAATTAAAGGAAAATCACATAGCAACTAGAAGGTTATTTTCCTTTTATGGTAAAACATTCGTTCTCCTACTTGACTTATGGCTAACATACTGGTAATCGATCTGACGACGAAATAGTCATTTACAGGTACTCTAGCAATACTTACACTTTTATAGCAAAATATGTGACAGGTGCAGAGTACATATCTGGCATAATAAAGGCTTGTCATCTCTTGGTATAGATTTTGGAATATTGCTATTTCACTGCTATTTTCACCAAGTGATTTTCAAAAATATATGAAAGGGGAATACTTTTATTAGTTGCAATAGGATTTTTACTTTCTTTTTTCCTTTAAATTTGTTATCAATAACCATTTTACTTGCATAAATACAGGATGTATTTTACATTTACAGTGATTTTACCTAAAATACTCAATAACTCTTATAAAACTGGTTGATCCAGAAGCAGAAAATGGAATTAATTTCTTATGATATATTACTACTCCATAAGACTCCAAAACAAACTAACCTGAGAAACAATAATGCATCAATAAATATTTATATAGCAAAATTCATAACAGCAAAAATTCTGTGACCTTAGTTCTGTGTTGACTCTTTTAGCTTTGATTGCTGAAAATATTGAAAGAAATGGCTTCTGTGAGATCAATGGAATGACTGTTGTGTACTCAGGATAAGAATGGTAAACATTCAGAAGGATTAGGAACAACAAACAAAAAAATTCTCTCAACTTTAATATAATCGGCTTTTGCTAAACATTCATTGCATGTTCAGTGAATATGGACCAGACTGGGGAGCTCTCTTCTGGGAAACATCAATGCACACAGACCTTAATCTACCTTCTAGACCTACCTCATGCCATCCCATGGCCTCTTCAGAGAAGAGAGGCCTGGAGACTTGCTAAGAGTATGCCATCACTTCGTTACAATCAGCCTACATTCTTAGAGAGAAGAAAGGTGTGAACTGAGGTTCACACTATCTTGCCTTCTAGAGGCTTTTTACTTTTAAATATGTGTAAATTGCTTGAATGATCAGTAAGACAGAAGACCTGCAAACAGGAATTATATTTTTGATAGATTCAGGATATCCTCATGAGAAACATGGACACTGCCTCTGTAAAATGAAATTGAATGAGTTTTCAAGTGGATTGATGACTGAAGGTTGGTAACTTTATTAATTTTCAGCATACTCCTGGATATTTTTCCCATCTGTTGACATTTTCCAGCATCCTTCTAAGCAGTTTGCTGAGTAGCAGTCGCAGAAAGCAATTAGCTGGCTTGGAATTAGTGTCAGTTAGAATTAGTGAGCAGACCAAAGTGGAAAATATTATGGTGGATGTCTTCTACAGACCACCTGATGAGGAAGAAGTAGATGAGGCCTTTTGCAGAGAGTTGGAATAAATCCTACATTCACAGTATTAGTTCTCATGGGAGACTGTGACAGTATCTGCTGGATGGACAGTACAACAGGGCACAAGTAATTCAGGAAGTTTCTGCAGCACTTCACCCCAACTTCTCAAAAGAGGTGATTGAGGACCAATGAGTGCACGCGCTCTGCTGGACTGATAAACAAGGAAGGACTGGCCAGAGATCTGCATGTTGGGTCCATAATTCAAATATCTGATAAATAATAAACACATATTCTCTATAACTGTTAAGTGTGTGCCTGAACACCCCTAAATTAAAGATTTTTTAAATTAAAAATTGTAACCTAGAGCTGCACTAATAAAACTAATATTTTAATATTGTGGATACTGAATTTAGAAGAATACTTTGTGATTTTAGATATCAGTTAAATATATTTCCTGAAATAAATCTCTTAAAAAATTTAGTTTAATTCTACCTGAAACTAAGACAAAATTTTCCAAATTGTTTCCTCAAAAACTGAGAGGGAAAGTATAAAACTGAGGTATATGGGTATGTTGCTAACATATTTAATAGTGATTTCGGAGTTTACTCTTAAATTCAGCCTTGTTCTTCTTACAGAAATTTATAACTGAATCTTCTGCTAGGTGTTCTGGTCATGAGGGTACACCATATTCTAAGGCTCACTGATCAAACATCGTTGATACTGTCTTTATTGCTCAAATTCATGATAATAAATAAATTGTTACTAAGTCAAGGCCTGGGCTCCTTACTGTTCCCTACATAGCTAAATAACACAGCAACCCCTACCACTGTCTTCTATCAAGAAGCACAGACTGGACACGTAAAGTTACAGAACACCTGACCTTCAGTCTCTCCCAGAATGTATGTGACGCCTTAATACTTTATTGCGACACAGTACAGCGGATGAGGTTAGAAGGCACTTTGGAATCTCCTGAGTTCAGCTCTCATGCTCAGAGAAGGATCAGCTTGAATGGGCTGCTAAAAGATGTGCCCAGTCAGGAAAGGCTGAGACATCACAACCACCTTGGGCAATCTGCTTCAGTGTTTGACTACTGCTGAAGTTAAAAAGATTTTTCTTATGTTTAAATGGAATTTCATGGATTTCATTTGGTATTCATTCCCTCTTCTCCTGTCCCTGGGTACATCACTGGATACTTCAGAAGAATCTGTCTCCATCTTCTTTATTTACCCATGTCCCCTCAGTTGATGAGACACTGAAACAGCATGTCCAGAGAAGTTGGGGATTCCTCATCATGGGAAGTTTTCAAGGTCAGGTTGGACAGGGCTTTAAGCAACTTGATCTAGTGAAAGATGTCCCTGATGTTAGCAAAGGAGCTGGACTAGATGATCTTTAAGTTCTTTTCCAACCCAAACCATTCAGTGAGGCTAGAGGCAGAGTGAGTATTTATTGTGCAACCTGAAAGCTTCAGGGGTGTACCAGTAGAAAAGAAGCAGAATGTTCTAAGAAAACACATTCAAACAAACCTCAACAAGCCCAAGACTGATGGGGAGAAAGTAAGACCCCCTTCACTGTGAGCATCATACTCTTGACAAATGTGCTGATGATTTTCTGTAACTCTGACCCTGATTCTCAAGGAAAGCTGCTGACTGCTGACAACAGTAGAATACTGAAAGGTGAGCTTATTACTAGAAAAAAATGTATAGATATTAGAAAGTTCTCTTGTGCAGCAATTTTTAAAGTATTCACACATAAGCCATTTCCATTTGAATTTGGACAAGGAATATGAGCTTTTAGTACAATTGGTCTGCTAATAGGACCTGAATGATCTGTTACAAATTGACTTTTAAAACTTTGACTAGAGTAATATTAATTTTTGTCTTCATAAAAACAGAATGTCCCTTTTTACCCTAACAAGATTTTGACTATGAATGAATGGGTGTGAAGTGGAAGTTAATCCTTAATCATAAACACAGGAATTTTGTCATATTTTTGATAAAGAATCCCAGGGTCTCTGGTCATGCTGAAATCTAATAGTGTTGGGTCATGTGGTAACATGTTCAAGTGGTAACCTTAAGCAACAGACCCATTTACTTTCTTCAAAATATTTCTACTCATTCTACAACATTATATCAAAAGATAAATAACAATTGCTCTTTCCCCTCTTATTACTTTCTGCTTAATTAATGTATTTTCACCACAGATAATGTGTCTACTAGTTATACTGGTATTTCCTGTTGTATGGCTTGATACTAGTGCCAAAAAACTTTACAAGATTTTTCCTGTGGGATTAATATTTTTTTAAGCTAGTTGGAGTACAGTGTAGGAGGGAGGTAATGTGCTCCAGATCTGATGTTCATAAATGAGTGACCTATGGTCAGGCACCAAAGCCAACTTAAGAATTCACCTACTGAACATAAAATCTCATGCAGACATGGAGCAGCTCATGTGAAGCTTTTACTTTCTCATTGTGTTAAGAATACAATACAGAAAGGCGCAAGAAATGCAGGTTTTTGGAGTGTTTCAGAGACAGTGTTTTGCTGGCGCTGGAGAGGCTAAGGGACGCACTCTGATGCACGTACTGCTGACAAATAATAAAAATGGGTGGTGGATGGGAAGGCTCATAGGAACTTTACCTGTGATTTAACAAATTTAGTGAGGGAAATGAGGAAAGCAAATGGAAGCATAAAAAATTGCTTCTAGTAAATGCAGGCTTCAGCTTGCTCAGGGAACTGCTAGGCTGGACCTTGTGGCATCTTGCCCTGCAGGGGCCCAAAAGACCGGGATGATCTTTTAGGACAACCTCATTAAAACACTAGAGAACTGTCCTATATGCATAAAATTAAGTAGGCATAACAGGAAGCCACCCTGACTGAATTAAATACCAAAAGAAAGCATAAGGAAGATAAAAGCAGAGAAAAGATACCCAAGAGGAACATACAGAAACTGCCATATAATGCAGGGATGGAATTCAGAATGACAGAGACCGGCTGAATTTCCAAGTAGTGAGTGATGTGAAAGGCAACAAGAAACACTTCTATAATTATATAGCAGGAAAAAAGAAGATCAGGCAATAGTCAGGCAACCAGCTGGTGAAGAACTTGGAGAAAATCATCAAAGTAATCAATGTCTTTAACTAGGTATTTACTGGCAAAGTCTGCCAACAGGTCTCAAACTTCTGTGCTTGATGACAGAATTCAGACAGAAATCCTACCAACTACAAAAAGGTTCAAGATAAGGACCATTTTGACAAGTAGGATATGCACAGATCAATGGTATCAGGTGGGATACATCTGAGGGTGCTATTGCATCCAGATTTAACAGCCAGTCTAAAGCCTAAAGCAACTCTGCTTCTGGTATATATCATTGTTCAACCCCAGCCATCAACTAAGACCCACACAACTGCTTTCTCAATCCTACCTGGTGGGATGAGAGAGAGAATTGGATGAGAAAAAAATGAGAAAATTCATGTCCTGAGATAAAGACACTTTAATAAGTAATGCAAAAGCCACAAGCACAAGTAAAGCGAAACAAGGAATTCATTCACTGAATCCCATGGGCAGGTAAGCATTCATCCATCCCCAGGAAAGCAGGACTCCATCATCTGTAACAGTGACATGGGAAGACAAAATGCCATCATTTCAACTGTTCCCCCCACTTTCTCCTCCTTCTCCCAAATATATATGCTGAATATGATGTCATGTGGTATGAAACTTCGCCTATCGGAGTCAGCTGTCCTGACTATTTTGTTTCCCAAATTCTCATGCACCCTCAGTGTCCTCACTGGAGGAGTGGTGTGAAAAGCAGAAAAAGCTTTGTCACTGTATAAGCACTGCTCAGCATTAGCTAAACATCCCTTTATTATCAACACTTTTCATAGCAAATTGTAAAACATAGCCCCATAATGGCCACTATGGAAAAAGATTAACTCTGTCCTAGCTAAAACTAGCACACCATATTAGCGTACAGTTAAATGCACAGTCTTTGCAAAGGATTTAACAGAGGGTACTGTTTTTTCCTGCCTTACTTCAAGAAACTTGAATAGGGGATTCCTGCTGTACCTTTACGGCAGCATCACTTACCCTGTCTGGCTAACTCATACACATTGCTTTTGTTGTGTTCTAAAACTGGCTTCTCTCCAGGTTGAATTCAAGTTCATCAGCAAATGGCCATAATTTTTTATAGTTCAAGGGTCCCTGTATTCTGTTTATGTATTTATTTTCAGCCTCAGCTGTCATATTGTGACTGTGCATTTTACATACTTAGGGGAGATAGCCTCTCACTGAGATTTTCAGGGATGTGATTTTCTGACTTCAGGACATTTTAATTGAACCTGGCACGCACTCTTTCTATGGCATTTTCAGGTTTATCAGGATTAATGGCAAATCATTTTCTGCATGCACTGTAATACATACCATGGCAGTGCTAAAAGAACTTATGCAAAATATCTTTCTATCTGCTTATTATTAACAACTATCTAATTACTGCTGTACATTTGAATTTGATTCTTCTTATGTCTAACACTTCTGACAAAGCTTTTTGATGTTATTGCAAGCTGCTCTCATCCTTTTGAAGGTAGTGACAACTAAGACAACCTCTAATTTCTGCAAAAGGCAAAAGTCATCGTGAGCATCAAAAAGCAAGCAGGAGATTCCCAGGAACTGCAGAACTGGAAGCCATGTTCAGGTCTAAAGTGATTGGAAACAACTGGCATGGATTTCTCATGGCTAAGCTCTGCTTGACCAGCCTGATTTTCTTCTGTGGTGAAACTTCTGACTCTGTGGATGAGGTGAGAGCAGGGAATACAATTTTCTTTTACTTTAGCAGGGTATTACCTGGTATTTTTACAGTCAAATTTATGGTAATCTGTCAGTGCATTGTATTCTTCATTAAGCAGTCCCACATTAACATTCTGGGTCATGTGGCAAAACTGATTTGTACCAGGTATTGGGTCTGACTGAGACATGAGTTCATTTTTCCTCATCAGCCCTTACAGTGCTGTGCTTTGCAGTGGTAACAGGAAGGATGTTGATACCACACCAGTGTTTTGGCTACTGCTGAGCAGCACTGTCCCTCTAACATATCCTCCATCACCATCAAAGGGCTGAAAGTGGGCAAGATCCAGGGAGGGGTAAAGACCAGGCTATCTGACCTAAATTAACCAAAGTTATATCCCACACCATATGATGCCAGCTCAGATATAAAAGCTAAGGGGGAGAGGGGGATTTGCAGAGGGAGAGTGTTTGTATTCATTAATCAACAGAGTTTGCCTTCTAGAGCAACAGCTGTGCATGCTGAAGCGCTGCTTCCTGGGAAGTTTCTGAACATTGTTCACTGAAGGGAAGTAGAGATCAACTTTTCCCATTGCCTATGCACGTGCCAACGTTCGCTTGCCTTCTTTTATTTTGGTAAACTGCCTTATCTTAACCTACTAGTTGTTATCCATCTTACTCTCTTCCCCCTATCCCACTGGGAAGTGGAGTGATAGAGTGGCTTGGCAGGCACTCATTGCCCAGCCAAGATCAACCTACATACCAACTTATGCACAAAAGGCCCTTTTTATTCTCCTCTCAATTCTCCGCCTTTTTTTCTTTCCTCCTTATTTTTGTTCTTCTCTATCTCAGTCCTTCACCTACACTCCTTAATAAGCTTAGCATAGTCCCACAGTCCTCTCTCAAAATCCATACTAATCATCGTCCTATAATTTCTCCCTCTTATCTGTTGCACAGCTCAGACTGTCTGTCCTTAAAGTTGTGCTTTGTGTTTTTTAACAGCCCATCAATTAGCAGCTATAGTGTTTTGATCTTCATCATTTTCTTGTTTATCACTTACTTAACAGATTTGTGTCCCTGTGTGTTTTATCTCTTTCCTTGTTACTTTCCTTTATAAAAGGTCCTTGACATAATAAGCTTAATGAACCAAATGCACTCTACTCTCACACACCAGCCACTACCCACTGGGGAAAACATTTTAGAAAACATCTTGCGTATGGCAGTGGACAAGAATTTGAGTATGAATCAGCAGTACTACTTTGTGACATATTAGCCAAATAATAAGTAAGAGTGTAGCATGCAGGTTGAAAGCAAAGATTATTACCCTCTGTGTGCCACCTGTGTGACCCAAGTCTGTGTCATATTGCCTCAGGTTCTGGGCTTACCAGTACAAGAAAGACACTGAGAGTCCAGAATACTCACAGAGAGGGTCAGGGGGCTCAGGCATATGATACACAGGAGACACTGAGAGAACTGGTGACACTAAAGAGGGATGTCTTTCAAGACTTCTGTCTTTGAGTACTTAATGGGAGGTCACAAAGGAGACAGACTTATTGGTGTTCACAGTGAAAGGACAAGAGGTCAAGGTCAGAAGTTGAAGCAAGGGAAAAATTATTACTAGGTATCAGAGCGAAATTCTCCACAGGAAGTATTTAAGCACTGGAACAGGTTATTCAGAGAGTCAGCTGAACAAGACACTTATCAGTGGGATCTAACTTTGAAGTTAGCCATGCTTTGTGAAGGGGAATAAACTAGATGACCTCTAGGTGTCCTATCCAACCAAAATTATTCTATCACTCTAATTTAAAGGTCAGTATTGGCCCAGAATAAAATGTATTAGAGAAAGGAGAAGAATATTTAGCTTAATGTGTAAGATCTGAAATGTAAATATTGAATCTGGATGAAAAATAGTACTCTGATTTAGTTTAATTTTTGCAAGAGTTCTGCAGAATTTACATTAGCCAATTACAATATGCTTACAAGGAATGCTCTAGGGATAAGCTACATGTTCCTTAACTTTACTTGATCTAAGTCTGATTGCAAGTGACTGGATAACAGTAAGGTATTCCTCATCCAAGTATATGTGAATTTATAAACTATCCTTAGAAACTCTTAGAAGTGCAGAGGCTGTCTAGTGTGTCCTTTACTGAACTCAAATTACAGAAGCATTATTTCTGAGTTCTTGTTTCAGCAGCCTGGCCCTGAGCAAACAGACAGCTGGCATGACCTAGTTCAAGGAGATAGAAGCACTTTTCAAGGACTATTAGTGATCTTGGAGTCTTTCTGGAATTCAGTGATGGGGTAAAAGCTTCAAACATATGACTGAATAGTACCCACACATTTTAAAATCTGCTTTTGTAGAAATAAGGCTATCAGCCAAAAGTCAGACTTTTAATTTATTTCTGTTTCTTGAAAGCTGCCCTACAAAATGCATTTTCTTTCTACATATATTACTAATTTTTTTTCCACTTCAACATGCAGCAGAAATTCTCAGTCTATTCTCTTCTGTCTGCAACTTGTGATCAGCTAAGATAGGGTGTCTTTCGTTGGGCTGCATCATGAGCTTTGAAGAAGGGAAGCATTGACATAGAACCTGCTGCAGAATTTCTCCGTCTCTCGGAAGTTTTTCAGCAGATATTCACCAGAGTGAGAACATGGTTGGGATTGGCCCTGGTTGGTCTTAACTTTGTCCTCAGACAAAGAACTTTTAGAGCTCCTCTCCTTCTTAGTTCTCTGAAGTTTACAAAATTTATCTTCCAGAACTAAGTAATTTGAAGGTTTAAAAGATGTTTCAAATAGCCAAGAAGATTGGGCACATCAACAGGAAGTTTCCTCGGGGAAGCAGTGTCACCAGAGTCCTCACAAAACCTTGTTTTAAATTCCCTATGAATACACAGACTTAAAAAGTATATATCTCTTAATTTCCAGGTTTTGGTCTTTAGCACATGTTTGCCTTCTTCTTTCATGGTTTATTCTATCATTGAATCTCTTACCTCTGCATCAAAGAATGCATATTTTTAAGGGTAAGATTTGGAAATGCTATGCAAGTAAACAACCTATTCTGATAGGAGAAATTCCTTACATTACTTTACAGAGACTCTCCTTTAAAACATATGTGACTGATTTTAGTC
>JAWWEY010000001.1:60979469-61040392 GCA_035582745.1 Loriotus luctuosus | reverse complement strand
CTTTAAAACATATGTGAATGATTTTAGTCACAGGCATATAGAAAATTACCAGATAAAAAGGTGGAACATCTAAAAACACAGACTTTGAGAGAATGTAATAACCAAGAAAAAGCAGAAGAAGCAAATGAAGCTCCTAGTGGGATATATATATATATATATATATATATATATATATGGAGGGGAAAAAAAAGTATGTTATGAAAAAAGCTACAATTCATGTAGTTTACATACATGAACATAAGCATAGAAACTAACTTAACTTGAAAGTAGGTATTTTTATCAAAAGATATCCAAAGTACTCAATATTACATTGATTTTTAAGCATCTACCTAATTTACAACAAAAAGGCTAAAGAATGAATAGGAAGATGGGCCAGGATTAAAGTTCAGTTCAAAGTTTTCTGACCATTTGGAGTATACTCACTGTTGGTTTTTCACAGCAGATCACTTCTAGTTCCACAATGAGTTTTGGCATTAGACTATGAGCTGATAATTTCATCTGCAAAGCCAAACATCTAGAACTGCTTTAACACAAATTGAAACCATTCATTCATGTGTCTCAAGTCAGTCCAATGTCCATGAATATTATTATAAAAAAAGTTCACTTACATGCAGTAATCTGCATACACATAAATAAAATACTAGTTTGTACAACAAACTATATCACAATTTCCCAGTAAATAAATCATTTGCTGTCCTTTAACACCTTATGGGTAGTATAAACTAGTATAAATTTTTATTTCATTAATCAGTATAATTCTTGTACATTTTCAACCGAGTACATTGAGAATATATGCTCCAGAAATTGGATGCATATATGCTAGCTGTGGAGTCAACTACTCCTTATACTATAGGATAATTTATTACCTTTTCCATAGTTCTCAGCTAAATGCTAAAACTGATGTGGTAAATTCAACCTGAGACACATTAGTTTCTGAGAAAAACACAAGTATCCCAAACCCGAAGAATATCTGTGTATAATGTACTTTTCTTATGGGAATGGTTAATTAGAATAGACACTTACAGGAATTAAAATGTTCATAATTTTTTTTTCTTCTGCTGCAGAGATAAATGAAAGTACAAATACATAATCTTGCTTTGGGCCATATAAGTCTATAGAAGGATAGGTAAATTCATGCATCAAGGCACACTCCCTGTATAGTCTTCTAGGACAGAAGTTATAACAACTGGAACGAGAGATGGCATTCTGGAACTCTGCAATATTTTTTGAAAAGTGAACAGAAACAATGATGATGAAGTAACAGAAAAACTTACATAGCATAAATTTGTTTAAACCATTATGAGGTTTAGAATTCCCTTAGGCTATTCATTAATAGAAAACTACCCAGAATGACACTGTATGTCAATTAAATTTATAGGCCATTAATAGAAAATCAATCTTTATGGTTTTAATCAAAACAGAGACAAGAGACTACCCAAATCTTCTGTGGCAGGTGGTAAATGATCACTGCACTATGAGAAACAATTCTCAGTCATGTCACTGCAGTGTTCCCAAGGTAAATGTCACAACACATTTGCTTAATTTTTGGTGTTCAGTATTGGTTTAGTCCTGAATATCTGATGAATTGGAGGTCTAATCTAGTCTAAAAAAATCCTATATACTTTCTTTTAGTGACTCAGAATATTTCTCCTTAAATAAGTGGTTTTAATATATATTATAAAACATATTATTATATTACTTTTGTGAGTGTCATATAGGACTTTCATTTCCTGAACATATGGCCCAATTCTTATATATACTGTATTCAAATTAGGTTAGTTTTCTTCATCTCTTACTTGCTCTTTTAATCTTAGTTGTATTGTAGACTTCTAAAAATTCAAGTACATGGGGTTTAAGAATTATTTTAATGAATATTGGTAACATCTGAAAAACTGTATTATTTTATAATATCTAAATTTTTTAGCAAATAGAAATACTGCAACTGTGCTATATAAGTTCTTTAGATACTCTGAATGAAAAAAGGTTATGTTGCTTTTTCTATCACCATAAATATCTTTCACCTCAGTGTCCATTTGTGAAAAAACTCAATAAGTGAAAATGCTTTGAAGGCAGGTTTCCTAATCAGATTTTTATAAAGAGATATCATTCATTGCTCGGCTTAACAGGGCAGTTGAATGCCAACTGGTAATTGAAGTCTGACTGAAGAAAAATAAAATATCAATCACGCTTGTCATTAAAAAGAGAAGTGAAAAGGTATACAAATGAATGTGGTTTGCTTTTGACCCAAGGATTTTTTTTTAACAGAAATACTGATTTATGCAACCATTAGGTTTGAATGCATGCAACACAACTTTCTCAGACTGAGTTCCATTGATTTTCTATAACAATGTCAAGCATTCAATGCACCACAGAAGCTTTGAGACTGAAATAAATAATCCTTTATGAAAGTGATTCTTCCCTTTTTAAACCCATAGGTGAACATCTTGTTCTCCTTCTGCCTTGCTCTGTTGTAACTTAAGATGTAAGATGCTAGAAGTTCTTAATTCCCTGTCTTCATTTTCATTTAGGATAATATGCTTTGTTTTTCTTATGACCTTCTTTATGCTCTTGCCTCTGGGACAAGTTGTTAAAATTGTATGCCTTTCCGTTTATGAAATGTGAATAGATGTAAAAAGCAAAATAAATGCCATAAAATTCAACTTTGAATATAGTTATATGTGATATTGACAGAATCTAGGTAGCACAGAAATAGCCTTGAAAGATGCTATTTCACACAGAGGATTCACATTTGAAATGTGCAACAGACTTGTAACACATACTGCACATGCAAATTATTATTTCTAATGAGATCTGCAGTGTTTCTGATCACACTGTCAGTCATAATCACTTTTCTGATATTGTTAGTTCTGGTGATTTGAGTTTAATATTTATAGCTCAAAATATTCATTTATAAATTTGAGTTTGATGAGTCTTGTACTCCACATCAAATTTATCACTTGCTTTGTTATTGATTTGTTAGTTATTTACTCTTCGTTTTCATACATATGATTTAAAGTTGGTAAATAATTTAAATTCCACTATGACATTCATTTCAAGCATCTTCAGATGTTGTTTTGAAATTCCAACCTTGAACATAAAATCACACTATTGCTTATGAGGAATGACATACAATTTTCAGGTGAGTATTTCCATACAAAAAGCTACTACTATCCCCGAAGTATTTCACTGATGTACAACTTAGTTTATCACAAATACATAATGCATGATTTTCAGGTGACACTATATAAAACCTCAACTGTTTTGCAAGAAATAAAACATACTGCATTGAATTATCTTCTTACTCTTACTCAATAACAGACAAATCAGTTCTTAATTTTTTGGTGTTGTATTTCCCTGTTTCTCAAGGAGTTCCAATGACTATTCAGCAGTTTCCTCGACTGCAAGTAGGCCTTCTATTTTAACTGGCAAAAGCAGGTTAATACTGGTACTCATTTGTAATTATAATAGGTCTGTATTTGTACCTAATATTGGTAATATACATAATGACAAATAGAAATCTCTATTTGAAAGGGATATGCTGTGAAAATGTAGTGTAAAAGTGACTGCTAACTTGATAACAATATCTACTTTAGGCATCTTATTCCTGATATTTTAATCTGCTCAATGGCTCTATTTTTCTTACCCCCAAGAAAGGATGACTGACATCTTCAGTGGGATATTTGAGCAGAGACACAGTTTTGATTAATCTCCTAAAACACTTGTTTTCATTTTTTTAAAGGAGGCTCATGGCAACTACTATCAACCTTGATTATAACACTTTGTTTGACAATTTGACTCCTGTCATTTTAACATCTTCCTGTGGCTTTTAGGGTGGTTTAGAGCAGTAAAGGAAGATATTTACTAGACTTCAATATCTAATAGAACTTAAACCAGCATGCCAACAACCATGAGCTTCACTGAATACAGAAATCAGCTTTTCAGAAATTAGTTCTGCTCTCTCAGTATCCTCATAATCAAACTTAAGAAGCGTGGATTAGATGAGTGGACAGTGAGGTGGCTGAACAGCAGACCCCAGAGCATCCTAATCAGTGGCCCAGGATCCAGTTGGAGGCCTGTCACTAGTGGTGCCTCCCAAGGATTGATACTGAGCCCAGTATTGTTTAACTTATCCATTAATGACTTGGATGAAGGGGCAGAGTATGTCAGCAAGTTCACTAATGACACAAAGCTGGGAAGAGCAGCCGATACCCCCAAGGGCTGTGCAGCCCTTCAGAAGGACTTCAAAAGGTTGGAGAGATGGGCAGAGAAGAACTGTCTGAAATTCAACAAAGGTAAATGCAGCATCCTGTACCTTGAGAAGAATAACCCACCAGTACAGGCTGACTTGCTGGAAAGCAGCTCTGTAGAGAAGAACGTGGGGGTGCTGGTAGACAGCAAGATGTCCATGAGCCTGCAATGTATCCTTGTAGCCAAGACAACCAACAAAATCAGTGAATGCATTGCAAAGAGCATCGCCAGCAGGCCAAGTGAGATGATTCTGCCTCTCTACCCAGCCTTGGTGAGGCCACATGTGGAGCGCTGTTCTGGGCTCCTCAGTACAGGACAGACATGGAGCTTCCGGAGCAGGTTCAGTGGAGGGCAACAAGGATGATCAGGGGACAGAAGCATCCTCAGCCTACTAGAAAAGGCTGAGGAAACAGCCTATTCAGCCTCCAGAAGAGATGAATGAGAGAGGACCGCATTAATGTCTACCAGTATCTGAAACGAGGGTGTCCCGAGGATGGAGCCAAGTTGTTCACAGTGGTACCAAGCAATAGGACAAGAGACAATGGGCCAAAAATGATGCACAGGACATTCCACCTGAACATGAGGAAGAGCTTTACTGTTCAGGTGACATAGCATTAGAACCGACTGCTCAAGGAGGTTGTAGAGTCTCTGATTGTTGGACCAGATGATCCACTGCGGTCTCTTCCAAAATGACTCCATTCTGATTCTGTGAGAAAAAAGCAGGAATGCAATATAGTAGGAGGTGTGGTCAACAGATGTAGTGATTCTTTCTGAGACACAATGCTTTCTTTCAGAAATTTTATGAGATCTCATTTTCATAATTATGTAATACTTAATTGGACAATGAACTACTGACTGCTATGTAGATCGTCATCTGGAATTGCATACTGCCTTGGGACAGAGAAAGGCATGGAATACATCTCATTGGTATGCATATTTTACTTCTGTGTGCCTTTTTTCATGTGCTATAGGTAAGGAAAAATTGGTTGGCTCTGTAATCTTTTACTTGTGTCTTATGTGTATTATGTTTCCTTGTCCTTGATGGGAGAAAAGATGTTTTTTGTCAGGACAACAGCTTCTGTTGATACAAACAGAGCACTTTGGGGATAATTTAACAGATGTTAGTTGAAAATTACTAAGAATATTCAGTGGGGGAATAAGGTGGTGAAAAGTTATATTTAGTATTTAATTATTAAAATGGAACTTACTTCATCAAATACATGAAAGAGATGTGGATATCTTTATAACCTCACTGCAATCTCCTTTCAGGTAGTTGTAAAGAGTGATAAGGTCACCCTGAGCCTCCTTTTCTCCAGATTAAACAGCTCCAGTTCCCTCAGCTTCTTCTCATAAAACCTGTGCTCCAGACC
This sequence comes from Loriotus luctuosus, assembly GCA_035582745.1. NCBI lineage: Eukaryota > Metazoa > Chordata > Aves > Passeriformes > Thraupidae > Loriotus > Loriotus luctuosus. The sequence goes on along the minus strand of JAWWEY010000001.1, from coordinate 61,034,774 downwards.
CTTTGGCAGCTTTGTCACCCTTCTTTGGACAAGCTCTGGCACCTCAACATCTTTTTGTAATGAGGGGCCTAAAACTGAGCATGGGACTTGAGGTGCAGTCTCACCAGTGCTGAGTAATGATGCCCTAGTGCTGCTGGCCACACTATTGCTGATACATACCAGGATGCCATTGGCCTCCTTGACCACCTGGGCAGACACTGGCTCATGTTCAGCTAGCTGTTGACTGACATCCACAAATCCCTTCCTACCAGGCAGTTTTCCACCTGCTCTTCCTCAAGCCTGTAGCACTGCATGGGGTTGCTGGGACCCAAGGGCAGAACCCAGCCCCTGGCCTTGTTGAACCTCATACAATTGGCTGTAGTCCACTGATTCAGCCTGTCCAGATCCATCCCTTCAGAGCCTTCCTACCTTCCAGCATATCAACACTCCCATACAACCTGGTGTGAACTGAGGTTATATTCCATCCCTTGTCCAGATCAATGATAAAGATATTAAAGAGAATTGGCCCCAACACTTAGATTAGGGGAACCCCAGTCGTGACCTCCTTCTGTGCATAGCACCTTTTATCACCCCTCATTTTGGGCCCAGCCATCCAGACACTTTGTTACCTGGCAAAGAGTGCACCTGCCCAAGCTGTGAGCAGCCATGTACAGACTTGAAAGGTTGCCACCAGACTGTTGGTTGAACCTGGCTTCCAGCACTAGACCTGCTCTTATTACTCAGTTACTGTTTTTGTCAATGTTCTGCCTGTCTTGCTGTCACCCTCAGCATCTGACTTGCATTGCCTTGCAGAGTAACTAACTTCTGCTGCTCCCTGGCACATATAACATCACCTCTTTCACTTTCAGATGTCCTCTTGTTTCTGCCAGATGGATAGGAGGTTGCTTTGGCTTCATGTCTCCAGGTTCAGCCAGTAATGAGTCTGAGCACATATTCCTGATTCACAAACAAATACAGCTGGTCACACAGATAAAAACAGCAGTGGCATAAACATGAACAGCACACTCACTTCTGTTCTACCTTTCCAGCTGATTTGGTTTAAATCTACTTGTAGAATATGCACAAGCACAATGTGCTTCTTTTCAGTAGCTTGGCCCAGAGCCTGAGTCTCCTCCACTTTCTTGAATCTGAACCCATGGGCATCAGAGCCATAGCCTGCCTCTCTGGAATAGGTCACTCGCACCCCTTACTCTACTTATTGGCTGCTCCAACTTAACTACTCTTGTGTACATATGAACATAGAGGACAGAGACACAGCCAGAAAAAAAGAACAGAGTCACAAGAAGAAAGGACAGATTTCAGTTATCAAGCAGAGGATTTCATAGAAATGCATTGACCAACAGGTTACTTACATAAAATGAGTGACTTTGGGCCCCTTTTCTCTCTTCTAACTGCATCCTTTAGGAAGTCCTTTGTCCTTTAGACAATAACCCCTTTTAGTTTGCATGGTTTTCTGGGGAATTTATTTTGCTGACTCATTTTGGTGAGCTTCCTGCCCAGGAAGATGATCTAATTATTGTCCTTTAGTTGTCAAAGAAGTAGCTGAGCCAGTATACTCTTTCAGTGACTGTGTTGCCAGGTTTCCTTCACCTGTCACTGCTTCTGTGATCCTTTCCATGGTTTTGTTCAATGTGATTAATCTTTAGTGAAGTAACTTACTTAGGTAACATTACTTAGGTAATGAGAGACATGAAATCTAGGTCTTTATAAAGTATTCTATCTGGTAAATGCCATACAAATTTTTGTACCCCCTTTACTATAAATTAGGCAAATATTTAATTTCTATATTTATTTCATTTTTATATTTAGATACATACTTAAGACTGCAGTTTTCACATTCCAGAGCTGCTTTTGCTCCATACTAATCCTATGTCACAGCATGTTAACTCTAAATAAAGCACATGCCAGGTCTTTTTTCCCTACAAAGAAAATCCACTTCGATGTTCCAATAGCAGGTGCCCTAATATATACTAGATGCCAATCTGCCAAACAGGGCACTATAACAGATTATACAAGCATGAAAAAGAATGTCTAGACAGATCCTGAAGACCTTCTGCCTTTGGCACAAATCACAGTCATTCTTCATCAGTTTGTATTCAGAGTCTGGGAAGTATGGGAAAAGAAGCCACAAAAATCTTTCTGATTTTCTCTGGATTAAGCAAGAAATCAAGTAAAACTTAGAGTGAAGAACCTAAATAAACATTTAAATAAAGCAGACATTTCCTATGAATTGCAGAATTAGTGAAATCTCTTCCCAAAATCTGTGTCATTTTTTTTTCCAATTCATTTTCATTCATGATATCACCTGCATAATTTGTGGGTTTACCCATGTGCCCAACCTGAGCTCCGGACTGTCTATATGTATACTGGTGTTGTTTCAGTACTCATATACTGGCTGTCCAGTTCCCCCAGCTGTTCAAAGGAGATACTGAAATTTAGATTATTCTTATGATCGCTAATTTTTATGAAATTTGGTTTTGGTACCCTAACATTTCTCTCATGTTCAGCATAAGTCAGCTGAAAAGTTATAGGGGTAGGTGGATTTAGACAGACAAAAAAAGGTAACTCATAAATCTTCTTTCTTCAGAAGACCAACAGAAGAATTAAGAAAGAGAACACATCCTTATTACTCTCTGTTTACTTACAAATTTCCAAAATTATATATGTGAAAGACAGTAGAGAGCTAAGTTTATTTATTTACTTCCCTTGAATACTTAGTATATCAAAAGTAATTGCTCAGGAAGATGGAGATCATAGGAATCCTACAGACCTTAGACACAGCTGGGTTTGGCTGTCTGTCTCCTTGGATAAGTGAGTACTAGACATATTTTGTCCTGGAAGCTTGTTCTGAGTTCTTTTCAGTAAAAGAAAAAAAAAATCGACAAACCAAAACAAACCCAGTGTGCATTATTTGATGAGAAGTATATTTCATTTTTGATGGCAGAAAAGCCACTGTTCTCAGTCTTCTCTGTGTGCAGTAACACAACAATGTCCAGCCTCCTTTCTCCCCTTCTGTGAAGAGCCAATGAGTTTTGTTGTGCCTCAACAACGGTTGTCAGAGGCATATCGGGGAGGGGTGGCACATGTGCCATGTCCAGGAGACAGACAGGAGAAGATGGAAGAAGGCCTTATCTCTGGGGGTACTTTGCCTGGCCACCAGTTCATATCTGGCATGGGACAGGCAGCCAGCAGGGGAATACCAAAGACACTTGTTCCCCAGAGACACTCTGCAACTGATGGCAAAAGGTCTCTACCAATGGACTGCACTGGGACATCGGACTGGGCCAAAGGTCTCCTGTCAGCAGGCAGACTTTGGGAGGAGCCAGGGCCATAAAAAGCAACTGCATCATAAGCCTGGGGGCTGTTCAGTTCTTTGCCTTTTGACTCTTTGGGAGCTTTTTGAACTTGCTTTTGGAGTCCTGCCTTTTGGCTCTCCTGCCATCACTGGCTCTTGCTCACCCTCGCATCTGTCCTGCCTCCCTGTGTCCCTGACTAGTGCCCTGCCTGCTCCACCTCTGTGCCCCTTCCTGAGTCACCTGTGTCCTACCCTGCCTGCCTCCGAGCCTGCCCACCACTGGGATCCTCACCACAACCCTGTCCAGGCTCCTGGACCAGATCGATGTGATCACTAGGCTATGTAGTCAGAGTTCACTTTTCTTCCCTTGTCTATGAATCCAGTGTTCCAGAACAAGAAAATGAAGCATTTTTAAATTCCTGAATTCCCATACTCAAACAATTAGAACACACACCACTATCATCACTAAAACTTCTTTTCTAGACTCTTTACAAGGAGGGAAATAATAGACATTTACAGAGCAAAATTTTTGACATTTATCTCACGATGAGATGAATAGCACCCAAAAGTAAACATAACTTTTCACTAACTATGAATATTTTAGAGTAGTGGGGATGAATTTCATTACTTCAAGTTCCCATGATAACATGGAATGCAAAATGGTAAAATACTCTATTTTATTGAAGCAGAAAGTAGACTTTAATATGGTTCCTGCAGTCCAGTCAGTGGAAAATACTGACCATGCTCTACAACATGTTCTAAGAATGATTGGTGGATCCACTGAAAAGAAGAAATTTGTAGGAAAATCTGATTTGTTGTTCTTAATAGGACATTATGATGAGCTAGGGGCCCCTTTGTTCAGCAGTGTCCAAGACTTGTATGACTCTCAGTGTGCCTAGAAGGGGACCTCTAGATAATGGTGGAATACTGGGCTGACTACAATTTAATAGGTGAGGAATTTTTAATTATGCAGATAGATCACCAAGTGTCTTTGCCAGTACAGCCTTTCATTGACTATCCTACTCTATTATTCATTCTACTGAGTTCATCTACCTCATCTCAGAGTTGTATGTTTCCACATTCATAAAAATAATTAATACCAGCTAGGAGCATCACAAATCCATTGCCAGCAGGCAAAGACACTCCTGTAACATTTTCTTTCCAGAGTACAGTTATGAGGACTGATATCCAACAAAAAGACAAGGAAGGGATAAAGTGAAATTATAAAATATCTCTTTACATTCATAAAAGTGCATACATATAAAACACATATGCAAGTGAGACCATCATTCTGGTTTCAAGTACTTATTGCTTGACAAGTGGACATATGTGCCTTAGTTTCCTTTCACCTTCTACTCTGCTGGTAATATAGAGCAGCTGTGACCCTAAATTTAAGCTAGGATTATGACTGTTATCTCTTGACAAATTTGTTCACAATTCTGCAGACATTTTTGCTGATTCAACACCACTTAACACTGGCATATATCCAGATTTCTGCAGAAACCGCAGTTATGCTGAGCTTTTGAAATATCTTTATTTTGTACAAAGACAAGGATATGAGTATTAGAGCAAATGTCAGTTTCATATAAAATGAAGTCAGGATTTGAATGAAAAGGCGAGGTCTGATCCTTCACTACCGTACATCTAGAGTGATTACAAAGGTTTGATGGCAATTTAAGCTAGAAATATACCGAAGTGAAACCACTGACTTAAATACAGTGGAACGGCCTGATTCTGCTTTTTTTTCCTATAAATATGTCTGGGTATGCACATGTGTATGTGTGTGTGTGTGTGTGCACGTGTGTGTGTTGAGGGAGGGGATTTTCCCACTTTGCTCTGCACTGGTGTGGTCTCACTCAAGTCTTGTCTGCAGTTTTGGGCACCACAATATAAGAAAGACAGTGAGCTGCAAGAAAGTGTCCAAAGGGGAGGGTAACAAAGATTGTGAAGGGCCTTGAGGGGAAGCCATATGAGGAGCAGCTGCAGTCCCTTGTTCTTTTCAGCTCAGCTCAGCTCAGAGACTGAGGGGAGACCTCATTGCAGTCTGCAAATTCCTTGTGAGGAGGAGGGGCAGACACTGATCTCTTCTCTCTGGTCCCCAGTGACAGGACCTGAGGGAATGCCATGAAGCTGTGTCAGGGGGTATTTAGGTCAGATGTTAGGGAAAAAGTTCTTCACCCAGGGGATGGCTGGATGCCAGAACAGGCTTCACAGGGGAGTGGTGGTGGTCACAGCACCAGCCTGACAGAGCTCAAGAAGCATTTGGACAATGCTCTCAGGCACAAGGTGGGATTCCTGGGGCTGTCCTGTGTAGGGCCATGAGCTGAACCCTATGATCCTTGTAAGTTCCTTCCAACTCAGAATATTCTATGATATATGTATTTGTAAAATTACTACAGTATGGATTCTGAAAGCTTGAACTTGTTTTAGGGTGTTAAAAAACTGGAATGAAACATTTTTTTACCCTCACTTGCATTACTTCTAGTACCATAGTTGCAAAAACATTTTTCACACCAACAAAGAAGGAAAAGAAGTCAAGATTTGAGATTTCCATATGGCTTTGGCAAACATTGACTAAAATATCCCATGTTGCAGATGTTGTATTTTTGATATTTTTTACCCTTAGAAGCAGAAAAAATTCTATATACAGAATACAAATTAAAAATGAAATAACATAATTTTCCCACTAGAATCTTATGAGTTCTTAATGAAGCTGAAGTAATTTTAACAAGAACAATTTAAAAAATCTGTCCTTGCTTGTATCTGTACAAGTCAGATTTAATTATTGAGAAATATTCCTTGACAGTGTCTACATACACACACAAGATCAAACACATTATGCCTTTCAGTTGTACTTCTAGTAATTTTAAAGTTTGTGGCTTTTTAAATTGCTGGCTGTTGGAATAATAAAATGAAATTCAATGGCAACTTAACAGCTCAGCAAGTGCAGTATGATATTTTCCTTGGTGCTGCAGGATACCTATGAACATTTGAAAATGTGTTTTGAAATGTGCCAAATAGTTTTATTTAATATGGACACTTCAGAAAAAGAAGAACTGATCAGCATGTGGGCATTATGGGCATTGCATTGCTCCGACACATTCTAGCAGCATGAGACTTGAAAGAGTTCTTTTATTAAATTTCTGATTAAATGTCTGAATGCTTGTTGAGAATGAAAAGTAGGACTGCAATAAATAAAAGCAGAGCTAACTGAATATATTTCATTCCCAAAAATATTTGTATATCTCTTCTCATCCCATACTTCTCAGAGACTTTTTTGTTGAAGACCCCAAGTGCATTTGCTTGAGAAAAATATTTACAGAAATTATGAACAATGCATATCTTGTTTATGATGTTCCATGTCAATTACACTCTGGATGCAAAAGGGGGATAATTTGAACATTTTAAGAAATACAATGTCCCCAGTATTCATTTTGTACTGAAAAATGTGGAATTCACCATGATAAACACTGTGTTTCAGGTTGCTTTGGGGGCTGATAGTAGGTACTGATAGGCATATGACTATACCTGATTAATCCACTTTAATTCCCTAGAAGATTAACTTTAATAAAAGCAGATAGGGAAAGATAACTGGCCAGCCAGTCTTACTAGATAAAATTGAAAAAGGACTGTTTTGTGGTTTAACCTCAGGAAGCAGCATGGTCTCACAGAGCCCTGCTCTCTCCTTCACAGTGGGATGGGAAGAAAATCAGTAAGGTAAAAGTGAGAAAACTGATTGGTCAAGATAAAGACAGCTTAAAAGCTAAAGTAAGAGTACTGCACACAAGCAAAACAAAACAAGGAATTCATTCACCACATCCCATTGGCAGGCAGGTGTTCAGCCATTCCCAAGCAAGCAGGGCTCCATCAGGCATAATGGCGACTTGGGAAGACAAATGCCATCCCTCTAAACATCCCTTCTCTTCCTTCTCCCAGCTTTACATGCTGAGCACGATGCCATATGGTATGAAATATCCTGTTGATCAGTTGGGGTCAGCTGTCCTGGCCTTAATGCTACATAAATGCTTATCAGCAAAAGCTAAAATATTGGGATGCTATCAATGCCATGCTCATTTCAAATACAAAATACAGCATCATAGGGGCTTCTGTGATGAAAATTAAATGTATTACAGCCAGAACCAGCACAAAGAGTGACAGAACTCCTGAATCTGAGTGGTTTGATTCAAAGGACAAATGTCTTTGATCACTGAGAGAAACAAGCAGAGCTGACCACATTTAACACGCACTCATTCTTAGAGGCAATGATGACCAGACAAGTACAAAATTCTGACAAAGAAACTGATGAGAAATCTGAAAATTCTGAAATTCCAAATCTTGCCTTGTGTGATAATATACCAGCAGGTAAAAAATATCTGGTTTTTATTGGTTTTAAATGTTTTCTCACTTTCACCTTTATGTCTACATCTACAACAGGATTGAAAACCTTGTAAAAAATTTCAGGTGTGACTTAGAGATCTGAAATCTACACTTTGGATCCTAAAAATAGTTGCTTATTTGTAATTAATTTTATAGAATCTGAATGATCCAGACATCTATTTTTTTTAATTAAAATTCCCCTATATCCTAATTTTCCACTTCTGTGATTACCTGCAGCATGACTTCTTGTTTAAAATGTGTGCTGTGTTCTGCAAGATTGCCTTAACTTGTCCAATTTGCTGCTTTACACTGCATCTAGTACCATACAAAAACATCTAGTACACATATAAATACATTATACGTGAACCAAGTTACTTGCAAAATGTAATACTACTAATCATTTTCCAGGCAAAGTAAACTGATTAAAAAAAAATTGAACTCAGATTTAAATCACTACATTGCAATGCAGGAGAAAACAGAGGTATCCAGATGGTAATTTTCTGCCCTTTAGTTAAATTTAAACTGGCAGATTCTCCTTGTAATGGTCTTCAAAGGACTTTGTTGTCTTCTTGAGCATAAATTTTTACATTATGCAGATAGTAATTTTACCAAGTCTGATTTTATCAGTCTCACTTAATTTTGGTATACTGGGTCTTGTTCTAAAATCTCATATTTCAAAGGAAAATTCTTAAGACCACGAGTAAAATTTATTCTGAAGCCATAATGTGTCAGCCCCTCTTGCTGAAGTAGCCCCCCTTATTATAGCATCATTCAAAAATTATTTAGGCCAAAGAATAAGAGACACAGTCTCACACTGAAAATGATTCTCTAGTTTAATATGTTAAGGACTTTTCAGCTGTGAAGGAAAAGCAAGAGTTTTTATTCCAACTCAAAAAATACTTGATGCATACAATATCGTATTGTTTTACATTTAAGTTTATAAAAGATATGTGGAAAAAAGGCCAGAAACTCCCCTTTTAATGATCTTCCTTATCTATGCCAAGACAAAGTGGCATTTAATAGGACACACACGAACTTTATCTGAATATAATTATGCAACCTATAATTAATCTAATAAATTGTGATCACAAGCAAATGTCTGACATGACAGAAAATATGAGGTTCCTTTCTTGAAGGGTCCTTCTTGCTGCAGTGCAAATGCTTACGTAGGTGATTGCTTGCACCTTTTTTCTTTGTAACAGTGTATAATACTCTTGATGTGCTGATTTATTCCCTAATGTTCTACTTACTTGGTTTATTAAATTTGCTAAATGTATGATCTTGCCCAGTATATAGCCTTGTAACTTCCAGTGTCAAATCACATAAAACACTGGTTTTCCTCTACCATGTGGAAGTGTCATCTTAATTCTCCAATTATGAATTTATTTTTCCTGGAATTGTTTGTGTACTAGATTGAAAGAGCAATAAAATATTTATCTACAATGGGTCCTTTCATGTTCTATATTTCTGTGGTAACTCGTAATGGTTAAAACCAAGCTGGCAATTAAGTTCCACACAGCCATTCACCCACTAACCGCCCTCCAGTGGAGTAGGTGAGAGAACTGGAGAAAGAAAAAATTAGAAAACTCATGACTCAAAACAGACAGTTTAACAGCTAAAGCAAAGCAACAAGGAATTTGCTCGCTACTTCCTGTGGGGAAGTAGGTGTTCAATCATCTCCAGGAAAATATGGCTCCAACAAGTGTAACTGTGACTTGGGAATTAAAAATGGAACATGTGCATCCCCTTCCTCCTTCTTCGGGCAGCTTTATGTGCTGAGCATGCCATATGGTATGGAATGTTCCTTTACTTATCTGGGGACAGCCCCCTCCCAATCTCCTGTGCACCCCCAGCCTCGTGGGACTCAGGGACCTGTGGGGTGGGTAAGCAAGGCCCAACAATAATTTGAGAAGAGGCCATGCACACGATGGTAAGGAGCTTAGAAGCCCACTGAGGTCCCCGGCTCAGCTTGGCTGGGAGGAGCTGGCTAAATAAAAAGAGATAGGAATGATGAAACTAGCCAGAAAATAAAAAAACTTTAATAGCAAAAATAACAAACATCATGCAGGTACAGAGACTAAGTTCCAAAGACCCTGGGTGAGGCAAACACAGCTAGGTATAGGGGCACAAGGCCCAGTCACAAAGGTGAACTCAGGATATGACCTTATATGAAGTAGGCATGGAGCCAACTGGAAACAAGAACTGGAAACTTGGCCAAATATAGGACAGCCCTATTATCATAATACTAACTCCTATGAGCCCATAGTTCCCACTGTGGCCTGGTCAAGTGTCCCCTCCCCTTAGTGCTCTGCTTGCCACGGTTTATGGCCAAAGCCTTCTGTAAAAGCATCTAAGGTGAAAACATCAGCAGGGCAAGATCCCACACGGTGGCATCTTCCTGGATAAGTCCCAGCCTCCAACACTGGGTGGCATGGGGCCCTCCTGAGCCAGCGATGCTTTCTCTGTGGGTTTCCTGCTGGCACCAGGCCCTTCTGTGTAATACCCCCACTTCCCTGACAGCTTCTACCGCACAGCGGGGCTCGCTGGGCCACATACAGCCACTCTCCTGAGGCGAAGGGTCAAACCTCAGCCTTCCAGTACAGCAAGTGTGGGCTGGGGGAACAGAACAAGGGGGTGAGGTTTAGTTACCTTAATAACCAGTGCAGAGGTGCCAGGCTGCAAGCACAGCCTTTGATGGCCAGCAGCAACTGCCAAAACCGCGGAGAGCCTTCCAGAACCTTCCAGACACTGGCAGGGTCAACAGCTGCTGTGGGTGACATTGGCCACTTTTGGCTTCATCAGCCACTGCCGGCAGGCCCTGGGACTGTGCCTGCATGGCCGCACCTGCCCTCCCAGCCTGTCCAGCTGTGCCCATGCCCACCCCTTGGAAGGGCAAGGGCTCTTGGCATCTTGCAGCTTCAATTCCTCTACAGACTGCTCCCTAAAAGTGTCAGACTTGGTGATCCTTTCAGGTCCCTTCCAACTGAGACCACTCTGTGACCTGTACCATATAGCAGCTCTCCCTGCAGCTCACATCCCACCTCTCCCATGGGAGCTCCATTGGCCTCACCTGAGCCCTCCACATGGCAGAGCCCGGCCACAGCTCCCTCAAGGCCAGGGAACAATGAAATATCCTCACCTTGAAGTGTCCTCACCTTCCAAGCAGGGCCTCAGTGGGTCTGTTTCCCAAGTGCAGTTTCCCTTGCATTGCTAGGCAGTGCTCAGGAGCCAGGGCAGAAACAGATCCCCAGGGCTTGTAGCCAAGGTGGGTAATGAGGCCTCCAGCCTGGCCACACCTGTGCTGGCCATGACCATCCCAGAATCCCCTGCATCTTGGCCAGCCCATCCCAGTCTCTGGGAGAGCTGGGCTGGGCTGGGTCCTGGCATCACATTGCATCACATCAATTCCATTTCCTTCCATTCCATTCCCATGTAGGTACATTTTGCAGCCTCAGCAGTTGAGTCTGAGGTGGAGTTTGGCAAAGGACACCACTCTGAATCTTGTCACTCTGTGAGAGAGTCTCCCTTAACCGTTTGTATACTCACACTTTCCTGTTCTTGCCCTTCCCCTTTCCCTCAGTCTCTGCACAGATAATTTTTGAGTTGAGTTTGGTTTTGTAGCAATGGATGTTGGATTTTTGTTTCCTTTTTGTCTGTGTACTTTTGCCATCAAGGACCAAACCTTGCCAATGAACTTTGTTGTGTGAACTCTTATATTAACCCTGCTTTTGCTGATACATTTTTCTGGCAATTCCTTATGTGACTTAAACCACTCTTTTCCGACACTATTGTCAAGAGGGTATGCATCAACAGAAGCTTTGTATATTTGTGTTGTGTGTCTCTGGCTTTGTTTTGCTCGGTAGAGTAAAAGAGCCTCCTCTTAACCCAAATGTTTCTATGCTTCCATAAAGCCCTGACTAAAGCATTTCAAATTAAATCAGCTGCTTACTCGAACATTTTATGACACTCTTTCCAGCAGGGTAGAGCAGCAGAGAGCACAGGTGACTCTAATGGAGTCACAGAAGGGTTAGGGTTGGAAGGGACTTCTGCAGATCCCCCAGTCTGACCCCCTTGTCAAGGCAGGGTCACCAAGAGCAAGGGATGCAGGAATGTGTCTGGATGAGTTTTAAATGTCTCTGGAGAGGGAGATCCCACAAGTTCTCTGGGCAGCCTGTCCCAGTGCTGTGCCACCTTCACACACCCTCACACCCTTGGCATGTTGTGGAGTTGTCCCCATGGCCATGCCTGGACATCTCTCTGGGGAGGTCCCTGTGCCTGGCTATGTTTGTCATAGCCCCTCCATGCAAGGGACTCCTGGCCCAGGGTCTGGCAGCTGAGGAGAAGTGGCTGGGTCTTGGAAGAGCAGTGCCCATGGCCTTGCAGTCCACTGCACCTCACCTCACCATAACCACTTGCTACTCCAAGTTTTAAAGACTTATCACCCTTAAAGAATTTCTTCCATAGGTTACACTCAACATGAAACATGAATTTTCTGGGATTCTTCACTGTCTGCCACCTCCTGCCATGGATTTTTACATTTAGTTGGAGGACATATCTGCCATGTGTGATGAACTCTGGCTTTGTGAAAACCTGTGGTTCTCTATCTCAAAGTCTTCTTCAGCTGTCAGAAGGATTTTGTCATCCAGTAAAGTAATCTCAGTCTATTACTGAAACTCAGATTGAATCAGGTCAGTGGAAGTGGCTGGATTTTCTTCAGGTTTTCCTACAATTAGTTCTGCAAGAAAATTATTCATCCTTACAGGTAAAATGCACAAAATACCTGCTATGTTTCATTGTTCAATTCTTTCTACCATGAATATTATGGAAAGAAAAAAACCCCATCTAATTAGATACAGATGACCCACGTATTTTCTTTTTTCCTTTCACTTCAGGAACGTATCTATGAATATATTACTGAGATGTCTTTGCATAGTCACTGTTTCTAAAGATTTCACAGCTGAACACTTGTAGATTCAGAAGATTAAAGGTTATCTATTTGAAATTTTTATAGCTACTAACAATAGATGTTGCAGGAAAACCTGGAAGTCTTAATAATCAGACAAGATAATAGCAACTTGGCTGCATTTCCCTCAACTTTATACTGAAATCCATATCTAAACTAGTGACTTTAGGCTCCTCTTACTGTTAATGGAGACTGATAGGCTCCCCTTACTGTTAATGGAGACTAATAGGCTTCTTCAGGATGTGATCTATTTCTTATTTAAAGTTTCACAATTATATGAACAGCCTTTGAAAATAATGTATTTCTCTCCACTGACTATGAAACAGTACTGGGATAACTAGGTTAGATATGGATGTTGACATGGCAGATATCCACATTTAATCAGTTGAATATCAGTTACAAAAAAAGACAGTTCTTGCCCCAATGAATTTGCTATCTAAATAAGAAAGGAGGAAATGGAAATTTAAAGACATTAAATAGCTTGCACAAAATCAGAACCTAAAGGATCTCCTGAGTTTTAAGCAGAAGGCTGTATCTGCTTCAATTTTCAATATTCAGTTGTTCTTTCAAAGCTTCTTTGGCACCCTGAAAAAGTTCTCATACTACACTGCTATGTTGATGGCAGTTTTTCTATGTTTATTTTGTAACTTATTTCCATTGTACTAAAAATGCTGTTTGATTCACTTCTACATGGACACCTCATAAAAAATTGAAAGGCTTCAATAATTTTAAATCATTCTACACTGCATATAGAGCTTTAAATTTCAGTGCTATTTTTTTATTAGCACTTTAATTTGGAAGGTACTAGGCTTCTACAAGATTTAAAATTATTGGAGCATTTCAAATTTTTATAAGCTTTCTAGTAAAGATGTGACTATGGTTCTGGGCTTATAAAGTGTAGGACAATTTAAATTTAATCTAAATTATTTAAGTGCTTCAGACTTCAGGGAGATTTTCAATCTCTCAAACCGGGATCCATGTTCAGAGACTAGAGCAATCTTATAATGTAAAGTGCTTTCATCATTTTAAAGACCTGTGGGCAGCATTCTGAGAAGGTCTTTTTTATTTTCAGTTTGTTAATTTAAATTATTTGTTTTCATCTGCAATATATGGCAAGGAAAACAGGTGTAATAAGATCGTAAAGGGAAGTCTGTTTCCTCTAGAAAATTTTGGATAAAAATGAGCTTTCCAGCTGAGATACATGGTGAGGTAATGTGAAGAGCACCATTTATTAATGTACATTTTGAAATTTACTCTAAGATGTTACACATTCTATAGTCTCGCCTATGCCCATCGATATTAGGTATACTCATTATCTTACAAAATCAAAGACATTTAGTTTCCATTTTCAATCTTTTCAAGACTTAGTTTCACCTGGAGAGGAGCAAAAATGTATTTAATTGCATTTTGTGAAACTTTTGTCTAATGTGAAGATGTTAACTTCCCATAAAATCAAAAAGGCATCTTTTCCCTATATTTCTAAAGCCATCTTTGCCCTACCATCAACAAAATATTATGGTATTGAAAACATATGGATGTCTGATTCGTACGATCTTTTGAAGCAAAATTTCGAAGACCATTGTCATGTGCCTGGGAAAGAATTCTGTTAGCCTCATCAGTTATTTTAGAACGTCTCCATCCACGTAACATGTGAACATAACTAATTGATCTTGTCTTTTCCATCACTATGACAGTTATCTTCTGTTAATGGAACATTATTTGCAATTCAGATTGCTTAGTCAAAGAAATCTTATTTATTTTTCATAGCACTGGAAAACAAAAAGCGCAGAGCAATTGTCGAGTGATCTGGTTGAAAAGAGGAGAGATGAGTTTCATGAGGTCTGGTTGTCTCAGTTGTTATTCCATAGCACTCAAATCAGCACTCGGAGGTGTGATGTGATTTCAGGATGAAATCTCTCTCGTTCTCTCTTCAGCAGAGAGTCAGTGTCACCGTGGACCCCAGTTCCTCTGCCATACTGCCAGTCCTTTTCACTTTCTCTCTGGAATGCGGCTATAGGACGTGGTGCTGAAATGCCACCATCAGAAATGGAAATCAACGTTGCTGACCCAACAGTTCTGACCCAGAGGCTTCCATGGGGAAAGGACTGGCAAGGGCAATGCCAGCCAAGCCAAGCCCATCAAGCCAAGCCTAAACAAGTCAAAATAAGGCAGTGGAACAGTGGGAAAGTGGCTGTGACCTGTGGGAACAACATCCAGAGCAATGAAGCAGTAGAAGCAGTAGAAGCAGAGGCACCTGTGTGGAACTGAGCCACAATGGAGCAGCAGTGCAACCTGACTCAAGCTACCCAGCTTTTGGAGAGTTTCTTTGTCACTGTCATTTTTTCGAGCTTGGGGCAGCAGGGAGGATACACACATTAACTGCAGGCACGCCCCTGCCATCTTGCCTTTGTTCCCAGTGGCCATTTGGCATGGTGCATAGGAAGGGTTGCCATATCGCCTTTGTATGGAGAAGTCACGTGGGCACGACCTGTGCAGAGTGTCCACCGTCTTTTCTTCCTCATTGGTGGTGAACACCATTTTGTGGGTAAAAAACTCTCTCTTTTTGTATGCCTTTGCTATTAATATTGCTGTCATTATGTTTATCTTATTCCAAAGCTTTGCTCTTTCAGTAAATTGAAGAGTGGAAAGAGAAGTGGCTTATATGGAGTTCAATTTCCAGATAGTGTTGAAATCAGCACATCAAGCTAACACTGAAAGGTGTTGGAATCACTAATTTTGTAGAAATGAGCTTTTAGATTCAGTTTGAGCAAAAGTTACATGAAATCTTTTGTGCATATGTTAATCAAGATGCATCAAGAGCTGTCAGGGAGTAGTCAATTGTGATAGTAAAGCAAGGCACTAGAAGCTCTTGAACTAGATCAAGCCGGTGGCAAAATGCCATCTTTGATCTCCCAGTTTCATGGGTCAGATACAACCTGGTAGTGAACAGTCATGTAATTTACATCACCCTAAACCAGTAAGAGCCTTAAAGATGTATTATTTGAGTCACTAAAGGATTGGAAGATCTAAGATGATTCTTCTGAGGTGAAATAATTGATAAAGCCAATTCTGTCCCTTTAGTAAAAGAGCAGTGGCCTTCTGTTTTGATAGAATCTTAATGTACAATCCCTGGTAAAGCCGATTTACCACCCACCTGGCTCAAATGCGTGTAGGACACATGGAAAATACCCACACTAAAAAGCTGTTGACCATGTAGAGTGGAAATAGGTAACTACTAACAGGCATTTGAATCCCAATCCCTCTCTATTAATGATATAGATGGAAAAGAAAGAAACAAAGTATATCAGCTTATGAAGGCGTGTGATTGGCTCTCATTTTTGCAAACTTGCGGACCAGATTCACTGATTTACTGTAAGTACTTCACTTGCTTTTCTATACAAAGAAGTCATGAATTTGGTTTAATGGCAAAACCCTAAACTGAGTCTACAGCTGTGTTCTGTTCTTAGAGTAGTATAAACCATCTGGAGAATACTACTAAATGTCACCCGCAGAATCAAGTCCATATTCTCAGCTGACTTAATTTTAGTTTTTTCTAGTAATGCCAGTTTATACCATTGTGAATATGTATATGAATCTTCATCAAGTCATTTTTGCTTAAATCAAATTTTTGGTTAAATGCAGACAAGATGAAAAGCTGCAATAATTATTCAGTTCTAATTGTTGTATGAAATATGCAACAAAAGTTCTAACTAAATAACAAATCATCCCAACAAATCTGTATAATACAGAAAAATCCTTGTCTCAGGGTTCCTGTACTGAGTAGGTCTGATAGATCATTAATAATGTTATAGAACTACAAAATAATAGAGTATCCTGAGTGGGATATCTGTGGTCATAATGAACTAAAGAGGTTTTTTTAGGACCAAAAATGTATCTGTGGGGAAGGTCTACAATTCTTGTATCACAATGAAAGAAAAGACAAAAGTTTAAAAAGAGAAGTTGAAAATAAAAAATATGCAGAAAAGATGAGACAGAAGTTGACAATAAACCTGGTGATAATATATCCATGCTCACAAAGCCGGTTGAAGTTTATGCTACCTTTTCACCTTAGAGATGGAATAAAGATATTTTCAAGATACTAAAATTATCACTGAAGTCATAATATGCTGAAAACAAATCCAACAAAGAAATAAAAACCACAAACCAAGTCTGTGTTCCCAGGCATGTTTTCTGTTCACAGAACGGAAATGAGGAATATGAGATAAGAGAAAATCTTGTTCCATCACCCCATCAATGCTATTGCCAAAGGGTGCTCTTTGATGTAAAGTTTTTCCTACTAATAGAAACTTTTTTGCATTTCCCAACTTTGGCTTATTCATGTAAACCAGAAGAAAAAGTTTCCAACCATCATAGCTGTGCTAGGAATTGATAAAATTGTGCATATTACCTATTTATATATGTAAAAAAAGTGTTTGTATATCCATGAGATTCCTAATTACTACATTTAATAATAAATATTGTCACTTTAGTTTGAAGAATTGCTTTATTTTTAAGATATTTTAAAGTCAAATTTCCAAATTTTTTTCTTCCTTGATTTCTATTCATAATCATAGTTACTGTTTTATTTGCACCTGCAGCTTTTGTTGTTGTTTGTTTTTGGTTTGGTAGAAATCTCTGATTGTATTTGTGAGGAGAAATTTCACTTTGACTAAAGAGAAATTGTAATCAACAAATTAATTCATTTTATAAAACTTCCAGACAACAGATTTTTCTCATAATATTATCTAGCAGATTAATTGTTTGGTGATTGATTTGTTCTGAATTTTAAACTTAATTAATACTTCAGAAGAATCTGGGGATTTTTTAGGGGGAAAAACAACAACAGAAAAAAGGGCCAAATAAGAAATATAGAGATGTATTTGCCTGATTTTGCACAAGAGGGGAAATCAGCACCCATATTCACCTGTTTTTTTTTCACTCTTAAAAAACCCCAAACTAAAAAATTTCACTACAGCAAGGAAAGTAAATAATAGCAAAATATTTCTAAGACATTTTTGTTATACAACTCTTTATTGCTGTGCAAAATGTTCTTCTTTAAGTCTAATTATCCATTATTCAATCAAGCAAAATGGCAAATGCCATCAAGGTTCATTGAAGTAACCAGAAATTCTAATCAATAAACTCAGGGTGGAAGTATGGCACCTATAAAATCTTGTAATACACACTGTAAAAATGCTTGTGTGTTGTTGGAGTGCTACTCATCTACACATTTAAAATTATTTATATGCATTAATTCATCTTTGCTGATAAATTTGTTCTTTTTTCCCCCTGAATTTCCAGTAATATTGTGAAACTTAAAATATAAAATAAAGTGACAGCAGATTATTTAAGAGATAAAGTTCTCCTGCACAGACTGTGATAAATCTCAAGTTTTTCCTTATAGATTTTCTTGAATAAACTATTAGCTAAGCAATCTGTATTTTGATTTTCCTTTATTTGCATTGCCTTTTTGTTCATGGGGCATTTTGTTCTTGCACTGCTAATTTTTCCCTTATAATGCTTTTTTATTTTTAATAACAAATGTTTTCAATTTATTAAAATTTGAAAAATCTGCTTTTCTGTCCTTTATACTGTGATTTAAATTTCTAGTGCAATATCTGCTCTACTACTGGCCCTCTGTAAAATGGTATGAGGACAGCCACAATCCTAGTTGGTTGTTTGTCTCCCTGCAATGTGCTTGACTTGGTGGGACATCTTCAGCAGGTAACTGTAAAACTGTAGTCTGTGTGGTCTTCAATGGAAAAATCATCCCTCCACAACAGCAGATATACTATCCTGTTGTACCATGGTTACCATGACTCTTAGTCCCAGTATGTCAAATTTAGAAGTTACTCCTTCCAAACATCCTGTATCCACAAAATTTATTTGCCTGATGTGGCATCTAATACATTGAGAATTATAAAAAGTAACATTCTTTTTTTTCCATAAAAGCAATAGTTTGGTGGAATATTGTATGGTCTCCACTAAAGAATATCAAGAGAATTCCTGAGCACTGTAACTCTATTGCTTATATACACATATCGCTAAATGTCTTAAATTGCTTTAATTATATATTAGTATGGTTTTGTTTTTTGGTCTCCAACCCTTTCCCAAATAATTTATATTAAGTTCTTGAGAGTTAGGGTGGGTCACGGACCACTCCCAATACACAAATTAGGAGAGTCTATACTTTCTCTGGAGTGTATAAGAATTTAATAGTACGGTTACTAGCTGTTTCGAGTTAGCTGATGTGACTCAGAGAAAGGGCTCCGGTGCTTTTAATATATTCCTTTAATTCTTTGAAATTTGGTTTTCAATTTAAGCGTTACAGAGATTTATGCATAAACCCCTACAAAACTGAAGGATTTAATTTGCTGGGAAAACTATTTTTAGTCAGGATTATTGCTCAATAATTTGTCCGACCATTAGTTTCACCCTTCATAAATGCTATGTTTACTACTTTCCAGGGGAGAAAAGGATTTACTAACACCCAAAAGACATCAGTGTTTCTGATATGCCTTATCAGGTGCCTATTCTCTGAGAGAAGCTAGTACTGTGATTATCTGGCAAGTTCGTGGATTACAGACAATCCCTTGGAGGAAGTTGTGTGCATGACTGCAGCCTCAGGAGAAAGGAAGGGCATAAGAATAAAACTCTCCTCTGACCAGCATCTACTTCACAGAAGGACAAGCATGAGGACAGTCATTTTTTTGGGACTGAATCCTAGATGAAAGAGCAATCCCAAAATAAGACATACTCTATCTAGTCAACTTTTCAGTTGAACTGAATAGAAAAAGGTCTTTGGATCAAAACTAAAATAAAGACAGTCAGGCACATTCAATTTCCCCCTCCACACACCCCTTATATTTTGGTTTTGAACATAATCACCCCATTAATATTTGAAAAGCAGTACATGTTAGGAAGTCTTCATGCATGTTATGGTGTTAGTCTAATATCAAAAATTATTTCAAAACTTATGCTCTTAAGTAGGAGTATTGCCCACTTCTGTAGGGTGCCTAGTCCTTGCAATGCAATGTATGTTAGTATTGTTGCTGTTGCCATCATTCACATTGATATGAATATTATTATAAATATCAATATAAATATTATTTTGGCCTGGAAAACACAATTATTTAAATGAGTTTACATTCTGTTATTCTAGGTTTACTGTTTCTCTTTGCTGCCCTCTGGACAGTTAGACCCAAATTGGTAGAAGCATTTGTATGGATGAACTTTGGATATGTTATTCTAATGAAATGCTTGGTGTTAGTACCTATGGGTTCTGCTATACGAAGAACACAGATATATGGAAAGGACACAGAATACGAAGAGGAACTAAGCAGGAAAAGGAGCAGTGGGAAACTGGAAACTTCAATCAATTCACACAGATCAGCTACAGAAGTTTCTAACTGACTAGTTCCAGTGACTTAGTCCTGGGAAGCTTCTCTCACACTCACTGTCCTGGGGACCTGCTCAGAAATTTGCCTGACTCCTCTGTTGTTGTGGATTTGAGTCTAATTTTCTTTCTTAAGATTCAGTGCTCATGTACGACTAAGTAAACTCATTAATTATTTCTCCAGATTCAACTAGTTCATTGTGTTCCACATTTCAATATTTTTCTCAATTTTTCAATCAATTCCTCTCTATTTGCAAGTAGGTCAAGGACGGCTTCTCCTCTGGTTAGTACATGGTTGGCTGTCTTTGGTTACTAGGAGATAATTCCTCTGTAAATGGTGTTTTGTGATTTTGAGTACCTTGAGGTTTTGTCCAGGAAATTTTCATTCCTGCAAGTCTATATACCATTTGTAATTTCTTCTTTGTTTTTAATTCCTTGCAACTTTACCTAAAAACTGAATCATTGCATTTGTTAACAAGGGTTTGTGGAGTTCTCTCATATCTAGGCCTGCAGTTTTCAAATGGCTTAAAGGAATTATGCACTTATCTTTGCTTGGGTTTGTTTTGTTTTTTTGGTTTCTTTTTCTTTCAGTATAGAGTAAATTATATCTACCCAATGATGCAGGGCTATTTAAAATCCTAATAAGAATTTTGATTCCGACTAACTTTTCATTTATGTACCCAATTGTCTCTATGTATTGGAATTATAGTTGCAAGAATTGTCTTTCTTAGGCACACTCTCAATGAAGCACATTATGTTATTGTAATGCCATCATTTAGTACTATTTTTGTGTCTTCCTGTTATTTTCTTTGTTCTGTTTTTGCAATTATCAAAGTATGTAGTTTGTTATTTGCTCATTTTTTCCCCAGATTTTTTTTCACCATGTACTCTGTATAAGATTCAATGTTTATTAGAAACAGTTTGGATTTCCAGTATGTACCAGATGGAGTTAAAAGGAAGCTATTTTTCCCTCTTCTAACTGCTAACAGTTGTTTAACACTTTTCTGAAGAAATGTACCAATTCTGAACTTAGGTTAAGTAGTCATATGTCAAAATATGGTAAGTCTCAGCTCAGACTGCTGCAACATGCAAGACTTGCAGCTGTTATCATTAATAATACAGAACATGGAGACAATTGTAATATCTGTTGAAATCCTCAGTATCATAGAAATTATGATCAGCAAATCTTTGACATGATTATTTCATCAGTCTATAGTTTATGAATACTAATAAGATGTGCTTTTGACACAGGCATCATGTCTAAACTAAAAAGCCATTACCAAAATTATAATATAAATAAAATGTGGAATGAAAGGCTAATAATGAGTGTGCCAGATGTTATACTCTGAAAGCTTAGAATATTTATGGACTGTTCCAGTCAGATGGTGGATGCTCTGGACACATGGAGCATTTGAGAAATATAACATCAGAATATACTGAATAATACAGTATGATACAGATGTTTTCTAGGGGGTGGTAGTTACTGCATTCCTGACTAAGCACTGGAAAGAAAATTGGAATTTCAGTCATGTGGAAAAGGGGTGTTGCTGCATATTCTACTACTGGTTAAATAGTATTCACCTTTTCACTGATGACTCGAAAATAGTACTACTTTTCATCTCATTCAAAAAGAGAGAAAGACAGTAAGAAAACAATCAAAAGAGACAGCCAAGCACTTTCAAGAACCTATTAACTGTATTATGGAATTAATCTGTCAATATTCTGTGTGTTAAATCATATTCTTAAATATATGCAAAACCTATTTAATGCTTTAGTGTATACTTCTTTTTTCTTTTGGTTTGCCCCAAACAATGTCTATGTTATTTGGGAAGTTGTTTTGTCACTGATTAACTCTGAGAAGCAGACAATATCTGTGTGTTATAATAAATAGTATGCAATAGGAAGTGAGAAGTGTAGCTGTAAGGGGCCTAAAGTTTTGTGTCTAGCTGAAAAGTACTCATTCCATCAAGAAAAATCATGACCAAAGACTGAGATCCAACTGTAGGTACTCCAATGAGATCTCAAAAAATGAGAGGGACAGTAACTTTGACATTTATCAATACTTCATTATTTTTCCTCAAATCCTGGAATTCATTAATCTAAACTGATGACTATTGGCTATTTTTAAGTGCTGCACTGTTCCTTGCTGGACTTCATGAACTTCCTATCCGCCCATTTCTCTAGCCTGTTGAGATCCTTCTGGATGGTCGGGCAACCATTAGTGGGTCCTCCCAGTTTGGCGTCATTAGCAAACTTGCTGAGGGTGAACTCTGCCCTATCATCCAGATCATTGAGGATGTTAAGCAGGACTGGACCAAGTACTGACTGCTGGAGTACACCACTGGTCACTGGTCTCCAACTTGCCTCTGTGCAAGGATCATGACCCTCTGGGTCTGTCTATTCTTCCAGTTTTCAAAGCATCTCACTGTCTATTATACAGCCCATACTTCATCAGCTTGTCTATCGGTATCTTAAAGGAGACTGTGAAAGATATTGCTGAAATTGGAGTAGATAATATCTACTGCTCTACCCTCATCTGCCAAGACAGTCATTTCACTATAGAAGTTCATTAAGTTTGTCAAGTGTGTTTGTTCTCCTTTGTGAAACCTTGCTGGCTATTCCTGATGATTGTCTTCTTTACATGCCTGGAAATAGAGTTTAGATTTAGTTTATTTCCTTAAAGACCTTCAGAGGGACTGAGGCTGACCAGTCTATAGCTCCCCGGTCCTCCTCCTTGCCCTGTCTGAAAATAGGAATAGCATTTACTTCCGTTTCAATGACATAGCAAGCTCTCTCAGAAATTGTGGGTGTATCCCCTCATGGATGATGGATTTAAGTATGTCTGGTTTGCTCAAGTATTCCTTGACATAATTCTTTTCCAGCAGCTTTTCATCTTCTTTTCTCCAGATTGTTCCCCTTGTTTCTGATACCTGGGATCCCCGAAGGCTGGGTTTTATAGTAGATACTACACTTTCTAGGCAAAGAAGACATTTAGCACTTCTGCATTTCCTGTGTCTTGCAAACCAGATCTCTTTTCTCATTCAACAGTGGTTATCCTTGTGTGTTTGTATCCCCTCTTTTTTTGCATAAGCACATTGAGAAGGCATGGAAGCCTCAGGGGTTTTTTCAGCCAAAAAATCTCATGCTGTAACACATAAAAATAGGGAGCCAAAGAGATGCAGCTTTCTGATATGCCCTATGTTAGCTGGTGAAATACAAAAGACAAATTCTAATCTATTAAAGAATTTTCATGGAAAAAGCATGGGGACATTATTTTAGTTAAGAAGAATGGCCAAGTGATATAATTGTGTTATTGTAAAAGTCTGATAAAATGGGTTTGGGGTCAGACATTAAAGTTTTTCTGGATCCTGTAGTGAATTTGATGTGGGATGAGGGATGTCTGGATGAAAGAATACCCTCCACTATCAGGAAGTTCTAGAGTGCTATTAGAATGTGAAAACTAGCTGAGATTTCCCTAGGAATTATGTTCCAGAGGGAATTTTTAACAGGTAATTCTCTGATAAAGACAAGCAAACACCATTCTATCTAGAAAGCAAGGTTGTCTGTCATACAATAATAGTTTGGAATAAATACTTAAACTCCATGAGTTCCAGTGGGGTGTATCACAGTCATTAAATGAACACAGAGGGAAACTAATCTCAGAGTTGATCATTAGCTAAAAGTTCTGAGGAGTAGACTGCATTTTCCCAAAGTCATTGAGGAAACTAAGTCTCATTCAACAATGAAAAAAAAAATCCAGAATCCTGAATGCCTTTGTGAATCTTGGCCTGAGGCAAAATTGGTTTAAACTATTTCTTTTATTCAGGCTGTGAAAGATTTTGAAATGGACTTATATTACTCTGGAGACAGATGCTAACCATCCATTTATTAGGTGTCCTAATGTGATACTTTTTCAAGCCCATTTCTCAGAAATTTTTCACTATTCATGAAACTGCAGAAGGTTGTTTCAGACCAAAAGCAGTAAAGACAATTTTCTAGCAGGGTTGATGGGTTTGGGGGTTCAGAAATGCACCTGAAAGGTGAAATATCTAGTTCAAAGACTTAAATTGAGTGTTTGCTAAATACAAGAGAGAATATGTATTACAGAAAAGGTTAAATTGAAAAGGCTTTGATAGAATTTGTTTTGGGTGGTTTTCTTTAAAGAGAATGTCTTATAAACCCAGTTCTTACAGTTCTTATGAGGAAGAAATAAGAACCAAGCCTCTAATGCATGTTTAGATATACTCAATAAATTTAATAGCTATTTAACTCATTAAAATACGGGTGGAAATGTAAGTTTAATATTTTCATTTAAACCAATATAGTAGCTTTTAAATTTACCAGATATGGGGAATAATTACATATGTATTCTCTTGCAAATAAATAGTTGGCCAAAAGGTAAAGTTTTAGCTCTTTTTCATCCATTGAAATTACATAGCTAGTGAAATAGCAGAACCAATTTTTCTAAGCCATGGAAGCTACTGCTGGTGTGTTATGGTTTGAAATTATGTTTTTGTTTGATACAAAGTTGATGAGTTTGAGGTTCATTAGGATTTCTTTTGAATTACCAAATCTTTTGGTGCCGATCATTCCAGAGCCAGAAGATGATATGATTGAGTTTTGTCATTATTAGTCTGAGCTATACTTGAAACAGTGACCTAAAGCTAAAACGTGTCCATATTCTATTTCCAGATCCCTCAATGAAACACATCCTGCAGGGTTCATACTTAGCAATAACAAGTTATAATGAACAGAAAAGCTATAATTTTGGGGTGTTTTTTTTGGTAAACAAATCTCTGAGGTAGATTTGCTGCCACCAGCTTTCATAATCACATCTTTCAGACCTTTGGGTAATAGGGCTTGGATAAGAAAGTTGTATTCAGAAAAAAAGGACAAGTTTCTGGGGATTATTTTTTAACTTCATATTAAGGGGCTTGTAGTGACAATAACAGATTTTAGGGCATAACACCAAAGCTAGAAATTCTTTATGTTCACAATTATGAAGTAATTGGAAACAAAGTCCTATGCTAACATTTGTATTGCTGCAAGGTTTGAGACTTATGTAAGGCAAATCTCAATATGTTTTCCTTCCATAACAATTTACTCTAGAGGTCATTCTCCTATACCATTAACATATTTTTTAAAATGTAAAAGTGGGCAAAGCAGCTGTAAACAGCAGAAAACCAATTCTGTAATCAGATGGTTACCTTGTAATTCAAACTGCAGGATTTATGAATGGATTTTGCTGTATGAAGAGATGATGTGAAGGGTACCCATGTTGCCTGCTGTGAGAACTTTAACTTAGACTACATATAGAAGAAAAATATTAAGAGAAACAAAGAATGACATCCATATAGCCTGACCTGCTTGAATTTTGAGGAACAAGCACAATTCCAGCCATGTGACCATCTAGCCTACACTTAGATTAATACTTTGTATTCCATAAAAGCTTTTAATGTAGAATAATTGACAGAATATTTCTCAACACCAGATAGAGGCATCCACACTATGGACAGATGCCATGGCCTTAAATTTTAATTCAAACTCCATACAAGTTCATTAATGAAGAATTAATCCAAACTCCACATGAAAAAAAAGCTTGTCAAAAATGGACTAAGTTGCTATGTGACAGAACAGAATGCAAGTGTAAACTAACTCAGAGGTATTACATACATTGGGGCACTGAGAATGTGGGTTTTCCTATACTGAGCAATATGCAACATTTTACACTAGGTCTGGTTCTTTTGCTAGTTTTAACACTTTTATAGCAAATATACTATTAATTTTAATATTAATTTTATTTTGTACCTTTCTTTCCTGTAGTTCTTTAAATATCCTGATGGAAATTTATTAATAACACCTACAGAGAAATGTTTTAATAAATAATATTGATATCTTGTGTGGCGTTTGTGGTGTTTTTCACTATATATGTCTGACTAAATAAGTGTCCTGAGGACATAATCCTTTAAAATAAACTATATAAAAAACCATTTTTTTTTATAGTGGAAACAAAAAAGTCCAAATATTTCAGCTATCTCAAAGGTGATCATTAAAGGAAGTTAGCACCAATTTTAAATTGGTATCTAGATGTTTTCATTTACATTATACAAATTTCATGAGCACTTATAATTAGGAGTTTGTACTCTACGCTCTCCTGCACTTTCTATTAGTCTAGGGGATTTTTATTAATAACGTGAGAAGATAGTTAAATGGGTAATTTAGCATTTTAGGTAAAAATCAGAATACAGAAATTAAAGATGCAATTGCCTAAATATAATTTTGGTGCTATTTGATAGGATGTTTGACATATTTACCTGGGGTAAACAGGCATGAAACAATATCTACAGAAATTCATGCCTGCCTTTTTGCTCATAGAGAGACTGCCAGAAGACAGGTGACAATCCTAGGTCATCTGTGAAATGGCCCTAAATTTAAGTGACTTAATAGACCACAAATAATCATTAGTCATTTTCTGCATGTGATTCCACCCACAAGGTCTAATCTTTCTTTTAAATCTAATATAAATATTCAGAAATTGAACCCTGTTTCTAGTTTAATTGAATAGTTTTTTATGTTTGAGTGATATTTTCTTGCTGCAAAGCAAATACTCTAAATGGGAGATTTTTCCATATTTTTGTCATTAACCAGTTTGACTATTTCTAATTATGTTTTCCTTGCTGTTTGTGTATGTCTTTTTGCAAACAAACACAAAGAAACCACATGCAGTTTTGCATTCAGCTCACAGAGGTATAATCTGTTCCCTTTGCTGGAGGAAATCCTCGGTGATGTGTTGCCAATATTTTAACAAGAGACTCTCACAAATCATTCTCCCCTTAAGCTCGTGTTAAATCCATGCATCAGGAGTATGTGTACTCCAGAGAGGAATGGCAATAGACTCATTTGTTTCCAATTTAATGAGAAAATGCATTCTCATAAACATAACCAAGAAAGATAGGATCTTATTTGGCTAACAGACTGGCATGAAGCTCCTGGAAATATCCAGACTATGTTCCTTAGTAGAAACATACTGATGAAAAACCTGTGTGCAGATGGATTTACTAGGACAGCACTGTGCTTTGAAACAGCATGTGAGCAATACTGTTATTCATTATCTACTGAGGTGTAATACATGGTAAGGTGTTTGTTTTCCTCACTATGGTATCCTTAATTCTATAAAATCCTGCAAGTTCCCAAATAAAAAAATGTTGCAGATGTGGTACACACATGCACATACACACAAAAAGTCTGACTACAAAATTTTGTATATTCTGAAAAATGTTTCCTCCTTTTAAAATTGCATAATGACACCCTTATAATACCACTTGTGTCTGTGTATTTGTCTTTCCCAGGGCAATTACAAGGGCTTAGCAAAGCACTATTCTATGAGGATTATCCTTAAGAATTTTCAGAGCATGAGACTAACAGTGCTATATTCCTAAGGATCTTCGCACAAATAAGTGATGTAGAAAGGATGCAAACACTCTGCATAGATCTGCTTCTGACAGTGGCTGAGAAACTCTAATGAGAGCCATAACCTTTAGGCTACCATAAATTTGAGGAAAGAAATCTGTTGTTCTAAGCTGTTAGAACTGATTCACACTACACGGATAAATGAATTATTTATCAGATGAAAAAAGAGGGATGCAACAGAAGCAACTGTGGCACATCCTGTTCTCACGTGCTCCAGCAGCAGTGTTGTGTGATTTAAAATGGTGGTGCAGGCTTAATTTTTCTCTAAGGCCATGAAGCATACATCACCTCAAGAGCAGTTTTAATCTAGTACTTGCATGAAATATTACATTATTTTGCTTAATTTTGAACAGAAAAAATATTTAATAAAACTATGCATACCCTAATCATGAACAGTCCTTAATAATTAGAATTAAAACATGCTTACTCTTTCTGATCAATAGTTACATAAAAATGGCATGGAAAGAGAATCACTTGTAAGTTTAGCCTGGAGAAAAGGAGGCCCTGGAGACACTTTATCACTCCCTAGCCCTACCTGAAAGGAGGTTGCAGTGAGTTGGAGGTCAGTCTCTTCTCCCAACAAGTGACAGGACCTGACAAAATGTCCTCAAATTCTGCAGGCAAGGTTTAGATTGGATATCAGGAAAAATTTCATCACTGCAAGGGTGGTCAGGCATTGGAATAGGCTCCCCAGGGAAGTGGTGGAATCGCCATCCCTGGAAGCGTACAGAAAACGTGTGGATGTGACACTTGGGGGTATAATTTAGAGGTGGACTGTGCAGTGCCAGACTCAATTGAGGTTGAACTCAACTTGTGACTGTAGTGCAGGTAGGAGACAATTAAACATCAAAAGGAGAGAGAGCTACAGATAGGAAGTTCATTTTCCTGAATACACAAGAACAGTGATTGGAAAACCAAAAATGAGATATGAAGAATTAGGAGCACACATAAATTCCCCTTGGGAGGAATGCAAATAACGTGAATCTCTTTCTCTCTGTGTGTGCCTAATTTATTACTGTTCACTTCTCTTATATTTGTCTGTTGTGCTGAATAACGTTTACACGATGTCCTGGTTTGGGACAGGAGAGTGTTAATTCCTGCATTAGGCAGGAGTGGGCAAGGCTAGGACCCAGAGATTATTTCTACATCACCTCCTCTCATTCGCTGAGGACAGGGGAGGGGCTGTAGGTCTGGCTGGTGTGTGGAGGAATCAGTCATGAATTTTCAGGACTTGTCCAGGAGAGGTGAGTAAACATGTGATTATTCCAGCTTTTTTCTTATATGCTCTGTTGTTAGGACTTTGCTGTTACTGTTTGCTGTTTTACTTATTAGCTCTTTTCAATAAACTGTTCTTGTCTCAACCCATGATCTTTACCTTTTGTGCCTCCAGTTCTTCTCTCTGTTCTGTCTCACAGGGAGAAGTAAGGAAGTAGCATGTGGTTAAGAGCAGTTTAAGGGGAACACTAAGTTAGAAACTACTGTTCCTAAACAACATCTTTATTTGGCACCCAACGTCAGACACAAAGGGTTGGTGTGACAACAGTTTTGCCCAGAGCTGGTTAGAAAGGAATTTCATCTGACCATTTGCTGTATTAGATAAGGAACCATGGGTCATAATGTTACTTGGTCTGTGTGTGGTACTTAACTCTGCTTGTATTCCTGTATATGCAACGTGTGCTACTCATGACGATATTTTTTCAGAGCAGGGAGAGGGATCAAAGTTGCTTTGTTACTGTACTGTGTGATTCCAGCTTATGACATTATAACATCCGAGGCAATGAGGGTCATTTGGGATGTGTGTTCAGTGGTGGTCTCCTATCTTTACCTCAGGTTCTGTCTCTAAAAGTCCATTAGCGATCTGTTGGGAAGAACTGGGAAGGATTATTCTCCTCAGCTTTTCACCCCCCTTTTCCTTCTTTAGACATGTTAAAACAGGTTTTGAGGTTTTTGAATTTCCCTTGGATGTTAAGGAAAGCATGTGCTTGTTGCTAGGTCTGCCAGGTCTCCTCAGTGCAGTCCACACTACGTTCAGAGTTACAAAAGAGATATTTTAGGATGGTCTTTCAGACATATGCCCCCAAGTTGGATAGTCGGAAGTGATATGGAAGATGGGAGAAAATGGCCCAGCTCTTGAAGGATGATTCTGCTCCAATGGTTTGAAAATTCACCCCTGATCAACTTAGGACCCTGATAACATGGCAAAATTTTTGAGAGAAAAATGCTCTTGCAATTCCAGAGAGGTATGAAGTTATGCAATGAGCTGAGCCTCAGCTACTATTTACCAGACACTGCTCATCACTAGACAGCACCTTCAGGAGGCGTTGGAGAAAAGCAGACCTATAGTGACATTGACCACTAAAACTGCAGCTGAACCAGAAGAACAATCCATTTTATTAGCAATTTCCCTTAGACAAAAGAAGAATTCAAGACCAAATCAATTCACATAGTGAGGGATGAAGAGGAGGTAGGGCCCTCACAACATTATTATTTATTTGCTGTTTCCAGTAAATTGTTCTTATCTCAACCCATGATCTTTACCTATTGAACCTCCAATTCTCCTCTCCATTCCACTGCAGTAGAACTGGGAGGGGGAGGGAGGAGTGAGACAGCAGCTTCTAGTTTGGAATCATTAAGTGGCAACACTAAATTGGGGGACACCATTCCTAAACCATGACACATAGTAACCTGATAGAACAGATCCATGCACTCTGGATATCCTTACAAGGTGATATATCAGATAAATTTTGGCCCCCCAGAAGTAAGTGAATATTTTGACATGGAAGTCAATGAATTCAGCATTTCATTGGTCTCCTGTCTTCTCTGAGATGCATTACATTAGCCATTCCAACTATATATTACAAAACCACATCATTATTTAAGATCTGTCCTCTAACTTTCATTCCTCCCTGCCAACAGACTACTGTGTGCAATGGTGCATACTCATTTTCACTTAATGATCAGGAAATTGATTAGGATGCAAAGGGGACAACAAAGTTGATTAAAGGTTTCCCAACACTCACTTGCAGAAAAAAAAACCCCTTTAAATATGTCTAGCTTGGTTGAGATACAAAGGAAAGGTGATCTGATAATGTGAAGAAATATCTGATGCTGTCAGCACTTCAAATGAAAATATAGCAGACTGTTACAGGAAGAATTGGAAGGAATGATGTAAAAATACCCACATGAAAACAGTGTTCTGAACTTGACAGAATAAAATTCAGGCAGTGGATCAGATCAACAACAGACTGAAAATGATGGAAAATCTCAAATATTATGCCTCATTTCATCTTTTCATAATACTCTTTAAAGAAATAACAAGATGGCATTGTTTAGAGTATGGAGATCAGAATGGTGAATTCTAGTATGAGTTTGGTTACTGACTCATAGGAGAACGTGAAGGGATTATTTCCATCAAGGCAAGAATTCTGAAATATAATGTGGTGATAATAAAAGCCAACTTACTTTCAGGGATGCAGGGAAGAGAAAGTAGATTTAAAATATGAAGTAAATTTATAAAAATGAAAATGGCATGTGTATCAGGATTTTCTGACTGTTGCTCAAAGCAGTAATTCGATTTCTGAAAGGCATCACAGAATATAGATATTACAGCAGAACACTGATGGTGAAAGAAAAGTCTGAGTTTTACTCTGGAGCAGATTAGAGTTTCAGTGTCACTTGAAAAAAGTAGAATACATGTAAGGAAGTTTTAAACACTGAGTGTTCTCAAAAGCGATATATCTATATATGCCCATATATGTGAACATAAGATAAGAAATGCAAAATGAAGAGATTAGTCAAATTATTCATAGAGGCATCAAAGCTCTCTGAATATGATAGGCCTTTAAAACTGATATAAACATTATCTAATAATTACAGGTAATAAAATAGGGCTGTCGTTGTTCCATTCACAAGAAAGAAAAGTATTTTGAAATTGTATTGCTCAAATTATGTTTCAGATTATTTGCTATTGTGACTGTTTTAAGAGTTTTAAAGGATTAATTAATATTAACAAACTTAGCTTCTGTAAGTCTCTAAATAATTGTCTGCTTTAATTCAGATAACCATTTCAGAAGACAGGACACAAGTTAATTTCTCTAGTGGTCGCCAGGAGTCAGCTTCACTAGGTCTGGATGTGTGCATCCTTGTGATAGTGTCCTGTATGATCTAGCATCAGTGAAACAAAAACAGCATTAATTAAACAAAAGAAGAATTAATTAAACAGAAAGTTTAAGAGTGGGAACATAGTCAGCAGTGGGTAAATCTGACTCTTTAAGCAGACCATCAAGTATAGTAGTGTGTGCTTGCAGACTGCAAAGCAAATGGGCTACATGAAAAGCAGCATGTCCAGCAGGTTGAGGGAGGGGATTCTGCCCCTCTACTCTGCTCTGATGAGACCTCACCTGGGGAGCTGTGTCCAGCTCTGGTGTCCTCAGGAAGGGCATTGATCTGTTGGAGCAAGTCCAGAGAAGGGCCATGAAGGTGATTAGAAAGATGGAGCAGCTCGTCTATAGAGAAAGAATGAGAGCATTGGGACTGTTTGTCTTGGAGAAGGCTCTGAGGTGACCAAACTGTAGCCTTCAAGTATCTGAAGGGAGCCTACGAGGAAGATGGAGAGAAACTTTTTGTATGGATGTATAGTGATGGGATAAAGAAGAATAGCTTTTAAAGGAAGGACAGTAAGTTTCAATTTGGTATAAGGAAGAAATTTACCTTGAGGGGGGTGAGGATGTGGAACATGTTTCCCAGAGAAGCTTTGAATGCTCCATCCCTGGAAGTGTTCAAGGCCAGGCTGGATGAGACTTTGAGCAACCTGGTGTAGTGGAAGGTATCCCTGCTCGTGGCATAGAGGTTGGAACAAACTGAGCTCCAAAACCCTTCATAGATCAGGCTGTTCTGTGATTCTATTGGCAAATGTAGTGCAGGGGAACTTGTAGGGTCAGTTTCAACTGATGTTAAAACCATAAAAACTGTAAAAACAGTTTCAACTGATGTATTTCGATAAAGAACACAGAACTTGTATTCATTTACACAAGAGTTTATTTATGAAATTATAAATGTAAACAATCATATATTTAAATGATGAAAAATACTGTCCTGATGTTAAAACCAGGAAACACAACTGAAGCTATTTAAAATCAGAATCATTGCAAGGTTTATAGCAGCTGAATTATAAATCCTTCATGACAGGGAAATGGATTTTTGAAAGAAAATTGCATAGGATTTTTTCCAGAAGTATTTTTGTGAACATCTTCCGAATACACTTCTGCAAAGCCTATCAGAAAACTTATAATATCCCAATGGAATGGAAAAAAAATGTACTGAAAAGTTAAGCATTCTTTTCATTTTAAGAGTGAATAATGGTCAAATAAAATAATTTATCAGTTGAGATTACTGAAAGATGTAACAACTACAGCTTTCCTCTTACCTGTCTGCCATACTCAGTGTTTTCCTATTTTGGTTATTCAAAAGCAGACCTTGTTTCCCTATTTTCCCAGCGCATCTGAGAAGCAGATTTATTTAGAAATTGTAAGGATTATGAAATAATTTTCAGTTACGGATCAAGCATATGTATTAAAATGGCATAACCATCACAAAAGAAGGCAAGAATCCTTAGCTATAGAAAAAAGTTATCTTTCTTTTGCATCTGCGAGAGAGAAATGGCATTGTATATGCCATTGGACTAATTCTTACAAACCATCTACCTGTGTACTTTTGTCCACTTCGATAAACCTAGCATGCATGGATGATTTGCTTCCTGAGCCCTTGGGATTAGAAGGTGTTGTTTATTCATTAACTAGGAATAAATGATTCAAACTCAGCAATTGAGATAATGGTCCAAATTGGGGAATGTTAACCTCTATTAACCTCCATTTTACACTTCCTATACCTTGTCGAAATTGCTTTGATCTTTTGGTAATATTTTATGACAGTCTTTTTGACAATAGGATTTTTCAAATTAGGAAAAGTATAATAGTTTATCTATTTGTTCTATTATCCTGTATAATGAAGTATAGATTGTATTTTACAAGCCATAATCAGGAAGATAGTTTTTCTTATTCTGGTACATAATTAACATAAAACTGAGCTTTTGGAAAAAAAAGTATTAATTAACCATAAAAAATCCAAAATTGAAACTGTTTTTAATAATTGTCTATATGATGAGGTATCACAGAATTTATGAGGCAAAAGTAAAACAGAAGCTTCTTTTACTCTGAAATTCAGACTTCAAAAATTATACCTTATGATTTTGTGTAATTTTATGTAATTTTAGCCAGATGGCTTTCCATCAACATCATTCAATAGTGAAATGTTGCATACAACTTCACACTCATGCTAGAAAATTATTTGCATTTTTAACAGAATGTTTTCATATAATCATTCAATATCCTGACTTGGAAGGGACCCAAGAAGATCATTATGTCTAGCTCCTAGCTCTGCACAGGACAGATGCAAAGTTCCATCATGAGCCTGAGAGCATTGTCCAAATACTTCTTCAACTCTGGTAGGTTGGTGCTGTGACCCCTTCCCTAGGGAGGGTGGTGAGTTGACCTTGTCTGGACAACAGGTACCCACCAAGTCACTCTACTTACTCTCCTTCCCAGATGGACAGGAGACAGAAAATGAGATTGAAAACAACTCATAGGTTTAGATAAGGCAATTTGCTAAAGGAAAAGCAAAAAATTTGCATGCATGCCTTAGTTTTGTCACCAAAAAGAGTGTAGGGGATTGATCCTGGCTGGATGCCAGGCACCCACTAAATTCTCGCTATCACTCCACTCCAAAGCTGGACAGGGAAAATATAACAAAGGGTTAATGAGCTTAAATAAGGACCTTCCTACCACCCCTCCCCCCTTCCCAGGTCTACTTCCTCTACCCCAGTGGTGCAGGGAGACAAAGAAGGGGGGTTACTGTCAGTTCATCTCTGGTCACTCCTGGCGTTGCTCAAGTACATCATTCGCCTCTATCATGGGGTCCATCCCATTGGAGACAGTTCTCCATTAACTTCTCCAACATGAGTCCATCCCACTGGCAACAGTTCTCCACAAACTGCTCAACGTGGGTCACTTGCACAGCTGGAGACCCTCAAGGACAGGCTGCTCCAGGGTAGGTCCCTACAGGGCTGCAAGTCCTACCAAGAATACTGCTTCAGTGGGCTCCTCTCTCCACAGGTCTGCAGGTCCCTTCCAGGAGTCTACTTCAGCACAGGGTCTACTTCAGCAGTTCTCCCATGGGTTCACAGCTCCTCTCAGGCATCCACATGCTCCCTCGTGGGTCCCCTCCATAAGCTTCAGTTGGCTTTCTACATCCCTGTGGTCTTCCATGGGCTGCAGGGGCACAGGTGCCTCATCATGGTCTTAACCACAAGCTACAGGGGAATCTCAGCTCCATTGCCTGGGGTGTTTCTTCCCCCTCCTTCTCCACTGACCTTGGTGTCTGCAGGGCTGTTCCTCTCACATGTTCTCACCCTTGTCTTCTCTGGTTGCAATTACATATGTTCAGTAACCTTTTTTCTTCTTCTTAAATATGTTATCAGAGAGGCATTACCACCCTTTCTGATTAGCTCAGCCTTGGTCAGCAGTACACCTGTCTTGGAGCCGTCTGGCATTGGCTCTGCTGGACATGGAAGAAGCTTCTAGCAGCTTCTCACAGAAGCCACCCCTCTAACAAAGCCTAGTAATGCAAGCCCAATACAGAGAGCCTGTTTCAGTGACCTGCCACTCTCTGTGTAAAGAACCTTCTCCTATGTAAGAACCTAGATATCTCCTGGCACATCTTCATGGCATTCGCTTGGGTCCTGTCACTGGTCCCCAGAGAGGAGAGATCAGTGTCTTCCCTTCTCTTCTCACAAGGAAGTTGTAACTGCAATGAAGTCCACCCTCAGTCTCCTCTTCTTCAGGCTGAACAGACCAAGTGATCTCAGCTGCTCCTCATACATCTTCCCATCATGGCCCTTCACCACCTTTGTTGCCTTCTTTTGGACGCTTTCTAATAGTTTAATACTACTCAAAAACTGCCCCCAGTACTCAAGGGTAGGCTGCCCCAGTGCAGAGCACCCATGACACAGTTGCTCTTCCTGCCTGCCAGGACACTGCTGACTCTTATTCAACTTGCCATCAACCAGGACCCTCTCGGTTCCTTTCTGCAGCTCTGCTTTCCAGCATCTCAGTCCCCAGTCTGTACATACATCCAGGGTTGTCCCATCCCACGTACAGAATCTGGCACTTGTTTTTGTTAAACTTCATATGGTTGGTGATTGCCCAGCCCTCTAATCCAGCTCTGTCTCCCCTGCTTGCCCATAGCATGATGTGTTTATCCAGCTGAATGCTGGGAATATAATCCAGAAGGACACTGTGAGGGACAGTATAAAAAACTTTACTGAAATCCAAAAAGATTGCATCAACCGGTTTCCCTTGGTCAATTAGGTGAGTTACCTTGTAAAAAAAGAAATTATATTTGACAAGCAGGATTTCCGTCATGAAGTCATGCTGACTGTGACCAATGACTGCATTGTTCTTCAGGTGTTTTTTAGTACCTCCGTGAATAATCTTCTCCATAATTTTAACAATCACTGAATTGAGACTGACAAGCCTGTATTTTCCAGGGTCATCCTTCTTGCCCTTCTTGAAAATTTGGACAATATTAGACAGCTTTCCGTCCACTGGGAGCTTCCCAGATTTCCACAACTGTTCAAAAATCATAGAAAGATGTCTTGCAATGACATTATCCGTCTCTTTTAGTTTTGTTGAATCCTCTTGGCCCCCATAGACTTGTAGGGATCCAGCTGGAGCAGCAGCACCTGCACAAGTTCAAGGTCAAATGGGAGTTGATCACTCTTGCAGTCATGGTCCTCCAGCTCAGAGCACTGGGACCTCCTTTACCACATTGTTAGTGTTAAAGAAAGGGGCAAAAAAAGAATGAAACCTCTCTGCCTTGTCTCTGTACCTGTTAGTGATGTGACCATCCACACTCTGTAATGGGATGATGTCATTTTTTGCACTGCATTTTGCTATTAATGTGTTTAAAAATACTCTTTTTTGTTTCCTCCCATGATACCGTCCAGCTTCAACTCCAGCTGAGCTTTGGCCACATGAATTTTCTCACTACAGAGGCATCTCTACAGTCCTCCCATGTCACCTGACTGCTTCTGCTGGACATACACCTTCTTTTCTTGCCTTATTTCCAAAAGGAGATCCTTGGTTAGCCAAGCTAACTTTCTTCTTTGTCTGCTTGACTTTCAACATTTTGGAATTGCCTGCTCCTGTGCCTTTAGAATTGCCTGCTTAAAAAGAGACCAGTTCTGGTGGACCCCAACACCTTCTAAAGTGGACCTTAGTCACTGGTTCCTCAAGCAGTCTAAAGTCTGCTTTCCTCATGCCCAGGGTTAAAGTGTTGCTATTTATTTTCCTGCTGTTAGCAGAGATTTTAAACTCAATTGCTTTGTGGTTGCTGTGGTCAAGATGGCCATCAATGATCACTTCACTCATACAACCTTCTCTGTTAAAAAACAAAACAAGGGCACCTTTCCTAGTCAGCTGCCTTAGTATCTCTACTATGAAGTTATCATCTGTGTGGTTTACCCATCTTCCAGACCTCTTTGTGCCAGCTGTGTGGTGTTCCCAGTTAATATCCAGCAAGTTGAAGCCCCCATAAGGATAAAGGCATTTTATTAGGTGTCCCTTAGTTTCTCGAAGAATAATCAGTGTGATTGTCCTGGCAAGGTAGTCCTTATCTGACTTCCACAGTGACATTTCATTATTTGTTTGTAGCTTAATCCTTACCCAGAGGCTCTCAACTGTGCCATTGTCAGCTGTGAGCTCCGTATATTACAACTCCTCCATTTCATACAATGCCATCCCCCTGCCCTGCCTATCCCTCCTGAGGAACCTCCAACCACCCAGTGTGGCACTCCCGTCACAGAACTCAACCCACCAGGTTTTGCTTATGACAAGATGTCAGATCTCTGGGACTGCACCAAAGCAGTTAAGCTCCTCTTATTTTATCCTGTTTCAGAGTTTCAAAATAAAGGAGTTTCAGTGTTCATCTGTTTTGTTGGTTAACACCATTAGGCTTCTAAAGCCCACACAGACACTCACTCCTTCCCCCCAGTAAGATGTAGGATAGAATTGGAAAAACAGAAGTGACAAAACTCGTGGGTGACATACAAAAACAGCAAAAACCCAGTAAAAAAAAAAGCAAAACAAGTGATGCAAAAGCAATTGTTCACGAGTCAAACCAATGCCCAGCTGGTCCTCGAGTAATGACAACCCCTGGCTAACACTGCCCTCCATTTTTATTGAAAAGCATGATACATCATCGACCTTTTGATCAGTTTTGATAAGCTATATCAGTTCTGTTGCCTCCTAGATTTGTCCTCTTCCAACCTACTCACTGGGGCAAGAGTGAGAAAAAGTTGATGATTGGTAAGCACTGCCCAGAAATCGCTGAATTGTTGGTGTGTTATCAACACTTCTGATTAAAAATGTAAAATGTAGCATCAGACAGGCTACCGTGTAGAAATTAACTCCTTCCTCGCCAAAGCCAGTGTGACTTCACATAGGAATCACATGGGCCTCAGTGAGATATTGGACTTAATTCTTAGGAGATCAAGACCTAAAAACAAATCCACAGTTCACATCAAAATTAAATCTAGATACTCTAGTGTTATCAGTCCAGTTTCTCTTTCCTGGATGCCAATCATAGCAGTGCCCTGTTGGACAAACCTGCCTGTGTCATTAAACCTTGTTTCAATTTCCAGCAGAGGGGAGGAGAATATTCTCTGCGGAAGACCAAAGTCTTAAAGATCTTCAGTCTTTAAGACCTGTCAGAATTTTCACTGGAAGGCATTTTACTTTCAAAGTTCAGCATCTGTCTAAACATGTGTGCTCTTGAAAACAAGTGAAGTCTCTATTACTCTTCCATCCTAGGGCAATTAATGAGCATAGAGGGAATATGCAAAGAGGGAAAATAAATTACAGAAATATTTGTGTAATCCTGGCAGTACATTGTAAGTCAACAAAATCATGCTGTTGGGATTGTGTCTAAGAGAGTCCCAAGCTACTTTTTTGATGCACTAAGCATCTGTTTTTAAAAAATATCTCGTCCCTCCAGTAAATATTACTTGCACATTCCCTAACCTATCTCTTTGCCAAGTTGAGCTTTAAGACATTTTTCTATATGGTTTTTCTAATGTGAAAGAAACAGTGTGTGTCCATATATCCAGACTGTATTCAAATATTTGTATTTGGTGTAAAGCCCCTATTCATTTGAAAAATAACAAATTAACAAGGAAAAACCATAAAGTTGACTGTTGTCATGCATGCTATATGACATACCTTTTCAATAACTTCTGCCTAGTTCCACGTCAATTTATTTTTATTTCATATAGTTTAAATGTTTGATTTCATATCTCTTTTCAAAAAGAATTTTATTAATGTTTCACTTAGGCCAGTATTTGTCACCTTACAGCTTTTTTCCTAAAATTTTCTTCATGCCACTCCCTTGGGTTGTCTCACTGGTCACCAGAGAGAAGAGATCAGCGTGTGCCTCTCCACTTCCCCTTGTGAGAAAGTTGTGGACTGCCATGAGACTTCCCCGCAGTCTCCTCTTCTTCAAGCTGAACAGGCCAAGTGACCTCATATGGCTTCCTCTCTAGGCTCTTCACTGTCTTCATAGCCCTGATGCTGAGCAAATCTGTCCCAACAGTTCTGAGAACAGCTAATGAATTGTAGGTCTGAGAGCAAATATTCTTAATAAACCTGTGGGGTAGGTTCATCCCAGCTAACATTCAAGCACCTACACAGGTGCTGGCTCATATCTCTCTGTCCCAGTGGGGCAGAGGGAAAAAA
Source organism: Loriotus luctuosus (assembly GCA_035582745.1). Taxonomy (NCBI): domain Eukaryota; kingdom Metazoa; phylum Chordata; class Aves; order Passeriformes; family Thraupidae; genus Loriotus; species Loriotus luctuosus. Next base: position 60,995,427 of record JAWWEY010000001.1, on the reverse strand, counting down.
AAGGAAAGAGCCAGATTGAGAACACTTATGGATTTAAGTAAAGACAGGGATATGACTTGTCAAGAACTATTTTGGGTAGAACAGACGAGACTGTGAAAATTTAACTTCATTTTTCAGTAATTAGCAGAAATATTTAATTACTGACTTAGGTATTGGCAAACTGACACCCTGCCCCTGACCAACATCAGTAGCATAGGTGGGCTGCTATCCAAGTGTAATGTGTGAGGTTCTCATATCACATTACCACTGGTGAGCCAAGGGTCAGCATGACTCCTACCTGAATCCAAAAGTGATTTGCACAATTTACTGGTGCTGTGAGGTGACCTGAACACCAAGTATTCTGACAGTGGATCAAAGCCACTGCATCAGTTATGATCTTGTGTTTGCTGTCATCAATTGAATGAATTTCCACATTGGGTGCATTGCTACTCATCTTTTGTACTGTCTCAATAAGGCATTGCTAATAAATTGTTGTCAGGCTACATTACTGTTCAGACAAGAGAAGCAGAGATGACAATGAAGAAAATATCTATCTTCACCCTTTCCCAGGCTCAATTAATTTCATTCCAAATCTCTCTCCTTCTTGCATTCCACCCACCCCCATCTTTTATTTTTTTTTTTTTTTTTTTACTTCAGTATTTCATTTTAGATACTTCTTATTCTGCCTTGTTATCACTACAGGTTACAGTCGGTCCCTTCAGTGAGACAACAAATCATGCAGGAGGTCACAGTCAGTACACTGGGGTTTCTCTCTGCTGCTCCTTGTTTCTCACACTTTTCATGTTCCAGGGGCATAGTCCCTTCAGATGGGTAGGTATTCTGCCATGGAGTGCCTCCTCTGGCCTTTTTATTCCCTCATTTTTTCTGATGTTCCCTCACTCATCCTTCACTTTTTCCATTTTTTTTTTCGTTTCTTAAATATATTTTCACAAAGATACAAATGTCTTTGCTGATGTGCTCTAGTGTGCTCTGTGGTGGGTCCAGCAGAGCTAGTTGGGACTGGCTGTGTCCAGCAGGGCAGACCCTTGTCTCTTCTCACTGAGGTCAAGCCTGTAGACCACGCCTGCTAAGACTTGCCACTTACACCCAATGCAATCTTTCAATTTACAGGAGTAGATTACAATGACACTAATTAAAAACAGGATGAAAAATGAAACTGGGCAACTACAGAGCCTGATCTCAACAGGAGACCACAACCAGCAGAACAAATCATGAAGGAAGAAGTAATTAAATAAATTGACATGCATGGAAGGTGGATAAATCAACACAAGGGATTAACAAAGACAGATTGTGTCACACTGATAAAATATTTTCTTTAACAAAATGACTCTTTTGTTAAAGACAAGAGTATTGGGGTAGATCTAATCTTTCTAGACTTCTTTACAACACTTACTTTGGTACCTCATGGGAAATTTTTGCTGAAGATGGTGGTTAGTACATGAATTGAAAGTTGAATAAAGATTTATGTGATAGAGAGATTACTAGTGGAGTACTCCATGGATTAATTTTGATAATCTTTAGTACCTTGTTTAACGACAGTGATGTAGTTGATGCTAATGGATTTTTATGATGACAGAAATCCTTGAAACGTATAAAGCAGTAGGAGCACCTGAAGGTCTCCTGGGAAGAATAAGACAACCTTGAAAAAAGAAACAATATAAATGATAACATGAAGTGCAATCCACCTGGGGAATTAAAACCCCATCTCTGCTAATAGGTAAAGATCTACTAGCTGGATGACAAAGTGAATAAAGGGTTTTCTTACATTTATTGATAACAGTGTGATTGTAAGTCCCCAACATGAGATGAAAAAACATTATCTTGAGAACTATCAGGCAAAATATTTGGGGTAAAACCAATATAAAATCACCTCAGGAAGTCTCTGTACTCTTCTGTTGATGTATATAGAATACACAAAAACAATATCGTTCAGAGGCAAAAAAACCAACTGAAAAATGTATAGAAGAATATATATGACATAGAGAGGAAATTTGTGTATATATATATAATAGAAGAAGTGTATTTATTATGAAGTTTCTACAATGACTCTAAGTTGGATGCTCCGTAAGACAAAATGGCTATGTTACATCTTTATTTAGTAGCATTGATCTCACAAAAATAAATAATTATGTGCATGTATACATTCATCTGCAGAAAGAGATTACATTCAAGCAGGATGTTTGCAAATCTAAGTTTTGGACATTTAACTGAAAATTCTCTAAGGTGTCAGTGGTTAGTTGCCCCATCCCACAGACTGTCACGGTTGTAATGAGCAGATAAATTCCAGTTGGTTTGAACTAAAGAATAAGACCATTTTTCTGAAATTGAAATTAACTGCCTAGATAATATTTTCAGTATCTGAAACAGACAGTGATGAAGTCAATGATTTATGGTATCTCATGTATGTCTTTAATTTAAGAAGAAAATTTTAAATTACAGTTTAAGTAGATCATCTTAAAGTTTTGAAGGACTTAGCCATCACCTTGATCTACTAAGTATCCTAATATTGCAGGCCTCCCAATTTCAGATAAATATTCAAATACACAAAACTTAATTTCAGTCTTCATTGTGAATGTTTTTGAAATTCAATAACGAGAAGGAGAATGAAAGATGAGTTATAAAAAAAATTGAAAGGTGAAGAAGCATTGGTAGGAGATGAGGATAAAATGGCTATAATTAAAAGTCTTAACTGTCAGACCTTTCTGGCTGTAGAAGTTAAGTACTAATAAAATATTAATATAGTCAAGTGAATTACTCAGTTGAAGCACCTATGAATTGCTCTAAAAAGCTGAGAAAAATTAAAAACATATGTGAAAGAGATGAGACAAAGAGACAAACAAAGACATAAAGGATGTCTGAACAGAAGGTATGAAGCATAATGGTGTGTGAAATAAATTAAGAAATGAAAAAGGTAAGTACTATCTCATTTGTTTCATCTATTTTTCTTTCAGTGAAACAGCTATAAAACAAATATAAATTAGTCCATGAAAGCTCTTTTGTCTCTAAATTAATAAATTGAATTATTTTAACATACTTAACTTGAACAAAATTAAATAAGATTACAAAGAGTTTGTAATCAGTATCTCATATGAGAATCAACCTTTTTATGATGCACTATTTGAAGAGCTACTTTATGGAGATGATAGTGAATGAAACAGGAATTTTATTGAAAATAATCTAATTAGTCAATAAGAATGCTCTACAATCAGGTAATCACACTGTAACTTAGTAACTTTGTAGTGCTCAGAAAGCTAACTGTTAATTTCTTCATTTTGTTTATAATTGGTAAAAAATCCCCACTCATTTATTTCTTGCTTTCTCTAAGTTTATCACAGATTATTTTTAAACAAGTAATTTGACTTAAAATTTAATTCTAGAAAGTTTTTATGTAGATCTGATAATTGAATGTTTTTGTAAGGGAAGCATTATTTTTCTCTTCTTTTCACACCTTCATCCTTAAAACTCTTATAAAATACAGTCACTTTGCTTAAGAGAAATGAGTTTGTATAGCAGGCTTTAATTTCTTTCAATCAACCAAGTAGCATTTTTGAAAAAAACTTGTTCAAGTACTATATGTACCACATAAAGCAGAGGAAGCTTATCAGACAAATACGTAATATTTTGCTTTATTAATTTGGAGACAAAAACACCTGTTCATGAATGAAAGGCTTGCTTTTAAATTGTTGTTCTAAAAAGAAAGAGAACTAATATAAAACTTCACTTTTAGGCTAGCTTTTCATGTCACTTTGAAGCAAAGCCTTGGAAGGAAGTTTGGTAAGTAAATATACTTGGACTGGTTTTACAGCTTTAATATATATATATATACATATATATATATAACATTTTAACTGTGAGGGGTGTGACTGCTTTTATGTGTCTAAAAAATGTCTAATGACATTACTTTGCTTAGCATATCTAGCTCAGCTTCCATCTGGTTTCCAGAAGATTCCTCTCTTTTGTACATTTTATAGCACGTCGTCCAGCCCCTTGCAGATGTCTCGGATATCCTGTAACATCTCAAATTAGAACAGTTCTTTATTGTTTAGACAGGTGAATACAATCCATGATGTCTTTCAAGGCTTTTGTCTTTGTCTCAGACTGGTTCTGAGAGAAACCATAAATCAAGGTACAAAGTAAGACTATGCAACATTGAGTTTAAATGGATTATGACTAAGTAGAGCAAGAATCAGGCTGGTTGTGCATGCACTTCTTGTGAGCAGCAGGTCTGAAGAGTTCCGACTAATGAAGGTATGCATCGCGTGTGAATACTGCTTGTGGAGTTCCTTTCCAACTGTAGGGCCCAGCCATGTATTATAGCAGCTTATGCCTGGAATTGTCTTACTCTTTCTCAAAAACTCTTAACTGCTGAGTACACATATCCGAAGTCAAAATCCTACTATTAAAAAATCCCACAACTCTGAAATGTGAAATTACAAATCTTGGTTACTAATTCTGTATTATTATTCTTTTGAGATCTGTGCATATGACTGAGGTGGAAATATTGCAGCTGAAATACATAGAAAGAATCTGTGTTTGGTTTTCTTGTGTGAAATTCCATGTTCTCTGTTCAAATATATTTTGGGTATTGCAAAAGGTATGGGTTTTTCTTTTTAAATCTTTCACCTTTTCTGGAGATGACAACTAACTTAACTAATCTGTTTTAAATTTTCTAATACTTGTTTTATCAGTGTGACTCTTTGGTATGCAGCCAATTATGATATATTGACTCCATCCTGCTTGAAAAATTCCTCTTTTTAATCTGGATTTTGTATTTTGTAACTCCTCTACATTTAATGGATGCCTATCCATGGGTGAAAGTGTTTAACACAGTTTCCATTGCTTTTTGGTGTGATTTTTTTTCTGTTTAGGCATCCATCCTTTCATTTGGATCTTGCAAAACAGCATGATAAATGGCACTTTTATAAAATGATGGGCCTGTATTAATGTGTTAGAAAGAGAAGAACCAATTATGAAAATATGTTCCCTAAATAGGACCGTGAATGGAAGTACAAAATCCGGCCATGACAAGCAGAGATATGAAACAATAGTAAACTAGAATCAACTCCAATACATAAAAAACAAAAGTAACTCTACATGGTAACACCAATGGCTATCCATTTATACTTAAAATATTTATTGAATAGAACTTTGAATAGAATAAGGAAATATTTGCCAGATTAATGCTAATTTTGTTCCAAGAGAAAAAGGCATTGAGCAGTGTGCCAAAAAAATACAAAGCCTGCCTCTGACAGAGTTATACTATGTATCTTTTGACCAAGTATTCTTTAGATCGCAGAAAGTAGGTTTTATTTTATGTGGAATGTTATACTTGTTAATATTATAGGTTAAAAATAGGAATTTATTTTTTCTTCAAGTATTTTATAATTTTAATATCCTCTATCCTATAATATTATAGATATATGGAATAATCAAATACCATCAAGAAAAATATACTTGCATTTTGAATTTTTTCCTCTATGCTCTATGCCCTTGGACAAAAAAAACAATAAAGCAGAAATGTCATAGAAACACTTCGTTAAGAGGATGTCGTGTACAGAGCTCCTTTGAGAAATGTCTGATCAACACAAGTAGATGGCAAGGCTAGCTTTGAATTTCCAATGCAGGTAACCAAAAAAAAAAAAAAAAAGAAAAGAGCTTTTGATTAGGTGGGTGTATGAAGTGAGAAACTAATTTGACCTTTGATTAAGTGATCTCAATTTTCTGTCACTATCACATATCTCTCAATTACATTCTGCTTAAAAAGAAAAAAAATTGGCCATTGTCTTAACTGACATGAAAGGGCAGAATAGAAGATTTTCAGCTTTCACTAGCTCCTGCAGACAGTGCAATGGGAAAATGAGTGGCCCATACAATTTACAGCCTCTTACTTAGTACAGGCTGTGACTACTGCAAACACAGGGGGGATAATCATCTTGTCAAGAGTCTGTTGCTGAGAATGCCAACAGATGATCACTCCTATTGTTTCAGAAGTCTTCTTAGGAAACTGTGGCACTGTATTTAAAAAGCCATGTTGTTCAATTGCAAAGATAGTTTATTTAAAGAAATACTATAAAATAGTCCTTAAAATTATTAATTCATTCTTTCTCATGAATACCACATAAAGAGACATAAAAGTAGATATTTTTATGTTGGAAATCTGGATCAAAGTCATTAGACTAGCAGCTATTTGTCGGAGATAAAAATCCATTCATTGGTGACTATTCTTTCTTGTTCAGAGGATGGTTGCTGCTCTGTTTAAAAGGTAATAAAACTTCAATGAATCAAAATTTGCATATGTTAGGTTGTTCAGAACTTCAGAATGTATAGCAATATACCAATTGTTAGTAGCTCAAAACTGAGCTTAGGCTATCCAGTAGCAATAAAACTCTTTAACTGTCTTTTTTCACAGTTGCTTCCAGAGTAGAAACTTTGCCACTCAAAAGAAAAATAAAGGCCGATGGTGTTTTATCAAATGCAAAAGTCTACAAAGAGACAGACAAAAAACTTTTTACTGAAGTCCAATACCAAAAATTGGCAAGGAAATAAAGAGAGGCAACTTTGGAAATTACCGTGGCTCCACTGATTTGAACCTACTTCAATACATATGTATAAAGTCAATTAAAATATTGTGGTCAAGTGGAAAAAAGTGCTAAAGCTCAATTAAGTAGGAGCTATGTAAAAGCTGTAGAAACCTTCTGGAGCCATCTGGATTTGCATAGGCAAAGCAGAGCGTTGAGAGGTTAAAGGATATACGATGGGAATTAGATTTCTGAACTAGGATGCTAATCTCTTTTAACTTCAGCTGCTATATCAAGATTAGAAGGGGGGATAAAAAGCCTTAATAAGGAGAAACATTGTGAAAATTGAAGGGTTCAATCAGATATTAGAGCATTCAGCATTAACATGCCTGACTTAAACCATTCAAATATAAACACCAAGAATAAGTGAATTATAAGCAAATCATCTAAGGAAAGGCCAGATGCTGTATTTCTTGAAGAAAACTATTAGACCAGAATATAAACTGGAAAGCAATTAGTTTCTGCAGGTATTATTTCTCAGTGATTAAATTAAGGAAAAAAAAAGAAAGAAGAAAATAAAAGTGTTTAATTTAATATCAAAGAAGCTGAAACTTATTATTAGATACACAAATATTCTTTATAATAATAAGAAAGAGAAATACCTCTGTCTGTCTAGTCCCCTTATTTCAGGTGGGGATTTTTTTCTTAGATTTATTTTAATTTAACATTACAGATGCTGCATTTGGGGAAAATCATGCCTGGAAGAGATACCAAAAAAATGGCATTCCCTACAAGGAGATGTAAATAGAAATATATACCTATATATATGTTTAGAATTAGGCTGAAAAGGATACCATAGTTTCATAGGCTTAAACTCCATGGTAAATTAAGTTTAAGAATACCTGAAGCCTTTGTGATCTTGTCAAAGTTACTATATTTCTTTTCTAGCCTTAGAAATGTTTGCACCAAGTTTTGTTAAATCTTGATTTTCTTGACTTTTGAAATATTTTAGACTCAAATTAAGTTTCAGAATATTTAAATACATGTTCAGAACAAGATGTGCAATGCAGAGAAACAGGGAAATAAGCAGAACCAAGAGACTGAGAAGATTCAGATGGACCAAGTTTGCCAGGCTCAGATTCAGTCTAGATAGAAAGGCAATCGGTGATAGAAATTGAAGAACATCATTATCATGGAATTAAATACTGGAAGCAGAAAAGTTATCTGAAGTACAAGCAAAATACATTAGCTTGAGCATTATGCTGTGATGCAGACCTATGCAGCTTTCAGACATGGGTACCTTTTTTGCAACATCCTGTATGTTTACAGCCATTTGTGGGGATGCCTACAAAGCATTAAAGGCAAATAATTTTTGTATAATATTTGGATTTGTATAGCTCCACAAGCAATACAGATCGATTCTCCATCCTTCACTTTGGAATCTAGACAGCCGCTGAATGGCTCATTTTCTACTGCTGTAAGGATTTCCAGGTCTTGAACTTAAGCTTGAGTGCATACATCCTATCAGGATCCAGAATAGAGGCTCCTCATGACATTGGAGGACTGGTTAAATAGGCTTGAGAATCTTCCAGATAAGTCTAGAGGCAATGTTTGCATATGAGAGGTTCTGCTAAAACTGATCCTCCATAGTGAAAGACAAACAAGTGTTTGTCAAAATTTGTTTCTAATTTGCACTTTACCCAAGACTTTCGTAAAAATTAATCTACAAAACTATCTTAGAATCTATCTGATTTCTTCTATTTAACCTGAGCTACTGTGAATTCAGGAATGAATTCTCCTCCCACCAGTCAATTAGAGATCTAAATTAGAAACATTATTTACTCTGATTTCAGCTTCTAGGACAGTTTGAATTAAACTGAATCAAACAATCCTTGAATAAGAAACTGTGATGAGACACAAACCCAGCTTCACAATATGGTTGAGTTGGCATGGTGGTTGGCATTTGGTCTAAGTTTGGACTTGGTGATCTTGGAGGTATTTTCCAGCCTTAATGATTCTATGATTTTATGAAGGTGCTAGACTTTGCTCAATGAAAATGTTTTACTACAAGCTCATTGTTGCTTTAGTCCTACCTTTGGTGCACAGTAACTGAATTCTCATAGTGCTTGCATTCTCACACGCATAGTTTTCTTGTCATGGTTGAAAGGAGTACTGCACCTTTTTCTGCTGCAGAAAGAACTGAGAATTCTAAATATTTAAGCAAGTTGTAAGGAGGAAAGAAAGTAGACTAAAACTAATAATCTCCTAGAACATGCATTAAGGAGGAAAATAACACAAACTCACAATCTCCCAAAAAGTAACAAAAAATCAACACAGAAAATAAAATGCTATACATTAGAAAAATACTCTCCATGATTAAAAATATTCTGGACAGATTACATAATAAATCTCATATAGCCACATTAATATGTTTTATATTATATGGTTTATATATATGGTTTATAGCAGGGAAGATTCAGGTTCTTAGACATACACTGAAAACAATTGCAATAATTTAATATTGAGTACAAAGGACTGGCTTATTATTTTGTTTGTATAGGCTGATCTAACTTCTTAATTTAGATCTGAATGTATTTTTATGATTCTTATTAAAGGAGTAGAGGAAGTTTTTCCCTTGGAGAATATGTATTAATTAAAAGGTTTCATATATAAAATGAATATCTATGTAATACACTGCTCTCTTTTCTGCTGGTACATAAATATGAGCAGTTTATAAGACATGAAAAGGCTCAAAATATCAGACTTAGTTTTAATTTTACTAAATTTACTGTATTTCTACAAAGTTCTGAATGGGAAATCGGCATTACCACAGTTATTTAAATGTTTCTCAATAAATGTGGACACTTTTGGAATAGTAGCATGGTGACCCTAATGTCCCACAGAAGTTGTATTAAGTTTAAATATAAACTTGATATAGCTGGTTTTTTTACTCAGAAGAATACACAGGTTTCATTCATAAGAATGATTCAGATAAGAAATTTAATAAAAAGATAAAATATTTTCTTCTCTTATTCCCAACACCCATGAAAAATTATTCAGAATTTCAGCTGGAGTTATCTAATCCAATATGCCATGTGTGTGAAGGGAGAATGTACATGATCACCAGTCATCTTTTATGAAATTATGGAAATTAGTACAATCAAAGAACATATGGGACTATTAATATACCAGTTTGGGCTTAATTGCAGTGAAAACATTGTAACAAATCTATGTAGGAAGTGTAAGTTTCAAGTGTTAACTCTAATTATGAGAAAGACTGTCTCAGAGGACCTGTTGTTTACATGATATAACTAACTTCAGCAGTTACATCGAGAAGATAAGGTAGATTTTACAGAGAAGGTATGGCACATCTTATGGAACAGTTTAGACATCTTTAGCTGAGTGCAGAGATACTTTAAAGTAGATTGTAAACAGTTCAAAAGTATAAACTGAAAATCTATTAGATAGTACACAATCAGCAAGGAATTTAATGAGATATTAGGTTAAAGGTAAGTGTGGTCAGAACTACACTTCCCTATAATAGACTTTAGTCCTTATAATACACCTGAAGAGTCTCTGCTGTCCAGGAAAATAGCAGTCAGAGGGGGAGGGACTGCATCATTCCCATGTGCTACTGCTTTGCCAGGTCCCACCAGCTCTGTCATCACTGGTAATGCTTACAACTTGACTAGAAGGTCCTGAAAGTGATCTTGAAAGAGATGGATCATTGAATCTTTAAAGTTTAATAACATTCTAGAAGTAGAAAGTCCTTGGTGTATCTTGCTGATTTGCATCTCAGGAGATTATGGTTATTACTTGATCTTTTAACATACTTTTCATCTGCAAACAGCAAGTAGGGGTGAAAGAGGAGCCTGAAGCTGCTTGAGACTGTTTTAATGAGTGAAGCCTCCTTGAACTGACTTTCAGAAAAGACATTAATTGCAGAAAGGCCTCATAATAATTATAGTATCTTGAAACATTTAAGTTATCTTGGCTATAAAACAGGGCCTGCACAATCAAATTATTACAGGCACAATATTAAACTGCCTATTTTTTTTGTGGTTTGCTCCTACTATTATCATGTTCCCATTAGCCAAGTAAAAGTATTTCATTTATACAGATTTTATAGTAGGTGGGGTTTATATTGTACTTTGGGGACTGCAGGACTAATAACACATCTCTTCAAAATGCGTAGTGAAGCAGCAGCACTTGAAGTACCCCATGCATGCATTCCTGTATTTTGAGAATAACATAAAATCAAACAGACCTCTCAAGTAACAAACTTTCCAAGTTTACCATCCCGTTAAGAAAAACTTATGTACTTATCTTTTTTTTTTTTATGTTTCTTTTTTTTCTTCTTTGACTCTTTTGTCCTTAAGGGTAAGGCAGAAAATAATATGTTAACTGATAGAGCTGATAGACTGACATAAGTGAGTGATATGGGTAGTCTGTAGTGGCCCAGAACTGTCAAGAACTTCTGGAGCAAAAATCTCTTGTTGAGCTGAGGATTCATCATGATCATGTTCATGGTAACACACAGGATTTTTATGGCCAGCTTGGACCACTACTGTAAATTCATCCTGGTTATTTCCATTCAGGAAACAGGTTGAAAAAATTTTTTTTCTTCCAAAATATCAGCCATACATAAAAAGCATCTTAATTTTTTTCTCTCTTCAGAAGGTAGTAAAGCAACTAGAACAAGTTTTTAGCGAAGAGCAAATGCATAATAATTCAACCAATTTTACAACCAGCTGCAATTTATTCTATTGTTCCTCTGTGCTTTTTCTTCCAGGATAGCTGCTTATGCTACATCGAGCTCTACTCTTTCCCAGCTGTACATCACTTATGTTTAATACTTCTGCATTTCTCAGAACTCTTTAAAAGTCAAGAAGATTTTAAAGACAGCTTTTTACCTCCAGTTAGGTCTTACAAATCAGGGTGATTTTGTAAACACAAATATATTTTGCTTATAAAAATCTTTTCTACTGTGGCAAAGAGCACCAAACTACACTAATAATAATTTTTATACATCCTTTGATGCTGTTCTTTAAAGGACTATTTAATGCAAAATTTCATAGAAAAGCATTACTCTTTAAATCAGTTTTATTTACAATATCATGATGTTTGAAAAAAATCTCTGAGAATGATTTTGTGATGTGTTCGATGTATCAATTCTAAATGAATGATTTTGATTTACAGACTTGTGAAAAAAATGAATTTGAAAAAAAAGGTCAATATTATGCCTAATGTCATCTAGAACTAATTAACGTTTCTGCTTAACCAAAGCAATTTCTTTTCAGTTCTTCTCTTATCAACTGGTGAATAAAATGATCACCTGTTTTTGCTACTGAAATATAGAACATACCTTAATTGTATTCCTCCTGAGTTAGTTCTGGATATGATTAAACTAAGAACAAAATAGTTTAATTCAATTGTAGGTCTTGTGTTTAGTGGAGTATCTTTCACACAGTGATGTTGCTTACCATGATTTTAACAAGAATTTTGACATTGTCTTTTGTGGTGTTTTATAGCAAAACTGGTGAGGTATGGTTTGGACATGTGGCTTTAAGGTAAGAGAATTAAATGTTTGGTTTAAATTGGGTGTTGTAGTAATCAAAGAACAAAGTCCACCTGGAGGCCAGTAATTATTGAAGATCTTCAAAGGTGTCTAGAATTCTTTTTGATACTGATAATTATAGGTTTTTTATGTCTGTATCATACAGGATAATGTGAAGGAAATCTCCCTCAAGGAATTTGTGGATAGTATCAAAAAGTGCTCAGTGTGAGCATTAAATGATGCACTCAAAGGAAGGGATGCCACAACGATAGTCCATGACAGAATTGAGAAATTACCTATCAGGAACTTCAAGAAGCTTAACAAAGTAAAATGCAGCCATGACTGTGAGGTGGGTTGAGTGCTGGCCAAACACCAGTGCACTCACTAGAATTATTTACTCATTTTCTGCTGTGAGATAAGGATGAGGAGAAGGGCAAAAGCAGGCCAAAGCTTTAAAGAGTATAAAGAAAACTTTATTAACAGGACTAAAAGAAGAATAATAACAATCAGAATAAGCTTTCAGAACATTTCTCCTCCTCCCAGCTTTTCTTTCCTTTCCTACTGACAACGTAAAGAGACAAAATTTGGTATTTTCAGTCAGTTTACCATTTCTAAAACAATCCTTCTTCACTTCATTTGGGGTAAGGAGTCTCTCCTGCCATGCCATGGAGACTTTTCCGCAAGAGTTCTCTCAAGATTCTAATTTTCATGAATAGCAGCTGCCCACAAATCTGCAATTGTGAAATCCCTCCCACGCTTAGTAGTCTTCCCACATCTACCACCATGGGTCATTTCAGCTTATTGGGGTGGAGTTTTAAGGATGAGCTCTTCTAGTATAAAAAAAAAGTTCTTTTATTTCAGGGAACAGAAGTTTTTTTCTTCCATCCTTTGGGCAAGGTTTCTCATCTCTGTTCAAGCTTTTCATTGGATCACAGCTACTCTAACATCTGCTTGCTTCAACACGGGTGCCTCTGCTCACAGCTGTGGTTAGAATGATACATCCCCCCAAAGCATTCCACGAGTTACAGGGAAAAAACAAGAGTTTGATGCATCAAATATATCTTCACCATAGCCTTACAAGAGAATTTCAGCCCAAAACTAAGGCATCTCCTCATTCTCCTCCCATCTGAGATTTGACTCCTTCTTCACTGACCTCAGTGTCTCCATGTTGGTTTTTTACGTGTCGTCAGCCTTTCATTTTTCTCTCACTCAAGAGAGAAAGTTTCATCTGTGCACTGAAAGAGTTAGTATCTCGCCTGGTCATTTTTAAATGTGATTTCACAGAGGCGTGTTCAGCTTTCTTAAGTGGTTTAACAGAGGGTCAGTGTTCAAAACTGGCCAGCTGATTGGTTCTGTTGGGTCCAGAAGAAGCTGTTAGCAGTCTTCACTTGGACTACACTTCCGTAACTGTTGGATTTTCTCTTTGACTAAAAACCAAGCTGTTAAATCACAACATACTGAAACACCCCACACGACAATATAGGCCGAATACTTGCTGTGGTGAAATAAAAGCAGGTTATGCAGAGTCTAAGCTGGAAGGGACCAAAACCCTGGCAGAGATGGATACTGCAAAAGCATTCTAGGCAAACTCCTTTACTCTTTGACTGTCCTCATGGTGGGAAAGTTTTTGTTCATATCCATTTAGAAATTGTCTTGTTTCAACTTATGCCCATTGTCTCTTTTCCTCCTACCATACACTTTTTTGAACTGCCTGGCTCCCTCTTCTTACTAAACTTAACCTAAGTACTGTGGGGTTCCTGTTAGGCACTCCCAAAGCCATCTATCTCTCTTCTAGAGTCACCAACCCCAATTCTTTTTGTTCGCATAAGGCAAGTGCTCCAAAACAGAGGCATGGGAGGCTTGGCTTGTAAAAGATGACACAAGTTGAAAAGGCATTACAAAGACAGATATAAATTTACTGTGTGCATACCTAAAAAGCAGAAATGAATATGTATTATGAAAAGTTCCAGTTAGATAATAGGAAACACTGTGTACCATGAAGGTGATTTTCCAGAGGGGCAGTGGATGCACTGTTTTTGGAAACTTTAAAATACGAATTTGATAAGGGCCTGCACAATATGTTTCGCTTTGGTTGGACCAGATAATTTCCCCTCCAACCTCAATAATTCTACAAGTTTTCTGAGATTAAAATGAACCAAACCATTCCTATTTCTCATCTTTCGTTGAGTGTGAGATTTATTTTTGTGGTTATATTTTTAGAGAAACAAATCCTTAGAAAGAGACAGCAAATTGATGAGGCAGGTGCTCCTTCCTTTCCCTATGTCAAAAGCCAGCTAATTGTGCTGTACTGGTCTGCCATTCAGGAACTTGCATTCAGGTGAAAAAAATGCACCTCCAGAACTCTCACTTTTGTGTGGATAGGTCAGTGAAACTTTTGAGGAAAAGAGCAAAAATCGTTGTTATATGGTTGCAAATGTAATCATATTGGAGTCTGAATTCTGGAAGAGGATAAACATTGAGAAATTCACTCTCATGTATGCATAGATCATCTCCAAGGGCTGACCAGTAAAACTGTAGAATGAACTATGTTACCTAAAAGAGAGAAAAAGTGTAGCATTGTCTGACTCCTGTTTTGTTAATTCAGGCATCAAGTTTGTACTTTATAAAAGTCAGCAAAATGCTTAGACTGATCCTTACCATTATTATAACAGCTACAGATAATGTGGATTAGACTCCTGATGGGGTATCTTAAGATATTGTTTGGACACATATGGTTTATATATTTCAAAACACAAATTCTTTACAAATTAAAGGTTTAAATGATGAATAAGTAATATAGAAAATTATTTGTTGTAGCTACAAGTCAAAAGTTGTGCATTACTGTTCAAGGACATATTTCCTTTTATTTAGTGATCCTTACAATGCTGAATGAACTCATGTCTGAATTTAGAGACAATCTAGAACCACTTCATGCAAACTGTATTGGCTGATTGCAGCTGTTAATGATCTGTAAAAGGAAAGTAAATCTACCCCTTGATAGACATTACTGTACCAAATGTAGTAAAAAGCTAAGTGAAATGTGAAACGATTCCTGTTCAGTGGGGAAAGATACTATTACTGTGTCCAGTTTCTTTTTGAGGGGCAAAGAAAATAGGTCTGTGTTCTGTTAATTTGCAGGTTTGTTTTTTTGGTTGTTTACTAATGCAAGTATTATTTATATACATGACCTTATATTATGTATACAATTTTGCAGTTTATTTCAGCTGTATTTGCCACCCCTTAGATCAATAAACTACTTAAATTGTGAAAAAATTTAGGCATGATTGGCATACTATCAGACTGATTAATTTATTAAAGAACACTTGATATTCCCACATACCCTGATTGGCCTACCTTGTATTCGTAACTGTTATCAACTTCTGCTAAGCATGATGCAGTTCTTCATATTAAAGAGTCTTGAATTTTTCACTGAAGCTAATTAATGGAAAATATATTCCATGTTTCTCTTTTCACATTATCTGGACATCGATTTTGATTTTTATTTCATGGGAGTTTTTTTAATGGGGATGTCTTTAACAAGTCAGAGTAGTGAGGCAGATGCGCTGACAATATTTTTTTCCATAGCATCATAAAAGATACTGAAAGAATTTTCAGTATCTTTAAAGTGAGTTCTGTTTACCAACAACTAAAACATTAGGGTCTTATCAGCATTATTCTTGTTCTACGCCCAAAGCATGGTAGTGTACCAGATACTATGAAGAAAATTTTCTCTATCCTAGCTGAAACTAATGACAGTGTGGAAGCATGACCATGTAAGAGGACTCTTACAGGCAATAGAGCTTTAAGACCTTCCCTTCCCTTCCCTTCCCTTCCCTTCCCTTCCCTTCCCTTCCCTTCCCTTCCCTTCCCTTCCCTTCCCTTC
>JAWWEY010000001.1:60963837-60974783 GCA_035582745.1 Loriotus luctuosus | reverse complement strand
TCCCTTCCCTTCCCTTCCCTTCCCTTCCCTTCCCGTCCCTTCCCTTCCCTTCCCTTCCCTTCCCTTCCCTTCCCTCTTCCCTTCTTTCACTTTTCCTCCATCTCCCTCCCTCCTTCCTTTGATTCCATCTCTGTCTCCTGTGTATTGCTTACAAACACTTAGGAAAGCTATGACTCATAATTAGCTTTTTTCTAAGCTAAGAACTAATTGCTGAGTCATATTGCAACACTAGAGAGAAAGTAAATATTACAAAAATTCATATATCTGTATTACAGATAGATTGGTATTTTGGTGAGTACTCGGTTGTTGTGAAAGCCCTGAAATACTGTGTCTGCTCTTGGATCAGTTTAGGCACTTTACATAACAAATATGTAATGTCAACCTACTCTATATAAATAGAACTGCTGCAAAATACCACTTCTGTATGCATAATCTCATGAATAAAGTTTGTATTTTTTAGCTCCTCTCCTCCACTTTCAAAATAAATTAAATTTAGGATATGCTTCACATGTAATATACTGTCAACAAATAAAACTTGCCAGTACAGTACATTGTAGACAATCTTATTTTTCTCAGCCCATATTGCCATTTTTTACATCGATAGAAATGTTCCCGCGATGGGTTTTTGCAACCTTATGCTGAAATAGGAAACAAGTTAGTGGTAGACTTTGATATTTCAATTCCTTTCCCTTTAAAATTGTCTTGGTTTACTGACTGTATCTTTAGAATATCCTCAACATTATTTTAATGATCTAATTCATTTGCCATGATAATATGGTTAAGCACATTTATAGGCTCCATTTCTACAATGAATTAATAAGTTTGTTAGGTGTTTTAACATGAACAATTTTTGCCGGTGCTGAGTATTTTTTGTATTATTTGAAAAGGGGCTGATCATTTATAAGTATGTCACTCCATGGCCATGAGTTAGAGGATTCATCTCTTTTGTGGTATGTCTTTGTTTTGACTTAAAACCTCATGTCATGAAAGTTTCATAGTGCTTATCAGTTTATACTTTTTATAATCAAATTATTATGACCTTCATATGCATGGAATGAATGATTAAGCCAGGAAATGTTTCACTACAGCTTGAATCTGAATATAATAGTATTGACTGTCTCAGGTTGTTACTGACAATGCTTAGTCAAAATTTTCGTATCTGTTTTATTTTTTTTTTGAGATTGTAATAATCCCCCTTCACTACTGTGGTTTAAACCTGACCAGCCACCAAGCCCCACACAACCACTCACCCATTCCCCACACCAGAGGAGCTAGGGAGAGAATGGGAAGGGTAAAAGCCAGAAAACTCATGGATCCAGATAAAAACAGTTTAATAGGGAAAGCAAAAGCTGGGCACACAAAGAATGCAAAACAAGGAATTCATTCAGTGCTTCCCATGAGCAGGCAGGTGTTCAGCCAACTCCAGGAGAGCAAGGCCTTGTCACACATACCAGTGACTTGGGAAGACAAATAACATAATTCCAAATGTGCGCCCCCTCCTTCCTACTTCTTTCCCCTCTTCATATATTGAGTATGATACCATATGGTCTGGAACATCCCTTTGGTCAGTTTGCATCACCTGTCCTGGCTGTGTCCCCTCCCAGTCTCCCATACACCCCAAACTTCCTTGCCAGCATGGCACTACAAAAAGTAAAAAAAGCCTTGGCTCTGTGTAAGTCCTGCTCAGCAATGACAAAAACATCTCTATATTATCATAGTGTTCAGCATGAATCCAAAACGAAGCCCCAAATCAGCCACTGTGAAGAAAGTTAACTCTACCCCAGCCGAAAGGAGTACCACATTTGGCTGAATATTCAGTGTTGTACACTTAGGAAGTTTTAGAATCCCAGGTCTGAGAACTCACAACTGTGAAATGCCCAAGAGTGATTCTGTACTACAGCAAACCCAACCTATTTCTTTGGACACAGATCTGCAAAAGTGGAGTATAGAGTGAAAATGGGGGCATTGTGGAGAGGAATTTGACTACTTAGATTGCCTACTCTGAAAAACAGTGTGTCAGAAAGCTTCCATGTGCAGGTGGGAAGAAACTGAAAAACCCCAGGGATTTTTATTCCTATTCACCCACAAAAACTAAGGAAAGAGGAAACACTTGCCTCCTCCTAGAAGTCTTCAGATTAAAAATAAAATAACCCTTATTGCCTTTTTAGAATAAAACAGGGCACAGTGAAAGGGTAGAGATTCTACCATCAGTAGAGTGACTGAAGCAGTAGGCTGTCAAGTCATGCTTCATTTTGCTTCATTTTGTCTAGATCAATTCCTGACAGAAAACTCAAATTACTAGACAATTATTTTAGAAGCAGTAGAGGGGTGGGTCGTCACAGGAACACCATCTTCTCTAATTTTGTTTTGACAGATGCTCTCAGTGTGAGGTGTTCTTTTAAGACGTCTAGCAAATTGAACCTTTCAAAAGACATAGAAATAGAGACCCTCAACATAGCGTTCAAATTGCTTACCATTTTACATGTAGGCTTTATACATCTCACTTAAACTAGTCAATGCAAGTAAATGAAGGTTTCCAATGCATGATTTGGGAAGATAATTCGTTTGAATGTTGACATGTACTTTGTAGAACTCAAAAACTGGGTGAGATGATCCTGCTTCTCTCATCAGCTGTAGCTGTTTACATAATTAACACGTGCTTCTGGACGTGTTTACCAGTGGGACTACAGGCTTTTGTTTGTATAGGCGTTGTTGAGACATTAGTTCTCAGACTGCACTTCTGAACACAGACATTAAGTTCTGCTTTAGTAGTCCATGTGATTTTCCATGTTTTTTCCAATAGCTTCTTTGATTCATCTTCTGGTATGATTTTTTTTCCCTAAAAAAACCATACTAAAAATATTACTTCATCCTTGTATCATAGCTCCAACAACCTAATAATGATTGAAAAAACACTGGGAATAGAGCACTACAAAAATATATTGTTTTCTGAAATGTCTGAGGATTTCATTCCGTTTTGAATAAAATACACATATATTCATTGGGATATTTCTTCTCTCCAGCTGGGATATCACTCTGGATCTAGGTATATTTAATTACTGCTTGCACAATGGAAATCCTTGGGAGAAATGTCTGTCCCAGATTAGTCAAAAGTCATGGGACTGCTACATCATCCTGAAATTTAGAAATTGTATACTACAGTTACTGCAGAAGAGGTGGGATTTTTTATTTAATTCTCCAGATTTTCATTTAATTGCTCCAATAATTTATGAATTAGAAACACCACTTCCATTCACTAGTTTTGTGTTCTCAAATAGCTTATTAAACATGATTTGTCAATATGATCTAATAATGTCTCTCAGGTGTGTCTGTTTATTTTGTGACTGAGTTAGTGAAATTTTTTGATGTTGTTACTACTTGTCTACTTCTGCAGATGTACAGATTACACCTGTGTTGACACTTCAGGAAATTCATTAATTTTTATTAGGGGAATAATAATAGTGAAAATTGCAACTTAGTTGCTATTGACTCCTTCCACATTTCAACTTAGACAATATATGAAAAGGTTTTGTGGTTTTGTTTGTTTGGGTTTTGAATTTTATTTTTAAATTTTAATGTATTTCAAGGATATTTTCCTCTCTTTTTTTTTGCTTTTAATTCTTAGTGAATTCTGTCATTACAGCAAATTTTAATGAATAATTAAAGTAATTTCTTGATAAGAAGCAAATTATTTTTCACCCAAAATAGTTTACATTGATATTTTGATTTAATTAAGGAGACAATTAACTAATACTTTATGTTATTGCTATAATTTATGACCACTTTTTTTTGGGTGTTGATTCCAGTCCAGATTACCAAAATCATCGGATACTTACATTTGTCACTAGCAAACTCATAGATTGGTAACCCATTTGCAGATTACTCTGCTAATACTGACACTGAATCACCATGTAACTAGATTTCTGAAAACATATTCATTTGTCGTCTGGGTAATTTGGTTTAGACATTTTCCCAATCCACAGCAGAGGAATCATTTGAAATAAAGTCAATATAGAGATGATTAAGGCTAGAATACCTATCCCCCAAGACTGAATTACAAAACAGCCCAATAAAATATTTTTTTCATTTGTAAGTTTCTTGTCTTGTAATTGCCAAGTTCTTTGGATATTGGAAATAATGAAGGACACATTACTAATGATATCATAGAATTGTTGAGATTGGAAAAGACTTCTATGATTATTGATTGCAACTGTTAACCCTGCACCACAATGTTCACCAATAAACTACGTCCCCAGGTGCCACATCCAGGCACCATTGGAATGCTGCCTGGGATGGTGATATCCTCACTTTCCTGAGCAGCCTGTTCCAATAGTTGACCACACTTTCAGTGAAAACTTTTTCCTAAAATCCAATTTAAACTTCTCCTGGTGCAAATTAAGGCCATTTCCACTGGTTCTGTCACTTGTTAACTGGGAGAACAGATCAATCACCATCTCACTAAGACCTCCTTTCTAGCACTTGTAGAGAGTGATAAGGTGGTGTCATCATGTCATACACACACACAGACACACAGACACACACACAAACACACACACACAGACCCCCACACACGCATGCTCCTGTGAACCTCCTTCCCTCCAAGCTAAAGTACCCCAGTTCCCTCAGTTGCTCCTCATCAGACCTGCACTCCAGACTTTTCACCAGCTCCATTGCCCTTCTCTGGATATGCCCCAGGACCTCAATGTCCTTCTTGTAGTGAGGGGCCCAGAACTGAGTTGCAGGATCTGAGTTGCAGCCTCACCAATGCTGATGATCGCTGACCTGGTCCTGCTGGACACTGTGGCTGTTAAAAACTATTATGAACATGATATACTGGAACTCTTCTGTTAGGAGTTATTACTAATTTATCAATGAAGGGAAAGAAACAGGTATTTTATTGCTATTTAAAAATGCACCTGATGGAAACATGAGCTGTGAAGAAATTACAGGAGACCCTTTAACTCTCGATGTGGTTGGAGGTACAATCATAGCCACAAGGTGAATAAGCCCAAAAACTTTGAGGGCTATGATCCATAAATTTTTGATAATCAACTTTTGAATTTATATAGTAGGAATATGGATTAAGTATATGGGAAAACACTTTGCAATCTTTGCTACTAAAAATAGAAATTTTCTCTTCAGACTTAATGAACTCATAACATTTAGGACATTTACCTTATTTATTGTAGCTCCTGTTTGATAAATCATACTCACTTATGTAAGTAGAATCAAAATCTGGCAGATATTTCTTCTAGAAGTAGGAAGTATATATCTTTATTTAATTAAGTATTTGATGCTTACCTACTATATGTAAAATCTAATATTTAATGAAGCAATATGGGTTAACTTTAGAAACAGAGTCTGCATAAAAAACTTAACTTCTAGTCTATAGAACCTTAAGCAGTTGGCCATTTATCTGAGAAGCAAATGGCAATATCATTGAATTGGTCAAAGACAAAGATTTTATCTAGGTAGATATGTGTACAGGTATATCCATCTTCATTTTCTTGTTTATTCTTCAAATTTATATTTCAACTTGTGAAATATGAAACAGATGTTACACCTTATATATTATAACTAGAATGCCAAAGGGGAGACTGATAGTCATAGGATAAGCAATATCACTCTGCATCCACTACACCTACACAGCCCAGGAAGTTCCAAAGCAATAACACATTCCTGGTTCTCCAGCTAAGATCTATGCAAGAAAATTAATAAGAAAATGCCTTCATTTCATCATTATGGCATTTGGGAGTTTTAGAACCCTCTAGTCCATTAGTCAGTTTTGTTAATGATTGTGCTCATCCTTTTAATCATGTGAAACACATTGACTGAGCTTCATTTAGTTCAAAGTGCCTTTCAGAAGCCCGAAGAGAAACTGAGTGGTGTGAAACTTTACCTTTCTCACTGCAACATATATTTGCTAACATATAGCTAACTTTATTTGTGATTTGTATGCAGATACAATATATCCATAATTTTTGAGAAAAAACCCTACCCATTTGGATGAATTAAAAATTGAAAATTGAGTGCCTAATGTGTTGCCAGATTATCTGTCTTATTCGTATTTCTAACTTATCTTCCTACTAATAGTTGTGGAAAAGTTATTGATACCCACAGTTCTTTATTTTCATTATTCTTGCACAAATATTGTATTTACAAAATTATTTCAGCTCCATGAACAACTCTTTTTGCCTGAAATTAAATAATTTCCAAAGCCAGATCTCAGCAATGGTCGTGGAGGACTGTCCTTTGTTTTCAGAATGACTGTTTTATAATCAGCTAAATGAACTGATTTTGGAATTTTGCCAGCATGAATTTGAAGAGCTATATTACAGGGAGATTGAAATCTTGTAAAAAACAACAAAACATTTTTTAATGAAATGTACAATATTGTTTATATATGCACATATATCCATTTTTCATTATGAAAACACACTGTGATAAATTATGACAGGTTTATACCCTGCATATGGAAACAAAATAAAACAATAATACTTACTACAAGCAGAATTATGGCATCTAATTAAAAAAAAAAAATCCTGTAGAGCAAAAGATCCTATAAAGTTTTGTTTCTGCATAGCAGTGGAAATGTTTAAGCAGCATACTTTCAGGAGCTGCTTCATTGTCTGAGACTTTTACATTTGTAAATGTCAATCTTTTAACCAAATTTTGACACTATCTCAATTTAAAAAACCATATCATTCTTCTGTTTTGTTTTTGGACACATTTGTAATGCCTTCAAAACACATCTGACAGATACTA
Organism: Loriotus luctuosus; assembly: GCA_035582745.1. Lineage (NCBI taxonomy): Eukaryota > Metazoa > Chordata > Aves > Passeriformes > Thraupidae > Loriotus > Loriotus luctuosus. The sequence continues at coordinate 60,968,018 of JAWWEY010000001.1, read as the reverse complement.
ATGGTACTGGACTCCCTCATTAAGAAGTAATAAGTGATACTTCCTTATTTCTTTGAATAATGGAAAAAAAAAAGCTATCACCCTTTTTATGAAATGCTTATAGAACTTACCCAAAAACCCGAGTATGAGGAATAGATTCTTATCTTAGTTTGAGAGTGTTCAGAACCAACATCTCTATGAAGTTCCCTGCTTGACAAGTAAAGGAAGCGTTTTGGAGGCATAAGAAATCTCCCATCGGTACAGCATTTCCATGATGGGAAACCAGGAAAGAAATCAAGAGGTTCTGGGGGGAGAAACAAAGTTCCAAATGGCTGCGCAATTTTCTGTATTTTTTTGATGCTCAATGTAAAAAAATTATTTTTTTCCCCCCTCACACATATGTTGCATTTTTAGAGTAATTATAAATGCATATATTTTCAATATACTAGTATCAGGAGCTAGTTGGTTTGGTGAGTTCTGGTTAAAAAGACTTTAAGAATTGCTTTATATCTATACAAGTTCTGATATATTTAAACAATAAGTGTACAAATTAAAAATATTTAAATTTAAATGAGTGCTTTATGTGTTCACTTGTGATATATACAAAATTTCAGTCATCCCTGAAACACAGAAGTACAAAGTCTGTCTGCTCCTCTCCATTAAGCTTGTTTGAATTCTTGAAAATCAATCCATGCTGATAACAGAGAGAATATTTTTTTTACCAAGAGATTAAATCGTTTTGGATAAAAATACAAAAAGTATTTTCTCATCAGGCAGAAGAAGACAATAATTATTTTAATGTATTTTCAATAACAGTGTTTAACTTCATGTGATATTACTCTTTAAGAGAAAAATGTTTCATTTACAATGCTTAATGAACAATGAATTTGCTTTTTTTTAATAACTTCACAAACCTTTTCTTTAAATAGACTCTTGTTTAGATACTAGATTTATTCTGAGCATTTTTAATCTGAAAATAGAAAAAAATCCCCTGTATTCTACCCTCCTATGTATTTTCTTATTTAATGATTCTCTTCAATGGTTTCCTATGTAGACCTATTTTGTGTTCATTGACTAATTTGTCCAGTTCTAATTCAATCCACATTTAAGTAAATTACTTCAGAGAGAGCTGGGTCAAGCTGTTGTGTTTTTCACAGTGTTTGATGTGATTCTTCTGGTGCATTCACAGAAATAAACAAAACCTGAAAATATTTCACCAGTCCTAGGAAATTTACAGTAGTAGTGGTAATTTCATTCTTCATTTGTTTCTCATATACTTATATAATTATGCATACATAGCATTACTTGTCCTTTAAACCAGCCTGTCTCTGACTTGTGTGGGCAGTTTACAGTGAACATGCTGATCTTCATGTTGCTGGCATACCATTTTCTGATTCTCTGCTTATTTCTAAGGTATTTATATGTTTTCCACATTTTCTCTCCTGAATTCTTGACCTGCCAAATATTGCCATCTCAAAAATATGCTTAAAATTTTGATATGGCATTAGCTTTCTCACAAATCACCAACAATTTCCTAAACACAGCTGAGCCAAATTCACAGTGGTGCCTCACTGAAACATTCCAGTGTGTGAAACTATTTGTCTTAGTTCCAAATAGTTTTGGATATCTCCTACTATGCATGCAGATGTCCACAGCATGACTGAACTTCCAAGACACAGAGATTCAACAGTCCCATAATATTACAATTGGATTGCTGAAGCGCATATGCATATGAATAATTCCTTTCTGTTACTTGCTAGATAGTTAAGAAATCATTGTTCAGTGATGAGCAGTGTCCCCTGGGGTCAGTACTGGGGCTGGTGCTAAGGTTCATCTTCTTTTTTGACAACATAAGCAGTGATCATGTGCACCCTCAGCAAGTTTGCTGATTACACCAAGCTGGGGAGTGCAGTTGGCACACTGGGAGAGAAAGATGCCATGCAGAGGAACCTGGAAAAGCTTGAGAGGTGGGCTGATGCAAACCTCATGAAGTTCATTAATGTGAAATGCTAGGTCCTTGTTACGGAAGCTTCCCTCTGTGACAATCCAGGAGACATTCTGGCAGTCTTTCTGGCAGCACCTGAGCTGGGACTGAAGCCACTTCGTATCTCAAAGTCGTGATCAGATCAGGTTTCCTTACCAGCTTGACCTTAGGTTTTCCATAGCAGAGCCTCAGATGTCCCTATCCTTAAAATAATTTACTTCTGGTGTCATAACTAAATGATAAAATCACAGAACATCATCTTGAGCTGGGTGCCTCTGGGAATTTTATACCCTGACAGTCTAAGTGCAGTAAAGTCTGGGGGTTTCTGGCTCCTGACACATCAGTGAGTGTTCAGTCACCTGGCTGTGCCACAGGTTCCTGTGCCCATTGTTATGCAAATAAGCAGCAGTTCAAGACCTCTTTCCTCAGCCCAGTGTCTGACCCCTAGAACTCAAACTGCCACCTGCACTGCAGCTGCACCCAGAGCTACCTGCACCAAATGTACTCCTCAACAGTCCTCCACTGGATCATGGCAATCCCAGACACATCTCCAGGTTGGGCAGGTAATTGATTGAGAGCAGCCCTGTGGAGAAGGACTCGGGGGTGATGGTTGATGCAAAACTCAACATGAGCCAGGAGTGTGTGCTCACAGCCCACAGAGCCAACAGAATTCCTGGCTACATCAAAAGGAGAGTGGTCAGCAGGTCCAAGGAGGTGATTCTTCCTCTCTACTCTGCTTTGATGAGACTGCACCTAGAATACTGAGTACAGTTCTGATGCTCCCAATGTAAGAAGGACATGTAAGTGTTGGAGCAAGCCCAGAGGAAGGCCAAAAGCTGATTAGAGGACTGGAGCACGTCCCCTGCAAAGACAGGCCGAGAAAGTTGTGGCTGTTCAGCCTTCAGAAGGTTGCTTGGAGCCCTCATAACAGCCTTGCAGAGTCTGAAGGGAGCCTACAGGGAAGATGGAGAGGGACTTTATCAGGAACTCTAGTGATAGAGCCAAGTATAATGGTTGCAAACTAAAAGAGGGGAAATTCAGGTTAGATATTCAGAAGAAATTCTTTGAGGGTGGTGAGGTAGTGAAACAGCTTGTTCAGGTACTCTTGGATACCCCCACCCTGGTAGTGTTTTGGATAAGACCTTGAGCAACCTCTTCTAGGGAGGTGCCCCTGTCCATGGCAGGGTGGGGGATAGTTGGGATCAAATGATCTTTAAGTTCCCTTTCAACTCTTAAAATTCTATTATTCTCTTTCTGTTATACATCAAATATATATTTCTTAAATATTTCATATATAAATCTTATTCACATGTTATTTGTGTCATACACTACTGAAGTCCTGTTTCATATATGTTTTGTGGAAGTTAGATAATGAAATCCATCTATTATATATAAGTACTTTTTCCTAAGGTCTTTTATCTGTTTGTCTGTTTACTGTAAAGTAAAATTCTGGAATCATAAAAGTGTTAAGAAATTATATTATTATTATTATTATTATTTATCACTGTGAACCAAAGAAACAATTATTTCACATAATGAACTTATGAAGCTGAAAATACTATAGGTAGTCTTCAAAAAAAGCCTGTACGACATTGCATGCATAGTATCATTATTGTCATTTCGTTATCTCTATAATTTGTAAGTGAAATTTAGAAGAAAAAATATTATTTCTTCTAAGGAGATGGCAATAGTACTGCTATTCATGAGGGTTTTTTTTCTAATTTCTAATTCTGATGCACAAGCAATCTTTCACAAAGATTCAAGAATAACTGTCTTTACTCTCTACAGTAGAATATTTTTTTGTTGTTTGTTTCTAGAGGAATATATTCTTGGACAGAATTATTTCTTGACATTGCTATGGTGTTTTATTAAGCAACAGATGGTTCTACAAGTTTATCATGTGTGTCCTTCATCAGCTATAACAGCAGGCACTCACAGATTCGACTCTAAATTAAAAAACAAACAAACCCCAACAACAGCAAATAAAAATAAACCTGAGAGGATTATTGTGATGGTGTTCACAGGGGTTCTTGAATTGGGGAAGAGACAAGGATCTGATGCCATGTTTCAGAAGGCTTAATTTATTATTTTATGATATATATTACATTAAAACGATACTAGAAGAATAGAAGAGAAGGTTCTCATCAGAAGGCTAGCTAAGAATAGAAAGGAATGATAACAAAAGCTTCTGTCTCGGACAGAGAGTCCAAGCCAGCTG
>JAWWEY010000001.1:60915908-60963737 GCA_035582745.1 Loriotus luctuosus | reverse complement strand
ACCTGTTGCATTCCACAGCAGCAGATAATCATTGTTTACATTTTGTTCCTGAGGCCTCTCAACTTCTCAGGAGGAAATATCCTAAGGAAAGGATTTTTCATAAAAGTTGTCTGCGACAGATTATAATGGTAGATTTCTGGAGGATGGACAGTCTTCAAGTTGTGAGCAGTCTTGCAGTGTTTTGTTTCTTTTCTTTCTTTTTTTTTTTTAAGGTTGTTGTGGCTTTATTTATACATCTGGAAATAAAGGCTTTCTTTCTATAAGTAAAACAAACAGTGTCACTGACACTTGCTTTCAAATATTTTGTGCAATCTTTAGTTGGAAACCATACTAAATACATCATGAATATTTATTAGGTGTAATATGTAGTTGATGAAGTGTCCCCTTGTTCAGTCTAGTGTTATAAACATCCAGCCCCAGCCCCATCCAGTAATGGGATAAGCACCCAAATATACAGCCCCAGCCAGTATTTTTCAAGAAAGTTGGTATCTTTATTATCTTATTTAATTGCCTATTGCATTACATCTGCCATTAAAACTCTCACTTTTGTCTTTTTTGTTGGTGTACCCAGGAGTCTTGTATATAACTGTTTCATTTATTGAGTTCATTGCAAAAGGTGACAGAGAATTTCTGATTTCACAACTCAAAATTTCTGGTTTGTAAACATTCATTAGCAAATAAATACTTGTGGTCATTTGAAGGGTGTGTCAGATATTTGTGCAACATCATGAAAGCTATTTTATTGTTATTTCTGATAAGAGCTCTCTAACTACCTGGTGGTATTTAAAATTTTATTTTGCCTCCATAAATAAAAAAAAAATACCAATAATCACTTAAAACTACGCTCAAATGTAACACACAGAAAAAAAAACCAGAACCCCAAATTATAATTTATTTTGTCAGTAATCAAAAACTGCAAGACAGATGGTGTTAACATGTAAGTAACAGGAGAAATAAGTTTTTGTCAATAATTTAAGTTATGAGGAATTCAATTATCAAATGTCAATTTGATTTTATTTATAGATAGGAAGTAAATAGATTGACAAACTTCTACCTAGCTAAAATTACGATTTTTATCTCTGTGGTTTATATAAAACTCTTTATCTTTTCAAATGCTTTCTAAATATTGAAAACAAACCATGTTTTGTGACACAAATCTACCTACAAAAGTTAATGTTCAAAGAAGAATGTGTGATTTTTGTCTGAATAAGTCTTTTATCAGTTTAGTTGATTATATGGATTTTACCACATATATTTCCCTGGCAAGGAGATGAAGAAGTAATTTTATAATTTTCCTGAAGTTATAGTTCTACATGAAGGTTTGTGTATACAATTCTACTCTGAGGACTAAACAAGAGGTACACAATACATTTAATGGGACCTTTATTTAAGATTTTATAAACCTTATTTTTCTAAAAAATATCAAATGGGTTATTTGGTAGTGATTCTATTGCCAGCATGTAAGTGAAGGCATGATCACAGAATGACAGAATAGTTTAGGCCTAGAATAATCTTCAGATTAAAGATCATCTAGTTCAACTCCCCTTCCATGAGCAGAGACACTTCTCACTAGATCAGGTTAGTCAGAAGCCCATCCAACCAAATCTTGAACACTTCCAGGGATGGGGAGTCTGCAAGTTTTCTGGGTAACTTGGTCCAGTCTCTCACCAACCTAAAGTAAAGAATTTTTTCCTAATATATATTTTAAACTTCAAGCTGATGCATTTTTAGTAGCTTTTAGAATATGTCAACAAATCTAGGAAAACCAGTCACCCTGGCACGAGGGGGATATGTGTACTTCTGGAGCAAGTATGTGAGCAAGGAACTGGAAGCCAAAGAGGATACTGTAGGGCAGATCAGCTTGTGCTAGACACCTACATTTAGGAGACTGAATCTCCCATTAATTTGTTTTTGGGTTTTTTTTGTTTTTTTTTCTTTTTTAATATTTGTAGCATAATCCACAATTTAGGAGAAGTTCACCTTTTGAGTTAGAATTACTGTAAAATTAAGAGTTACAGCAGTTGTTCAGTGGCAGTTTCACAGTTATGTTAGATTGTCATAGTTGCTTTATCACTTTGCCATTTATCTAAAACAGGCAAGTGGAGAAAAAATTAGCTCACCACTCAAGTAGAATTTGAATGGAATACTGAATGAGTCCATTTATTGCTGGTAATTAATTTCTTATAATTCCATATGCAGTGTAATGGTGTGAGTTACTTTGTAACTCATAACTATTTTTGGCAAAACAGAAGACAACAGGGCATAAACTTTTATTGGCTTAGCTGCATATTTCCTCATCTGTTTTCTTGTGTGGACAGGCTATTTGTTTCTGTATGCAAATGTTCTCAGTGACTGGGTAACTTGTATAGACAATTATGTATCGTTCACATTTAGGCCACAACATCTTTCTAGTGAGAATTTAGAATTGAAAAGAAAGCAGAATTGTCAAGAGAGGTCCAGGAAGGGATAAGCAGGAGTCAAGCACTTAACCAGCAAATTTTGGAAGAATGATGAAAAAAAGTCTGAGTCTTCTGTACAGCTAAATTCTTTCTCTTCTTTCCCAATGATAGGAATTTTCATCTTCTTTGTAACGCCATAATCATTTAGGAATGACATCTACAACCTAGAAAGAGTCATAATTTAATCAGAAATTTTAGGGGTGTAGGTGTATACCTTAAAATACTGCATCCTATTATTTTTACATCCTTACAGGAAACTAAAATTAAAAGGGAAAAAAAAATCAGTAACTTTGCCTTGCTTGACTATTAAAGATATATCACAGATGAAAAAGTTTTACAAATTTCTCGTCTGAATTCAGTAAAAATTGGTTAGAGTATTCAGTGATTTTGATAGATACGGCACATAGGCTAACACATCACCACTAAAGCTGCACTATTATAATTTGCTCAGAAGTTAAAAATTTCAAGTAGATTCCAGCATTTCTTAAAACTGTGTTTTTCTTAAAGAACAATGTTATCATATTTTGCTGTCTTTCAGTTTAATCACAAAAATTCCAGTAATTTGATTTCAATATTTTTGATTTATTATGCATGACACATCATTCAAAGTATGAGCTATGAATATGTAAGATCATTTAGTGTTTTTTCATGTACATCCTTATGAATTACTCTGATTACATATAAATGATTGCTATGTGTTTTACTAGATTTCTAGAAATAATAGGCAAATTTGATAATTAAAAATTATTGGATATGTTGCAACACTAGTGAGGAAATATGTTTGATGGACAGCATTAATTGGCTTAATAACAAGGGAGATGACTGGATTTAAATTATATGTTTTCAGTGTCCTATTAGGATGTTTGGCCAAGCCATAGATACAGATATTCAAGTTAGGAAGCAAACATAGCAGTCAATGTTTGGAAGACTAAAAAACTATCTCTTTTATTCCCAGGGTTTCTGGAACACATCTTTACATGAGAAAAAAAATAACTTTTTTCATTACTTTCTTATTTTTAGTGTCCTCTCACTTCAAATTGAGCTGTACTTGATGAACAGTTCATATCTCAAAAGTGATGCTACACAGTGCTTCAATGAAAATCTGTGTTGGTGTGTTTTCAAAAGTTCCATTAAAAAAATCTTGTCAGGCTGCTGGCTAGATGTAACAAGTGGCTTGGGAGCAAATAGAGTATTTTTGGTTTTAAAGGAAGAAAGACTGACAGTTTTTGCTTGTCTTCTTCACACCTTCCATTTTACCTATTTGAATAGTTTAACAAGCTACAGTTTATATTATCCCGGCTAATATGTTACCTGGTGCTTTATAAAGTGTCAAGGGAACAAACAAGGGAACTGTCTGGCAATAGTTATTCAAATTTTACTGAAAAGCAAAATTCCTATAGATTGCCATAACTGAGTCTCATTTCTTCCTGTCAGTACAAGAAACATCAGATGACAGAATGTAATGAATATATAATCTTCTAAGTTGTGGTTATTCTGCATGTCAAATAATTTTTTACTTTCAATGGAGACCTGCCTGATTTCCTTGCATACTAGTTCAGCCTGTTGGTCCTGAAGTAGTGGTAGAGGAAAAGAAAATAAAGGCATAAATAAAAGGGAAATAAGATTTTGTCTCCATACACCAATATAAGGAAATGGAATGAGATAATCGAGAGCAAATTGCATTTGCTAAAATATTGCTTCGGAGATGAGTTCAGAGCCAATTGTCTAACTCCCTTCCCAGAATACTCTGATTGAATTATTTGATCATCCAGTTTAAAATGTCAAAAAAAAATCTATTTTGAGTCTTGGCAGAATATGAGGGTTTTATCATTTGCAGGGTCCGCATTCAAATTAAAAAGGGGGAAAGATATTGTGTTCGACTGTATTGCTGTCTTGATACTGTTATTTTAAGACAGGAAAAAGTAATTTCTCTTACATAATATATTTTGATACAACAGTAGCTTCCCAATTTCCCTAGGCTTCTCCCCCAGCAGGGCAGCATAAGAGCTAAAATATAAACAACTGGCTCTTCCACTGTTTGAGCTAACAGCTTTGGCACAGACTCTTCCATTCCCAAGCATATCTTCTAATATTAACCTGATGGCTAGGAAATTCCATAATGAGATAAAAACATTAATTTCAATACATTTAAATGCTTCACTGTTCTCACATTTCCTATTTTGTTGTTGGGTGGGTGAGATGATGTGTTGTGGGAAACCAGTGTCATCTGAATAATTTCCTTTCATTAAAAATTTTTAAAGATAATTAGAACATGGGTCCCATTGTTTCAGATTAATTTTGTAATTTTCTTGACTGGATTCCAGTTTTGTTTCAAAAAATCACTGAATAGCTCAACACAGGCACTTTCCTCAGTGTTTCTTGCTCAAATTGTAACTTCCCTCAGTGGCTTTGTGAGATTGTCTGCTATTTACTGAGTGATTCCTATGACTGTATAGGGTGAATGCATTTAAAAAGGGGACAAGAGATAAAAAAATAGAAATCCCACAGTGTTCAGTGTATTAAAAGCTCCTTTAAATTCAACATTTTTTACTGTTATTTAGCAAATTCTAGACTTGTCTGAAAAAAAAAAATTGGAGATGCTCTTGGCAAAGATTTACATTTCTAGGGAATTAGATGTGTGAACAGGAAAATCTCAATTTTATATGTCAGGACTTTAAACAGAAACGGAATCCCAAAACTGGAGGAGATCTAGCTTCCACCTTTTTTTTTTTAGTTCCAATTCTATTCACATTTTATTAACACAATATACGTCTGCCAAAAAATCTTTTAGGATACAATGCTGAACTACTTGTTTTGGAAAAATTGGAAGTTACAGTTCTGTGTGAAGGACAATTTTTTCCCATTACTTGATTTATTAATATGTCACTTCTATGTCAGAACTTAGTGCTACTATATCATCTTCATTATGATTGAAAGTCTAATTGGTTGTAGAATGGCCAATTTTTTTAATGATTTTTTTTTATTGTCACATGAATCTAAATGATGGTAACAACACTTTTAATAGCAAGAATGCACAGGAAGCCTGATTTTATGTGTATGTGTGTGTATATATATATATATATATATATATATATATTAGAACTTTTTTAAACAGGTATTTATAAGTTTGAATATAAATTTATTCTGAATTTTAAATTAAAAAGACTTATACATGAAATTAAAAAGCCTTTTATAGAAGTCAGAACTAAGCAACAAAATGCAGTTCAATACATTTGCTCTTATTTTTGCAAGATAATTTATTTGATGGTACCACAACTTTGACAAGTATTCTGGCAAGAACTGGAAGCTTCACACCCTTACAGACTTTCCTGTCAACATGCTTAAGTTTCAAAGCATCTGCCAGTATCAAGCATTAGTTCATAAATACATAGTAATTGAGAATGTTTAATATTCATTAGCTAAGTAAAGTGACATTCATCTACCAAGATGCTGTCTAAAACTTAGGCACATAATGTAAAGCTATTTGTCTCGATGTCCTCTAAAGTCAATGGAAAGGGACATCTTGCAGAAGGCAGCATTCACACTAAATGCAATTGACAAAGCAAGAAGGGTTGAATCATTTTCTACAGGAGGTTCTGTAGGTAATTGAATGACTACTGTGCACTACCAGTGTAACTTCTATATAGCTGTAGGCCAGATTAAACCCACTATTAATTACGCATTATTTCACTATTACATACTTTAAAGATACTGCAAATATCTGACTTAAAAAAAACCAGGTGTCTTTCCAAATGTATTGTTCCAAGGTATTTTCTCAACATTATCTTTTTTCATTAACATTTCTGCTGATAAATCTGACTGTTCTCAGGATATTTTACAAACAAATGGTGCATCTGTATTCATTTTCAAATGTTATGCATTGTGTGTAATTAAATGCAAGGTATTTCAATGCTCAAGAAAATACAAGTTATTCATATAAATACAGATAATATGCAGAAGTACTCTAAAAACTTTTTTTTTTTTTAATAGGGCTATAAACTTCTGTGTGTCTGAAAATGAGTGAATTACAAATACTATGGATTTAGGAATAAACTTTCCCAAGATTTAGCTTTTTTACCTCTTTTTTTTCCTTCCTTGTTGTATTATGCCATCTTTGCTTCCTGCATGTTACCTGTATCTTCCTCTGCAACACCTACCACAAGTTATTGAAACTCGAAGATAATGATGTGGTTTTCCTTTGTCTGTATTTTCTTTCCATGCCATTGGGACATACATTCATCAGTGACGTGTCCAGAGAAGAGCAATGAAAATTGGGGAAGAGCCTGGAGCACAAGTCTTACGAGGAGCAGCTGTGGGGGCTGGGGCTAAATAGCCTGGAGAAAAAAAGGCTACGGGGTGACTTTTCTGCTCTCTACACCTACCTGAAAAGGAGGGGTCAGTCTCTTCTCCCAGGTAACCACTGACAGGATGACAGACCTCAAGCTGCACCACTGGGGAAGGTTAGTCTTGCTATTAAGAGAAAAATATCTTCACAAAAAGAGCTGTCAAATATTGAAACAGACTGCCCAGGGAACTGGTGGGCTCTGTGCCTGCATAGAGTTTTTACCCTTTCTTAGCAACATTTTCCCCAAGGCACCATCATCTTGGCTGAAGGACTCAGATGTGCCCTGAAATGGTAGATGATCTTAGATTGGTGAATGATATTAATGAACTTCTTGTGTTAGAGAATGCATGTAATTTTATTTCATTTTAAGCCAGTTTTCTATCATACTACATGGAAAACTTTATCATGACTGCTGTTTTCTATATTTATTTCATCTGGTTTGCTTTCAGAATTCTTACAACATATTGTTATCCTTTTTAGGCTTCTGTAAACCATATTTTTTTTTAACTTATGAATAATTATAGTAATGCACAGAATTTTAAAAGCAATATTGTAATAGTTGTAATTTGACATTTTTATAGTTTATTGCTCAGCATGAATAAAACATTAAAATTTGTTATAAAAATACACTCACCAATTCCTAGACATTCAGAATGGGGAGAAAAGGTAAAATACCAGCCTGGTTATGTTGTATAATTATGACCGAAGCTGCTTAATGTTGAAATTCACTTTGAAATGCTATATTTTCAGATATTTATTTTGAAAATGCTCATGTTCAGTTTTGGTAGGCATACATAAAAATCAAACCTTTGAAGATACAATTTCCTGTGCACCTTAATTTCTGAAATCAGCAGGCATTCAATTTAGACTTGTGAACATATCCTCACAGAATTTAATGACTTTAAACATGGGGCAGAAAATGTATAAATACTATTGTTCAGTAATTTTTACACGATACTTTGAGTAAGGATTTACTTGGGCCTTCCTCCCATGTCTGCCAACACTACTGAGGATCCAAACCCCAAGTGGTTGAATGAAAGGATTTAGAAAAAGTTTTAGAATGGGCTACTCTCATCAATTCATAGAATCTCTGAGTAAGGGGGAAGGAAAAGGCTTCCCCAGAAGTTACACATGCAGCAGCTCAAGCATTTCATTATCTGGTACTATTTTGTGGCATTTCTAAAACATCCATTACCAGGAAAAAAAAAAAAACCTCAGCACAATAAAATAAAAAATCTGTATTTATGAAAATATTTTACAATATTATATTTTATTTTACAAAATATGTAGTGGCAAACCCACTGGAAGAAATTTAGCATAAATTAATTCAGGAAGATTAGAGAACAAGAAAAAGGAAACATTTTGTGAGCACATTAGATTTCATCTACACTAATAAAAATTGTGTAGTGAAAATAAATGCATACACTTTAAAACTTGTATTGTTTTAACCAGTTTCTGATATTTGCATTCCTTTAATGAATGGATAAATATAAATCTTTTCATCAAAGACAGTTGAAAACATTTAAAATTCAGGCAATTAATCCTTTTTAATCCTTAAAACACATGGTAATAGGATATCAGAGACACGTCGTGATGTGTTTTTAATATTGCATCAATCAATAACACCATACTAACATAATTTCAGGTAAGATTACTTCTTTTTTGTTCTTTTGTTATAGGAAAAAAAAAGATTAAAGGCTTGGTTCATATACTTTAAAACATTATTTTACAACATATTTTAATTTCCATGATGAAAAGTAGACAAACAATAACTGCTATTCTTGAGTTATACCATTGAAGTACAGATGAGAAAGAAATGACAGAGAAGAAAGATCACTTTTTTCTGTTTGCTGATCCTCAGAATATCTAAAATTACACACACACAATTTGTATCCTTTTGTTTTAATAAACTTATCAATAAGGCTGCGGAAAAAAGTAAATAGGCAGAGAAAAAGTCATATCTTTAGAACTGGGAAAGACAAAAATGGATTTAAAAATATTTTTAAAATCTCCTGTAAGATGCGGTCTAGTGTATGCTTTTATTAACTTCATATTTCTCAGGAGTTAGTTTTGCAAACTGAAAAAGAATTTATAGTTTGCCATGGGAATATTCTGAACACTATTATATGTCTGCATGTGTATAGTAAGCAAGATTGTATCACTCGAAAAGTATAAACTTTTTCAACCCTACAAAAAAAAATGAGCTATTAACTAGGAAATCACAGAATATTCTGAATTGAAAGGGACCCACAAGGATCATCAAGTCCAACTCCTGACCCTGCACAGGACCATCCACAAGAGTCACACCATGTGCCTGAGAGCATTGTCCAAATGCTTCTTGAGCTCTGTCAGGCTGGTGCTGTAACCACTTCCCTGGGGAGCCTGTTCCAGTGCCCAGCCATCCCATGGGTGAAGAACCTCCTCCTAATATCCAACTTAAACCTCCCCTGACAGGACATTCCCGCAGGTCCTGTCACTGGCCACCAGACAGAAGAGATCAGTGTCTACTACTCCTGTTCCCCTCACAAGGAAGTCCTAATGGTTTAATGATAAATTCATTTGTATATATAAATCAACAAGAACTTGGGTAGTCTAGATTGAAAAACTAAAATGTTTAACAAATGGATATTGAAATCTTAGTCAGAAATTAAGATAAATGATAAGCACACATAGCTTAATGCAGGAAACATTATTTATTTTACTCACCTTGAACTGCTCATAATAAGCATTTCAGGTTGTGAATCTTACTTTAATCTGCCAGTTATGACAAATATGTTTGTTTAAGCATAAACACTTTGCACCATAATTACTCACAGTCTAGCTTCACTTTTAGATATGTTGCTCTAGGCTAGTTTGCTGCTGGGTTGAAATTTAATCTGTTGTTTTACCAAAGATATTAATGAATTGATACTATGTTTTTTCTTCTTGCTCACCTAAAAATATTTTCTGAAAGAAAGCGAAAACTGTCTAGTAAAATATTTTTAACTGGAAGACAGGATATTAGAAATATCCATATATACTCATATCCATATATACTGTACATATCCATATATGCTCAGTTTCACTGCCATACATACAGCAAGCACAGCTTAAATTTCTGTAGCCCACTGATTTTAATTTATTTATCCAAACCTTGTTTGTGATAGGGCAGATTAAGACAACACCTATTTTAGTTTTTGGCTGGGGAAGAGTTAATTTTCTTCATATTAGCATGTATGGAACTAGGTTTTGGATTTGTGATTGTGAAATATTTTTCACAGCACAGGAATGTTTTATTCACTTCTGAGCAGCACTTATGCAGCCTCAAGGACTTCTCTGTCTCTCATCCCACACGGCCAGTGAGGAGTCTGGGGGTGCACAGGAAGCTGGGACAGGGCAGAACAAGGACAGCTGCCCTCAGCTGTCCAAAGGGATATTCCACACCCCATGATGTCATGCTTAGCATGAAAAATTGGGAGGAAAGGAAGATGGGTTGTTAGGAGCAAAGGTGTTTGTCTTCCCAAGTCACCATTATATGTGATAGAGCACTGCTTTCCTAGAGATGTCTGAACACTTTCCTGTCCATGGGAATGAGTGAACAAATTCCCTGTTTTGCTTTTTTTGGCATGCTGTATCTATTAAAGAGTCTTTATCTCAAAACATGAATTTTCTCTCTTTTGCCCTTCCGATTCTCCTCCCATCCCACTGGGGCAGAGTGAGCAATCATTTCTCTGGGGATTAGTTCCCAGCTGGGGCTAAACCGTGATAACAACCATATATGTGATATCAGGATTTATTGTCAGTCTAATTAAAAAAAAATAACCGTGAAGTTGAAATGCTGCCAATTATTGGTACTATTAATCCAGATATAGTAAATCAATACTGACAGTCCACAATTACCTTAAATTGATCCAAATTAAAAAAAAAAAAAAAAAACAAAACAAGTTGCTAGGAATGATGCAAATAAAATCTATTAATGTCCACTATCATTATTTCTCTAATCCCAAACCTGATGGGTTTGTATACACTAACAGAAATATCAGTTTGGCACCATCTTTGAGCTTCTCCTCAAGAAGACTGTGATGTTAATGTGGAGATTTACAACATTATTTTTGTCAACAGAAGCACAGTTTCAATATTGTGGCTTTTTAGGGTTGATTAGTTTGGGTATTAGGATTTTTTTTTTAATATTCTGGCTGAGTTTTGTTATAGTAATTTCTGTGTCTTTTCTAAGTTTCTTTACACTTTCTTTCTTCATCACCCTGCAACGTGGTGCATGCTAGAAATATTAGATGCTTTATATTTGTCCTTTTCATAATCCCTGAAATTATTTTTCACTAATTTCTTATTTTGTGAGCAGTGTTGAGTTGTTGACCACCCTGTGACTTCCCACATCATCCTACGCTCAGATATTTGAAACCTCTGATGTCACCCCATGCCTGTACTCCTTTATTCAGCTTCATTATAAGGATTATAGATAGGCAATTTTACACAGCATAACTACCTTTTTTTGGCATTTATATCAAAATTATTAGCATTAGGGCATCCAATTATAGAAATCTAAGCAAAAATTAGACAAATTGGACAAATTGTGTTTTAGCCACCTGGTCATTAGACAACTATTACAACTAAGCAAGCTAAAACAAACTGCAAACAAGCTAACACAAGTTCAGTCTGAGCTTGGCAAATCCAGAATTCTAGCATATGCTAATAAAAACCCTGTCAATTGATACTAATAGAGAGTATTATACTTATCAGACTGCAGGGCTACACACTGAACTCCCTCCTTGTGCTTTATAAGAACCCCTTCCATCATTTGCCTGATGAATTAAAATTGCTTATGAATGAAAGCGGCATCTAGTATGCAGCCTTATAGTTTTGGTTTTATACCATCTATTACATGGAAAGATGTGGATGTTATGTTTTTCTCTGTTGATCTCTCAAGCAAGAATGAAAATTATTTTCAGAGATTATTCATTATATTGTGCAGGATGTTAATTTTTATTGCTGGAGGACAAAAAGATACGCAACACAGTCAGTCTAAATACACAGTGAAGCCAAGATAACTGAAAATGTCATTGGAGCTCTTGGAAACACGTCAGTTTTTTATGTTAGTAGTCTGTCTTGAGAGACTTAATCTACCTCAATTTTTTAACAAAATTGATCATGGTACTTCCAAGAAAAGGTCCATGTTTTTGCCTAAACTAAAGAATTGCAACCAGTAAAAACTTGATGAGAAACTAAATGAAAGCAGAATGGATGTGCACAAGTGACTTTTGTTGTTAAATAAAAATATTATTTCTAGCAAGATTTGATGACTGTTCCATATTATATTAAATTCTATCTGACACCAGCAATGATTTTACATAACAGGAGTTGGTGTTAGTTTAGAACAATAGTAGGATTTTAAGATGTCTGGAGAAAATGGTGAATCTGTAATTTTTCTTAATCAATTCTGGAAACTTGCCTACATTTTAAAAGTGAAAATGTGAATCAGTATAAGAATGAACCAGAATGAATCTGTGATTCAGTGAAATATTTCAGAATATTTGGGCAAGAATATGTGACAGGATACCATCAGAAAGACATTAATAGAGTATAATGTCTCTGTCTTCCTTGCACGTGAATCAAATTCTGAGTACTGAACTGATTGAGAAGCATCAAAAGAAAGATGATAATCTTGATATATGAGTCCAACTAAATCTGTAAGTTATATGGGAATTGTCCTTGTATTCTTATAACTACCGTGGCTTCAAAAGTCTGAACATTTCTATTCTTTGGTCACCTCACTTAATATGTACATATTTTGAGAAATATAATGGCAAAAGCAAAAACCTTTCCAAGATCTGCAAAGCCTGCTCAAGAAGCTGAATAAATACTTGGATCACTGTGATGATGCCAGCTCCATTTTGCCATAGCTACATCTATGCTGTGGAGTTATTTCAATAGTATCTGCTTCTCAGCCATCTCTCATTCCACTAGATTCAACTCTTTAAAAAGAGATAAAAGGGCAAGAGAGCACTTTTCAAATTTTTTTTTACATTTAGATAATTCATAAGATAGCAAAACTGATACATTTATATAAATAAATATGCTCTGCCTAAGTATATAAGTACAAGATACTTAGAGAAATTCAGCGAGAGAGAATGTAAGAAGTGAAGGAGAAGGAAAAAACCCCAAAGAGAATAAAACCATTATGGCACTAAACTCAGTATATGGTTTGTCTCCTGATACAGCTGAGATTTGCTTACCTAGTGGATATATTTAAATTGTTGTTACTGAATCTATTCTTTCTGACCCAAGATGTCACATCACTCTGTGGCTGAAGCAATGTTTGCTAAGTTATTCTGGCATTAATCACATTTATTGTTTGCAGGACCACAATTCTCTTATTTATGGGCACAACCCTGGGGAATGCAGGTCACTGTTATCTAACAGCAGAATCTACAGCTGCTCTTGTTGACTTCAATTTGAGTCTTACTTCCTCAACAGAGGTCATATAGAAGCAATTGAAGTTAATTTTATGAGACATCTGCTATATTTGTGGTTATACTCATTCTTCAAGATTGCCCTCTAAAGTAGCAGTTACTAAAACAAAAACACAGGCACCATAAGACAGAAAGAAAACTAACAAATAAAAGACAATATCAGAAATTATCTGATGAATTCTATTTAACATGACAAAGTAGGATATTATTTTTAATGAAGAATCTCATAATTTGGGGCATGAAATTTTTATGTGAAAGGCATAACTGAAACATTTCACCCTTTCACATCTGGAAGAATCCACTGACTGTTAAAGTATTGCAATACCAAAAAATAGAATTGTCACATACCTAAACAATATATCTACAACTACAATGGTTTTATTTTTTTTCCAAATTTCTATATAATTTTGATTTCTATTAGAGGATTATAAATTTATGCTTGGAAAATGAAATAAATAAAATTCTGAATAGAGTTGTTTGGTTTTGTTGGTTTTTTCTCTCCGTGGCTTTGAAGTTAACATGACTTTTTCTTTGTATGAATTACTAAAAATATAGAAATAAGCAAGAAAAAAAAAGAATTATATACTCATTGCAAAGAAAATTGTTCTCTGAATGTAAACATCTTGATACACTGATTTCTTTTTTCTCCTAAAATGTAGGTGTCTGCTTTGAGTTTGTAAGCCAAGACAGCCTATATTGTCAACAGACATTTCTCAATGAAAATTTCTTTTGCCATGTTTGAATCTTAAAGTAACTAATACATCAGAATTCCCATCTTCAGTGCAAATGCCTAAGATAAAAATATGAGCCAAATTTTTTGTCAATTTCATCAATGTAAAAAATAGGAATAAGATATTTAGATATTGAAGTAGTAGTAGTTGATGAATAATATGGTCCCAGAAGACAAACTTAGATGGACAATTGGGTGTGGTGCAGTATTTCCTCAAAATAAGGATTTCAAGAATGCGTATCTTTAGTTTTTAAAGATTTTTTTTTCCTTAGGGCTATTTACTCACTTCTTCTTAAGGTGTGTAAATTTTGCTGGATCTATTTTCTCTCTTATGCATGTTGCTACCATTTGATTTTTCCTCCTTAAAGGAGTTACACTTCAAGATTTTTTGATGTTTTTACTTAGAAATGTCTTCATTTCCCATTCCCCATGTAATTTTCCCCCCAGATATCCTACATATAAAACTACCTGCGCACTGAAGCATTTATTTTTCTTTTCCTATGTAATTTTTAGGAGGGCAAACAAAACACACATGGCTGTCTGTCAGAACACTCTTATAGGACATATATGCATGTTTTTTTCTGATGATATCAGTAAAAATACCATTAAGCTTAAAAAAAACATAGTATAATTTCCACAAAATTTTCTCTCATCATAAGTAGTGGCATTTAATAACTTTTATATGTATTTGATTATTTCAGTTTCTTCATATATAACAAGTCTTTTAATTTTTCCTAACACTTCCACATGGAACAGGCCAACAGCAAAATGACCCTACCCAGCTCCCTTTTCCAGCCTTCTTTGTCATATTATCAGAATTTTCCTGGGAGTAGAAAATGTAAAAAATCCCAGTTGGACCAGCCTTAATGCAATGTCACATTCCCTCTACTGTTCTGATTGGTTTTGCTACACTTATGCCTTCCTGACATGCCTTTGTCAATACAGATGAGGTCTCTTTGTAGGCATCTGGTATTTTGAGCGGGAGACAAAGGTAGTCTAGATCTAATTTTTCAGTCTAGATCTAATTTTCTTGTGCTAGTTCTCCTTCACGTTTCTTTTAACACTAGCTTAGCTTCAAATAGCTCATTGCTCCTTTAGTAAATTTCCTATACAGTATAACTCTTATTTTCATATCTTTCTCGAGCATCAGTCTAAATTTCACATTTGAAAAGCAAACATTTTGAACATGTTGTATTGGCTATGGACTTGTTTAGGTTTGGGGTTTTTTTTTCAGATTCAGACTTTTGAAATTCTAAATGGGGCTGCTCCAAATTGAACCTATGAAGCATAGATCACTACTTCATTATTTAGTTACCTGAGAAATACCTATATTTTGGACAAACTTAAATTTTAGACACCACCCACAATAAGGAACATATAATTTCATAGAGTCATTGAATATACTGAGTTGGAAGAGACAAGGATCATTGAATCCAACCCCTGGTCTTTCACAGGACCATCCCAAGGATCAAACTCTATGCCTGAAAGTGTTTTTTAAATTCTTCTTGAACTGTGTCAGTCTTGGTGCTGTCACCAAGGCTCCCTGGTAAGCCTCTTCCAGTGCCCAACCACCATCTGCATGAAGAATCTTTCCTGATATCCAATACCCTTGACACAGCTACATGCCATCCCCTCAGGCCCTGTCACTGGTCACCAGTGAGATCACTATCTGAGATTTGAATATTTGAATATATATAATTACCTGCATTTCATATATAAATTGTATGCTTACCCACCATTACACATGCAATCATTCTGGTTGAAGTGTTTCCACATTCTGAGGATGCATCTGCATGTATCACTTGCATCCACATCACCTGTTTGCCAAGAAAGTACTTTAACTGCCAGGAGATTCTGCATTACTCATTAAATGTTTTCTATTATAACACCCTTCTTATTAGGACCAAATAAATTTAAAAATACATGTAACGTAAAAAGTGAATTGGATCATGTTAGGATTATGATTATGACTATGACTGTGTAATTAGGTCTTCCTGCATGAAGGAAAAGCTATGAACACTTGTTTTAGGTTGTATGGACATTATCATTATATGATACAATTCTGTGAAACAGTGACAAAGAATGAAAACCATCTCTCCCGAGACAATCATAGGTCCATCTGGCCCATGAAACCAAAGGACATGTTGGGAAGGATGTAAGAAGGGGAGAATCAGAAAGATACTTCCTTTAATCATTTATGGAGATTGTGTTAAAGTTACACAGTTGCCATATAATTACTGCATAACTAACTGCCTAAGTACTCAACCAAAGTCCTGTTTCATAAGAAGAGTAATCAGTGGGTGGATGGTCTCAAAAGGATCTGAGGAAAGTGAGATAAATGTCATAAATTCAGAATGCTTTGAATTTCAGAGGGGAAATTACAGTTGAAAAGCTTTCCACTCAAGTTTCATTCAGATTCCAACACAAATTTCTCCTAATTTACTACTGCTTGCCACATGAGCATGTGCAGGAACTGTACAATCTTTATTTATATTTTCCTCTTCTATTTTATGCTGTAGGTAAATCCCTGGACTATCATAGACTCAGAATTTTCTAAACTCCTTATTATCACCTCCTCTTCCCATGACTTTCCAAACTGGTTAAACTCCTAATATAAAGAAATTAAGACAACAATTATCCCTTTCTGATATATGCATAAGGAATAGTAATCACAGTCATTCACATTAAAGGATAATTTTTGTTCCTGCATTCAATCCAATTTTCCTTTACTTTGCCCCACTTATATTCTGCTGACAATGTTTTAAGATCCCTATAAGGCTTCGTCAGTGTTTCTTTTTAAAATAACCTTTTTTTCCCCCCTTCATTAGCAGTCTATGCTGCTTATATTCTTCCATCTGCACTTACCATGCAGGTATTAGAAGCTTTTTAACTATTGCCATTTGGAACAATATTCCCTTGCTTCTTTGCTTCATCAGCTTGCCATCTCATTTTACATTTCAAACATATCTTTTTCTCCATTGACTGTTTTTCTTATTTTTTATCTTGCTCTAACATTACTCTTCTCTTTAGATTTACAAATGAACTCTGAAAAAGTAGGTATGAGAATCATGTTATTACATGATAAATGTTCAGAAGAATTTGTAACACTATCCACTATCACAGATTTTGATTGTTAGTTTTAATTACCTACATAATTTCAATGTGCTAAAATAAAAGGCATCTGAAGAAAATCCATGCAGACATCATGGTCTCAGTTCAGTTGCCCATGTATTTCCTAACAAATGTCATTTGAGATGTCCTATATTATCCCACCTGGCTTCCAGCTGCCACTTCAGAAAGGTTTCTATCTCCACAATCATATGTGCCAACTGTCTCTGAACCTTTTAGAAAACCTCAGATGTGACAAAAATGCTGTGTTCAGGCAGCTGAACTGATTTCTAACTGCCAAAAATCTAAACTGAACTGATTCATAGATATCCCTGAAAGTCGAAAATAGATGCACACTGGCTAAAATGAGAGTTAAGATCCCTACTTCATGTGAAGACCTTTTGAGGTGAGCTTCTAACTGCATAAATCTGGATCTGAGTCAGAATCATGATGCAGCTTGTACAATTAATGATTATTTGTAATTTTGGAGAAAAAAACAGAAAAAATTAAGGAACTATGTGAACTAGTCCTAAAGCTACAAGATGGTCTTTACCCATTTTCCAATATTAAATTATCAGATGGCTTTTCCAATACCATTATTATGTCCTGATCTTCAGCTTCTGCTATGTCAGGTGACGGATCTCTTCTATGTTCTCATTTTTCTGATGTACAGATGTATTAGGATAGGGAGCTTTGAATTACTTCCATGTGTCTAAATGTATCTATAAATCAATTGTAATGACATTTAGACATCAAATTTAGTAGTCAAATACTGGTGGATAACTTCCTTTGAGTTGCTCATGAGAAATATGCTTTCATAGTAGCCTAAATGTGCCCAAGTAATGAACCATTAGAATTTAGGAGAGTGCTGGGGAAGAAGTATGAATAAAAATATTCCCTGCTTGGTAGATTAAAAATAAAAATTTCATGTTAGTAGCAGGAAAGGTGGCCTTTACATGTTCAAATTCAGGCATTAATAGTAGAGGGAGATATTGGAATGCCTTCTAGAGTGAGAAACCATAGGAAACTAATAGCTGTGCATCAGACTACAGGAATTTCTGGTGGATGTAAAATGAACAAAACTTGAAGGAGTATAGTGACTTAATTTTTTGTTCTTTAATGAAATAATAAAAAAAAAGCAACAACACTGTTTCTCTTTTTAATATGTAGCTATGTATTTCAGATTTGGAAGTTTATTTCCTGAAGAAAATTTATAATAAAAATATCCAAAATGAAGTATTTCTTACAGAAAATCACACTTTAATACATAGACAGC
Source organism: Loriotus luctuosus (assembly GCA_035582745.1). NCBI lineage: Eukaryota > Metazoa > Chordata > Aves > Passeriformes > Thraupidae > Loriotus > Loriotus luctuosus. The sequence continues at coordinate 60,945,352 of JAWWEY010000001.1, read as the reverse complement.
TTATTAGGACTAAATGTTGCCCTAACATAAGAAATAATACCTTTATTAATTTAAACAGTAAGTGTTATATATACATGCATTCATATATTAGTTTTAACTTCTTTTTTTTAACGTTTTTTCTCTAATACTTTGATCACACATTGGTTCTGATTTTCATTCATAGTCTCTCTTAGTTCCACTGTTGTAAGGCTTTTTGCTTTTAAAAGTTTTCTGTTCCCAAGTTTGCCATCTTTACTAGACCCCACTCGAGAATTGCATTCCTTCTGTTAAGGCATTTTATTCCAAAGTGTCTGCTTTTGGTATATTTTCTCCATCTTCTTCTTCTGTTCTTTTCTGATGTAGCTCAAATGTTAACGATAAACCTAAAAAGAGTGGTTTAATCTTATGTAAAACTAGCAGAAGAAAGCAGGGCATATCTATGGCTAATATTAGAAAATGATAGAGTTATAGGTGATATAGGTGAAATTAATAAAATCCTTGAAGTACTAATTTTTTTCCAACTACTGCTATTTTTGTATTTCTAATTGTTTCAGGTCTCTCTTTGTATGTAGGGTCTAAGATAATCAGTACAAATCATGCCCAAATTGGAATTTTCTGTCATGTCTCTCTATTCATCAAGAAAAAACCTGATATTTCTTTGTTAGGGAAAGTGTCATATATGTATATGTAAAAAACACTGTCCTACAGTAAGTTTTAAAAAATAGTTTATATACAAGGTCATACACTCTACTTCTGAAAAAACATGTTGTTATGCTACAGCTTATGCTACAGCAAAGTAACGTTCCCATCATTTTACATGTTTGCTCCTAATTCCTTTATCAGTATTTTTCCTCTCAGTGCTTCTTTAGGTAAACTGTACATTTAGCAGTAAACAGAGTAGAAAATATGATACCAATGCAAAAGCTTTTGCTAATGGCATGATTTGCTCTCAGTCTCATTATTTTCTGAATAATAATCACAGCTAATTTAAACTTAATGCACAGGCAATTTCTTAGAACATCCATTCCAACAGCTTCAGAAAGACAATGATGCCAATGCTCAGTTAAGGAAGTGAAGCACAGATTTTCAGCCCATTGAGCAAAGATAAAAATTCATTCATGAAATATTGCAGTGATGAAAATGAAAAGTCATTCATTATTCACAAAACATACAAACACTTCAAGGATTCATTGTAATTTTAAATTTTTTTTTCTATTAAAAGTACTTATGCATAGATATCTATATTGGTAAAATGATGATTTTTGTGTACTTGAAATTGCAAGGATTGTGTGAAATATACACTTGGAAAAAGCCACCATTTGCCTCAAAGTTTAAAAAAAATTAAATCAGGGATCATGAAAACTGTATTAAAAAGAGAAACTAAATTGAACTTGTTATAGAAAAATAAATTAGTATTTTAAAGTTTTGCTTTATGTTATTCTTATTTCTCACTGTTTCAACAGGGAGCTCTTAGGATTAAGTGTTGGACATTCTGAATCTTAACATAATAGAAGTTGAGTAGTGCTGCTGAATTCAATAAAACTAGAATTTCAAAGCAAGACTAATTGAGAAATATATGTAGCAAATCAATACAGGAAATCACATTCTTTTCATTAATTTTGCTGTTAAGTTTATCTAGAAAAGACATTATGAAAAGTAGGTCTGAATATTCTGTCCAGATTTATTTGAAAATGAATAGAGGGTATTAAAATCAGTCCAAATGTTTCTGATGAGGAACATGGTGAGAAGGGACTTAGCAGGTAGGATGAAAGCAGAAATTATTTATTATGAGGTGCTGAGACACTGAAGAAAATTTCCCAGAGAATCTGTGAATAATCCATGCCTGAAAAGATTCATTATCAGGTTGTACCAGAATTGAGAACCTAACTTAGTGGAAGATGTTTCTAACCACAGCAGGAGCATTGCACCTAGATCATCTTTAAAAGACCCTTTAACCCAAACCCTTTTATGACTATCGTCTGATTCTGTGAAAATTATTTTCTGTTTGAAAACAAGGCCAGTTTTCTGCTTCAGCTGCTTGCTGACACAGTGCTTCACAAGTAAGGTGACCAGGCAATGTCAGACACCCATTCAACAACCGTATGGGAGTGCTGTGGAATGACGAGTGTGGCAACCAGCATGAGCAAACAAAACTTTGACAGTAAATGCATGAGAAAGCATGGAAGAGACCCTAGAGGAGCTGCTCAGACAGCATGGGACTGCTAGAGAGAGACAGTAAAACAAAATAAATTACTTGCAGTAGAGTACAGTTCCTAGCACTAGGTGGACAGTATGTCTCTGCAAATTAGAGAGCTCATCCCAAATGAGGGTCCTCAGGGAGGACTTTATCTGTTCAAGTCTCTGACTGCTGGAAACGTCTTGTGCTGCTCTTTGTGTCTGGGACACCAGCTCCTAAACAGGAACAGACACCTTTCAGAGTTGAACTGAAACAGGCTAAGAGCAATTTCATGCATTCATTCACACAGTAAATCATAACAGACCGAATTGTGATATTCTGTCTCATAAGCAACACTTCAACTCTTGCATCTGAGATTCATGTGATTACTGAACTAAAGACCAGAAAAAAAAACAAACCATATATATATATATATATATATATATATATACACACATATAATACATGCATATATTAATTTATATCACAGGCTGAAAATAGAAAAAAAAACATACAGTGGTAAAACTATGACTTAGAAGGCTCTTTCTTGGAAACAAACAAAGGAGAATGAGCTTTTTTGAGCTTAGATTTGTAAGTTATCACCCACTTTTCTTTCATGACCAAGATTACAGTGTGAAATACATAGAAACAATTTCTATTTGGTCCAAAATCAGTACCTGAATGCAGACTAAAAGCCAATAAAAATCAATAGCCATATAAAGCTATTTTTCTGGTTTTGACTTTTTATTTCAAAATTTCCATAATCTATCATTTCCACTATTTGATTAAGTAAAATCATTCCAAAATAAAATGTATAAAAACAATATGATGGCAAATGAAATACTAAGTTGATGGCTGCCTCTGAAGGAATCTATATTGTTCTCTTTCTATTCAATGATGATTGGAAGTATTTCTGGTCATTTTGCCCTTAAAGGAAGCTATTTAACAATACTACTACTTCTACTAGTAATCGAAACAACAAAAACAACAACAACAACAACGACAATAATAGTACAACACCCAGCATTACAATGTTATGGTGTCATGCAAGTACTCTTTAATGCAGGAGACAAATACAGCTTTTTGTAATATCATAATATTTTGTTTTCGCAGTAGTCATTTGTAAGATAATGTGTCCTTACAGAAGACAGTCTTACTCTATGTCTTTGCCAGAATTTAGGATTATGGGGAAATCCCATTGTTAACATCTGCTAAATGCAGCTGTAAAGCCATATACGAATAAAGGATTCTGTCCTAGTTACAAAGATAGGAGTGGAGTTTTGTTTCTTCCGTACCTGTACTGGGATGCTTCCCCTGCCACAAGAGACCTTATATTTTCTGCTTATCAGCTGGTCCTATTGCTCAAGGCATCTTCCTACTCACATGAATTTGCTAATTGGTGAAATTGTTCAATGAGGATAGCTTATCTGGTAGTGAGTTATTTCAGTGCCATGGATTTGACATTTCCAGCTGACAAATAAACGTCTTGAAAGCAACATCATAGGAAGACAACATTGAATTTTTGACTGACAGACACTTCACTTTACAAACTATAAAAACTATATAAAAGCACTCTCACAAAGCAGAAATATGCACATTCCCTAGAAATGTGTGGGGATCTGTTCTCAAGGTTTGGGACCCTTATAACTAAAAGCAACTCTCTCAAGGGTTGAGTGAAGGACTCTGTGCACCCCATTATCAATTCATTGGTAAGTTACATTGACTCCTAATTATACTATTTTCTAGTTATAATTTAGGTACCTTTATGTCATGCACTGTTTTATGTAATCTACTTATAGTTCTTTTGTTTATCTGTGTGGTACCTCTGTTTAAGTCCTTTTTTTTTTTTCTGTTAATCTCCTGTCTATTCAATAAATAACTCATAAGAGACCTGATATGCCATTCCTAAGAATTTGCAAACCAGAGTGCTTTAGGTGCAAGTCACCAAAGGTCACCATGCTGCCAAAGTCTGAGCCTAAGGCAGGGCTTATCTAACGCTCTCACCCAATCCATAACAATACTACTCATTCAATGCAAAAGGGAAATTCCTGATTTTTTATTAAATCGGGACTCCAACATATCATCTCTCTTAGTTTATTTTGTTTTGTTTTCCCCCTCACTATCAAGAGGGTGCAGCTTGAGAAGTCTTAATTTCCCCCCAGCATTTTAAAAAACAGTGTATGTTTTTATGAAAATCACCTGCTGTGGCAGAAATTGAGCTGATAGTCTGAATCATGGATGACATGATGTTTAGAAAATTAAAATAACTCCCTTCTGCATCTAGAAAAGAAAACATAAATAAACAGCAAAATCACATCCAGTGAATGTAAAGAATTTGCACTAAAGAATAAGTAACACCAGGGTATCACCTGGTTATTAATTTAATGCCAAATAACAGTGTGAGCACTGTTAATGCATAACATTTTTCTGATGTTGGTCTAGAAATATTTTGCAAGGATGACCTAAGCACGTGTCTCATATTTTAGTTGTCAATGAAGGCTTTTTTCCTAATATAAATCAGTCGTCCAGTACCATTCAAGACTGTCAGCATATCCAAGAATGGCACAGGCAATCCTGAGTGACACTTGTGTTGGGAGTCAAAACTGCAGCCCACGATTCTCTTCATCCATGCCATAGTGTTTGATTATACAAGAACCACTGGTGACAAACCAAAAACCTTCAGAGCTCATCTAAATCTTAGAACATATTTACTTCTTTATTTCCTATCTGTTGTTTATTTGCTCTTAGGTTTTCAGTTATTAGGCTACATGCCTTTCTCTTGGATGTCTGGAAACCTTTCTCTAACCAGGGCAAATCTCAAATCCTATTCAGTATTCTTGAGTTAAGATCATTATCAGAGAACAATGAATATCGTAATATTTTTTTTAAATATAAAAGGAAAAGTAGAATCTTAGAGTAGCATATTTGTGTTTGGGATAGGATATGTCTGGGTTCAAAAGACTGTTCTCAGGACACTTGCAGACATTTTAATGGAAAAAAAAACCCAAAACATGTCCCTGCTAAAATATAGGATACAAAATCCCATACTGTTGGAATTATGAAAACTATATTTGTCTTCAGTATGTGCATTAGATGTTTGTTTTTAGAGGACTTCTGAAGTTCTACAAAACCACTAAAATTTGAAACAGACTTTCAAACCCAACAGAACTAAAACCTCACTTTATAATTTGCATAATGTTTTATATAAAAAACTATGATAAATATAAAAAAAAGAGAATTTTCTGACTTGCTGACACATAATACTTAGAGCACATGAAAGGCAGCAACTAAAATGCATTTTCTCACTGTTATTTTAATATTATAAATGCTTTAAGAATCAATTTCTTTTCCTGAACTTCCTTTGAGTAACTAGCTGTAGGAAGAACCAAATAAATAATAACATGTTGCTGTGATTGCTTAAGTTGTGGCAGGAAAAAATGCCAGGGTGGTTTAAAATTTATGCAGGTTGGAAATATCAATGACCATTTGAGTACATTCTCACATGTGATCTGTACAAGTGTGCATGTGTTTATTTATTTATAACTTTGTGTTATATATATTTATTTATAACTTTGTGGAGATTTTTTTGGAGTGATTGTGGCCTGTCTCCTGCACTCTAATATTGTGTGAAAATAACAGGGAGTTCTCTTTTCTGCTGTCTGTAACCCCAAGGGTAAATAAATTAAAAAAAAAAAAGTTAACTTAAATGATATGTGCTTACTTTTAGTCAATAAATGCAATAAATGAAGGAACTGAACCAGAGAAAAAAGAAAAAAATACCCTGACTTGCTGTTATGGGTCTTCAGATCTTATAACAATTCATGAGTCCAGGTTTCTAAGGGAATTCCATAATGAGACTGTCTTTCACTTTCTTTACTGCAGTAACTGTGACAGATTTCTGGAACTGAAGGTTAGGAGTATTGGTTACAAATTTCTGCGATGTTCATATGCTTGACATTAGAGACTCATCAGAGGAGTGTCTGTTCAGACACCACAAGGGAACTCCTGACTGGACCCAGTTCAGATGAACAGTTGTGGGGTGGTGAAGCAAATACACTGTGGTAAGAAATTATAAAAATAAATCCAGATGTGCCTAAGGCTGAGGTGAAAGAAGAAATTACCATGAGCCCAGCAAAGAAGTCAGTGGTGATAACTCAATGTAATCCTTCACCCTCATTTTAGAGGGAGCCTACAATGGTCATTCTTAGTAGGGACCCAGAGAAACACTGAGCAGGAATACAGGGGAAAAAAACCTGATAACTGCAAACTAATTGTGGGGGAGAGGGGTGGAAGGACAGACATGACAAAACCAACCAATAAAATAAAAAAAGACAACAAAACCAAACACAACCAGAAAAACCACATACATAAGTTTTACTCATTTTAATGAGACTTTTCTTAATTAATCAGGCAGCATGGATTATAAGACTATTAAATCATTATCCAGACAAAAAAAACCAAACCCAAACATATATATTCATGTATATGCTGTGTTCTCTTTTGTTATAAAATTTGTAAGTGAAACAGTAGGCATGCTAAGAAGTTAGAAACCCAAAATAAACATTTCATTTTATTCCTCACAAAGCAGATGAACTTTCATAGAAAATTATTTGATAGAATGGCTATATATTTTTATGGAGCAGAGTTGGAAGGCATTCAGATTTTTGTCTTATTTCTAGCTCAGCATTTTCTTTCTGGAAGAAGAAAAAAGAACCTCCAGATTTATCTGCCCTTTATGCAAGCATAGTATTTGTCGTCCTGCTACATAAATGCTGAATTATTTAATAAGCATTTATATACTTAATATGCCTCAACATTTTTTTTAAAGTTTCATAGTAAGGAAATGATAAGTGCTAACCATTAAATGGATAGTATTCATGAATGCAAATATTATTCTAATAATATATATTTTGAAAGCTGAGATTAAGATTGTTTCAAGGTTTTACAAATGTCAATAGATCTAGCGACTATGTTATTACAAGTGAACTTATATGAAATTATCACTGTCCTATGATAAAATGTTTAAAACTTAAATTGCAAGTATCAAGTGGTAGTACTCTCAGTGTAATTAAATAGAAATTAACCTGTGGTGTTCTAATGACCTCTGGCAAAGCAATCATTTATATTTCACATTCGTAATTATGCCATTAAAACCACAAGAACTTTTTAAAAATTATTTTTATTGTTAGTGTTAGGTTTTTCTATTGTTTTAATTGCTATTGCTATTTAATTGTATTTTTTAATTTGAAATTGATTTCAGGAGAAGTTGCACAAAAATATCTCCAAAAATCCCACAATAAATTATGTTCAGTTTGTGTATTGTGGCACCTAAAGAAATTTCTGAGAACCTGGACATAAGAGATACTGGGTTCTAATCTTGAATCATACACATATTTGTCATTAGAAATTAATTAGAATAAATGCATGCTTCTAATACCAATTGCAGTGAGAAACACACCTTACCCTATTTCTCACTGTAATGATTCACTGGTGTAACAGAAAATCAGATCGCAATGTGTTTTTCCTGTCTGTGATCATAAATTAATTTCTCAGTAAGTGAGAAAGAGAGCAAGAGGGCTCTGACTCAGAGTTTGATATGAGCTATTGCTCTATAACACTTGCCTAATGAGTTTAAACTTTTTATGTTTATATGCTGCATAAGACAGGATAAGAGAAAAAGGCTTCAAGTTGCACCAGGGGAAGTTTGAACTAGGTAATAGGAAAAACTTCTTCACCTAAAGGATTATCAAGCAGTGGAACAGTCTGCCCAGGGAAGTGATCAAGCCACCATTCCTGGAGGTCTTTAAAAGATTTGTAGGTGTGGCACTTAGGGACATGGCTGAGTGCTGGACTTAGCAGCTCTAGGTTAATGGTTGGACTAATTGCTGTTGATCTTAAATGTCTTTTTCAACCTACACAATTCTACAATTATGTGTAATCATGAAATGTGCCACCTTCAAGTGCATTAGGTAAAGAGCTTAAATTCAGCAATTTAATGTTGACAGACTGGTTGCGCCTGAAGGTCTCAGCTTTCCTGGGGCACTGGCAGAGAAATAAACGCTGAGGGTCAAAGAAATCTCCCCTTTTCACATGACAGAAATGCATAAAAAGAGTTATGTACTTCAAGAAGAAGCAGGGTTTACTTCATTGTACTCTTTATTCTTGGGGTATTATCCTGACGAAAGTACTGCGCTAAAAAAACCAGCAGGTGCCAGACTAGATTGGATCATGTCTAACAAACATGGGACAAAAACTGAGCAAAAGTTTCCTCTAAAATGTGTCCCACACTAAAATGTGTCCTCTAAAATGCTATCTAAAGCACGTAAAACACATGCATCATATATCTCTCTATATCATATCTCTTACTAAACATGAGGAAACATACCAAGGATGATTGCTAAAGATTAGGAATTTACTGGATAAGAAAAAGAATATTTCTTACTGGAACAGAAAGAGAAGGAGAGGTTTTGAGTGACAGAAGATTATTCATACCTACTGCTGAGACTTTTAGTCCAATATGCCAGGTGTATATAGAGTAAGACCTAAGTGACTGCAAACCAAGATTTCTTTACACAGGTAAAATTCTCTAACAAACAGACTGTAGAATAAGATACTCTTCCTGCTTCTTTCAATAAAACTCTCAGTATAATAGATAGAAGTATTCCTAGGGCCTGTGCACTGCCTTCAATCTGATGGGTTAAACTTCCTGCAAGAGAAAAGAGCTGAATGCAGCCTTTGTTTGCTCAGTGAGCTCTGATTACCACATATGCCATATATACATGTAGATATTTTTTAAGTGATAACCTTCTCTGTATTTCACAGGGATCTTGATAAGGCTTCTCACAGGACTTAGGCAGAAGCATAATTGTTTCATAAATTGAATAGCATTAGGATCCTTAGGCCTGTTAAAATTGCTCAAAGGTCAAATTCTAATAAGCAGACAGCTGCTGGAGAAGAAGACAGAAAACTGAAGTTTGAGATATACAAATAAATGTCACTTAAGTCCCACTTCAAGTACCTCTGTTCCCGCTGGATCCTGCCCCAAGGCGTATAATTACCTATTCCCTGATGTCAAAGTTTCCATTCAGATTTCTGCAATTCTATTTTCTATTTGCTTTAATTGCTTTAAACATGGCAAAACCACTTCAGGGATGTAAGCAAAATAATGCATATGAAATCAATTGGCATAAGACTTGGAAATGATGACACATTTCTCAGAGGGGCTGAAGGTTAAGAGCTAAATTAAACTTTTCTTTTTTTCCTCTTGTTGTGGTAACAGTGGGGAGGGAAGGCAATGCCAACAACTGGATCAGAATCAACAGCAGCATCTGTTACTGGGATAGCCAGAAGCTTCCCTACATTTCTATTTTTATTCAAAAAGAGGAGTAGACATTTATTCTCTAAGCTGAGGGAGATTTAAAATATTCTTAGTGGTCTGATATGACATCCTAATAATGACTAACAATTAATTCCTCATCCATGATAGATAAAGTTCTTAATGAAAGACAGAAGGAAAGGTAAGGAAAGAGATGTTTATTTATGACAATAAGATAGAATATGACTCTTACCCATGCCTTCTCCGGATTTCAGTTTGTGTTCCTCCATTGGTTTTGACTGGAACAGAATTTATTTTCTTCATAAAACCCCATATATTACTGTCTTTTGGATTTGTGAATAAAAGAGTACTAATAACAGGGAAAAGCTTTAGTTACCGCTAAGCAATGCTTACACAGCCTCAAGGCTTTTCCTGCTCCTCACCCCACACCACGAGCTATAGGGCTGGGAGTGCACAAGAATTTGGGAAGGGGCACAACCAGTACAGCTGATCCCAGCTAATCAAAAGGATATCCCACACCACGTGATATCATGCTCAGCATATAAATCTGGGGGAAGATGAAGGACAGGGAGGATGTTTGGATTGATGGCATTTGTATTCCCAAGTCACTGTTATGCCTGATGGAGCCCTATTTCTCTGGAGGTCGCTGCATACCTGCATGCCAATGGGAAGTGGTGAATTAATTTCTTGCTTTACTTTGCTTGTGTGTGCTGCTTTTGCTTTCCCTTTTAAACTATCTTTATCTCAACTTCCTTTTTTATCACTTTTAGCCTCTCAATTCTCTCTCCACCTCACTGTGGAGGAGTGAGTCAGCAGCTGTATGGAGCTGAGTTGTCTGATATCTGCAGTACAGTGGTGTTTGTAAAAAACAGCAGTGAACCTATAGCCTGTTCCGTGTAGGTACCAGCCTGGGAACACTGTCTTCAGATTGAAAAGAAACCTGCATGTTCCAAAAACCCATTTTCTTGCAGTTGAAACTGCAGGTTTTACTACAAGTAGTTGGAAATAGCATGTACTGTTTATTAATTGATTTTTTTTAAAGTGTGAAATTGTTATAATCCATAATATTTAAACTGTGAAAATAATTTCATACTCATAATATGGAAAAATTGGCCAAAGCTCTTGAATGAAATATGTTTTAAAAATTGTTACTAAAACAAGAATGAATTAGAATAATTATATAAGTATTAGTGCAATTTAAGCAGAATCCTGTGAACTCTGTGATCTAAAACAGTGTGTTCTGCATTTGCAGTGCTGACAGTCAACTGCACACTGGGCCACTTTTGCAAGGATGTTGTACAGGCATTACATCAGAGAAAGTGAATACCCCTCATTCTGTTACTTATGAGGCTGGAAAACTGCACTGTAATAGGGAAGTGGTATCCCATATTTGATGCCATAGTATAAGACAGATGTTGACAAACTACAGAATGCAATGAAATTATTAAAGGGGCTGAGTCTGAAGAATAAAAGGATAAAGGAAGGGATTGACTTATAGGCCTCGTCTACACAAATCAGGGCTGTAAGACAAGAGTTTCTCCTGTGAAGTATCTAGAAGGATAAGAAAACAACTAAATAAATGAAATTGTGGTTGACTTTGAGGAGATAATTCTTGACAGTGAAAGAAGCTGGGTATCAGAGGTGGTTGACCACAAGGGCTGTGAGATCCCCACCCTTTGATATTTTCATAACTCATCTAGACAAGACATGAGCAATGTGATCTGTTTTTGAAATTAACTGTGCTATTAACACAAGGCTGGATTAAATAATCTTCAGATATACCTTGTAGTTTTAATTCATCAATAATTCCTTAATTCTAAACAAAATTTATTTCACTGCAAAGTAAGGATCTTCCATTTATAGGAAGTGTAGACATCTTATTTTCCTAGATGGTTCCTGTAGGAGAAGAATGCTTTCGGTTGCTCTTAATATTGCCAATGTTGAACCATTTAAACTTAAAATTCCCATCCTGGATATTTGCCTGATGATGTAGCAGTGACTGCACTTTCCTTAAAAGAAATTTGAGGAAAATATCTTTTTCTACATATTTGAAATATAGTCATGATGGTTGGCTTTTTACATTTGCCATTCTTCTGTTTTAGTAGATTTCTTTTAAAATTTGCTTAACAGTTGAAAAATAGATTGATTAAAAGAAAAAATATTTTCATTAATCAATAGGGATTTCTGTATATAAATTGGAGATGTGTGGGTTTGTTTGGTAGAAAAGATCAGGGAAGAAAACCACCAGAGAGGGATATTAACAGGGGGGCAAATGGTAGAGTTTAGGAGAGGAGTTCATTGTGAAAGAGTATGGTCAGGTACAGCAAAGAAGGAGAAGAGCAGGGACCAAATTAGGCAATGGCAGGAGATAGGAAATATGTAGTAGAACCCAGGAAGTGAATGGAGAAAGCATGGTATTGTTGGACTGGCAAGAGAGAAAAAAACAAAAACAGAAGTCAAACGACAATAATAAGGAGTGTAGAAATCTTTCACATCAGACAAACTTCTCTCCAGAGTTTTCATTGAAAACTATTCTTCCTGAATGTAATGTTCTTTTTTAATCTTAAAACATATCTATCATAGTGTCTCACAACTCCAAATGTCTCCATCCTTCTGTAAAGCTAGGCTAATGGAGAAGTTAAGAGCCACCTTATTGCTATATTCCACTCAATTAATTCATATGATAAGCAAACTGAAATTCTTGTAAAAATCCTGAGCCTGCCAATTACTTCAGGGGGTGCCAATTATTTTTCTGTGCTATGAAATTTTTCTCTTTGGTGCATAAAATGATACATTGGTGAGTAGTAGAGTTACAAAGCAATCAAAAAGTTAGGAAAAACAGAAATAAATGTTGGCTGTCTTATAGCAAAAAAATAGCTTCTAATGGTATTATTATGCCACATTACATCATGTTTATCTGCCTGGGGGCTGAATTATATTTGCAGGTGTAACCTTTATTCTCACATTTTGTAGTAACCTTAATGATTCATTTTTCAACTTTCATATTCTTTTAACTACATACCTACATGGACATATCCTTAGCATGCAGATATAAAAACCATAATTAATTCAGCTTTAGGCTATTTCACATTTCCCATTACAATTATTCATTGGTACACCGAGATTTTGGGGTTTAGAATATTATTGTAATCAGGAATAGTAATACAAGCACATCTCGAATGCAGAGAAAAAGTTATACAGTCACAGCTTATCAGATGTTTTCACAAGGACACTTAAAAAATGTTCCTTATTCTAAGAAAGTCTCTGTTTCTAAACATATTATGTTCTTCAATGTTGTTTTATTTTTTTTGGTCTATTACTAGTATATTTATTTATTACAGATAATGTTGTCATAGTTTGAAACTGGCATATTAAATATTTTCTGTTAAAAAAATCTTAGAATGTTGGTATTTTTCATTACAGTAACAGTAAACACTGTTTGCATGTCAACTAATGAAGAAAGAAAAATTGCAATTAAGTGCATAAATCTTTAGTGGCTATATTTTCTTAATTTTTGATTGCACAATTTGTATTAATTTAGACCTTTTACCTTGTTATTGGTCTTATAGTTTAGTAGAAAAATACTTAAAATATATTTTGTTCTCCATAGAGGTCATAAAGCTGAGACGTTTTATATCACTTCTCCTTCACAATCTTAAAATTGAAGCAATCATTTTCCTGCATAAAGTATTGTTTCTTATGTAAAGCATGACTTCAAGTGATTAATTTGAATTCCTGGGCAAATGAAAAACTTTTCTTTTATACTGTAAAGATTTGAGGAGAGAAGATTGTCTCAGAGAGAAATAGACATATTTTTAAACATAAAGGAGAATGTTGCTGATATAAAACACGTACAGCAGCATAATACTGGCAGCTGCTGAAACATATGTAGTTATAAATTATATATGACCTTGCTTGAAGACTTATTTTGGTCCTCATCAATAATGAGTAATTACCCAAAAACTTATCAAATAAACAGATTTTATAAAATAAAAAGAAAAAAATGTCAGTCTAAACATGTTTTTGATAGCTTACTATTTAACAGGTATCTGCAAATAAATGGAAGAATTATTTCCCTGGGCTTTCCTCCTCCCCCAAGCTATCAGAGCTTATGCTACTCTGCTGCTGTTTAACAAGGAGAAATATCTAATTGTGAATGGATCTATGCTGTCTACACTTTCATTCTCCATGAAGCCATATAGAATAAAATCCATATTTCTCAAACCCAGATATTTTTTCTGTTCACTAGCTTACATGATTCTTAAAGAGCGAGAAAGTAAGTTTCACAAGGTGAAATTTCTTCAAGAGCTTTGGGATAGAGGACATGTAATGTTTTCATTGTGGGAAGTCCATTATATTTTAGATTTATCAGGCACTTGTAGAAATCTGATAGTTATAATGCAAGGGAGGTTTGGCTTATTTTTTATTTAACCAGTATCCAACTAATTTATTCCTAATCATAATTTAATATTTTATTCATATGAGCTCACAACATGTGCATCATAAATGTCATACCTATTTCATTGGTCACAGCTTTGCTATTAAAATGATGCTTGGGAGATCATGGTTCAAGTTCTTTTTTGGAAGAATCTATACAAATTTCTTAAACAACATAATAACCAAAGGAAGGAGAAGAAAGGAAGAGGGAAGAAATACAGGAGAAAACCAACTTTTTTTTTTTTAATTGATTGAGGTAAAATCATTGTGCTGGTGATGTTTAAAAAAATTCATAACGACATAGCTTGCTAGTATTTTCATTTACCATTACAAATTCTTACTAGATATTTGCCTAATGTTCAAGTTACTTGGGAAACCACTTTGTGTATGTATACAAGACAGAATTTTTCTTGTGCAACTGGTCTCCATAGACTTCTCCATTATTGAAGAGAGAAAGAACCTCATTCAAAACTGTCTAAGAGTTTCATTTTATATGTTCTGCATGCTGCTTTGGAACTACCTTTCCTAGGTAGGAAAGTCCTACCTAGACTTTCCTCTTCTAACCATGGAGGAAGTTTTATGGGTCAAGCCTCCCTGGTTAACATTTGTGACTACTCATGTCTACTCAAGGTACAGGGAACGAGCTAAGGGTACATCTAAAAATAATTTCAACATTTCAGTACTAACTATACTGAAATTTGTAGGGCTCAAATTTCAGTCACCTTTCTACTAAGATCCAAAATATCAAAGCTGAGGCCTGGATTGGTCATAAAATTATCTGTAAAGATTTTTTGGTATCTATGCATTGGAGCTGTAATTAAAGATCTTTTCTCACCTTAGCAGATAACTGCCATGGAAAACCAACTGCAGAATCAGACTTATATTGTCACCTCATAAATTGCTTCTTACAACATGCAGCACTTTCAGAGGGTGGAGAGATCAATCATATGTGAAATACTTTTTTTAGAAAGAACTGAAATTGGGATACTGAAATACTGGGATGAGAGCTCTGGCCATTGAACCAAAACAAGAAAGAGATAGGAAAGTGAATTTATATTTTGTTAAAGATTGTTAAGGGATCTAGAGAATTTACTGGCAAAGTCTAGAGACCCTACATATCTTTAAAATGATGTGACTTTTGAACAGATATTTAAGGATGTAAATTTTGGTTTACTGGCATATATGGCATCATTACATATCTGATATAGTAATATAAACTTTTTAATAGATCTCAACCTTAATTATTTTAATTACTCATGCTGTGACTTGTTCACAGTAAGAAGCTGTTATCTGCATCCATTTTTATAGTGTATTAATTTGGTAAAAGGCAGGTAACTTCCCTATTCACAAAGAGCATGTACTATATTTTTTTTGTGTGAGGGATTGCTCCAAAATGAATAGAACTTTTCTTAATATAGAAGAGTCAGTACAACAGATGCAGCCTACCAGAAGGCACAAGGCCATCTAGAACTGATTGCCCAGAACTCTAGCCATATGACTTTTGAATATCTGCATGGAATGAACTCCACAACCTTCCTGGGCAACCTGTGTCAGTGCTCAGTCATTCTTACAGTGATAAAAGATAATTAGATAAAAGAATTCTTGTCCTTAGTTTTGGGGGGCTTATTCTAGATATATCACTTAGATTTCATCCATGTGTATAAAAACATAGCTATAATTAGGGTGATTCATCCAATCCTAGAATAGAACAGACACAAAGAACCAAACTCTGGATGAAGAGTAATACAACAGAGAGTTCTGAACACTATTCTTTACTAGATATTTCACTTTTAATTGGACAAAACCAGATGAGACAAATTTGAAGTGCAGCTAGTCTTTTTACAGTAAATACAGAGAAATAAGTTGTAGTGCAATTTGTCTTGTCCAGAAATAAATTATTAAACTATGTTAGATGAGCAATGTCACAACAGTATCTATTTCCATAGCCTGAAAGAACTGAGGAGGGAGTCAAAGTTGATTAACTCAGATGTAAATTCCATAGACATTTCCATTTTTCTATTATCTGTTCTTCCGTGTAAGATTTGTGAACTAGCAAGAGCTTGGGTTTTAATCTAGCAGAGTTTAGAATGGTAATGATAATATTTATGCAAATGTTACTAAATATTGTATCATTTTTGAAAGTTTACCACACCTGTTGAGTAGCATGATGTTAATTAAATCTCTGTAATTTCTGTCTGTGAAGTTGATTATTTTGTGAAATTACATGCAAATCTGACATTTGTGCTGATCATCTCCTCTAAAGACATTATTAATGTCAATATTTTGAATGAATCAAGTGATCTCCTCCATAGCAGGATGGGTTGAAAGTCTTATTTTTACTTTTCTGTAATGACAGGATGAAGCAAGATGAGCTCATTAATTGCAGATTTATTAAACCTGTTGCTACTGACAAGACATATATTGAACCCTGTATTATAATACTTCCATTTTCTCATCTCATGAAGTCTGGCTAACATCTAATTTACTTTTACTGTACATTTTGCTGATAATTTTTCTGCTCCAGGCTACCATTATTTGTCTGTTTGTTTGTGAAAATAATAGTAAATATATAAAAATATTTAAATATTAGACTGAACAGTACCACACAAGATATAAGGACTGAAAGGAGTGTCACAGAGACCTTGAGAGATGACGTTCTGAATGTCTAATTGTGTATAAAAGCCGAAGACCAGATTAAGCATCACAAAGAAATTCTCGAGACAGAGAAAATCTAGAACATTATGATTTCTGTCAACAGGCAAAAAAGCCACCTTCTCCTTCTGTAGATATTAATCTCCATATGTCCTGTGACCTGGTCCCAAAGATGGGGGAAGAAGTTATTTCTGAGAAGGTATGAGTCAGATGAGAACTGGACACTGAAATTAGTTGGAGAAAGCAGCATCTGACGACCTTCATTTTAGCTCTAGAGATTTGCTGCATTGCTCGGGTGCCCAGAATGAGGGTGTTGCAAAGAATCAGCTGTGGTTCATCTGGCCTCCATATTATCAGTCACTTCATCTTACTAAGGTAGGAAGCAATAATAATGCTGGCAGAGACTTAAGGCGTAAACAAAGCACTTATTTAGCTCTGAGAATAAAAGTGAAGGTGGGCATGGTGATACAAGTGGTTTCTTCTCCATCTTCTTGGTGAAAGAGCAAGACATAGGGAGGAGCAGATGGATTCTACAGGACAATTCTTGGTTGCACAGGTCATGTGATCAGCAAGGATTTAGCATTTGTGATCCTAAAGACCTTATTGAAGATGAAGGAATGGTGGGGAGAGACAAGCTCCATCTGATCCATACCTCTAAAACAACAGTTCAAATTATGAAGATCTTTCGTGGGATTGACAACCAGTTGGCTGAGAGTTTGTGAATTTCAGAATCAGAGGAAATTAAAAATGGCATCACAGTTGGGCATTTTCTGCAGATACTTGATTAAAGTACAGAGTTTTTGTTAAGTTTTTGAAGACCCTATGAAACCTTGCCCATGCATACACGTAGGGGTGACATGAGATAACAAAAGACTGACTTAGAGCTAAATATGTGAGAATGGTAAGAATAGCTTATACTATTACATTATGTTGTAAAGGGCTAAACTAAGGAAATTTGGGCAAGCTACTTAATTGGAGGATCATCCAGTGGCAACAAACTTAGGTAAGACTAACCTCATAACAGTACCATACTGAAGAACATCTAAGAAAGATACCACTATGCTGTTGAAACCAACAGATCTCAGTTACAAATCCAATCATTAATAGGCAAAAAGCTTAAAAAAATACTTACTAACCAACTTTCAAAAATGTTGTCCTTAGGATTTCTTTTAAAATCACTCTATAAACTAATCTGAGATAATCTAAGAATTAATTAAGTGGCATCTGCTTTGTAGAAGCACCTGGTAAAAGTTAGTATGTAGTTTCTGACAGTCTTGATTAAGACTACAAGGCTACTTTCCCCATCACAGTCATTACATGAAAAGTTAAAGAATTAATATGTTGGATCTCTTCTGGGAATTAAAATGTGACATTGCTTGCTGACACTTATCGACAGCCTGGAGTCTGTTCATTCTCCTTCCCCTGTGTTATATTGTTTCTTTTCTCCTCTCCCTCAACTTCCCCTTCTCAAATCTTCCCCTCACCTTTCCCACTGTGTGATATCTGTATTTCCAAAAAAACCCCACCAAACAGACAAACAGTAGAAGTCAATTTGTAAGATTCTATCAGACAAACATGATGTCAAAGATTCCTGCCACAGTCAAATGAATACTTTGTATTCACTGATTAACACACTTAGTTGCTTCCCACCCTGCAGTCAGATGTGTGACATCTTAATAGAGAAACAGCACAAATATATAAATGAAGCTTCTAAGTGTGAATCTCAACCAGATGGAGGGATAAAGAACGCAATGTTGATAAATAATAGTTTTCTATGTCTCTAAGCACAAAGTACAGCACTTAAAAACAGCAGTTATAAATGACAATCTTTACGTCGGATACTGTTTCTCTCATTTGTTTCTGAAAGATGAAAACCTGACTTTTTATGAACTATGGATACAGTATTCTGTACATGAGCCCTTTTTGGGACAGCAACTACTGAAAACTTGCCAACCTAGTTTTCTTATTTAGCCATGTGCAATCCCTTACAGTGGGGTGCTTTTTTCTGCATGTAAATCTTCCTCCCAGAACTATTTGCTGAACACAGACATGCAGTTTCATGTAAGGTGTCTGCTAGCATATGAGATATTCACATTCCACAGTACTCTGTATTGTGGAAACAATAAGAGTACATTTATACTCTCTTACAAAGTTGGCTGATGGTCACAAAGCAATCTGAAACAGTACTAATTAACCATTAACTAATTAACATCAACCATTGCACTAATTGATGCAAGCAATAATTTTTCAATGCAAAACTCATTGGAACACATCATCTCTATGAAGGTGTGCATATATGTATACATATATATATATATATATAAAAGAAAGGTATTGAGAACATGAGCATAACATCAGGGAAAAATACATCGATGCTAGAAAAATATTTTACATATATTTTAAACTGTGTTCCCTATTTCCCATAAAAAAGATTTTGTGTGACAACTTCTTGTCATGAAAATGTATGCAAAAATTATATTTAAAACTGCATAAATTAAGAAAAAAATTTAATTACTTTCCAAAAAAATATCAGTTTTTATTTCTGAAGGCAAAAAACCCTCCATTTTTAATATTTTGTGGGATTTTTTTTAAAGCTGCATTTATCTGTTTTTTAGTGAGGACTTCTCTCTTAAAAAGTGTTCAGTTGTTAACAAATTTCTAACTCACTGTTATAGGAACAAAGAGTAGTTACCCACCATTACTTTCTAATATTTGGATGGTTCTGTTAAGAGATGCCATCAGATTTTCAGGCAAAATACAGGCACAAAAGTAAATGTGTAAATGTATTTCTATATTATCTATATTTTTTTCATATATTGCCTGTGCACCTCACATATGTACAAAGAAGAAAAAAAAATATTTTGTCAAAAAATAAAATAAATTGGTGCAAAAAATAGGTAAAATTCAAGAGATAAGAAATAAAAGAAGGGATAAAAAATTCATGTGTAACTAAGCTTTTATTTAAAAAATGGTACTAGAGAACAGTACTGATGAAAGACCTCTGTCAGATTGTGAGAATATATAATGCTCTGATTGTATTATTCAGAGCTTGCTGTATGAAACATAACACAGAGACCTGATTTTTAAATGTTCTTTAAAAAGCTGTGTTGCAGGCATTCACGTGAACCTTATAAATACAATGAGGCAATTTATATGGCCCTACATGTGCAGCAGCTGTAATGCAGCATCACAAGAATTTAAAATTACTGCATTTGCTCTTTTGTGTGCTTTAACTTATTTGTTCCAGTTCAATTAAAGCATGAACATTTTAAGTGAAAACAAAAAATGTGGAAAATTAAGAGGATTTATGCTTTCAATATGAGGTTACTCTAGCCAAAAGGTGTCCAAGACCTTCCTTGAGCCAAATGTAGTTCCCAACCATTTTGAGAACTGGAGATCCCATGCTTACTGAACCTAATAGATCTGATAAAACCCACCTAAAGTCTTGCACGCATGCTTCAGGTGTATTAGCTTTCTTAACTCTAGTGTTGAGTTTCCAGATGCCGTGTGAAACCTGTCTGAAGTTCAGGTATAGCTACTGCTATATTACTTATCAAAAGCTTCCCTCTGACCATGAATCAAGTAACAACTAATTATAATTAAGTAAGAAAGTATATAAATGATATCCATATGTCACTTCGGGAATTTTAGATCAATAAAATATTTACAAAACTGATAATTCAAAGCCGTTTCAATCTCTAAACCAAAACTTTACTAGGTCTTTATTAGTATAATTTATGTTAACTGTTACTTTTTGCAAGTCATGCTTCCTATTCCATGTCAGACATTGAAAGTAAAAAATCTCCAAATGTTTTAACCTAAACTAGTTGAGAGCAAAGAGTACCACAGAGCCTATGACCTAAAGTTAGCATCAACAACTGTGACTCTTGATTATTATTAGTCATTGAAGTGACCAAGCAACAGAACTCTTGGTGCAAGTAAAGTGGAGCCAAATTCAACATCTTTTTTATTTCTTACCAGACCCCAGACTCACAAACTCAACCACAGGAAGTTCCTTACTTCCAAGGTTGACAGAGCACTGGAACAGGCTACTCAGTCATGTATCTCTCAGCCCCCAGAGAATCCCTTTCTCTGGAGATATTCAAAACCCACCTGGATGTGATCCTGTGCAACCCACTCTAGGTGAATCCACTTTAGCAGGGGCTTTGGACCAGATAATCTTCCAATGGCCTTTCCAATCCCAACCAGTCTGTGATACTGTGATCTCTTCTTATATGATGTTTGAATCTCTTCAGGTCCCAGCCTTCAGCTGTCCCTGGACGTCACACTGTGCCGTGGTTGAAATATTACTTTCCCGGCCCACCAGATGTCATAGACTGCTACTCCAATTTCTTAGATGTTTCTTATCTAACTGTAAAGTCAATCTTTTCCCAGTTCTCAAGCCTCTGTTCATCATGCCGGGTTCTTTCAACCCGTGCCCATATTTTTAGGGCCTTTGACATTACCCTATGCTTGAATTTCATGGCACAACTCCTTCAGGCTAAACAGACGCCAAGACTACTTTTTAGCATGGGACAATTGGACCTCTAAAGTGCTTATCCAGTCATGGTTTATGGGTGTGCTTGTGCTTGGGTTCAGACACACTTAATGTTTAAGTCTTAGAGTTCTTCACTTGCTGTGGGTACAACACTACTTTATTTTGGCTACGGTCCAAATGAAAATAAGCAGGATGTTCCACCCATAAAAATCAAACAATTTTCAATAAACTTCAAGAAGTTTTCAAAATATTCTCTAGGGATATTCCTAACTGGAAGCTTTCCATTTTCTCTGAAGACAGAATTTATTTTTCTGCCATTTAATTGTAATGTCTGGGGCTTCCAAACAATGTTGGATGAACAACTAATTCTTAAGCCTCTTAATTTTAGAATCAATCTAAGCATCCTGGTAAAACATTTATAATTGCACACTTCTTTGACACTAGGCAACAGATCAGTACCAAAAATCACTATAAGTTCTCAGTGAATAAGGACATTTCTGAATACTATATTAGCATAGTGCAAAGAAGGTAAGAATTTGAGAAGAAAGCTGCTGCTGAACATTGGTTCAAAAATGCCCTTCAGTCAGCTGAGGAAAGCAATTTTAAAATTGTTAAAATGCTAAAAGGTGTAAAGTCTGACTATGCCTAAAATGTTCCTATATTTTTTGCAAGTCCTCTGACATTTATAAATGAAACCAATTGGAACAATTGCACCATTTGCATTTTCCTTCCCTGGATCTGTTTTTTTTCTTTGCTTACAGAATAGTAACTTTATACATCATGGATATATCATAGATGAAGAGTATTTTGGAATCCTAAACTCCAAATGTCCAAAAATATCTATGACCCTAAATAATTAGTTTACTAGTTTAAAATAATCCTCAAGGTATTTTGTACAATTTTTCAGCTTACTTAGAGAAATATATATCAACTATAAAATTTTTTTGAGTATCACAGCTCTATCCTAACTAGAAGATGATGTAGAAAAGTATACTCTGTAATAGAGACAAGCTAGCTTTATATCACAAGGTGCTCAGTATCCTCAGTTTCCTTTGGTATCTTTGGATGTAACAGTATATGTATTTATTGGGAAGAAAGTCATCACATGAATTCTCTGCTCTTCGTCCTTCTATTTTTGCCTCTTACATCAGAGTGCCAATCACTGTATTACTTCACTTTGAATTCCTTCCAGTTGTCGTGTGAAAAGTAGATATATACTTACTGTGACCCTCACAATGTGAACAACTTAGGTAAACTGGACACCAGTTGTGGCATATTGGTTTTGGATCACGTTGCATTTGAAGAGATCTTGCCTACAAATCTTACAAAAAGAGGACTCACTTTGATTTTTGACTATAAAATTCAGTTGGTAGAAATGTAAGCATATGTTAACCTTGATCATTAATTTTTAATATCAGTTTGCATATGGACAGCAAATGATACTGATAAATCTAATATATTTCTTCCAAAAAAAAATTGGAATAATGAAAAATATCAGATAACTTAATATTCAGAAAGGTGATATAGTTATATTTTACATTGTTCTCAAACTCAACTGCAGTAAGATTGTACCCTAGTTTCTTGGATGGAGTATTTAGTATTATTCTTTTATATCTGCTGTCATTCATACAGCAGAAATAGAAGTAACTTGTTTACTATAATCAGTTTGCATGAACAATCCATTTTGCACGAACAATCAGATTTAGTGATTCAGTGGATAGCTCATTAGTGTTTCTTTAGAGCAAAGATGCTCACCAGGGATGCCAGAGACACACAGATCTTTTCTCATATAAGCACAGGAAATAAACTATATTAAAGGAATATATATATATATATATATAATAAGAGCAGTGCATAATTGAATACACACAAAGGAATGAAACATCTATAACCTTGCCTGACAGCAGTTCTTTTTTTTCCAGAATTCCATTTATTATAGAAATAGCAGAATACATTACCAACCTGTAATTACCAACACCTTCTCCCCAAATCTGACATTTTAATGATTTAAATTTAGTTAACATCAATATCTTATAATGGAAGCTCTCTTTGAAAGTTAATTTGGAAAGCTCCTCTGTTCTTCTTTGCCGTATAGAAGTTTAGGTTTTCATTGATCTCTGTTGGTTTTGAGTGAATAATAGAAATACATGTTAGGAGTTTCCAGCTGGAATTTCTGCTTCTGTGTAGACCTTATTGAAATTAGCTGCAAGAACTCACACTGTTTTTCAGTAAAAGAATAGATATCCTCCTTTATGTCACAGGTCGCAACAACATAATGGGTCACACATCACTGAAGTCAATATTGTTAGAATTCAGAAGAATAGTGAAGTTCACTGCCTAGGAGTTTGCTGGAGCAGAGAAAAGGTAATGTCAATGAATACAGTTATGAGGGAGGCATGCTTACTTTCTCAATACTTTGTATTTTAGGACAAGAATATTAGTGATGCTCTGTGGGTTTCCACATGAAAATAAACAAATGAATTTTCACTAAAAATATACTTTCAAGGATTGTCTTTACTTATTGACCCAGTCAGCCTGAAATTGCATTATATAACATTCCAGAAAGGAGTAATACAAAGTACATAATATATAAATTCACAAGCAGTGAAAAGGCATACCTTTACCTAGGTTAGAACAAGATAAAAAATACATAGATAGATGAGGCATTTGGGCACAACCTGAAATAAAGAAAGCTTTGTTTGATCATCAGGATACACTTTTTTCACTGTGAGGGCAACTGAACGTGGTTGTGGATGTTGTTCAGGGAGGTTGTGGAGTCTCTGTCCTTGCAGATATTTACAAGGTATCTGGACATGGTCCTGGGCTACCAGCTCTAGGTGGCTCTGCTTAAGTACATGGCTGGACCAGGTTTACATTTAAAGGTCCTTCCAATCTTATCCATTTTGTGAGTTTGTGATTACTAAGACAGTAAAGGTTCTCCATACACCTGAGAGAGAAGCAGGGCAAAGTGACAGACATAACGTCATTTTGATTTTCTGGGTTTTTGTGGTTTGGTTTTTTTTCTTTCAATTCAAGACATTGAAAAATATATTGAACAGTTACAATTTCTTACTTTTCAGTGTAAGATTGTATTATTGTAATTGTAATTAATGATTTTTGCTATTTGTGAAAGTACCAAAGGCACATCTGATACTTGTCTCTCAACCTTAGAGGCAAAGACAGGGAAAAACTCCCTGCAAGAACAAGAAGAGGCTTAAAAAGAGGGGAAAAAATACAAACATCAGATAATTTGGTTATTTTTAGATTGTTGGTCATGTGATGAAAGAAAAAATTTTTATGGCCAGTAATGATATCAAAAATAAAGTCATCTTGTCTTATGTGTTCTCCCATCCATTTCTTTCCTTTGAATATCTTGGGAATGTACCATAACAAAGGCCTGAAAAGATGCACAATTGTCTTTTTTTCTTCAAGCAATGAACAAAGAGTGCAGCTTGACTATGGCTTTCCACTACAGTGTGGAGGAGCAGATGCATTCTTTTCCCTACCACCAGAAGTGAAAAACGCTCCTGACGTTTTCTTTGGCAGGAATGTATGCTCCAAGTTTGCCCTCACAACACATGGTACAATCTTAGTTTTAAATGCCCATTGCTGGTTCTAAAGAAAAAATGTCTGTGGGGACACTATGAGAGGAGTAAGAACTAAGTGTTCAAAATGATGGTGTAGTGGTGCTAGACACCAATTTGTCTACCAGTGGACTAATGTCTTGGGAGAGTCAGACTTTGCAAATCAAATGCTGGCCCTCAACAACATATATCATACACATCAAGATGGAAGTAAGTTTGAATTCACTGAATGAATCTTAGATTGCAGGTACTTTTTAGCTGCTCATAGGTGACAGTGTATTTGATGCAGCTGAAAGATGGAACCTTCCTTCCCATAACAGGCAATGCCACTCTGTTGACCATTTAACTGCTATACTTGGCCAGCAGATTGACAGGGACTCACTAAAGAGTCGGACTCGATGATCCTTATGGTTGCTTTCCAACTCAGCATATTCTGTGATTCTGAAAGTATTCATGGACAAAATCTTCAGCACTTTACTCTGATCTTCTCTCCATTCCTTAGACAGGTAAAAACACTTGGTCCAGCAGTATGACTGTAAAACCCCCGTGTCTCAGAGGTGTAATTCCTGCACACAGCCAAGCAGCACTCTTGGAAATGGTGAGTTGTCATGAACAAACCAAGTACTTTAAGATACCCCTACTGACTGAGAGTAGTACTCACTGATCTTTCCTACTGGGATGTTTCTGGTTTTTTTTTATTTTTCCTTAGACATCTAGTGTTGTAATGTAAAGGCAGTAAAAGCAGATAGAAAAATAAAAGTCTCTGTGAAAAGAACAAAAACATTTGTAGTCCTGCTGTGGTGAGACGATAAAAGATCCTCAAGTACAAAGAGACCAGTGGTGAACTCCCGTCACTCATCCAGCTACTGTCTCATTTTACTCTCCCCCAGACACTTTTAAAAAATATTTCTTGGGGATTCAGTTGTAAACCAGAATTTATCTTGTGGAACAATGTGTCCATATGTTTTATTAAACAGTGGAAGCAAGACAACTCAGAATGTGAAATTCAGTCAACCAGAATTTCAAAGGGGGCTGAAAGCCAACCTCCAATGTTTGGATGTGCAATTTTGTGAAGACAAGTCACTTGAGCACACAGGATGCTTAATTTGATGTGCTTACATTAAGATCATGAACTTACATATTAACTTGGGTGGAAGAACAACTGCATTTTTAATATTTCAGCCAATTTATAGATATAATATTTTTGTAGCATTTCATAAACACTTTGCTGAACTAGACATATAGAATATTTTAGTTTAGGGGTTCAGTCCATGGAGTCTAGAATAAATTCACAATCTCAGCAACCCTCTCTCTTGTAAATAGCCTCCAAAGACTGCATTGAAGAGTTCATGCACTAATTCATACTAATTCTCATTAACACATCACCTTCATTAGCACATTAATTACGCTTTAGTCATGTCAAATTAAACCTAATGTAGGTTTAACAGGCAAGCCAAGTGTCTAAGGCCCTATTATACATGGTGTATATATAAAGAGGGTTTTGATTGCCTAAACATAAATACCAAGTGCTATTTCAAATTCCTAAATGCTTGAAATATCCACATAAATCTGGCAGGTATGATGCAGGCTTAAAAGCAGAAGAACTCTTATGGTTAAGCACCTGAGGGCTGGATGGAATGTACTAAGTCATACATACAGTTCTGCCTGTTTCTATGCTTAAGCAACTGAATTCACACCTGGACGTTCATTGAATACAGTGAGAATTTAAAAACATCTTTCACATACTCAATTTTAAACATAGATGCCTAAATCTACACATCTACTTTCCAGACTTGAACCCGGATTCGATCTTGGTTGCACAAAATAAGCCTCTAGAGTAATTTGAAGTGATCAGTGGTATTTAATCTTGCTTTCATCACTACTGAAGGAGAGGCAGGGGATCTTTTACATATTCACTCATACCTGTCATTTTTGTGCTCATGATTCAAATATCCTTGAATCACAAATTAGGAGGCTATGCTCATGGTACAGTGTACCCTGGAAGTGCAAAGTCCTGCAAATGGGGAGGAGCAACTTCAGCACAGTATATGCAGGGGACAGCCCAGCTGGAGAGCAGCTTGGCAGGAAAAAGCATGGCAGTACTGGTGGACAGTTAGTTGAACATGTGTCAGCCATGTGCCATTGCCACCAAGGTTACTGGGCTGTATTAGGAGGAGTGAGGCCAGCAGGTCAAGGTAGGTGATCCTTCCCCTCTACTCAGCCCAGGAGAGGCCACAGCTGCATTGCTGTGCCCAGTTTTGGGCTTCTTAGTGCAGGTGAAATGTCAAAGAGTCACAAGGATGATGAAGTGACTGGAACATCTCTCCTCTGAGGAAAACCTGAGAGAACTGGGACTGCTCAGCACAGAGAGGAGAAGGTTCAGGTGGGTAGTTTTCAATGTGCATAAATGCCTGAAGAAAAGATTTGTAGAGGACAGAGTCAAGCTCTTTCCAGTGTTGACCAGTGATAGGACAAGAGGTAATGGGTGTGAACTGAAATGATATCTGAATATCAGGAAACACTTTTTCACTGTGTCACTTAGCACAGGTTGCCTGGGTTGTGGATTCTTCTTCCATCAACTATTTGAGCAGTGTTGGGAAATATAGGGAAATATAGGGAAATATAGCCAGATATAGGCAGCCCTCCTTGAGAAGGGTGATGGGACCAGGTATCCTTTAAAGGTCCCTTCCAACTCTGGCTATTCTGTGATTTTTTTAAATTGTGCACAAAATAAAGTTCCAGCTTTGTTCTGATGGAGGTTGGTGACAAGTAGTACCCCTCAGGGGTCTGTATGGAGATCCGTACTATTTAATGTTTTTGTCAATGACAAAGGGATTAAGTGCACCCACAGCAAGTTTACAGAGTACATCAAGCCGTGTGGTGCAGTTCACACACTGGAAATAAAGGATGTCATCCAGGGGGACCCTGAAAATCTTGAGGAGCAAGGTCATGGGAAAATCATGAGGTTCAACAAGGCCAACTGCAAGGTTCTACACTTGATTCAGGGAAACCCCAGGTGCCAATTCAGGCTGGGCGATGAATGGATTGAGAGTGGCCCTGCTAAGAATGACTTGAGGGTACTGGTCATTGAAAGGCTGGACATGAGCTGGCCATGTGCACCTGCAGCCCAGAAAGCCAACTGTGTTCTGGGCTGCATCAAAAGAAGAGTGACCGTCAGACTGATAGAAGTGACTCTGCCCTCCTGCTTCATTCTCATGACACACCACATGGAATATTGCATCCAGCTCTGCAAACTGCAGCATTTAGAAGGACTGTTAGAGTGGCTCCAGAGGAAGTCCCTGAAGATGACTGGAGGGCTGTAGCATTTCTTCTAGGTGTAAAGGCTGAGACAGTTGTGGTTGTTCACTTTGGAGAAGATAAAGCTCCAGGGAGACTTTACTGAGGCCTTTTCGTATTTAAAGATTTCTTATAAGAAAGATAGGAACAAACTTTGTAACAGGACCTGTTGCAACATGAAAAGAGGAAATGGTTTTGAACTAAAAGTGGCTCAATTTTGTTTAGATATGAGGAAGAGCTTTTTACTTTTTATAAGTATGGTGAGAAACTGGAACAGGTTATGCAGAGAAGCTGTGGATACCCCATCCCTGGAAGTATTCAAGGTCATACAGGACAGGGCTCTGAGGAATGTGATCAAGTAGAAGATATCACTGCCCATTTCAGGGAGGTTGGAAAAGTTGACCTTTAAATGTTCCTTCCACCCCAAACTATTCTATGGTTCTGTAATTCTATTGTACATCTATCTGTTAAATCTGTGTTTCCATGCCCAGGTTTTATTTGCCACTGAGTGAAAATTAAAAAAAGAATGACTACATTCCTGAATTTAGACACAAAACAGTTCAAACAAAAAAGAATTACATAATTCCAGTCAAGGAGTAGAAGCCTCATTTATCTTTCTCCACTGATCTCAGAGATGTAAAATGTAGGATATGCTCCAAAATCAGGGAGGATATTCGGCACCTAGAAACTAGGAACTACAGACTAAAACATTAAATATAAATAAATTTTGAGCATAGAGATTGATTCCTAAAATTACATTTGACATTTCATGCAGCCTTCCTAACATTTTTTCCCCTCTGGAAACCCTGTTGTGCTTGACCTTAAAACAAAAGTTGATTAAACTTTATGGAAAATGCAACAAAAAGACAGCTTTTTAATTTTTTTTATTGTTTAGAATGAGACATTAGCATACAGATAATCTTGATGAAAGGAAATAATTTTACTGTACAGGAGGAAATAAAACAATGTTTTATACGATCAGTATCCAAATTTTATACAAAATGTTTTTCTGACCTTGAGAAATAACAGAATTTGTTGCTATTAAGCTGCTGGCAGAAATATTTACATGGCAGCTTGAATTTTGCTTTCCTGGGAGAATGATTTGGAACTCAGTATACATGTCCTTTTTCTACTTAACCAACAATTAATAGGTTAAAGGAGCTGTAATCTTATTTGGAAATCTAATTCATTAAACTATATCACAGTACTCTTGAAGCCATATGCAGGGCAAAAATGTGATTCAAATTCTGCTTAGTTTTTCCCGTAAGACAACAAATCAGAAAATTCTCTTTTAAGCTACAAATGAACTCACTCACTGAATAACAACATTCATGCACATTATTGATACAGTAAAGAGAAATACTGTGCTACTAGTAGTAATGCAGCCTCTTTGTCTTTCTCTCTTTCTCTTTCTCTCTTTCTCTTTCTCTCTCCTCTCCTCTCCTCTCCTCTCCTCTCCTCTCCTCTCCTCTCCTCTCCTCTCCT
>JAWWEY010000001.1:60890392-60915834 GCA_035582745.1 Loriotus luctuosus | reverse complement strand
TCCTCTCCTCTCCTTTTTCTTTTCCCTTCTTGTGTGTGATTAATTTTTGAAGACCTAGAAATATCAAGAGAAATCTCATCCTATCTCATCGTTCATGTAAACAAATCTGGACATACAGATTAACACCACTATTCAAAAATCTGTCTTCTATGAAGATCAGACAGTAGTCATGCTTCCCGCCTCATCCTCTTCCACACTTCTCTTGATCTGTTCTTCAAGGTCTATGAGAACAACTGACAAATATTGGCTTGGCTTTTGGAGGTCCCCCAGATCAGTTCATAGAATTTAGAGGCAAGATCACTAAATCAAACCTGATAAACCTAGTGTTACAGCTACATCCAACTGAGCTCCATGCCTTTATGAGATCTACTGGCATCTAAATAACATATGAACAGCATGATTTATTAGATTACAAAAAGCAAATTTCTGCTCTCAAACCATATAATCTGGTGCTTTATTCTTTATTGCCAAGTCATTAACTTTTCTCCCTTAGTTTCCTGTGAAGCTGAGACAAAATACTAAGTACTTTACATTTCTGAAGTACAATAGAAATAACACCAGGCACCAAAATTGCACACTGCCTTGCAGTGTAGCTGATATCCTATGGATTTGATTTGCTTTTCTCTGTCTTTTAGGGAGCTATCAATTCATTTCAGAAAGAACAAGCCAGGTACAGGTATGTGCCTCATTTCCCTGTTCACAAGCAATCTGGTAGAACTGGAACCGGCATTAATGATATTCTCTTTGTGAAAGCAACACGAAGTTCTAGTAAGAGTCGCCAGATCTGAACAAATCAGTGAATTCTTTCCGCTGTCAGGCTAGCAGAACACACAGTGCTGTGACTATAAGGTTGACAGTGAAAGTAAACACTTTATTTTTCACAAAAATTACTCTTCTTGCCTTCTACAATGTATTCTAACAAATTTTTATAATGTGTATTTAACTATTACTGCCCAATGTATGTAGTTAAATATCTTTTATGGGGTACAATGTGTTTCAGATTCTAAAATAGTAGGACTATTGATCTTGATGAAGTTGTTCTTTATCTGGGTAAATAAGAAGAGGATAAGTGTCAAAATACATCAAACTTTCATATTAAAAAATAGTGTTGCATATTATCAGGAGGAAAAAGAAAAAGATATCTGACTTTTAAACTTACTGCATTTGTGTGGTTTTGTTGAGTTTTGATTCTTTTTAATTTTGAAAATCAAGTATGAACAAGAGCCACCTGTTTCTAATATCCTCTGACATATTTTTCCATTGGATTTGGCTTCAAAAAGGCTTATATCTATATCCTTAGAGGAATATATGCTTAGGAAACTGTGTCATAAACCTCAGTCCATTCACTGCTTTACCCATGAGAGCCAGGAACAAATAAAACCAAATCTGCCTTTTCTACTCAAAGAAAACTTTTTTCCTTTCTCCAATGAAGACAGTTGTGCTCATAAAGATGTCAAAAACTAAGAAGGTTATGCTTTTGCTTTCAGGTATGCTTTCAGTTTCATACTCAACATAATACATCTCCAAAAAAAGTAAAGGGATGAGATCTCGTATTTGAATTATTGAAGGAAAGTGATTTTAAGCACCTTGAGAACATTGTTGCAATGTAGAAAAATACTAGTATTTGCTTTCTTGCACTAAGCTTTTAACCATAATAAAACATGATTGTCTTCTACAGACAGAACTTAACATACAGAAAAAATGTAGTGAGTTTTCCAAATACCTGGTATGATATGAATTTTCCCCTATCTGCATCAGCTGATAGGTATTAGTTAAGTTGCTTGGTATGATTTTTTTTAAATAGTAAATGGTAAGTGTGTAAGCAGTTTATTTTGAAAATCATTTTAATGATGTCTGACCATTTTAATGACTGATAAGTAGAATTTGCAGAATACAGGTAATTATAAAAACATTGTCGATATTCCTTACATAATATTTTTTAATTTAACAATAATTGTTTTGATACAAAAAAATTCATTATAGCTTCACAATGTAAATAAAATACTTTAAGTATTGAAGCCAATACCAGCACCTGGGCTACAACATTGGTGACTGGGTTTCATCTGCTCTTTACAGGATTGATCACAGTATTCTGAGCCCAAAAGTTCTTCTAGTGTATAGTCCACTTCACTGTCCATTTGTGTAGCCCATATTTTATCAGCTTATCTGTGAAGATTTCACAGAAGAAAGTTTCAAAGGCATTGCTGACATTAACATAAACGACCTTTACAATTGTCTCCTCATCCACATCACTCCTATGATTGTAGAAAGCTATTGGTTAGATTAAACATGATTCCCAAATGTATTTCACAAAGCCAGTTCCCTTAGTCTTGTGGGTTCATCCCACTGAGCTCATTAGTCAAATTTGTTTAAACGTTCCCCAAGGTCATCTTCCTGCAAAAAGGGTAAGTCCTCCTTGTCCAGACCTTCCTTCTGGCTACAGAAACCTGAGATTCCAGAAGGCTAGCTTTACCAGTAAAGAATAACTTGAAGAATGTATTAAATACTTGGTTCTTTTCCATTACTTTTGTCACTAGGTCCTCTCCCATACTGCTGTGGACTCATATTTTCCATAGTCTTTCTTTTTGTATTTTTATACATATATATAGATTATATACTTTAGAATCCTTTCTTATTGACTTTCACGTCTCTCATCAGATTCAACTCTAGATGTTCTTTGGTTTTCTGAAAATAATCCCCTGATACTCACAGTATTTCTATTCATCCTGGGTCATCTGTCCATGCTTTCAGCTCTTGCATGTTTTCTTTTGGTTTGAATTTAATCAGAATCTCCCCGTTCCATACAGGCTTCCTGTGGCTGTTGCTTGTTAGTTGCTAAGTTGGCTTCTTATTATAATCATCAATAAAAAGTTCACATTAACTTTGTGTGATTATAGATAATAAGATTTCAAAGGTTTATTTTTTCAAAATAATATATCTAAAAAAATTTTTTAATTTTTAATAGAGTTGTTTTAATATTTTCTTTTTGTTATGTTCCTGATTCTATTGCAATACAGTTTACCTCAGAGGAAGGTGTATGTTACATTACTAAATCTAAACAGCATTAAATATAGGTGTGGCTTGAACACTGCCTGAAATTCTTTGAAATACTGTTCTATCTTGTAAGCAAAGAAACTGAAGTTAGGATTTAAGCCAGTAGAATAATGTACAAGTTGTATACTGCTAAAAGGTTCGGTCACCTAAATTTATCTCACTGTAGCAGTCAATTTAGTTGCACACAAAAAAAAATCATAGAATATCCTGAGTTGGAAGGGACCCTGATTGAGTCCAGCTCCTGGTCCCACACAGGCCAACCCCAAGAATCATGCCATGAGAGCATTGTCTAAATGCTTTTTGAAAACTGTGCCTAGTACTGCATGAGATAGGCTAAGGAGACCTCAGCACTCATGAAAGGCACTCCAACACAACTGACGTTAATGCAATAATGTGGGGAGATGTAATAACGCGTGGGAGATTCGTGTCTTCTCGGCCTGGCAGCCAGAAGGCAGGTGATGGACCTCAGACTGATGTCTTAAACCATGACATCTATGTATGGTCAAATCACTCAAATTGTTATTCTTCCATGGGAGGCAGATTTCTTGTGTCCCATTACAGTCAGTGGTGGTGCAGTCAACAGAGTGATGGGTTGGAAGGTGCAGTTGTCCCGGCAAGAGAGCTTCTGCCAAAAAATCTGAAACGCCCCCAAGGGTATCCAGCTGCACATACACAAAATCCAATTCACCTGTCCACAGGTGATTCAAGACCAGACTGGCTGTGGAACAAGAGTGACAATGTTCCATTGCACTTAAAAGGATGCTAAATACATGCTTTTTTTTTTTAATATATAGTCAGATCATGACATTTACTCTTCTAAGCTACCGGTGTTTGAAATACATGGTCCTCATGGGCTTGCATCTAATTTTTCCATTCTATGTAGATGTCTCTGACAAGGTAAAGGGTCTCATATGGCAGTATATATTTGTGCCTAGATTACTGAATCAAGCCTAAAATTTGGACTACTATTTGGAATCACCCTGTATTCATAAAACCATTTGTTGTGCTGCAAATCTACAGAACTGAGAGGAGTAGAATTAAGTGCCAACAATTTTGATCCTTCTGTTAGCAGAACAGAATGCTGCTGTTACTCCCAGACCTTGTGAAAATATGTTCCTTAATTAAAATGGGAAGCACTTTGAAAAACTGCATTGCTAGAACTAACTAAGAGTAAATTGTGTTTCCTTCAAAATGAAAATGTGCTACTATGCCTCGTCACCTATTAGCTTGTCATTAAATTCTCTGTCTGGATGTGGATTCAAATACCTGTATTTATATACAAAAAATAATAAATTAAACTTTGTGACCCTCTGAATGTTCATCAGCAGTAAATGACACATCTAGCAAAGAAATAAAGGCTTCAGACATTCCTTTCCCTTAACTAGAAGTAGGCTGTGAAAATACCCTTAGGAAAACAAATAAAAATTGTTGTGTTTCATCCTTGCCTTCTTCTAAGCAGAATTATGAATGTATCATAAATTATTTGGACTGGTGTTACAATTTTTAGATAACAACTTCCAGAGGAAATTTAGAACAACTTCAAGAGCCAAAAAATATTTTGCTGATGTGTTCAGCCTTAAGAAAGCATTGGTTTATCCCTCCAGATAGAGATCAAAGATGAAATGGACACATGAAAGCTTTTTTCACTAATTCTTTTAGAACATTTGCAGATGATAACCTTCTTACAGAAAATGAGTAGTATTGTCCTTTCTCCCATGATTATCAGCACAACCCCTCCCCCCTTACCATTTCCATAAAAAATATTTGAGGGAAATTTGCTTTTAATTCAAATTTGACCAATATTAAGTAATACACTATAATAGAATAAGTTTTCAATTTCTACATAAGTTAAACAAAAACATTACTAACATTTTTAACAGAACATGGATTTTCAATGTAATCTCAATCTGCCTTGGAGATCAAAAGTTAATTCTATTTAAGCAAAGTGCACATCTTGGCTTTTAGAACCTGGTCAGTTGGCAACTTCCAATATTTCTTTAGTAATTTCATCAAGTACAATTACTTACATGGTTAATTGCAATGCTATGAAAAATTTGCTAAGCATATAATTTTACTAGAAAAAGTAAAATAAAGAAGATCTTCAGGGAATAAATAGCATTAATCCATGGCTGCTTTTGAGGCTACATTAGGATGTTGACTCTGGGAAGATGTTAATTTGAAAGCCTTGTTATATGGCTGCTTTCTATAGAGACTTTGCAAAACAGCTGCAAATAATCACTAAAATATTAGCTTTCTTTAAGATTTCTGTTCTCTGCTTACAGGCTCTGGGATAAATGTGCTGTGTTACTGCCAAAAAAAGTGCTGGACAATATAAAATCACTGAGGAAGCTGCAGGTGCAATCCTGTCATCTTTGAAGTTAGTGGAGGTAGGATTTTATCTCATAAATCTATTCAAATTATATTGAAATTGAACTTCCATGGGCTTCTCATGAGACTAGGATGTGAAAATGAAAGTCTAAATCCTACTCTCAAAAGCCTTGTAACAATTAAGCAGCTTTATTTCTGCAGAAAATCATGACAAATTACAAATTACTAAAAAAAATATTAAGAAATTCAGAAAAATCTGTTTAATATCTGGTTTCATGATTGCCAAGATACTTGTTTACTTTGAATGTTATCAATCTTTAGAAAGTCATGTAGGAAGATTCCCAAGTGCTATAGGATTTTTAAAACACTTCAGTGCTAGATTCTATTTTCTATTCTATTTTCCTGGACACATTAAGAGTGCTAAGACTTTTAAATGTATTTGAAGTTGTTGATCTTCTTTTGTGTACTTTGGGCAGAAAGCCTATAATGTTTCCAGAAGAACAGACCTAGCATGAAAGTCAATGGCCTGAGGCACAAGTATGAAAATTAAAATTCTTCATTAATAAAAAAAGATGGCTAATTACATTTGATTTTAAATACAAAAACAGGTCAACAGAGGAGTAAGCTGATACAAGAGTCACAAGATTCGTCTGTGTGCTCCCTATATTTCGGGTTAAGGTGTCAGATGTCAAATTTTTCTGTAACTTCATGTATTTAGTATTTATGGGGCTTTGTTGTGAGTGGCTTTTTAATTTATTGGGATGTTCTGGATGGTCTTTATTTTTGGGATGTTCTGGATTTTTTTTAAAGATGCATACAGGTTAACACAGCTCATCTTGGTTTGGAATACTAGCATTCATATCCAAGTGTTTTGCCTTTCTTTCAATCTCTCATCTTTATTATTTAGAAGTATTAAGAGTTTGATAATGATATAAACTAAATGAATACAATTTAATTCATTAGGAGGCAAAACATGAATTTAAGATGACCAATGAATAAATATCATAAGGAAAAATGTAATGTGTTAAATGTATGATAAATGAAACTAAAATAAATTCAGTATTTTATAATGAGGTAATTAATTAATTAAACTGATCATATTTATTATAGTGAGATGACCTTAACAGAAGAGATATATACAAATCAATTTTTGGACTCAATTTAAGCATTGGTTGCATATATCCAGTTTTGTACCATTTGCATCTATTTCAACTATTCCTGTTACTAAAGAGACAAAAAATTGGTCTCATTTTATATAGCTTAAAAGATATAGAAGAAAGGATGATGATAATTTAGTAGGAAAAAAGGAGGAAGTCTATTCTTTTGTGCTATTTCCCTTCTGTAAAAAAAATGTTATTTTGGGGTGGATGCTGCAGCGTAGCTTTTATTGTCGAACACATATGTATAGCATTTACTTATACTTTTATGTGGTGTATGAAAAACATCTGGTTGCTTTACATTTTTTTGCTGTCTTTTCATTTGACCCTTCTCAGAATCTGCAGTTTTCTGGCTTTATCTTAATCATCCAGCAGTTGCTTGGGAGATCACTTTTCCTCGTTTCTTTGTTAATGCAAAGAACAAGATTCCTGATACAGAATGAAAATGAAAGGGAGAAAAAAAACACTTCAAGGAAGAGATGAGAGGGGTATGACACAAGCAAAATTATTCGATTTTCTATGTGTTGTGGAACAGTGAATAGTTTCAGCCAAAGCTCATAAATAGTCTTTCTGTCTCCTAGCAGTACATATGAGTAAAGACCTGAATATAACAGGAAAAATATATGTAAACTGTGTATATGTCTTATCTAGAAACAAATGGTTATGGCTACAGTTTATTCACCAAGTGGAGTCGCATCCTAGTGCCATGCAATTAGTACAGTAGCGCAGAGAGCATCTGAGATATATTGCTAATTAATTGTTAATAACCTGCTGGGAACATAACCAAGACAGACAGTAAATTGCAAAGCTACTTATGAAGAGAGGTGGAGAAAATGATTTAAAGGCTTTAATCATAATTCTGCATAGAGCTTTCTTTCTATTTATGTAACATAAATCATTTGATCTCAAGAAATTTGTGTTCCTAGTGTGAATTCCATCTGATAAGTTTTATATTGTGAGTTCTGTGGAGCCTGGCACACTTAAGATTATGATTAGTAATTGAGAAAGAAAATTTTGTATACATGTAGATAATCAGCAATTCACTTAAAGTAGAATTTAGGAAGTAAAAAAGACTGCTAGAATGACACTGAAAACATATTAATACTAAAAATAATAATATTTATAGAATTTATAAATTTCTTTAGACATTTAAGGATGTGCTCAAGCTAAGAAAATTTCTTCTCATGCAGTTGAAGATGTTACTAACCTACAAACTTTTGCCTTTGGAACATGTTTTAATTATTCTGATGCCTTTTAGAGAAGAATAAAGTATTTTTAAAGGGCACCAGATATCTATGACTGGAAGTAGATTATAATTATTGCATACTTATAGAAATTCTTTTCATGTAATAAGATGATTACAGCCTTTTGAACATGTCAAATTTCAAAATATAAGAACCAGCTTTAGGGAGGTGAAGACATAGTAGAGCTGGCTGGGGACAGTTGAAATTTTTATTCTGGTCCTGCCAGATCAGAACAAATAATAAAAGTGAAGAAGGGGAGGGGAAGAGAATAAAAGAAAGAAAGAAAGTGAGGCAGGGAGGGAAGAAAATGGTCTTTTATAAGGCACACTCACTCATACTGACTGTCAAGTATTTGAAGAAATATTGAAAAGTGGAATAACTTTCTTGAAAAGGGACATTTTAACTAACCTGGCACTGCTAAGCATAGAGGGAGACCCACTTTGAATGCTTTTTATTCCCATTCATGTTTATAGTTGAATTATTTTGAATTGGACAACTCTGGAAACAACCTATTGAGAGGTCTATGACACTGGCTAAATGAGAAATGGCCAAAACAAGGAACCAGAAAATCCAGAAACTAAGACCTGTCCAGCAAACTAGAGGTTTTTGGCTGGTTTTTGGTTTGTTGGTTTGGTTTGGTTTTTGGGGGGTTGTTTGTTTGTTGTTTTTAATTAACTAGAGAGAAACTAAAGTTGCACAGTCTGGGAATGGCTAATTAAGAGATGCAAATAAATTGTATGAGAAAAAACCTGGACGCTTAAATGAAAGGATTTTATTATTACAAGAATTCAAGGAAGGTACTCACTCAAAAAATCTAGAGAGGAGACAGACAAAAGAGAACACTGCCCATCCAGCCACCAGATCTCATGAAACAGGACAAAAAGAAGGTCCTGGGAAGAACTTACAGCATCCTCCCAATTTCTAAAGGGGGCCTACAAGGGAGCTGGAGAGGGATGTTTAGCAAGGGCATACAGTAACAGCACAGGGGAGAATGTCTTTCATTTTTTTAACATTTATAAATACTGTTTTTAAAGAAACAACCAAGTCACACAGGAGGGATAGGAATTCTTTTTTCCAAAACTGCGGCAGTGCAGTCCGAATTTGTGTCATATCCACTGTGAAAATCAAGCTTATTTTTGCCTTCGTGTCCACTGATTAGTAATGCTGAAATTCAGTGGCCCAGCATCCACAGGAAAAGAAAACTTTGTCCTTCTCAGACAACTCCATGACAGGTCATGCAGAAGTTACCATGGGCTCATACATCTACAGGGTTTGGGATGCCCATGCTGGATATTTCCCATGTCAGGCACTACTGCTGCTACAACTTCACTGCAAACTGCTTTTCTAAGGGAGATGGTTATATGCAGAGGACCTCTTTAATCACATCACTCCAGGCCAACTTATTTGATTCTCTCCAAATCTTAGAAGTGTCTTAGAAGTTGCTGCTGAGATTCCTGTTACCCCGTGGTGTCATTCCACAGCTCTTTTACAAAGAAGTAAAGTTGTCAGCAGCTACTTTGTGTTCTGAAATAAAAGATCTTTTATTTTCCCTACACATACCTAAGGCATTAGTGTAGCACAGACAGTACACACCTGACTGGCAGTGCTTTGCAGTAGGCCTCCTCAGAAGAAGCACTTGTGTTCAGCTTTTTCTTCCAGTGCACACTAGAATTATCGAATGAATTCAGGCTAGGTGGATGTCTACAAGGACTCAATAATTTGTTCAGTGCTTCAAGCAGATGTTAAGTTGTGGGCATGCCACATCTGAATGGTTCGCTGAATGTTTACCTGCTTCTGTCATGTAAAGAAACTGCATGATGTCAGTAGGTGAATTCAGAAAAATGTCTATAATTCAGCAGAACATACATAAACTCTTATATGTATGAACATAGTTTGAATCAAACACGTCAAACCCAAAGAAATACGGCTCTAACACACAAATTTTCTGAATTGCTCTTGAAACATTTCTATTTCTTTGCTCTTGGGCCCTATGTGACTGTGGCTTCCTTCCATGCACCAGTGAACTCTGTCCAGTATTCCCACATCCTATGATAAAATAGTGCTGCCCTTCAGTTTTTAATTAGTTTTTATGTACACTGATGTGTGGAACCTACTGCAGTTTATCTATATCTGGACTATTTTCTTCAACACTAGTGTTTAAAAAAAAATTAAAAACCTGTGTGTTTAGTTTTCCAGAAATACCTATTATCTTTAAATAAGTGATGACACTTATTAAAATTCAAACTGACTTAATGTCAGAATCTAAGAGTTCTGAGGAGACATTTTTCAACGCCTTGAGCTATTTTCTCAACCCCTTTAGCTATTTGCTAAAATAGCTCAAGGGAAGTGAAACAGTCCTAAGTCATTTAGTCTTCAGTAATCCAGAGAGACTGGTGGCTAGAGTTACAGTAACTGCAGTTAAAGCACTAAATAGTGGCAATCACTACAGAATCATATCTAGCAGTCTCTTGGAAATAATAATGATAAAAAGCATACTGTGACTCTTTGCTGAGATTTAAAAAATAGACAAGAAAATGAAAAAGACATTTTTGGTCTCTTTGGTATAAAAGTGATTACTATTTATAATAGGAAATGATAATCAGTATGCAGTATCTAGAGAAATGAAGTCTCCATATACTTGAGATCTATAGTAGGAAGAAAAAGGAAGTTTAGATTAAAATATTTTGAAGTTAATGCTAGACATTAGAACAAACTCATGGAGACACATAGCTAAACAAACAACCTCCTCTTGTCACGTAAGTCACAAAGAAAAGAGCAAATAAATACATTTTAAAAAAATTATATCTAAAATAATGTTATTCAGAAACTAAAAATGTCACTACTTCAAAGAACAAACCAACTACAAGAACTAATAAATTAATAGTTATCAAAACCATGACACATGCAACAAAATGTATGGAATATACCTGGGGTAATTGTAAAGACAGGTAAGATTTCATCTCTGTACATCTCTTACTATTTACAGAATATGTGAATGAAAAACCTAAAAAAAAAATGGTTTTTGCCTTTTTCCCCTCCTCTCATCTCCACTCCTTTTTGGGACCCATCACATACACTGGAGTAAATTTTTTATTGTCTGTTTCCATTAGACAATGTGAATTTGAGACAATAAGGCTGAAGATTAAAGAACTGATAAACTGAAGTAGCTTTTGGATTTTTGTAGGTTTTGTATTCAGAGACCTAGTTTAAGAAGCCTTTTTCCCCCAAATCTATAAAAATATATGTAAGGGATTTTTTTTCCCTAAAAAAAGATATATGGAAAAAAGAGTAAAATTTATTGTGGACTTGAACACCTTTTTTTTTAGAAGTAAACATTCAAGGAGAGAACATGCTAGACAATATGATTTTGAAAATTAGATGAAGTTGTGCCAGAAATGCATTAAGATAATACTTACAATGGGTTTAGCATTGACTTTATCACCTTCAAAAGCGGTAAGTGATTTCCAAGGTTGAAGAGATTTAATTCCTCTATTGCATTTTACTATGCACAATTTATTTGGCCGAAGATCTATCATATCCAAAGAAATACGTTTCTGACCTGGAAGAAGAAAAAAACCAAGCTCTTTCTTCAAATAGAAAATTAGGAATTAAAAAATTTTGGTCTGGTTGTTGACGTAATGTTCATATCATAGGACTTGGGCAAGCACCGCAAGACTAGAAGAGAATTCCTGCTGTACCTGAACGGAATAGCAAAGTTACTATTGACTTCAGTGGGACCAAAATATTCTTTCCTGCTAAGGGAATAACTAGTTGTCTAAGTCTTTCACCATTTAATTAACATAGTTTTAAGTCCAATATTATTATTGCAATCTATTTTATCACTGGTTTCTAAATAATTTTATGATTATTCAAGAAAAGCAAAACAGGAGAAAAAAAGAAAAATAACGAAAAATCCCCTTTTTTTTCAAATCCTGACATCAATACAGATGGACACAAGGGACCATTTATTATAATTGTAACTTACTTATAGTACTACATAATTCTATATATTATATAATGGAATAATAGCCATTATTACATGCCAATGTCATAGAATGATTTGGATTGGAAGGGACCTTAAAGATCATGTAGCTCCAAACTCCATGCCATGGGCAGGGATGCCTTTCTTGAGACCATGTTGCTCAAGGCCCCATCCAACCTGTTCCTGAATACTTTCAGTGATGGGGCACAACTTCTATGGGCCCTGTTTTCATACTTCGACAGTCTCACCAGAAAGAATTTCTTCCTAATATCTAATCTAAACAAACTCTTGTTCAGTTTAAAGTTATTCCCCCTTGTCTTGTCAATACATGCCTCTGTCAAAAAAGTCTGCCTCCAGGTTTTTTGTAGGCCCTGTTTAGGTATTGGAAGGCAGTTTCTCTTCTGGAAGCCTTATATTCTCCACGTTGAATAGCCCAGCTCTTGCAGTAATCCACGGCTCTCTGGGCTTTATATAAGTCCGATCTGGCTAGCTCGAACCCTTAGCCCACACGGACTGCATAGATGAAGTAAGAGCCGAGAAGCGCTCTTTTCCACGTGCTGACAAGTGTCCAGTTATTGGCTTGGAACAGGACACTGCTAGCACAGCGACCACCCAGACGGAGAAGAGCCTCACCTCGGCCTGCAGTGTGATTTTATACCCCAGGATGGGGGCGGGGAAAGAGGACCACGGCCAATGGGATAACATTGGGGTGGGGCGAGGGGAGGGGCCACTCATGGGGCAGACCACCAGGGCATGCATAACAGAGGGGGTGTGTGTGGGAGAGACCATGTGAAAGGGAGGGGGAATAAACCACCCATGTGACCTGACATACCCAGTAAAATTTTCCCATCACTCAGTGCAAACAACAACTGAATAAACTATTTGGTGCAATACAACAAGCTCTCAGCCCAGCTCTCCTAGGAGAGTTGCTCCATCCCTCTAATCATGTTTGTGGCCCTACTCCCACTCCAACAGGTTGATGTCCTTTGTTGCAGCCAGAGCTGGATGCAGATCTCCAGGCAGAGTCTCTCCAGAGCAAAGCAGAGGGGCAGTCTCACCTCCCTTGCCCTGCTGACCACACCTATTTGATGCAGCTCAGGATAAGGTTGGATTTTTGACCTGCAAGTCTGCCTTGCTGGGTTATCTTGAGCATTCCTCAGTCTTTTTCCTTAGAGCTTCTTTCAATCCATTCTTCTCCCAGCCTGCATTTGTGCTTGGGATCACCTTTATACGTGCACCTTGAATCAATAAACTAGTGTCATTACAGTGGCATCCAAAACTATTTGTGTAAAGTAAATAAAAATTCAATTCACATATACAAATTAATTATAGAATTCTGTTAATTTACATTTTATTGGATCCCCAAATCACCTGGTTTTGATAATAATCAAAACCAGGTGAAATTTTAAACTACTGCATTTAAAAGAAGATGCTCTAGCAAACAATTTATTCTTCCATGCACACTCTCACTCACACACACACACGCACACACACACACACATAAAATTCCATTCCAAGAAGATGACAGAATTGATCTATGGAATAGTAAGAAATTTCTGAAAATAATTAATTACTGCCTTTTTTTTACTCAGACGTTTTCAAACCTATCTGAGCTCTGAAAGACTGAACAAAAGAAAGACACAAATAATTAAGTTGATTCAGTAGAGAATCAATATTCTGGGACCTTTCGTGGCATAATGTTTCAGCTACAAAATATTTTTTGTTAAAATGATATTAGTAACATCCATAAATAAGTTATATTTTTATGTAAAACATACAAAAGGGTATAGATCATTTAGTATTGAGTAAAGGATCCCTTAGATCCTGTTTTTAATCAACAGATTTCAGGAAAGATCCTTTTTTTTCCAAATCAGAATGATTTTATCAACCATTTTAGTTTTTTTTTTCTTGTTTCATTGTTCGCCAGTGTTAAGTTTTTCTGATTCTCATTCTTACAGGTACCTATTGCTTTAATAACTCCACCTTCCTCCTACCCTTTCTACTGTGTGATGACAAATGGTAATAAATTATTGAAATATTTGATTTTGGACTTTTGATAGTATGTAAGAAAAAAGGCTAAACTGTTAAACTCGCAATATAAGGATTGCAAATTCAAGAAATAGAATGACATTTTCAACCTCAGAATTGCCTCTCATTTTTAGGTACTAGATATTGCAAACAATTTTTTTAAAAATTTGGTTTTTTTATTTTTAATATGATTATTATTTGTATTACATATTCTCATATATTCCATTTTGGTGTATTTTTACTGCTACTACTACTACTACAGACATAGGAACTTTATGTAAATGTGGGGAAATGCTTACCTTCTCCTTTCAACAGAGATAATGCATTCTAGACAGTGAATGAAGCCTTTTTACTCTTTTTTTTTCTGATTATCTTTGCACCGTTTGAAGACTTTGGTTTGTTCATCTGGCCCCTCACTGATTATTGTATGTCTTTTTTCCCCACTGATTTGCTATTCCCCCTGATTTTTAAGCCCTGCTATTTGCACTACCTATCTCAACTCAGATGCTATCATCTGGCTTCAAATCTTTTAAATTTTAAAATTTTGCCTTTCTCTCATAGTGCACTGAAGAAGAACTGATTTTGAAGTCTGATACTGAAGGTTACACTTCCAAGAACTTCCCAGACAGAATTTGGGTGGATTATTAAGAAGCCTTTGCTATTAGACTGAGCTAGATGGAACCAGCACAGTAAAATAAAGCTTTTCCAAATATCTTAGGCAATAGATGATTACCCAAAACCCAGATGAGACCACGGTTTTTTAGTCCTGATTTTGCCCATGAGAAAAAAAGTAATTTTTTCTTCATTTTCAGGATGCTATTGAGATAATAAATCTCTTGCTTTCCTTTTTTATTTTTAAATTTTATTGAAAGAAACAAGACTACATTTTCCCAAATTAGGGGGTGGGGCATGGGGAAATTACTCTTACTTTGTATTCCTAAATAGACTTGCCTGCTTTTGTCCTTCAATAGAAAATAATTGATAGTTGAGTCTTTGGCTTACACATTTCCTTCTTTAGTACTTATATAAAACTTTTCAGCAACAAAGATTTCTTTAAGACAATTGTAATGAATGCTTGTTAGCTTTTCTCTCTCTCATAATGAGCTCTCACAATTACTGACTGAATATTTAGTTGTTATACTGAATTCCTACGGTGAAAGGGTAAAAAAGTGCTTTTTTTTTCTTTCTTTGAGCTCATAATTGAAAAGAAGCTCAGAGCAGACTAACATACGCCTATTGTCTAAAAAATATTGAAAGTTTTGAACCCTTCTTGAAGCATTTCAAGAAGAAATTTTTCTTATTTTCCTGTCAAGAGTTTAGATTTGCTGTGATTACAAAGAGCCCTCTACTATGCTGGGT
Source organism: Loriotus luctuosus (assembly GCA_035582745.1). Lineage (NCBI taxonomy): Eukaryota > Metazoa > Chordata > Aves > Passeriformes > Thraupidae > Loriotus > Loriotus luctuosus. Next base: position 60,900,682 of record JAWWEY010000001.1, on the reverse strand, counting down.
CAGAGGACAAAACCACTGAATTCTATGTATGATTTGTTGAATCTTTTCTTTCTCTTATCAGGAGAAAACAACTAAACCTGTAAAAATATTCACAAATGTTGCCTGAAGGTCATCTGCTTCAATTTCTGTCTCAGAAAACCTTCACTCTCTTTTCAGTGATCGTAGACTTGGCAAGTTTCACAGGCATTCTGTTTCACTGCTATTCTAGCCTGATGATTGTCTTCATTTTCTTCTAAAATTAATCCAATGCCTTGCTTTCTGCAAGTTGTTGTAGTTCTTCACATTATTATTATTTTATTTAATTTCTTTCCTTGTCATGTTTTATCCTACCATTCCCTATCCTTTTCCCTTGTAAAAAAGAGAACAAAATACACCTACCTCTTTACAACATATTGCATAGCTGAAAACTCCTTTCTTACTCTCATCCCTTCTTCATGTCTGTAGATTAATCCAATCATTCAACCACAGGTAAAAGGTGCTGATCATTAATCTCTTCTGATATCCTTTCAGTTGCCTTATACCTTTGCTGAAGTGAGAAGTTCAACAGAAAGAAGACTTATATTGAATCCACAGACTCTGAGTTCATGTTTCTGAACCTTTTTCACAGTATCTTCACTCTTCTGAAAGAGAAATCTCATGACTACCAGTATAGTACAGTCATTTTTGTTAACCTCACCAAAAATTTTTTTCAAAACATTAAGATTTCTGCTTCACATGGTCTCAGGCTGATGCCTCCTGTATAAGCTACCGAGCCTAAACCACTATTTATGTCAGCCGGCTGCATTCCCACAAATATTTTCCTGCATGCTTTTTTCTTTCATTCACTGCTTTAGCTTTTGCTCCTTTCAGAGTTTTCAAATGTGTTTCATGATTGTTCTTCTAGCAGTGAAGTATTCAATTTATGTACTGATTAAGCCAGCTTTTGATTCATCCGCACCATATATAATGCAAGGCTTCTAATATGTAGCCTTAATATTTATAAGTGTTTTCATTAAAGGTACTGAAAATTCACATTATGATTTATTTCTCTTTCAGTGAGTATTAATGATACTCAAAACTGCAGGAGCTACTAAGCCTTTTCAGGATTAAGCCAAGTTGATTTTCCTTAAGAAGGGTACAGCTAGTCAGACCTAGATGGCACTAAAACTTGTGAAATAGTAAAATAATCTTGGTTTTAGTCAAATAGCAAGGATAAGACAAATGAATTTTACATAGTTCATAGGCAATGAATAATACTTTTATTCTTATAATTTTATTTAGAAAACCTTTTTATTTTCTGTCATTCAAATCCTTTTAATAGCTTCTTTTTATTTCTGGTGGAGGTTTTAATTGGAATGAAACATTTGAAGTAGTAATTTCTCTCGTTTAACTGCAGGCTCTCTGACCCAGCTTAATTTTTTTAGCTCATGCCTGGTTGACATGAGTCAGCTACTGAGGTCCTAACTTCAAAACTGTTGGAAGTATAATGCATTATAAACTAAAAAGAATTTCCAGAACAACCCTCAAAATGTTGCCTCTTATCTTTTATTTTGTGCACCTCACCAATATTGAGACCCAAAGCCTGAAAATGACCATTGAACAATGAATTCATTTTACTCAACATTGTGCTTAAGCATTTTTTATGCTCGAGGGTGAGAAAATCAAAAGTACAAACTATTTTTCAAAGTCTTTCCTGCATTATTACACCCTGTACAATTTCAGACTCAGTGGCCACATGCTGAAACAGCACTTTTTATTGTGATATACTTCCTGAAACAAGACATTTATCACAAGTTTTAGTAGGAAAAGAAATGGCAGCTGTGTATGTTCAGTTTGCTACTTATTTCTCAAGGTTATCAGAAGAAAGACTACCAGCCATTGACATACTTCACTTATAAAATAGCTCATACAATCCATTTCTCAAAGTATAATCCATGACTGTAGATATTTGAAACAAACAAAATGGTGGTGAAAAAGACCAATTGTTACTCTAGATTTTAATCAACTTTTTAAGAGATTCTTCCCTACTTTTGACTTAAAAATGAAATTGAAATGAAATTTGCATTCAACTTTGGGAAAATTTGCAATAAAATTCTTCTATGTCCAAGACAATAGAAAGTTTCAGGAATTAAAATTATACAACCGCCAAAAAACCCCAAATTTGTTAGTGAGAAATTCTTTAGGTTCTTTCTCTTTGTTATTATTCAGGAGAAAATTTTCTTTACAAAGTAGTGGTCAGGCTTTATTCTTAACAAAAATAACCAAAACCAACCAGGAAACCATATTTACATGGCTGTGGTAAAGAAATACAAAGGAGAAGCAGCAGAGTACTCTGCTATACTGTTCAAGGTTTTAGGCTAAGATTGGCTAATACTTGATTGTTTATACAGTATGTTTTTTAATGAAATATGTTTTGTTAGAGATAGAACTCAGGAAGGTGTCTAACACTTTTTTTTTCCAGAATAATAAATGTATTTGTATTTAGCAAGTAGATCTGTTATAGAAAGGCAGAGAACTGATTCCTCTGATTTTTAAATAATTTTGACATTTTCAAAGAAAACCTGTAATGCAGAGAAACGAGGAAATAATAAAGCCAAGTTAGGAATACAGCAATGCAGAGAAATTACCAAATGTAATGAGAAAAATGTAATGAAGAGGAAAAACACACACAAAAAAAAGAAGAAAAGACAGCAAATTAAAATCCAACACTAAAGATGAAGCTGATTTGAAAGAATAGATATCTACCTCTTTATCTAAAATGTGCCTCTTTTCTCACAGGAAGTTCTTCCCTCTGAGGATGCTGAGATATTGGAAAATGTTGCCCAGAGTAGTTGTGGATACTCCATCGCTGGAGATTCTCAAGGCCAGGCTGGAGAAAGCTCTGAGCAATCTGATCTAGTGAAAGATGTCCCTGCCCATGTCAAGGGGTTGGTGCCTCCCAAGCCAAACCCAATGATTCTATAACATTCAATGAAAAAAAATTCATGGGCAAGTGGAGATATTACTAAGTATTGATATCATTCAATTGAAATTCAAGCAAACAGGGAAGATTGATCCAGAGAAAGGCAAATAGCTCCTATAGTCATTGAGCTAGTTAGTTAGTTTCTCAAAAATCCAAATCTCTGAATTATTTTCATAAATTTACTTGGCCCATTTTAAAAACATATCTAGTGTTTTAAGACAAGCCAATTCTATCATTTGATGTAATTACCCATATTTTGTTTAGCATGTTTTCATGATGCTGTAGGTCTACAGCTACAGTTGACTGAAAGATATAAGCTTTATTTTAAAAAGGGAAAAAAATTACTGTATTGTGAGAAAATGTCATGTCATTTAGAATTACAGAATTTTGAGTTCTTATCAATACATGCTGCAGGGAACAGGTTATGTGAATCTGACATTCTCAGCAACAGCTTTCTCTTGAGTAGAAATAGTAGATTGGCCATCTATTCTTGATTTTCAAAGTAATGAATGGGATTATTGCTATATGCATAATGCTGAAAGATGTCTTTGTTGTCACATTTCCGAAACATATTCCCACAGTTTAATGGAAGCATAAGATTAAACCCTTTTCCTGCATTTCATTTTTAATTTCCTTCAGTTCACATTTGTTCTTCTTTTCCTAGAATGATATATCATCATTCATTTTGCAGGTTGATTGATAAACTTTCCCACTGCATTTTTTTTGTTAAGATTAGAATATGTTTTAATCTCAGAAACATGTGGTTGGGTTGGACTTCTGATGAGACAAGGAAAGATAGTAGAGTCTATCAAGGAAGTTACTTAGGTTTCAGGGAGGTGTCAATCAGCTTTGCAATGCTAAATCACCAATCTGGATTGCAGTTTAGACATTTTCTCCTCGCAACCAAGTGATCAAAAGCCGTAGAAATGGTAAAGAACTATTGTTATTTGAATGCGGTTACCTGTTTTTACCAACCTAAATCAATATTTAATTCATATTCTAAGTGTGTCTTTTATCTTATAGACTTTTCCTCTTTCCAAGAGAACAGTGCATGCTAATCAGGAGAGACATCTGTGTTCATCTGTGAGGCAAAATCCTACATCACAGAAAACACTTGAACTCTTTAGCCTGAACCTGCACTAAGCATATGGCTGTAGGGTGAATCATGGCAACTCCCTCCTGGCTTGAGCTTTTAAAGGCTTTTAAACACGGTATTCTTGAGTGCATGTCAGGAAAAAAAGGACGGTAGCAGCAATTTTACTCATGCTAATGCAGTGGTGTCTTTCATGCCTTGATTTGTCTTGAGAAGAAGTTTAAAAAACTGTTCAAAAATAAATTTTGTGTAAGCTACATAAATTTATAACCTCCCATACCCCAGTCTGAGTGTAATCCTATCGTAATTTCTGAACTAGCAGGATGTTTAGTCCCACTTACAGTGAGTCATTACTATAAGTATTTCTGTCACTTGTTGCAAAATAAGCAGAGGAACATCAATGACAGCTATTACAAAAAAAAAAAAACCTACAAAAAGCAAAGACAATTTATTGTTTTATAGTAATTCTTATGTTGCTTTTCATTGCAATTTCAGTGCTGCACTATTATTATTTTTCACACACACACACACACACACACACACACACACGCACAAAACACTGATAATGAGGGAGATGCCATGTAGGAACAGTGTTGAAGATTCCTTCTGGTTAACAGCATATGAACTATTTCTTGCTAGTACCCACATACCTGTACTTACCTGAATATTCTAATGTGTGTGCTCTAGTCAGAACAATTTAGGATGAACGCAAACATTAACTGAGCAGCATTACTGTTGATTAGAGAGGCTCATTTAGCATCAGTGTAATTGTTATTCCAATTCACTTGTACTAAAATCCAGCCATAATGTAACTATAAATTGACCCAACATTTGCATTCCGTTTTTTTATCCTGTTGTTCTCACTACTACTTTAATTCGATTACTATTACTATTATTATTCAACTGTGATATTCCAAGTACAAGGTTTTGAGCTACCTAATCTAGTTGAAAATGAAGTAGATCATTGTAGGGGGTTTAGGTTAGCTAAGATGACCTTTGAAGGGAAAGGGATTTTTTTCATGTGGTTGATGGGTGACAGGAAAAGCTGCGATGGTTATAAACTGAAAGAGAAAAAGTTTTGATTAGACATATTTCTTGCTCAGAGAGGTTGTGGATGTCCCATCTTTGGAAGTCTTCAATGCAAGATTGATTGAGGCCCTGAGCAACCTAATTTAGTGAGTGGCACCCCTGTCTATGGCAGTGTGGTTGGAACTTAAAGGTCCCTTTCAATCCTAACCACTTTATGTTTCTATGAATCTAAGTAACATTGCAAAGATTGAATAAATTCAGAGCTGCTGTCTCAGTTGAATAACTTTACTGTCATATGTTTCTTTTCGACCATGCAGAACTAGTTAAAAAAATCTATCGCCTTCAATTTGTTCAACAGGCATAGTTGTGGTGTTCTTATCTGTCTTAACAGTATTTTCAATGTCCACATGAGAAGTGCAAATTTAAAAAATTACCTGACCTTAGGCCGCCAAAGTAAAATATGAAGAGGTGGAAGAGGAATAAAGTCTATATCTAGAAATTATAGTAACTTAGGAAAAGGGATAGAATGGAATGTGCAATAGATGACTAAAAGAATGTGAATTATTGCATTAATCATTATTTAAGCCAAGAAAGTTGGGACAAAACTTAACTAGCAAGTTCAAAATAGCTGCTGGAAATAATACACAGGTCTGTGTTTTTTTCTTGATGCTGAATTTCATTGTTTCCTTCATCTTAGTAGAATTACTATGATTTATAACAATGTTGTCAAAAAATGTGATATATAAGAAGAAGAAATGACAAAGCCTTGAATGATACTGATTTAATGCATCCTCTTGCATTGGTGGTTGTCTTTCTGAATGTTCTTAAGGGCAGGAATTCTCTCACCACTACCACTGTGAAAATAGTGGCAAGGAACTTCTTTTCTGAAAATATATTGGCATAGATAAGGTGGTCTACACTTTTACAGTAAATGTAATCAAACATTTCACTACATTTAATTCACTGAGTAATAGCATACATTCTCTATGTGTGGGAGTATTTGCAACTGGTCATCTTCCTAAATAGCAACCTGGAGTTAATTTCAAATTACTAAGCATGAATTGAAAAGATAAATTCTAAGACTGCATCATATAAGAAGACTATGACTATAATTTTCCTTGCTAGACAATACAAGAGAAGACTGCTATGAATAAACTGTTTCTATAAAAGCATATCTATAATATTATAAAAACAGAAGAAAACACATCAACAGGATTTGCCAAAGAATTATTATAACTTTGAAGATGAAGAATTAAAACTTCAAAATCCTCCATCTAATGTTTTCAGTTTTATTTCAGGTATCTATTCTTCTTCTTCTTTCACTGTAAACAGCTTGCATATTTAAGCTAAGAGAACATTTTCTATTCATATGTTTTTCTAGAGCCTCCAAAAATAGCATGACTTTAAGCATGTTTGTAATCACTGCAAAATTTTAACTATCATCTTGTGATATAGCTTTTGGAAATATAAAAGGTAGCCATATGTGTTTTTGAAGTGTGTCTTAAATTTTTTTAGGTCATTCACATTTTGAAAGTCAATTTATTTCTGTTTTGTTCTTTCTTTGTCTCTCCTTAGAATAATAATATGCTCTTGTTATAAATTGGGAAGAGGACGGTCTGCGAGGCAGGCATAGAAAGACCCTGTCCCTCTGTTGTTCTTAATGTACTCATGCTTGTTGTTATTGAAACCAGTGGATGTTTTGAGAATCACTTTCAAAAGTATAGGAATAAGAAGAAAAAAAAAGAAAGGGAAGGTACAAGTAGATAAATAACACACCTGTTACTTTTATGTTCTCATCTCCACTTTCATGATTTCTCTGATTCTAAAGTTAAGGTTTTCAGGCAAGAACAACTCACAGCAACCTTGAGGTGACCTTGACTCAGACTGCAGTATCACATCAGTGCTACTGATGTCACGAGTAGCTTACTTGTCAGCACAGTATTTTTGAATGGCTAACCATTACCATTCACATCACCACTGACTTCTAATGGTGCAAGAAGAATGAAATAAATATCTCTCTTACTTTTTCAAAGGTAAGTAATTTTCAAATGATGAACAGATAATAACAGTATATAGTAGTAACATATCAGATCCTTATGGAATTTAGAACACAATGAAATGGAATGTCAGGAACTTTCAGACTTGACATTAGCAAATGGTCTTCACTAAGAGGATGGTCAGTTATTGCAAATGACTTTCCAGTGAAGTGGTCATGGCACCAAACCTGTCAGAATTCAAGGAGCATCTTGATGATGCTTATAGTCATGCTGTTATTTTTAGGTAGTCCTGGAAGGAACAGAGAGTTTGACTTGATGATTCATATAGGTTCCTTCCACCTTCAGATAGTCTGTGTTTCCATGAAATAGAATCAACTATATACATATTACACCAAATACATATAATGAGGCTTAATAAATAAATAAACCATAAATGTATTGCCTTATTCTAGGCATTTTCACATAAATGAAGTTTTCATTACAATGCCTAACTCTTAGGAGGATGGTTTGTCACTATAAAACTTCAAGTGTCTTGCAATACAGTTTACAGAAACAAGCACAATGAGGAAAGCAACAGTGAAGTGATAACATTATAAAAGCCAAGGAGAGCATCTAGGGAGCTTTACCTCCTTTGCCAAATATATTTTATATTTGGAAATTCATAGTTAATCTTATCCTAAAGTGCTCAAAGTAGATTAGATCTTTCTCTCTTACTGAAGACATTGCACAATCCTTTTTAAATTTCATAAGATGAATTATTTTTCTGAGACAAGATAAGGTTTCTATATGTTTGATTTTATTTCCTTTATCATCACTCTATGGTCAAATACTGAAGTATGTTGTATTCTGAGTGAAGTTGTCCCAGTCTTTTCCTGCAGAAGCTATTCAGGTTTGCAAAAAATATTTTCATAATTATTGGAGTAGAAACTAAAGTGTGATCATCCCAAATGTGCCTTCAACTCATTACATTGTACTTTCCTTGTTAAAAACCTCCCAATAAACAAACAAACTGAAAATCGCTCAAAGCAACAAAACCAAGAAAAATAAATTTAAAACCCCAGTCTTTAATAGAGAAACTGTCCTTGAAAAAAAGAAATCAGGCCAGATTCATCCACATTCCTTTTTGGTGTGCTTTCTAAGAATTAAAATACATAACCATGTATTCCAGTGTGTAATCTGTTCTATTTAAAACAGCTTCAAATGAAGAAAGTGAAAGTAGCCCTTATTCTTATGTTACATGGCTGAATAGATAGAATATTTTTCTGCTTTTCCAAAATCCAAGTTCAAGTCTGTTCAGAACTGGGTAATACAGTTAAGTCTGTGTTCCATACATTTGCTGAACTCTTCACATAGTGTGATAGCTTGGGATGGTCCTGTGCAGGGCAAGGAGCGTCAATGATCCTTGTGGGCTGCTTGCAACTCTGCATACAGCTGTACAGAGATGTTAAACTGCTCCTTATCTCAGTCAAATTGAAGGAGTGTATTGAATACTAGCAACTACTACATTTTATATACATATGCCTAAATGGTATGTATAAACTTGATTCTACTTTTGGAAATAGCTATAAAACTGCAATGTAACTGTGAGTACACCCCCAGCTGCATCCTGTATCACACAACTTCTGCTTTGACTATGTCCCTTCCTCTCTCTTCTCCTTTTATTTCCCTAATATCCCTTCTCTCTACTTCTCAAAATGTGTCCTTCTATATCTCTAATATTCATAAAAAATGCTGATAAAATGTCAGTTTTACGTAGATAAATGTCTACATTTATTTATGTCTCACTTTTCATGTAGATAATTTACCTTTCTCTTTTAGATAGACTATAATGTAAATAAGATTTTTAAAATGTTATTCCATTACTTAATTAGAAATATTTGTGGTGCATCTAAAGAAATACAGAAAAGTCAAATAAAATTACTACTGCGTTAATTCAGAAAATAAAAATTTTTGATAGCTTAACTGGTAACAAAAATAATTAAATTTCATGGAACACCATGAATTAGATAAGCAGTGGCTGTTGTTAAGAACTTTAAATGTAAGCATTTTCAATCAAAATAAATTTTCTATAATCTTTACGATACTTTTGTAATTAGAATGCAATTAGACTATTGAAAAAAATACCAGATACTGAGTTTGTATGTTCATGGTACTATCTATACTCCAGAACACCCATATTTAGAACACAGGTCATTCTGAAGGAAATGCATGAGTGTGTCCAGAGACCCTATGCACTGTTGGCAATAAGTATATAATAAGAAATAGCATGTTAAAATTTACAACAATGTTACAATAAATCACTTATTAAATAGGTTGCACAGTATAAATTTACAATAAAATACTATTGCACTTGCAAGTGAGAAAAGCCCTAGAACATACACTTAGTTATCAAGTGCCCAATTTTAACTTGAAGAATAGAACTTAGAAAGTTTTCACATATTGTTCATGATAATTATGATCTATACCTCATTTTTGTCAGGTTGCAGCTTCCTCTCAAAAACTAGCAAAAATTGACTTTTTTGAAGGAAATTTGAGTTGGGACATAGCATTCAAACTTCCTTTCCTTCCTCACTTTTTGTTTTATTCCCTTTAGGAAGAAAATAAAAACAAAACAATTGGCAATATACCTATTTTTTCATTATGTTTCTTCTTTATATCGTGCATATTAAGCAGAGAGTATGAATAAAATGCCTATGCTTGGATCCAAACCACTCCAGCACTTAATATTAATTGCTTTGACAAAACAAGTGTCAGAAAAGAACAAAACAAAACAAAACACCCTGACTGAACATGTTTTGTTCAAGTCCCAGCTCCACTAAATCTTGCAGACAGAACTTCCTTTGTGGAAAATTTTAATTCCCACTTTTCTCTTTAAAACAGTAGGTGTCCCTTACATGAGCTATAAATTTTGCATAATTGGGCAGCCTAGGATTCTTTCCAAATTCTCTATGATGGGCATAATTTTTCATCAGCACATCTGTCATAAGTTTACAAAATTCTAGGAACAATTATCCAAAAGAAGTAAATTATGATTTATGCAATGCCTATAAAAATGTGATAGAGAAAACCTCGTCTTTTTCTCTCTATTCAGAAAACATTTGTTTTGTCAGTCTGCACTTTAAACACCTCCTAATAATATAGAACATAGGCAACAATCTGTTGCTTCCTCATGCGCTACTAGTTTATTGAGGCAAATTTGTAGCTTCTTATGGAAAACATAGGGCCCTTTT
>JAWWEY010000001.1:60837710-60890292 GCA_035582745.1 Loriotus luctuosus | reverse complement strand
GGAAAACATATGGCCCTTTTGGAAAAAAAAACCACTCTATATTACTCCAAAAAATAATTTATTCTGTGAATAAACTGGATTTGCCCACACTGGTTTGGCAAAGACAAAATGTAGAAAGAGATTTTGGTAGCTGATTTGTTGCTCTTATGTTCAAGTTAAACTCGAGGATCATAAAAATGAATGCTCCTCTTGCTTTGGGCTGACATAGAAATCTATGTGTTTTCATGGTAACATTTTGGTTCAGATTTCAGAAAATAAATAGGTACTATAAGGTGTTATTCTTGTATTACCTGTACTACCTCAAAGAAACCTCTCTTACTGCTTTGCCCTTTGAATCTCCAGAACAGATGAAAGCAAGAAATTATCTAAGTATAACTGAGTGGCAAATGAAAACAGAAGCACTTTGGACATACCTGTCTTTGTTTGAGATTTTGATCTTTTTCCTTGTATTAGGTCCCTGATTTGATATGAGAAAATGAAGTTTAGTGGTTTTTTCTATACTGTGAAGAAAATGTTTTCTGCTCCAATTGAAGATTCATGTATATTGATTAATATAAAATAGTCTGCAATAAATGTTGCATTCTTTATTTTATACTGAGGTTTTTACAATCAAGTTTACTACAAGACTGAGGACTGTTCTGCTGGGGTGCTTGCACTAAACTTAAACACATTGGCTGGGGAAGGGTGCCCTATCCTGACAAGGAGGTAGAAGATGGAAAATTTAGACACCCTGGGATGAGTGGCTTCACTAAAGACTGCAGCTGACAATCAGGCTGAACTATAACAGTGAGATCTATTCAATCCCTGCCATGGTTTAAGCCCAGCTGGCAAATAAGCACCACACAGCTGCTCGCTTAATATTCCCCCTCTCCCCTGTGGAATGGGGAGAAGAATCAAAAGTAAAACTTGTGGGTTGTTATAAGAACAGTTTAATAATTGAAAACAAGGAAAAATAAAATATTTAAAGTAAATAGTAAGAAGAAGGGAATAGAAAAAAACCTGAACAAACAAGTGGTGCACAATACAACTGTTCACCACCCTCTGACTAGTGTCAGACCCCCCTTTTCCAAGCCCAGATCAGCTACCCTGCTGAGTTAATCCTTCCAGTTCATGTACTGGGCGTGACATTCTGTGGTGTGAAATATCCCTGTGGTCAGTTTGTGTCACCTGTCCCAGCTGTGCTCCCTCCCAGTTTCTTTTGTGTTCCTTCTCAGCAGCAGAGCAGGAGATTTGGTAGGGGGCAAAAGTCCTTGATTAGGATAAACATGACTTAGCAAAAAACAAAGCATCAATGTGTTATCAACACCAGTCTCATTCTGAATCCAAAACACAGCACTGTAACAGCCACTGAGAAGAAATTAATTCTATCCCAGATGAAACCAGGACAACCACTCTCTGATTAAGGTCAATCAATAACTTGGCAGATGGTACAGTAACCAAAGACAGAAGAAGACTCATATGCTGATGAGATCAAAGATACAAACCCTTATCAAAGAAAGAGCCCAAATCATCAGACTGTTAGATGAATTAAGGCTGTCAGAGTTCAATTTTTGCCTTAAGATTTGGTATATTTTATTTAATAAAATATATTTTTTTCTAGCACAACATAGAAGGGGAAAAAAAATCAAGTTGGGATGCTTGACTTTTTTCCCTAAAGGGAGACCTGGGTAGAATTGAAATATCTAGTGACAAGAAAAATTATCAGAAAGCAAACATTTCAGCACCACAGATATATGAGCAGTCTCATATATCTGTGTATGGGTGGCATTCTGAATTAGTACCTTCAGAATCTACATTTCTATGTTGAAACATAATACAGACTGAGGAACTACATGACATCAGAGGGACCAGATTTTGTTATAATATATTTAACAGTACATATACTTAAGGAAAGGTGCCTAAGTTTCTACAAACATACTGTGTATTTGTGAACTCTCGAGAGCTTTCTCTGACTGTGAATACTTCAGTAAAATTCTCTATACTTTGATTTGCCTGCCAGTTAAAAAGAGAGATATAAAACCTTAATAAGAGTCATAATGCCTTACATAAAATGTATCAATATTTTTAATCAATTTCGTGTCCTTGGAAATAGAGAATTTTAGCTGAAGGAATAAGAAATTTCCTTGGTATTTTTCCAGAAAACATTTCTTGCTTAACTTTCCAGACAAAATACTTTGCCCTAGTTGGAGTAATTTTTATGACAAATAAATTTAGTTTCATCATGATTATATTTTACTGTTCAGAGAGTTCCCTGCAGACTGGCTACAAGTTGTTCATCATTTAGCACAGCTGATTTGACATCAGTCTAAATTCCATAACAGCCACTGTGTCATTTAAACCACTCTTGACCAGAGTGATTTAAAGTATATTCAACCTGAATGAATGTAGAGGTCTAACACATTTATTCTAACTCTGTTTGCTGGAGCAAATAAAATTAGTAATAATTAACTAAACAAAAATTACTAAACTAGCTTAATTCATCAGGAAAATATCAAGGGTGAAATTTAAAAGTAAGAAAAATAGAATGTTCTGCATCAAAGTTTTTTTACTATTACATGTCTAAGGACTCTGGATTTGTTTTGCTTCTTTTTCTACGGCATTGTATAAAAAAATCTCTCCAACTAATATGTGCTAATTGATATATGTATTTGTATATGATGTCATAAAGGAGATAATTTTAGTTCAGAGTAATTTTCCACTAGTTCTAACACAAAAGTGAAAAAAAAGTCTGCTAAACATGAATAGATGTTTAGCAGATGTAAAACTGTCATATATAATCTATAAAACATTATATCAGCGACAGGGCCCTTGTTGATAAAATGAACAGTGTCTGCCTGGGCTTTAGCTAACTGTCCCAGTTCTGCCAATTACAAAGCGACAAAGTTAATTCCCTTAAAGTCAGTGCTCTGAAATTCATTACCATGATACCATTAAAACTCATTCAACTCCACATTCCTGGAAGGAGACAGAATTGCAATTGGTATTCTATGCCAAGGACTGGATTTTGGAGTGAATCTAAAATGCTCTATGGAAATTTGAAAACTGGGTGACTGAACATGACATGTCCTCTTATTAGGAAATGCCCCACTTTCTAGATTCCCTTAAAGTCAATTGAAAGAACAGCATATGTTGACCCACAAGCTGAAGTGGTTTTATGATTTCAGGATGGAAACTAAGATTCTTGAAGATATATATCTCAAAGAAATCGTTAAGAAAATAATTGAAACAATTAAATCTTCAATTCCATGTAGATTCCTGTAAACCTACTGTTTCGAGTTTCAGCAAATTAGTGAATAAAATGCCTACCACCAGCCTTAGTTGTCCTAGATGTCTTAGTCACTACCAGTGACCAGTTCTCTGAATTTCAAAGAAAGCACAATAATTAAGGGTTTGGTAGAGTAGACTCTGAATATTTCTTCTACACAGAATTTATCTTAGGTGCATGGATCCCTTGGACAACCACTGGACTAAACCACTTTGTTTTTCCAGAAGTAAAGTGGAAAAAGTGATCACGAGGGTCAGGGTGGATAAAGAGTAGGGAGAAATCTTGCGCAGGAAGGAAAAGCATGTGATCATGGGAATGAGAACAGACTTGTGGTGAAGGATAGAGAAGGGGGTCAGTTTAGCTGCAATGAGATAATGACAAAAGACAAAATTAACTAGTGTAAATTTTATTTTTTGCAACCAGATCAGCAAAAGGAATGTAAAGAAGCAAGAATGCTGGGGATAAAAAAATTGAAACAGAAAAAATTATTCAGGTGAATATGAGCAAAATTTGGGCTTTACCAAAAACTAAATGTTGGGTTTTTTTTTTCCTATAGATGTCAAAGAATGAGGGAAACTACCGTGATTACTTTCAAAAACATTAATTTTGAGAAGAACAAAGAAATAAAGTTAGCCCCTGTTGACTTCAGTGCTGCATACATGATTATGGTTTGAACAGGTGGGAAGAAAAGTTCCCCCTTCTAACTAATTATGCATGCATTTTGCCATGTGTGCAGATATCTAGATAAGTATAGGTGCAAGTAATTGACGGATTATTGATGAAGAGAACTAACAATACTTTGCAGAAGTACAAGTTGATCACTATATATATGCTTACACATACATTCCACAAAAATGTCAAAAATCTATATTATTCCAAGAAGTTAGGAAGTAAAATTAGCATTCAAATGTGATCAACCATACAACAGAACCTAGAGGCACTGAGAAACTAAAGGCTAGATGTGCCAAGAAGCCAGATGCTGCCTTTGGAATAATATTTTTCAGGCCTTGGCATCAAAAATCTGTGATGCTACCCAAATAATTCCCACACCCTATAAAATCTGTCTTCTTCAAAAAGCATATTAGCTGTATTAACTATCCAACTATAGAATAAAAGTAGATGAGGGTTAAGATCTAAGCAATCTATTTGAACTTAGATTACAAGAAAGGAAATTTACACACTTATACCTGAAAATGTTTTTTTATATGACACTTAAGTCAAAAAGATGGCTATGAGAAAGTCAGAAGATAAGCATTATTCTCTGTGCTCCCTGAATCTCGTTTTCTCTTTCTAACACATTGCCATGAGTTTCACCCTGCAATATTAGTAATAAATAGAATCTAAGACAACAATCACAAATAACTCCTATGAAGCCAAGCTAATTACATATAATCATTCTTTAATGATATTTCCATTATGAAATATCAGCTTTTTACTACAGGATTTTTTGATCTAGAGATAGCTACTGAGGTAATGGGAGCTTTGCTCTTATTTTAGAGTCTTGAGATTGTGTCATAATGCTGTCACTGTAAGATTTTGCTGGACTGATTTTTGGTACATTTTTATGATCTTTACTGAATATCTACCAGACAGCTCACAGCTCATAAGTGATAGCAAATCCCATTGGAAATTCTAGAATAAAGAAGGAGTCAGAGTGTCAAAGAGGTAAGACTGATCCAGCAGGAGCTGGAAGAAGCTTGATATTTTCCTTTTCTTCCCTGTCAGATCAGCTCCAGTCCCCAAGATTACTCATCATCTTTCTAATTTCCTAGCTGTGTAGGTAGCTGTTTAGGTAGCTCCCTAAACAATTTCATTTCAGTTGTCAAATACTTGCTGTTCAAACTGCTTAAATTAACTTTGGTTTTTTTCTTCTGAAAAAGGTCAGAAAGAGCTTAAACAAGGAGCTTAATGGGCAACTCTGACTTATTAGAGTAGTGATGAACAACTGGGGCAAAATGAAGGCTCAGGGCAGCAATCATCTGCAGAATCCACAGTCTATTTGCACAGCTCTCCCCTGGGAAGGTTACTTCTGGAAGTAACCAACAACAGGACAATAATTTTTAGTTAAAACAGTTAATTTTCTTATGGAATGTCAGTGCAAAAGAGACAACTATATCACGTTACCAGAGTTCTCCATTTTCAGTGTGATTTCTCCCACTTCTCTGATGTGTTCTGACAGGAAGTGGTCTGGCTCCATCTGTTCTATAGGATTTCCATGAATAGCTGAAAATAACAGTAAGATCTCCCTTTAGAGTTATTTTCTAGGACTGATCACACACAGATTCTACTTGTACAGCATGTACTCCAGGGCCCTGCCTCAGTGGCTCCTGTTGTGCACACTCTGTGTATCAATCTGTCATGTATTGGCAGGTCCAAAGTTGGATCCAGAACTTCAGGTGTGTGTTCACAAATGCTGTATGTAAGGTAAGGCACTCCCTGAACTCCTTGGATGTGCTGACTGCTCTTCATAATATAATATATTATATGGTTGGTCATATAAGGTCAATAAATATATCTCTCAATGTTTTTATTGTCTGACTTGAGAACTCAGTGACATGATTTGTGGAAAGGGTAAGGCTAGAGCTTGAACCCAAACAGTTCAAAGGCATTATTTTGCACAGAAAGATGAAATAAATATAAAACTGTTTTTTGAGGTCTCTATGTGTCCATTCATCACCTGTAAAATAGTACCATTCCACCTCTCAGGGAGGTTGCAAAAATAAATTAATTAATGTTTATGATACACTCACATTCCCCAGAGGAAAACTCACAAAAGAATAAGTAATTCTGCCTTTGAAGAAACATTTGTTTAGTGCCTAGAAGTGAAAAATTTTAAATAGATATAAAATATACTGTAAAAACTGCTTGGTAACTGAACAACATACAACTTGGGTACTGAATAAGGAAATTAAAACTATGTGGTTTTACTATATTTCTATGAAAAATTCTCTTTTATTTAGAATGCATTACACCTTGTCCTGCCACTATGTGGTCTTTTAAAAAGTTCCTCTCAATCTTCTGGCTTTCTTCAGGCACTGGAAGGCCAAAATTAGGTCAACCCTGCACCTTCTCTTTTCAAGGCTGAACAATCACAATTCTCTTCTCCTTTCCTCATAGGAGAGATGCTCCATTCTTCTAATCACCTTGGAAGCTTCCTCTGGACTTGCTCCAACAGGTCAATATTCTTCCAGTGACAGAACTGGTTGCAGCTCCCCAGGTGAGGTCTCACAGGAGCAGAGCAGAGGGGCGGAATCCCCTATCTCACCCTGCTGGCCACACTGCTTTGGATGCAGGATATCCTGCTGGAATACAATTGGCTTTCTGGGCTGTGAGTGCCCAGTGCTGGGTCATGCCTAGTGTCTCATCCCCAAGTCCTTCTCAGCAGGGCTGCTCTTGGTCTGTTCATTCCCCAGCCTGTGTTGATACCAGGGTCTGCTGTGACTTGGGTGCAGCACCTTGCACTTGGTCTTATTAAACCTCAAGGTATTCCTGTGCACCCACTTCTCAAGTTTGCCCAAGTGCCTCTGGATGGCATCCCATTCTTCAAATGAGTCAACAGGACCACTCAGCTTGATGTCATCACAAATTTGCTGAGGATGCACTCAATTCCTTCACCTGGGCCATTAATGAAAATATTAGATAACACTGATTCCAATTAAAACCTCTGAGGGACAACCCCTGTCACTGATATCCATTGGGACTCTGAACCATCAGTCACTACCCTCTGGGGAAAGGAATCAGGTTCTTGACTCAAGCTATTAATTGAGAATAAAATTTAAAAATTCTAATTGCTTATCTTTCAAGTGCAAACCTTCAGAAAATATTGCATTCAAGTAGGCATTGTTCTTAAAAGCAGAAAGAAAATCCATTATTTAACTGTTAATTTCAGTATATCAAGTTGTTAACATGGCGCCGAATATTTTTTCTAGTGCAGTAAACTTCATAAACATATACACCTTTATGCAATCATGCACAAAAAAGATAATTAACTTTTTGTGCTTCTACCAACCCAGAGTTAGAAAATTTTGTCCAAAGCATCATTTTTTTGCAGATAGCTGAATTGTTATGCTGAAACTCTAGTTCATTAATTTTCTTAAAGTTTTTAGTAACTTAGACAATAAAGATTACCATGAATAAATACTCTGCTGCATAATCAGTGAATCAGAGGTAATGAAATATGAAGATATCTGTTTCAAATGTCTTACACTCTGAGACCTCTAATAGAGAGTCTCTAAATTACATTACTGACCGTACAATAGGGAACATTCTCATAGAATTGTGCTTTTTTAGGCTAGGATGGAGGTAATTTTCTTCCCAGTGGCTGGTATGGGGTTGTGTTGGATTTGTGCAGAGCACAGGGTTGATAATATAGAGATGCTTATTTTATTGCTGAGCAGTGCTCACATAGAGACCAGCCTTTTTGTGCTTCAACTCATGCCATACTGGTAAGGGGGTTTGGGTTATATGGGAATTTGGAAGCATACACAGATGGGAAAACTTCCCCAGGTGACTAAAGGGATATTCCATATCCTAGGACATCATGTTCAGCACATAAAGAGAAGGTAGGATGGTGAGGGGGAAGAAGGAGGAAGCAGGAGATGTTTGGAGGGATTGTGTTCACCATCCCAAGTCACTGTGAAACATTATGAAGCCCTGCTGCCCTGGAGATGGCTGAACCCCTGGTTGCAGGTGGAAGTGGTGAATTAATTCCTTGTTTTGTTTTGCTTGAGTGCATGGGTTTTACTTTACATATTAAACTGTCTTTATCTTGACCCATGAGTTTTCTCACTTTTACTCTTCTGATTCTCTTTCTTGTGCCAGTGGTGGGGGAGTGAACAAGCAGTTGTGTAGGGCTGGTTGCTTGTTGGGTTTAAAGCACAAAATTAGTACAAAACCAGACTATCTTATACAAAGAAAGAGTTTCAGTTCTAAATATCTTTCAATAAGCCTGAAAACTACACCATGTGAAAAATATGGCACCAGCACATTTCATGTTTTTGTCTGGATTTGTTTGTCTTGCTTTTGTTACTGAGAACTTGGCTAGGAATGAAGCCAGGAAATTGGCTGATCCTGGTCTGCCCTTCCAGACAGCTTCATGCAAAGCCGCAGTTAGCTGCAGGACCATTGTAACTCATCATCATATTGCCCAACCAACCTGCATAAAGGCAGATATAGTTCGGGTTGCTTATTATTATCCACATAAATGTGCTGTGGAGGAAGGAGAGATGCTGTTAATATGCATGGATGAGCAGACTGTGCCAAAATATTTTGTTGTTTTGGTTTTTTTAAATTAGATAATTGATTTTACAAGTATTCATCATCAGTATGTCAGTGTTGTTTCATATTAAAATATGAAATATTCAATTCAAAAGTATTCAAAAAGCTTGCACTGTTGCCCTAGGGCCTTGCTGTGGTACAGTCCTGTGCTCACCTCAGAAAACTACTGCATCAGCTGTTGTAAAAGCCAACTGCTTTCTAAATGGCAGTCGTATAAATAGAATGTTAAACAAGCGAATCAAGCAAATTAACAAGACTGGGAAAAATCTAACCGATACATCTAATCTAAACTTACAAATCTAAAATTAAAAAAATGTAAAACTAATTTATGAATGCACAGTAGTTGCCTAAAGCATATTTTCTAGCATGCCAGGAGATATTCCTCTGTTTTATCCTTCTGTACAAAACTTCAACGGCTTTAAAGAAAAGAATCATTACGGTATCTTCTGATCTGTAACAATGTTAAGAAAAATCTTTCCTGAATGGACAGTCCATATATTCTTACCAGTCCATACATTAGTGTGTCACCTGAGAATATGAAGTTAGTAGTCATTGTGACCTGGTGGGACACAAAAAAAAGAATGAAAATGTTTGCTGTGTTTTCTCTCAGAGCACAAAATCTGAGTAACTAGGGACTCATTACAGACCCAAAACTCATACTGTGCTTGACTCAGATTGCATATTAGAGTTTCTTAGGTCTTGGGAGAGACCTATGAAATGAATATACAATAATGTGAATTTACTTTCTTTCAGTCTTACGTGCTAACAGTGTTTCAATTTCCACACAATATTTAAATAAACATAACTCTGTTTCAAGAAGTATCAGAGGGATTTTAAAGTTTAGTGAGTAGATGATTTAGGATATCCTTGGCCAATAGTGATTCATAACATGCTGAATATATTTCCTTCCTCTTATTCTTCCTGAAAGGAAAAATTTTAGTTGTCTTAAGAAATTATATATGTAATATGACTGTCATTCTGAACAATGCATTATTTCTCTTGAATCCTAGTTGAAAACTCTTGGAAGGGTTCCAACACAACACTTCACATTTGAACACTGACTATAACTGAAAACTATATAATAGCTAGATAGCTAGTTGCCTGTCATTGATATCTATGAATCTTATTCTTAGACACATCAGTCTTGCCTTGTATTTAGTACATAATGTTAGCTTGTATCTCAGTTATCTAACCTAGGTGAGAGGACACCTAAGAGTTAAATGCCCCAGTCTTGAGTCCATCTCATCTTTATCTGGCATTATATACATTAGGTATTAGGTGTTAGAATTGGATACTCATATCTGTTTTCTTGTTTTGTGTTTTTCTGCCTTACATGTATCGTCTCAGGTTTTTTTTTTCCTTTTTCCCCCTCAATTTTAAGAATTCCATTGAAGTTATAGAGTTGAGTCTCCTTTTTTATAATTAATTTTTTTTCTCTGTGGAAGAAACTGTACTCTGAGGCAAGCCAAAATCCTGCTTGTCCATCTTGGAAAAAATTCAAGCTGTGCAAACACGGCTGTTTCATTCTGTTTCCAATAGCTTGAGGCTTTTAGTCACACACCCTTTTCTCAGCCATTCCATTGACCTGCTCCGTATGCCCTAATATTCCCTCTTGGCAGTGTTTGCTATATTTGCAGGCATTTGATATCACCCAAATGCATAAAGAACCTCAAGGGAATTGAACAATCTTGTCCTGAGGGGTTACTGTGTTCCTGTGTATAAAGACAGCAGGATTTCTCCTAAGCAAAGAAGATTATTCATCTTCTAGAATGAATTTGAAAACTAAGTCTGCAGAAACTGAATGTTAGTATTTTGACTAAAATTCAGTTAAATACTCGTTATTAGCCCATGGTGAAGCCAAAGAGTCTGAGGAACTACAGGCAGAGAACGAAAGAATATTCATAGGACACTTAAATACATGCAAACATTCTTTATGACTTAGGATCTATTTTGGGAGATTTTGCATTAATAACAAAAGCATAAGCATGTATTTTTACCAGCAAAGATTTACCTGCCCTGATTTTGATGAGCCAACCACCCATTTAGGAAACAGTTCTTCATGGGACAGACTTAGGCAGATGTTCTGTAGGACAATGAGCCCCCTGTTCTGAAATTAATAGCACACTAAAATGAATGATGAATCCGCAGTCTCCGGTCTTTGGAATTTTTTTGTTTCTGACATTTTTAGTATTTCCTGTGGCTTAATGTTATATCTAAAATGTTATATCTAAAAACGATGTGGCTTTACAGCAGACTCCAAAATATTCCTTTGGCAGCATCTATTGGCCTTGCATACACTGAACTTGTGAGAATTTGTTCAAGGGCCTTCTTCTCAAATAAGGAACAAACCCCTCCAGCTGCAGGTCACTCAAAGCTAAAAAAAGATCCCGGAGAAAAGACAAGCCAGCAGGCCTATCAGCAGTTTAATTCCCCAAGAGGGCACCAGGGGCCATTACATGGCCATTAGCATAGCCAGCACTGGAGTCACAGACAGAACAGAGGCAGCCAAGCAGCCAGCCAAGAAATCAGCCAAGGGCTTTGCAACAGACACAGATGTTGCTGCTAAAAAATTTATTTTAGACCTTGGCATCTGAGTCCTTTATCTGTCAATTCTGTGTCCTGGATGAGGCCCCAGCTGTTAAGTTTGTTGATGAAAGAAGAAGAAGGGAAAAATCTGAGCTGCATTTACATGACCAGCAATTTGATTCCATCTAAAGTATTTCTCTTAAAGGGTTGATGTCTTTTGTAATAGACATCTTCTAATCTTTTCCTGCGAAGTTTTCAAAAATTTCCTTCAAGTTAGTTGCAAACGTTCTTGCTTTGAACCTTAACATCTAACTTTTATTTCTTACTGGGTTCAAAAATAGTCAGTGGCAAACTATTTTCTTACACAGGGGAAGAGTTGGTCCTATAGAGAACAGAACCCACAGTGGAATGGGCGTCATGGATTAATGGCCTTTAATTTGTCTGTCTCTCAAATTACATGAAAATACTTTCACCTGCAAGGATGACAGAAGCTTGTTTTTTTTTATTTTTTTGCCCTTCAAATGTTCCACATTTTGATAAATGATCTAGTATCCTCAAGGAGATTGCCAGTTTTATAAGTTTTCTCTGCATTTCTTTTAATTTCCAAAGACCCGCTATTTTTAGCTACAGTCAGGATCTGTGTGATTTGAAAGATCTGGTACATATTCTTGCCTGAGTTTTCTTTCCCTACAACACTTCAATCAGTGAACTCTTGTTCTCCTACCATATGTAATAATCAATATTTTATTGAAATAATACATTATATTGTTAATTTTTACCAGATAATGAAAAAAGTAGCAATAACACATATCTATTCTTTAAAGTACTGTTTATTATTATCATATAAGAATACAGGCAAATTGTAACAGATACAATTGTGCGTTATGATACATTATCATAGGACAACTCAGGAAAGACAATTTCTTTTTAGACAAAACATAATCTTTTGTATCCACCTACATTAAAAAAAATTACATGTTTAGAAATGTTATGAGCAGGCTATGGGTTTTTTTCCTTTCTTCCACCAGCTTTTGTGCAAAAATTAACAAGAATTTCCAGTTTAAATTCTTTTTTTACCTCAGCCATCATTTTCTGTTAAAATCTGTCTTTTTTTCTTTCCTAGTTGTGCTGTCAACACAGCTAGGGCAAATTTCTTCATTTTCATTAACAAATAACTTAGTGCACTTTGACCCTTTTTAGGTTGTATCCAGCTGCTCTTTCTTATCTTTTAGAGACAAACCCTAAGGGCTTGAGGACAACTTCTCCATTCTGTTTAGGTTAATGCTGTTGCCATAAAATCCTGCACTGTTTTGTCATTTAGTCTGCTCTTAATCAAGCTACTTGAGACCGTGTTGGGTACCCAGAAAGGATATGACAGAGTGTAACACCGCAAACCTCTAGGCAGTTATAATGATTTGAAAGAGAAAATTCAAGAGCAGACAGCAATTTCTCTTTGGTGTATGAGAACAAACACCTGATTTGGCTGATTAATTAAGATTAAATTACTCCACTCCTCTTCCTTTTAAAACAAGCAAGAGGCTAGTTATTATTACTCGCCAAAACCCGTAAAGCTTTTTTCAGGTGAATGCCCTTCCTCCCTTCCTCTTCCCTGCACTCCCCCCCCACCCCCACCAACACTCATCCTCCCTCCCTCTCCCATGACCCAAAGACTCAAACTACTTTTGCACTATAACACAGTGCCAAAAAGGAGAGAAAAAAAAAGGCAATTTTGATTAGCTTAAATCAAGGTAAAGCAAGAACTGAATTGATCTAATCCACTTCCCAAACAGTTCTTCCAGCTGGTAGGGTATCATATAAAAAATGAGAAACAGTATAATTACTGGTCGTGCTTTCTGAAGATAAATAATTTGTCAGTTGTTAAAAAAAAAATTGTACATAACTACTCTGGTTGGGATATTTATTCCTGAAGTCAGTTACCAGGTCACTATTCTGAAACCTTGAGCAAATCACCAAGCCAGAGGACTGTTTTCTTTGAGATTCTCTTATTTTCACACTTCTTGGTTTTTTTTCTAAGTAGCTGCCTGTGCTGAATGTACCTTCCAGGACTTTGTTATGTATACAAGCACCAAATGTCTTTCATCCAGTCAAAAAAATTCTAAAACTCCTTATTCGCTTTTACTCAAGTCGGACTCTAAAATGACTTATCTGTGTTTCGCTCAGAAACAACAACACTCCCCTCCCCTGTCCCTGCCTCCCTAACCCCCCCAAAAATTAAACAAAACCAAACCCTAACATCTAAATGATCTGTTGAAACAACTGCATCCTTTATTTATTAAGTTTTGCAGTTGCCATTTTTGATGCCAGTTCTGATATTTAGGCACTGACTAGCTGTGCTCACGCTATAGGGTGTTTGCTCTGCTGTGTGCTCAGTCAACCCTGCTAAGTACAGATCCTAGCTGTGTCCCAGTTATGGGGCAGATGTACCACATTGTTGTCTGCAGTACCGGTCTTCAGACATTCAGGGAGGAATTTACTAGAATGACAACTTTTATAGGCCCGGATTTCTTTGTTTCCCTCTCAAAGTCAGGGCACCTGAAGAGGAGCAGGAAAAAAACAGATTCAGACATAGCTCAGTTGTGAATTCACCCACACCCAGGGAAGCAAACATGAAAAGCATCTGTCAACCCTGTAAACATGAAGGACAAACACAGAAACTTTGTCTGCCCCCAAATTTCTCCGGAGGAAAATCAATCAATATGAAAAGTGAAAGGCTGGATAAATAGGGTAGTGAGCATGAAAACACTAGTGGATAAGAAACTGAATTGTCACTGCGCCAGATTTTAATTTAGACTTTTTAGATCCTGAGCAATTTCTCCCTGTGAAAAAGAGGAAATATGACAATGTGAATTAGTTGTGTTTCTTTAGAAAGCATCGTGTTTGTCTCTTTAGAAAATTGTTCTGGTTTCTTTTACTAATGTTTAATGCCAGAGAGCAATAGTGGGAGAGTAAAAGTGACTCCTCAGCTCTGTGAGCAATACATTTACAGTGAGCATCTCTCCCATGAGAGTTTAACAGAAGAGGAAAGAGATTTGATGAGAAGAAGATTCTGAGATCAATTCCACAGTACAACCAGCTACAAGGCAATGTAAATAGGAAACATTTTTTACAATTTCAACTGTCAGAGAAGAAAAATTATTCTGTTCAAGTAGAGAAATGTAGGCAAGACAGACAACTGTTTGCCAGTGTGAACAGACCATCCACATACAAAAAGGACAGTGATAAATCAATTTAAAGATTATTCAGATTTAAAGATTTCAGTTTTTCATTTCCTTACCCAAAGTAGGGTAAATATGCTGGAATGAAATCTCAATCTGTAAACTCCAGCAAGAAGATCAGGGACAAACCTAACTAGCATCTGAAAAAAGCATTTTAAAAAAATTCTAAATACTTTAGTAAGTGATGCTGATGAGTCAGCAAATTGCACTGTCCTCTTTTAAGACTTTTTACAATACTCTTGAGTAAGTTCTCAGTTTTAGGAATGTGTATATTCCTACTCCTACTAAGAAAAGCTTAATGCTTGTCAACATTCCTTATTTAAGTCAACTTCATGCTTGAGTGCTTTGCCATAAGTCGAACTTCATATGAATATGTGTATGGTATGAGCCAACAAATCCATATACTGATACTAAGCCCTGGAAATAACAAAATCTTCAATAAAAATAGGTGCAGCTACAAAAAGCCATACTGTATTTTGTGTAGGTCTAAGAATATAGCCCGTTATAGTCTGGAAGCTAATAGCTGCATACTTAATTTTGGTTTGAATTTCTGCCATGCCTTTTTTTCAAACAGTATTTCACTTTCATTGTGGAAATATAACATGTGAAGGAAATAATTCTGAAATGAAATTTCCTCAGTATTTCCATTTCTCAGAAGATTTTGACAAGTAAATTTATTTATTATGATGGGACAATATTTAGTTATGTAATGAAATAAATATATATGTCTATATAGGTAGATCAAATGTATAAGCTAAATCTGTATTACCACTTCCCAGTCACTAGAAACCAATTCTCTATAATGTTCAATTGCAAGGACAACTCTTGGCATAGTTTTGCCTGGACTCAGGGTGGGAGGATCAGCCTGGCTGGACACCAGAAATAAACCAAAGCCTCCTCCTCCTAAACTCAATAAGCGAGAAAAATTACAGTGAAAGGCTTGTGGGTTAAGACAAGGACAGGGAGAGATCACTCACCAATTACTGCCTTGCCTGGGCTTAAGGGATGTGGGATCCCTGCCACAGGAGACAGTTCTCCACAAATGTCTCCAACATGAATCTTTCCCACAGGCTGCAGTTCTTGCAGACCTTTAGGAACAGGCTGTTTCAACATGAGTCTCCATGGGGTCACAAGTCTTGTCAGCAAACCTGCTCCAGCATGGCTTTCTCCCTCCAAGAGGCCCCAGGTCCTGCCAGGAGCATTCTCCACTATGGGCTTCCCATGGGATCACAGTCTCCCTTGTGCATCCACCTGCTCCAGCATTGGATCCTCCACGGGCTGCAGGTATATCTCTGCACTTGGACCTCCAAAGGCCATAGGGGGACAGCCTGTTTCACCATGGGCTTCACCATGGGCTGAAGGGGAATCTCAGGCTCCAGCAAGTGGATCATATCTCCCTCCTCCCTCTCAACTGACCTAAGCACCTGCAGAGCTGTTTCTCTCATGAATTCTCATTCCTCTCTCAGGCTGTTGTTTGCTCTTTACACAGTAAGATTTCCTCCTTCTTAACTCTGATATCCCAAAGATGTTACCACCGTCACTGATGGGCTCAGTCGTGGCCAGTGGTGGGTCCATCTTGGCACTGGCTGGTGTTGGCTCTGTTGAACACAGAGAAATCTTCAGACAGCTTCTCACAGAAGCTGCCCCTGCAGCCCCCTGCCCACATCAAAACCTTCCCAGACAAACCAAATACACCAAGTAACACTCTTCAGAATTACATCCAAGTGTGTTCTGGGAGATACCATAGAAGAAGGAGAATTCTTAATTAGAATGTAGCCATGCTGCTTGGAGAGCAAGAGAATTTAATAATACGAATGCAAGCTGTTCTATGCCAGCTGGCCTCAACAGCAAACAACAGTCCTAGACATATTTAATTTACTAGCCTAAATGTAGCTTTTGTGCTCTTCCACAGTGTTCATGCAGAGTATATTCCTTAGCAAGGGATATAGCCTTTTTATTTTTAATAGGGAAAAAGCCCCAGTGTTTAAGGACAACTGTATAATTTTGTAGAGCATAGAAATATCAATATACCTTTCCTCAAGTAAGATGATTCAATAACCATGAAAATGAATACTAAGTACAGATGTCCCAAGTGAAGACTGGGGTTTTCTTGAGATTTCAACAGGATAATTGCATATTTATTGAAACAGTTTTTATTAATTTTTTTATGGGAAAATTTGTTCCATCATTTATTCTTAGTCTAATTAAAGTCTTAAAAGTCTAATTAAAACACAAGAAAAAGCTATTATTGGTCTAATTACAATGAAAGCAATGTTCATAAATCATTGACACAGGGAAGATATGGGCTTCCTAATATTAACCAGTTTTTTTCTGAGATTAGGCTCTTTACTGGTGCGTATCTGTGTCACAGCACCTTCTGGTTCATTCCTACCAAAGTATAGGGTTAAGTAAAGAGGAGTCATCAGCTTCATTAGGTTTTCACCAGGAGGAATATGAAAATTCCACGATTCATAGTGGAAGTTTACCTATTTTGGTTCCACTTTTTATGGCACTTTTTAACACAAATTTATTGCCCATTCCTTTTTTTTTCCCCTTGATTTCCATGAAGAATTTGTTTGTTTGCACTACTTAGCTGTTATTTATAGCAGCATAATACTTTGCCAAAATAAAGGGCTAATGTTGTTTTTTTAATTCGTTTTTGTTTGTTTGGGGGGTTTGTTTTATTTGGTTTGGTTTAGGATTTTGTGGTTGTTGTTTAGGGGGTTATTTTTATCATTGTGTAGGATTTTCAAACCTTTACCATAGAGGAAAATCTCAAAGTTAAGCGAAACCAAGCTGGGCAATAGACACCTTCGCCCAGAGAACTGCTATAACAGTTAAAACTAGCAGCTCAGAGATGCCAGACAAGTTTTGAGGGCCTTCTTTGTCAGGTCAATAATGTGACTGCAGCAGGAATAACAACATCATGTTTCCTAGCCCCTCAAAATAGGAAAGAGAAAAAACTTCTGTGTACTTTGGGGGCAAGAGTTCAAACCACAATGTGAAGAGAAAAGCAAGTATCCTGTGAGCTCCAGGGAAAAAGAACAATATAAAAATATTTTTACTTTTATTATTTCTGTTTACTCTTTCCTCAGTGTCTACAATGTAAAATGAGTATGAAAATTCACAAACTCTCTGATCTTAAAGGCAGGGAAATCAATAACTAATTTTTAAATTTACCTTGAAGTGTTTTAAATAAAGAGCTGCACTAACAGCAAATAAGACTGCAAAATTGTTTGTGTGATTAACTATAAGCCAAAAACAAGACTGTATTTTGAATGATGAGCCTATGAGAATTAATAAGCCATGTGTGAGTATATACTTTCATTCTGTTCAGAATTCATTTTAAACTTTCTTGCTTCTAAACTCTTTTTTCATTTCCAGGACATCTGGTGCCTAAAAATCACAGCATAACAGCTCCAGACTTTCTCATTTTGTAATTAAAGAAAGCCTGGATTTTTAGGTCTTGCTGTGAAGATCACAGTATGTGCATTTATGAGTCTGGCATATCCCTCTCACTTACTAGCCTGGTTGCAATTTTTTTATCTTCTCATAAGCTCAGAGCTGATAAGTCACAGAGTGTTTGTGATGCTGTGAAGGGACCTAGTTCCTTAAAAAGCTGACCTTGGAATCACTTTTGAGGGATAGGATCTAAGACAGAGGGAAGACAGATTGTGAATCTCAGCAAGATACAGCACATGGATTATCCAGACTATTCACACTGGATCTAAAGTATAGACACCTATGACATCTGAGTCAGATTTCCTTTATGGCCAATAGCAAGAATTACACTTTCTGTATCAACTTAAGATACAACAGATAGCAGCTTGTATGTATATTAAATTCTATCTAAAGCAGATTGCAACAATAATGGTGGAAAATTTTGTTTCTCTTTGTTTAATGTTAAAGTCACCTAAAGTTACTGACTGAGAGGTAAATGTTTCTTTTGTGGACCACCAGATTCTTGCCAGACTCTGGTATGGGCAAGGATCCCTGAATCCCTATTTAGTGTAAGAATGGTGTTGCTAAATTATTTGAGTGACACAAACTGCATTACATGATAGTTTCCCAGATATTTCACTGAATGTAGTGTGTTTAACCCAATTTACTATTCCTCATGCCATTTTCTCTTTTGTAAAAGATAAAATTACTTTTTACCTGTAAAGCCAGAAGAGAAATTCAAGTTAATTTAGATATTTTCATTTCTTGTCAATTACTCTAAAACCTTAAAGTGATTAATGTTTTTCCTTCCACACTCTCTTTTAAATTTTCCTCTTGATTTATTAAAAAAACCCCAATCAATCATCATGCCCCCACATCAATTCTCCTCACTAGAATGTAACAGCTAAGAATATGTAGCAAAAAAAAAATAGTTTGAATTCAATTTTTTTAACTTTTTCCATCTTTATGTAATCAAAATCTAAGAGGAGCTTTGAAAAGCCAATGTAATTATATCCTCTTTGGGATCATTTTAAGAATTGGTAGTGTTTGCCATTAACATCCAAAGCTATGTTTGATTTAGGTTGTCAAAACAATGGCAACAGTGACAGAATCTTCAATTTATCTTTCACAAAACTTTTTAAAGTACTCTCTGGAGATTTACAAACGCATTTAGAAACAAAAGTAAGGTAGTATTTTACCAAGAGCCATTAATGTTAATTTTGTAAGTGAAACATCACAGCTACTGTCAGTTGCACTATGTAGATGAGTGTTCCAGCTTTATAGGTGGCAATCATGCTCATCGTGTAGATACAGGAAATAAGGTAATATTATCTGTATGTGATCTGCTGAGCTCTAGTAACAATCTCCAAGATGTTAATTCCTAGGAAACCTTTTCAGCAAAGCCCCATTCATTGTCCTAAACTACCATGTTCAAAAGTAGGAACAATTCCTTATAGCTCATCCCAAATAAAATTTCTTCAGCAGAGCTACTTTTATGTCATGACACAACAGCAAGAAAAGGTGCCCTGCTCCCTCATTATGCTGACAAGAAAATTAATTTCCTGTAGGAAAAAAATTCTTAGCAATAATTTAATAAATTTTGAAGAGGGAAAGCATCTGGCATTTTAAGATTTAATATTTTTTGGTAGATCAAACCGAAATTATTCCAAATGTATTTAAATCAAGTTAAAATCCCCACTATTTCCTTCTTTTCCTTATAGAGGTAGTTTTTCCTCTGTTTTTTTGTTTTGTTTTGTTTTGGTTTGTTTTGTTTTTTCAATAAGTTCAGATTAATTGAAGTCAACTAATGAATAGCAGTACCCCCACCCAACAGGCACCATCATTGCTGGCTTAACCATTTGTAAGGAATTAAAGAGATATATATAGTTGCCTGTCTCAAACACTGTCAGGTCCACAGGAGGAACTGTGGCAAGATAAGGCACCACAACAGGAAGTTGAGATAAGCACAGAAGGAAGAACTTTGGGACAGGAAGGAGCTAATTTCAGGCCTGTCAGAGATGAGATCTGGTTAGCACATCCTGGTTAATGCATTCAGACAATAATTCCCACTGTGGCAAATTATGGGAAAGGAATGAATTGCTCATACACATAACACCCCAAGTTTTGGGGTCAACGTATGGTCTCATTTGCAGCTTAATGCAGAAAGAGGCATCTCTCACTAATAGGATCACAATACCATTATCACAGTAATAGCCTTAAACTGTTTCAAAGTGTCAGAAAATAAAAATAAAATTGTAAACCCCCCTTTTTTTTGACACATTGAGTATTTTGGAGGGCTGAGGACTACATAATGTAAGTCATGCCCAGGCTTTTCATATCTTCTTGACAATATTCATGTAAATACCTGTGAGTTTTTTGTCATTAAGGGTCTCCCTCTATCACATTGCTAAGTAATTAGAGAAATACAATGTATTTATAGCTGATTTTGATATATGAAGTACTTTTTTCTGCCAGCATGATTTACTTACCCTCAGCATCACTATTCTGTCTATCTAAATATTTTTTCCTACTCTATAATTATTAAGGTTTAGAAAATAAACACTGCTAAGGGATTTCAAGAAAGTCAGTCCTCTGTAATGCTTTAGAATTTTCCAAGAATACAGCTGATTTCAATTCCCAGTTTGTTTTTTGGGGCTTTCAAACTAATGCAGTTATAGAAACTGCTACTTTTTAATTATATTCAAAATGCATATGTGAGACAGGGAATCCAACAGCAACATTGGTACCAAAGTAGTGTAAATTATTTCCTCTGAGTCTTGTGAGAGAGTTCCTGTTCAGAATTAGGTATTAAACCTGAGGGGCTTTGTGTGCAAGACATTTCATAAAACAATTACAACAATATAAGGAATCTTTTTTTGTAACCAAAGCAAAGCAAATTTTATTATCCTACACTTCCATTAAAGTTGTGGCCAAAATTCTTTTCATGTATTTTAAACTTCTCATAGGATTTAATCTCTTCCCTTATAGAAACAAATTGTCCTCTGAGCATGGAAGAAGACTAGAAAACAGAATTAAACCAGACATCTAACTTTATGCATTTGAATATAGGTGAAACAAATGATATTTGAAATTACTTAAGAATATAGTGAAGATTTTATAGTTGATGTAGGAATACTGAGAATAATCAGTCATTAATTCTGACGTATCATCATTCAGATTACTGATCACTATGATATCCCAGGTAGAGATGAAATAAAGGTATACAATGGTTTATATGTAGGTGGGGAAATGAAAAAACCTCCATGTGTTTAAAGGCAAAAAATGAAATATGTGGTTGTATATTTCAGCAATTCTACTAAAGTAATTTGTAGAATCATAGAATCATTGAGGTTGGAAAAGACTTTCAAGATCATTGAGTTCAACCTTTTGAGGCTTATTAGCTAGTAGATGTGGCACTAAGGGACATGGCTTAGTGGTGGACTTGGATTGTGTCAGGTTTGCAGTTAGACTTAATGATCTCAAAGGTCTTTTCCAACCTAAATGATTCTCTGATTCCAAACCCAAACAAGGTTAATTCCGTCATTCATCTTACATCACTTCCAGAAGTGTCCAAGGCTGTGTTGGATTGGGCTCTAAGAAATCTTGTCTAGCGAATGATGTCCCTTCACATAGCAGAGGGGTTAGAATTAGAGAGTCTTTAAGATCCATTCTAACCGAAACCAATTTATGATCCTGTTATCATACTAATTCATCAACATATGCTTTCCCCACCTTGGGAAAGTTATAACAAATTTGAGGAAGGTAACAGTGTATAGATATTTCTAAATTACAGGATGCTATATTTCTGATTGGTCTTTTGCTGCTGAGCATTTTTTGTTATCTCCTCCTCCTTATGAAAGGAGAATGGACTATAACATAAACACGCAGTAGAAACAGAAGAATGACCTGGAGACATTTTACATATGTAGCTATTAGAAAATGAAGAGTTTGAAGGCAGAGCACAGATGAATACTGAAACCATGAGATGAATTACCATAACTGACCACATATGTGTGGTGAATTCTCCTTGACAGTAAAGTTTTAAGCAATAATTAAAATCTTGGTTAAGGTTGCTAAGCCTGTACACATATTCTCATTTCTGTCTAGGGAATGGAGAGAGGAGAGTAAAATTACCTACCACCCACTACAGCTTCTCTTCTGTTTAAGATAAGCAAAATAATTGTATTAGGTAAATATTAAGGCCCTTGGGAAGAGAAATTTTAAAAGGAGGGTCAAAATAAAAGTAGTACAAAACAAATTAAAAACATCTTCATAGCTGAGGTTGCCAAGATGACCATTAGTATCACTGTATCTTTGCTTATATATTTTACTTCTCTGATCCAGGAAACTTTTAGAGACAGTTAATATATACAGGTTATTTTAGTGCTGTTGTTTCCAAATATCATCCAGCAATGCTTCTGGGCATTGGAAAAACCATAAAAATAAAAATGCATGAGTTTGTGGGAAGACAAAGCACCATGGAACATGTTTCTGAAATTATTCTAGAGAAATGATAATTTTAAATTTTATTGCTCCTTGACTGACCTAACTGTGGAAAGTTCAAACAAAATGTAACAGTAACCTCCAATTGAAGCAGAAAGGGAATGTCAGTTATCAATCAAAAAAACAATCAAAAAGAACCACAGAAGTCTAGGGAATAAGTGTGCCAATAGTTCAGACAGTAATATTTGATTTAATAAGTGCAGGAAGATATCTTACAGCATATAGCAAACAGAGATGATATATGGTGCACCCAAAGCCTTGGAAAGTCAACATGGACTGTCAAACGACTGTCATTTTTCTATTCATACAAAAGAAACAAACAAAACTGCTATCTGTCTACTTATCTATACACATTGGTGTAATTTAAAAGGGTGCTCTTAGTTTTTCTTCTACTTCCTTGTATGTGGGTTTTTTTTATTTGGTTGGTTGGTTTTTTTTTAACAATATGCATATTATATCCAGAAAGATGACAAAATACAACAGAAGATATTTATTGCTGGCTTCTGGGTTATTTTTACCTGAAAAGTAATGCTACCACCAAAAAAAAGCTAATGCAGTGTTGCATCTCTATGCCCTCAGCTTTCCCCTTCCAATTCTTCTTTTAAAATGACATATAAAGGCTTCTATACACAGAACTGCTTTCAATATATATAAATTCAGTAAATTTTATTGAATCTTCAAATATGAAAGAACCATGAAATATATATATCTGTGAGACTGGGTTACAATTTTCAAATGCACTCTTACCTTTCATTTTTACTTTACTCTTAAAACAGCTGACTATTTCCCATTACACTGAATGTATTCTCCTGCTACCAGAGAAGCTTGTGATTACAAGGTATATATCACTGTATAGGAATCTTGACAGTTTGCTTCAGCCTGCAAAAACCCTCACTTCAAGACATTACCTAATTTGAAATACTGCCTAATTTGAGATATTTCAGTCATAAAAAACCACTTTGCCTGCAGTCTTTTGCATTATTTGTTTTCTATTCTTTTAGTAATGAATTCCGTGAATCGTGGGGTTTGAGGAGGTTTTTTGGGGGTTGTGTTTGTTTGTTTGGTTGTGGTTTTTTGTTTGGTTTTCTTTTCTGAAACGTGTTAATTTATTATGTTCTTTAAAATTTAATATAATTTTTAGCCCTTTTTTTTTGTACTTTCATTCTGATATCTGTTTTTGAATGTGACAAATATTTTATTTTTCAGAAGATTGTCTTCACCAGAGTTTATGTCAAAGAAATTGCCCTAAAATCTAATAGGATTTTTTTAAACTGAATATGAATAGATCATTAAAGTTAGCATACGAAAATGTAAAATATTTTTTCTTTTTTTTTCCTTAGGAAATATTTACATATGATTTGGTGGCCAAGTCATTATTTTTTTTCCGTTTTATATGTACACTTGAATCTTTAGACTAGTCTTGATGTTCTGTGGGTGAATTGAGTATTATCAGAATTAAGACCTGTCAAACAATCTGATGGAGAGCAGGTGAGACAGTTATTTTGACAGTTCAACTATTTATGTGTGCGCTGCACTAGTTACCTTCAGCCTCTGCCAGCCGAAGAGGAGGGGACGCGTCCATCTGTGCCTGTGTCTGGTGTGAATCCAAATGTGGGGGCTGCTGGGGGCAGAGCCTTGTCTGAGGCTGTCTGTGTGACCCTTTGTTTGTGTGTGTGTCTGTGTGTCTCCGTGTGCGTTTGTGTGTATGTCTGCATGCTGACACATGTACGTGTGTGCCTCTGTGTGTGCATGCCAGGTGGGGCTCCAGCAGTATGCCAGAAGAAGAAAAGAGAAGGTGGCTGCTCTTGACATCCCTTAACTATGTCCTCAAATTCATTTCTGAATTTTCTAAGTGAAAGCTCTAGAAAAAGATGGAAGCTATTTAATGTATTTTAAATTCAAAGAGAATCAAGAATATTTCAAATATAAAGGAAAACAGTGATTTCAGAGAAAGATTTGACATACTTCATCACCTAGCTTAAGCTTGAACTTGAGGTTTAGTAAAATGGATCAAGAATATGCCGAAATTTAACACACCTGTTTTTAGCTGTTGAAAAGTACAGTGCTGCAGTCTCATCATTGACATCCCTTCTAAAAGTCTGCAAGAAGCATTAGATTTTAAACATAGAAATAAGTTAAATCTTCAGTTGTCTGCACACAACTAATCAACTGCAATTCTTTCTGCAGTCAATACACCACCAGTGAACAATTTACCCTGTTTTAAGGTAGGTGTCTAATTTAGGTAGAATGAATGACCCCCTGAGGTGCCTATTTCTCTCCAGACAATGCAGAAAATGAGAAAAAAATAGCATAAGTTAGATATCCAAGCAGCCACCTAAGCTGTAATACAATCTAGTTGCATAAGGCAAATTGGCTCCTACCTTCAAGTTTTATTCCTTTTAGACTTCTGTAAGTAGAAGAAACACAAAGAATATTAATATATCCCCAAAGCCTCATCCAGTCACAATACTTTTGCTAGTTTCTAACCCAGCATTTAACTTACTGCTAGTTCTAGCAGAACTGTAAGGCTGTGAGAATATCACAACCTGAATGGGAAATTGCCATGCATTTTGAAGACATTCATTACTCCTAAACTATCACCTACTTTGGCATCCTCTTTTGCTACAGTTGCTCTTTAGTTTTCTAAGAGTAATTAATTCCAGTTTAATTACACAAACAAGGAAATAAACAAATAAATCATTTTGGCATGAAAAAGGTAACAAAAAAACCACAATAAATAAGCAAATACCCTCTCCCACTTCCATGACTTGGAGATGTAAGCTAAAAATTAAATATTAAAATTCTCATTAAAAGATTAAAACAACATATTATGAATGTATTTCCATCAGGGAATTAGGAAAAGATGTTGCCAGAATGAAATATTGCCACTTGTTCATGGTTTCCTGTTCTTCTCCAAATGGTGTATAATATATTCAGTTCTCAAGCAGAAAACATGGAGTGTATGGCAATGTTTTATTAAATTGCTCTTTTTCTTCATTACACAAAATGCTTTATAATTTTACTTATTTGCTTTAAGTCTTAATATTCATCTTGTACAAGTTGCTTATCACTATAGCTAAACATGAGATTTACTTGACTTTTATAAAAATAAATTTGTAGTATGCAAGACTATTTATTGTGAAAAGTAAAGTTTTCTTATCACTGACTTAATTAGTGCTTGCTTTTGCTATAGGTCTTTCATTACAACAACTACTGATTCTGTGGTAAATATAAGGAAGAATTGAAAGCAGTTGCTACGAAATGTTCAAATTTCTCTTTTTTCTAAGATGTTCTGGTAATCACACATTAAGTAATCCCATAATGTCCTAAGTAAAAATATAAAATTTATGGGGTTTTTTTTTGTTTGGTTTTGTTGTTTTGTTTTGTTTTTTTTTTTTAATAAGACCTACATAGTCTTTTTGGATAGTTGAAGGATACTTTTCTGTTAAAAGAATGTTCCTGACAAAAATTTTTGACAAGGTCTACTTAATAACATTTCAGAAAATGGCCTGAATTCCCAAAGAAAATAAAATATTAGAGCCAAAAAGAGATTTGCACAATAAAGAAACATGATAATATAGAGAAGCTACCTACAAACCAGTCTGGATTATGTCTCATGTCACTGTCCTAGCAAAGCTTTGTGTGACAATTGGAATATGTACCATCCATGAGTGATGTCCTGATCTGAGAAAGACTTAATATATTATTAGTTCTTTGACAAGTCAGTAATAGAAGAGACAGGAACAAAGATCTATGTTTTTCTACCAGCTAGCCCTTCTCCTTTTCTATGGAGGTTAGTATTAATTATTGAATGATGGAATCATTTATGTTACAGAAAAACCTTCAAGATCGTTGAGTCCGACCACAAACCTATCACTGCCAAGTCCATAGCTAAACCTTGCTGCTAAGCATGATTCAACTACACATCTTTTAATGCCTCCAGAATGATGATGGCTTGACTGCTTCCTTGGGCAGCCTATTCCAATCTTGACAAGTCTTTTGAGAAAGAAAAAATTCCTAAGCTTCCTTCACTCCAGACTGAACAAGAACAGCTCCCTCAGCTGCTCTTCATAAGACCTGTATACTAGACCCTTCACCAGTTCTGTTGTCCTCCTCTGGACACACTTCAGCACTTCAATGTCTATTTTGCAGTGAGTAGGCTCAAAATGGAACACAAGATTTGAGGTGTGGCCTCACCAGTGCAGCAGGACCTGGCACTTTGCCTCATTGAATCTCGCACTATTGGGCTCAGCATACTGATCCGGCCTGTCCACCTTTCCTTACTGCCAGGGTGACTGAGCACTGGCACAAGCTGCCCGTGGGTGACGTAGAGTTTCCCTCCTTAGATGTATTCAAAAGTCATCTGGGCACAGTTCTGGGCAACTGGCCCCAGGTGACCCTACCTGAGTATGGTTTTGCATCAGGCAATCTCCAGAGGTTCTGTCAAACCTCCGTTGTTGTGAGATAGGGATGTGTAGATCTATCTGCACAAATATTCAACTGTTTTTATATTGGGTGATACCTGAAGTCATATGATATGAATCTATTTTTACTGAATATGCTGTTTTTCCATAAAATTGCATTGTGTGTCATACTATGGTAGAGATTCAGGCAAATATTTAGGTAAGATCAAATTCTGTGTCATTGTTACTACCACCTCAATGAAAATAATATATTTAAAAATTACGTACTTCTTACATATTTACATTAACTATTTCATGATTCTATGGCAATGTCAGAATAAGGCACAGTCCATAGAAATTTCAGAGATAATGAAGTAGGAGTATTTTTTTCTCTATACCACAGTACTATTCAGATTTTTTTTTCCAGAGAAAAGATATTACATTATTACCCTGACAAATTAGTGAGTGAGCTGAAGTGGTTTCACACATAAAATGAGTGAATTTACAAGGAAACATGAAACATTACAGCAGATTGCTAAATAATAGATAATTGATGAAACCACTGATTGGTGTGTTAAATATCCATTTTGGCAGTAAAGAAAAACAAATATTACAATGTGCAGACAGAATGCCAAACCTGTCAGAGTTCAAAGAGCATCTGGACAATGCTGTTAGTCATAGAATTTAGTTTTAGGTAGTTCTGCAAGGAGCAGGGAGTTGGAGTCAATATTTATAGTTCCCTTCCAACTTGATATATTCCAGCATTCTATGATTATAATTTAATTAATGCATCTTTAATCTCACCATCAGCAACATTTGATTTCTCTGGTCATATTTTTTAAAGTAGGCAAGAAAGTTCTTTACACAGTGGATTTAAACCACTATACAGTTACTGTTGCCTCTCTAGAAAGTGGGAGAAACCAGGAATCTGAAACTATGAATAAAATAAAGTGATACTTGGATACATTTTTATGCATAAAAGTATTACTAATGGCTGAGTGATTACCTTCAGACCTTTATATGCACAATATTATACTGTTAGTTTTGCTAAGACATTTCAATCTAACTTTTTAAAATCCCAAACATTTATTATTTAAGAGTCTAATACTTTACAATACAGTAAGTGTCCTAACATAGAATATGGAAAAATTATAGTTATCTTAAAGCTGTATCTGGGAAAAGTTGGCTTTTCTATTTCTTCCAATCCAGTCTAAAATTATTCACATTTTTAATTTGAAACTCTAAGGAGTTTGCCTAGCCCAAAGCCCAGTAGATGCAATGTTGCTTTGACTGTTTTTAAAGGATGTCACTAAAAACCAGACAGAGAATCTGTGTCTGGTAGATGTGTCCATACTCATAGGCAGAGTGGACATGCACATCTGACCACAGACAGGAAGAAGACATTACCTTACAAGCACCCACACAATTGCCAACAGCACTCATATGAATGTGAGTGGCACGGATGGTTCTGGCCTGTTCCTTGTCTCTAGCTGATCAGGAGTGAAGTCTGCTGGTAAAACTCATGTAAGCATGTACAAGCAAAATATGAACTGCATCAGTAACTGGCCAGTAGCTAGCCTCAGACCCCCAGCCTCTCCAGCCACGGGAACCTGGATGTGCTCTTCAGTTTAAGGTACTCATATATCTTCTCATTTCCTCCAGAACCACAGAATGGAATATCTACCAGCTGGTCCAGATCTACAGTGCCCCAAGCAGCCAATTCTCAGATCCCAATCCCTACAGTACTTAGTTTAGACCTATGGTCCCTACAGTAGCTGACTCTCAGACTCCTGTTTCTCTAGTGTCTAGACCCAAAACAGTGGTATCATCACTGATAGCTTCCACATCATGCTATTTAACTTGTGACTCCAGCATACAGTTTTCAAGTGATGCATACACGGAGTAAGTGCATCTTCACTTAGGAAACCTTATCAGATGCTGACAGATATCTACGTGCCTCTCCTTAAGGGCATAGCTTCTTGCAGCCTCTGTGTCACGTGCCAGACACATCTTATAAATGTCTTAAACACACTTAAATATTGCAATGTGTAGGCAATTGAATCCCACAAAAACTCTCAAATGACTTAAGGGTGTGGAGTTCCATTATAGTTACTGAAGTCACAACATGCAGTGTTGTCTAGAAAGATTAATTTTAACCTCAGTTGTCCTCATTCATTGAGTTGATTTGTTGTCCAGCTCCGTTTTCTAAGATGATTAGGAGGTTTATTTAATAACAGGTGAATCAGTGACTGCAGACTGTGAAGGGTACCCTAAATTTGTACAACTTCATATGTTCATTAGAGTTTAGCCCTATGTCCTTCTTGTCAATTATGGGATATATAGTTCACATATAGATACTTACATTTTTTTCCTTTTCTTTTTCTATTTACATTTCAGAACAGAATTCGAGGCACAGGGCCAATCAGCATCCTGCCTCCATCTTTCCCAAAATCCATTCAACATTGTTTGCATGGCATTACTTGATACTTGTCAATCAGTAAATCAGCAGATCACATCCTTTACATGTCCTCTTGCTAACAGCATTTAGAGTTAGAAGAAAATTGTCCACTTAACTAAAGCCTGTATATACATCTTGCAGTAACACGATACATGAGAATTTTTACCCAGACAACAGGTAAAAATTATTATTTAGGCACCTCATAACTCAGTGTTCTGCCAAGTTGTTCCTTCATGATCCTCATCATTTACTTAGAATCACATCTGACCTAGCAGAAATAGTGGCAGATAATGCATTACACTTATTTTCAGTATGTATAAACAGACCTTAAAAGTAGAGTTCACAGGCAGAGGTTAGATCTCTCCCTCAAAAAAACATAGTGAAGGCATCAGATTTTGATGGTGTCATCCTGATTACACAGCCTAAACTGTAGACCTAAATATCCTCATGCTCTATCTGCTCATTTCCTTTCTTCTTCTTTAAAAACTACTCTGCTTTGTGTATTTCTATACTTCAGGGTGCTCTGTAAACCTCCACATTCTTCTTCATTATTCTGAAGTGACAGTGTCTCCCACCTTCTTGAATGCAGTAAATATTTAGTAAATATTCTCTTAGTTTTTGGAGTTGTATTAGTCATTAAATAATGCTTCCCAAGATCAGGCTATAGTTGCTCTCCTGCCTGATCCTTCATCTCATAATACTTCATTTCCTTACCATCTTTAAAAGTCTTTTAATTTTGGTCTTTTTTATCAGATGCATCCAATGAGT
Source organism: Loriotus luctuosus (assembly GCA_035582745.1). NCBI lineage: Eukaryota > Metazoa > Chordata > Aves > Passeriformes > Thraupidae > Loriotus > Loriotus luctuosus. The sequence goes on along the minus strand of JAWWEY010000001.1, from coordinate 60,860,415 downwards.
GATTCTGACACACAGAGTCAAGCTTGTCACGGTTTTGACCAAGTCCTGAATACCTCACTAAAATGGAAACTCTTTTCATCTGATGTGTCTTTTTCTCTGCAGATGTAATTTCTGGACAACAGTTAATGTCTTTCAATTTCCTCTTCTTTTGTCTTCCTTACCCCGTGGAGGTTTCATTTAGTTTACTGAGGAACAAAATTTATTACTTATAGCATGTTTTTCTTACAGAGGCAGAGAAACCATAATAGAATGAAAGATACTGGCTCAAATTATTCTAATTAAGATTTTCTGTATTTCAGCAGAACTAATATCTATGCAGAGAAATATATTTTAGCTGTAAAACCTACAACTTAGGTAAGTAAGTCTTACACACAGGGTGTCTACAGTTTGTACTCTGAAGTGTACATATACAAGGGATTTTTTCTTCACTTTTCTTCTATCTATGCTGTTGGGCTTTTAATTATTTTTTTAAATTTTGCCCTAGTTGTTGTTCATTTGTTTTTTTAAGGAAAAGAATTTATGCCCTAAATGGTTGCTAACAGATCTCTTCTTCTTTAGTTTATGCTTCTACATCATGATTTTCAGTAGTTTATGGGATGCCCAAGGAAATGGAGAGCAAATGTATACAAGTAACTTCAAATGACAGAAAACCAAAACAATGAGATGCCCCAAAATCCATCAACATGATCTCTTTCTTGGATGTACTCCTCCTTATTATTTCTTTTATTTGTTATCTTTAGACAGGATTGATGATTTATTTTCCATTTAATCTCCTGACATCACTGATAGCATGGAGACACAGAACTTTTGAAAGTGAAGCTGTTCAGGCTTCTCAACCCCTGATCCAAAAGCTATTGTTACCAATGGTAAGATTTCCAGTAATTTCAAAAGATTTCCAACTATTTCAACATACTTTAGATCAAACACTCTTTTAGGGTTTAGGAAACTAAATTTAGGCATCATTTATCCTCAGATAAAATGCCTTATTAAGACTGGAAAAATACATTAGTCAGTTTTGTGTCTGTTGACCTTCCGGCAATAATAAAAAAAACCCTCAAACCCTTCAGAAGTGAAACTGTAAAATCAAAGTATCATGAGCCAATTTTTTCCACTTAAAAAAAAGGTTGAAAGTTTGGAAATCGTTTACAAGATACTTATTCAGACCACATACCCAGTACAGATGTAATGGTGATTAAACTAGGAAGTTTTTGAGAGGAGTGGGTGGTAACACAGATATACATCATAGCTTTGACATTCATTCAAGGTCAAAATAATAAAAAAGAAAAATATAATTATAACCCCTGCATGTAGGTGGACAGAGAAATATCTGTCTATTTATTTGTACACAAACATTAAACAGGTTTTCAGAATATCAATCTTTGTGCATGTTTAGATGGTTTAATAAATTATGAGGATAACACAACAGAAGTAAATACCAATACATTATTTTTCTGATATATATCAATATCAGAAGATATAATTATTTTGAAAGTGTCTGTATAAAAAGAAATTGTTCAGTCCTTCAGAATCTCACTATGGACTTGATAAATTGTTCCAGTTAAAAATCACAGTCTTCATCAATGTCACAAAAAAAGAAAGCTGAGACATACCAGTATTTTCTGTCTTGCACAGTGTGTTTAATTTTCTGTTTAAGTTTAATGTATTCAGATCTACCTGGTTTATCCTAAATATCCGGTTCTAGGAGAGTCATTGTATTCAGTAAGTTATTTATATCCCTACTAAATAAACCAAGACAAAAATTCCAGAGTAAATTACTTTGTTCTTCAATAATTTTTCATATTTATAGGAATTTGCCTGTTAATGTAGGTAGTTTTTTAACACTTACCATAAGGATAAATGAGAGCGTTTACTTCCTTTTTAGAGGCTTTAATTGTATATTGCTAAAGTTGAGAGAAATAAACCAAACCTTGAGTTTTACTATTCTGTTATCTAGATGAAGACTAATCTCTTATAGTTGTTTTCTACACTTGGAATTTATACTGCACACCAACTAAGGTTAACAGACTAAATGTATATTTTCACTTTGCTACCCAGTTGCTGAGATTTTCAACCAAAGGTGATGAGCAAAGGAATCTCTATACTGCCCCAGGCTCATCAGAACACCTCAAACTGCATGCAGAGCAACATTCTATGACAATTGTCATGCAGTTCTTTACCCTATAAAACAGCAACCACAGGAAATTTTAAATAATTTAATATTTCCTATACTGCAAGAACTTACCTTTTTAAAGTACTAGAAACAGAAGGTTAAGGGGAGACCTTGCAGCTATCTAGAGCTACTTATTTGGAGAATACTAGAGAAATAGTGAAGACTTAGTGAAATTGTTTTCAAAGGTGCACCATGGGAGCAGCTATAGACAAAAGGCTGAACTCAGAAATTCCTGAGTTGAGGATTTTTTTTTAACTTATAATCATTGTTTTTGTTAATTTTTAATTCTTTTAAAATTCTTTTTTAATGGTTTTACAGAAAACGTGTGATATAGTGGAGCAGGTTGCTCAGAGATTTTGGGAATCTTCATTCCTGCATCTTTTCTGAATTTAGCTGGTCAAGGTGCCAAGTAATTACATATAACTGGTTATTTTACAAACCAAATTATTCTATGATTGAATATATAAATAAATAAACACACACGCACATAAAATCATATTAATCACATATACATATATATATATATATATATATATATATGTATATATATTTGTATATATGAGAGATTTTATAAGGATGGCTGAATCACCTGAATTGTTACTTGCACTTTCATCGCTTTCCCAGGACTCTGAGGAACAATGGATTACATATTTCTTTGATTCATTCAGAGGTTTTATCATATTTACTATGAACAAGGTTTTGCAATTGCATTTATTTGTTTCAGGTAATCTTTGCATCTCATTTATATAATCAATGAAATAGAATACTTGCAAATAAAATATAGTGCTGGTTTTACCTTTCTGTTATGATTTACAGCTAGCTAACCGGGCTATTATGAGGTTGTTTGTAGTTTGCTACACCTAGCAGAGCAGTCTTCATCTTCCAAATAAAATGCATGTTGCTAATGCTCACTGAAACATGTTTAATGGATAAAAAAAATTAAGCAATCACCATTTAAGGCTAATTTCAGCTGTCCAAACATAGGATATGCAGTGCCATTAAAGATACCTCAGGGTATTCAAGATACTCAGACTTATCAGCTATGACAGAGGATTTATGGATGATCTGCATTGCTCTGTAACACCAGCTGGGGGTCAAGGAAGAGATGCTATGTCATTTAAAAGGGTATTTAACGGCTGTGTCTGGGTAATTGAACTGAGCCTTTTAAGGAAAAATTAACCTCACCTGAGTTTAAAATGTCTTCATTTATAACTAGTCATCTTACATTCCTTTAATAAACAGCAGAGAAAAATCAGGAACTTTTATACAGAGTTTAATCTTCCTAAAAGCAGGTAACCACTCATAATGAGATGAATTCTGTCTTGGAAGATCATAACATAATCAGGGTTTCATGACTAAGTGCAATGTAGCTGTATACACGTGTATGTGATCTGATAGATGTATTTGGAGACTATTTGTAAGCCATTTCTAGTCTCTGAGATTTAAATACATTAATTTATTCAATCAGAATAACATGAAGCAGCTTGCTAAAGACTTTTTGAGTTCTGTGACTGTTTTCTGAATGTTACCAGTTTTCTACTCATCACTCATATGGACAAAGTTTTCCTTAGCAGGCTGAAATTGCCTACAGCAGAGAGAAAGGGATAAGAGGGAGTGTTCTGGGGACCCAGGAGATTTCCTCCTTCCAGTTAGGGAAAACATAAGCAAGACCAAACATAACTTGTCTCACAGTCTTAAGCAATCTTTAAAGCCCATCTCTAAGGTAAAAAAATAAATATGTATATATATATTTTTAGGAAAGTTTTTGAGGTTGAGATTATGAGACCAGAATATCACTGTCATGCATGCCATTACTTAACCATTGGGAACTTTAGTATTAGCCTAGGTGCTGCTAAATATATCCACCTACTGGAATTTGACATCACAATTACGGTCAGTAGAGAATTTCTTCCAGATATTGCAATTCACTGAAATTTTGTCACTCTCCTATTGATTTTAACAGTGTCAAATTATTGTATATAACATTTGTTTAAATTTTCCTTTCAAATTTACTAGCTGAGGAATTCCGTGGAGTTGGAGCAGTTACATGCTAGCATAATCAAGACTGTTAAATTACCTTGTCAGGAATATGATTTCTACAATGTAAGATCTAAAATGTGTTATAAGATAAGATGTAAAACAATGCAGAAAAATAATATTTCACTTTCATACATCTTACCTTTCTTTTTTGGAAATCAGATCCAAAGCCATATGATAAAGACTACACCATGCTATATATGATCTTCAGTGATGAAAGTAATACCCTGGAAATTAGGCTTTATGTGTCTAAGAATATATTAAAATAATAGTTCAACACAACTTTGGAGAAGTGCATATTCTATATGTTTCTGTTCTAGAAAAGTGGCATTACCTAGTGTGTTAGGGAATGCAGGGCTGAATTCTAAGAAATAAAGCTGCTTCACAGTGTGGCCACACAACCTAAATAGAAAGTAATCCTGTGTTTCATTTTGACAGTATAATCCCAGGGAAAAAAAACCTTTCCGTTTCAAGATATTTTTGGTAGACATTTCTTGCAGTTACATAAAAGTAGAAAACAGTGCTAACACAATTAAATCAAATTCACAAATACTCAGCTTGAGTTATTGAAATTTAATTAGAAGCGACAGCTGTGTCTGGTCTTTGGACAAAAATATGCATGAAGTTTTGAGTAAGAATTAGAAAGAAGGAAGTGAGAGAAAACTGCATGACTATGCTTCAAAAAGGGATTTTGGAACAATTGTGTTTTTTTAACTCAATAACTTCCCCTAGACTTTCCTGCCCCAATTTCTATGTTCATATCTTTGGAATAAAACCTTAAGTAATAAGGTTATCACATACATACTAGTGTCCTCCATGTTATACAGTATCAAATCGCTATATCTAATCTTCATAAGATATAGAATCAGTTAATGTAAAAAATCCTTTATGGTTAATTTAGATAAATACAATGGATACCATGAGGAACCTTTGTTATTTTTCTGAATTTTTTTGCTACTTTAAAAAAAATTATATCCTACATCTTAAACAATTAACATGGGTTTTATTCATGTCAGGTTGATATTGAATCAAACTTGTGTTTCTGGAAATATAGAATGTGAATACTTTTAATAAGCTTTCAGTCATAGAATGATAAATTCATTGTGACAAAAGACACATGCTAGCCTGTGGAGGAAAAGCTCATGTCATTCATTTTATGAATGGATGGTATGCAAGAAATCTAAAGTGCAAGTTTTATTTTATTTGGAAAGTTATTAAAATGACTGTCAGTGTTAAAAATAATAAGCAGTTAATAAATAATCTCTAGATTTCCTTTGAGTTGTAGAGCAAATAGTTAAACAATAAGATCCTAGTTGCAAAATTATCTTTCCTAAGAAAATATCTGAGTGTGCATTTAATGAAAGTGATCTGTTCTTGTACCTAAACATCAGAGTATCCAAAGCCTAATGCTAGCTTCTAATTAATTTATTCATTATTTATACACTGCTATTTTAAGATTATGCTAGGACAGCCATTTTCATGTATCCTGACTGTCTGTCACGTAGACATTTTTGTTTTGAAGTCAGTCAGACACACAAGCCACTCAGCAGGCCTGAGACTTTGAGGAAGCTGTGACCATCATTACTGGGAAAGTGCCACTTGAGACTTTATCACACTCAAGATCAGCACATGTGCCCAAATTCCTGATATCCTCCCACACACTTTCTCTGGTCTATATTCTCCTTTGTCTTTTGCATACAGAGCAGATTGTCCTTATTTAATTGGATGACATACCAAATCACTTAATGGGTTTTACTGATTTTTTTTCTGGTTGTTTGTACTTTCACATGGTGTTCCTTGCTTGCTTCTTTTCTCCTATTCACCTCTGAAGAGGTGGCTCTAATGTCTTGTTGCTTCTGGTGGAAGCCTGCAGAAAGGACTATGTGGGAAGGATAATCTTTCAATCTTTCAACACTAATTCTCTCTGAAACAAATTTTCCCTTACCTCTGCCTCACTCTCTAGACACAATGGGAACAGAATAGTTGTATCATAGAATGGTTTGAGTTAGAATGGACCTTCAAAGACACTCTAGTCCCAATCCTCCTGCAATGGGCTGAGACATCTTTTACTTGAGCAAGTAGTTCAAAGCCCCTGTCCAACCTTACTTTGAATACTTCCAAGAATGTGGCATCTACAATTTCTCTGGGTACCCTGCTTCAATGTCTTACCACAGTTTCAGCTGAATCTGGCATTCTTTCACCGAAATCATCAGTGTGTAAGAGCTGGGATGCTGGGAGAGGCAAGAGCTAAAATCAAAATCATAATCACTTTAAACTGGCAGTTGAATGTATCTTTCCTCTTGCCCATGTGACATCTTGCTTGAGACACCACCTAGTTCTAACGTCAGAATTGGACCACTAGGTGGAGACGGCTTTTTAAAGTTTTCTGTGCCTTCACCACTGAATGTTAGAAGAAAATATGCAGTGGTCTGAGGCACAGTGTGAGTCATAAGCCTGAGGGCCATCTTCTAAGATGAAGTTGAAGAGTACTTAAGGTCATCCTTTTACAGCCCCTGTGCTGCATAGAGGTACCATTGAATAGTGCTGTGGGTCACTGGTTTTCAGACCTGCTTGCAGCTGAGAGAAGGTTAATCACAGGTGGTACCATGGCAATCCACGTGTAAGGCTGTGGAAGTTAATGGAGCTGGTGTAGATCAATGCATAAATAGCCGATTTCCTGTGAGTATTGGGTAGAATACTGGTGTTCTACATGCTATTTTTTGTCTTTTTGGTTAATTTGTTAGCTCTTGCAGATTTAGCTATATTAAAGATAACTAAGCTTGTTAGCTCTGTTCTTTATATCCCATACTAAGACATTGTTTTGGAAGATGTGTGTCTATTAACTATAAAAGAAGACTATTTTGCAAACTCACATAGGGCTAACTTTTAAACTTTTTAAACTTAATAACATAAATCCAATGTTTTATGTCAAATGATAGAGGGTAAGTATGCAAATTGGCTGAAATACCTTTCTCTTATTAAGAAAGGTTTGCATTGTACTTCTAACCTTATAAAGTATTCAGTATTTTCAAACATGTATATAAAAACCATTTTATTCACTTTTTTTTGGCTAAGTTACCTTGAAAAACTTTTTTATATTAAAATTTTCAGAAAAAAGAGACTATTAGCTTGGAAGAACCACCATCATCAATATGAAACTGAGAATAATTTTTTCTCAAGATTTATGTGGCTTGAAACATGCTATGAAGAGTGCACTTCAGGGGGTGACTGGCTTATTTATAGCTCAAGAAATACAAAATACATGTAAAGAAAGATTTTTTGATGTAGTTTAATTCTTTCAGCTAATAAGCTTATTAAATAGAGTTAAATTTAATATTTATTATTAAATAATGACACTCCTGTGCTTATTTAAAAGTTTGCTTGAACATGGTTTTACTCTTGTTACAAATCATAGTACTAAAATTTGTATTTCAATAACCTTAATACTTGTCAGAGAATTATTTCCAACTAATGGTAACAAAGCTTACATTCCAACTAGTTCCATTTCTCGTATTTTTCTGCCTGAATTTGTAATTTTTTTCTACATATCATGCTTGCTCTGGCATATATTTGAAATTATTTAATTGGACAAATGGAATGCCTCATTTGTTTATTTTTTAATGTGATGGTGAACCTCTGATTTGAACCAAAAAGTATGTGGTTAGATTGAACAGAAGGTCACAAATCATTACTGACTTCAGTAATCATTGCAGAATCTGGGCAAGACTAGCAGTTTTGTAAAATATATTAAATCTGATCATAACTCAGTAAATCAGAGTTCTATTGACTTCAATATTTGAATCAAGCTTTTGGGAACTGTTTTGTTTTGACCTGGTAAGAGTGCCATGTGTTAGAGAAGACACCTGAGGAGGATTCTGTTAAATAGGTTGATACAAATAGAAAGGGTAAATTTTATATGTATTCTAGAGGTTAGCACAATGTTAGATATCAATATTTTCATTCATGTTACATGGTAGCTCACTGCTCCTCCAACTCCTCTTAGAATGCCAGAGTAGCACAAATGCACCTGCTTTAGCATCTAAGGTAAGCCGGAATGCTGACATTCAAGAGAATTTTCCAACAATACACTGATTGAAATTATTAATGAAGGACTCATCTCTAACTTAATGGTTAACTTTGCAAACTAAATGAACTTGCTAGGCTGGGTACCCTCTGAATACCCTGAGTATTGCTTAAAGTATCCATAGTATTTTCTTAAAAGAAAAACACCCCCATCCCCCAAACCACACTCACACACAAACAAACACCTAAAAAAAGGGTGAGTAGCAGAACTTCCTAACTTCTGAACAGTATTTTTGTGGTTTAAGCCCTGAAAAATAGTAACTGGTTTAACTTTGCCCTTCAGACAGAAAAGGACTCAGACATTTTTTTTTTACATTTCAATCTGCTCTGTACTACTGTCATTCAGTAGCTTAAATTTTTAAATTGACTGCTGGAAATATAGATATGGATTTGTTGTCACTCTTCAATCTTCCCTGTTTCAATGGCAGAAAAGTTTGATAATAATTAAATAAAGGGTATATATGCTGGTTTTTAGAGGATGTTTGTAAAGGGACTTGGGGATTTTGGAGGCTGGGTTTGTTTGGGTTATTTTTTTTCAGTTGCATTTCCCACTTAACTATTCAGTTGTTTTTCAGATAAATCAGTTAATTCTCTTCATTGTTATCAATAGCATTAAAATGCATATTTTTATAATCAAGCTAGTCTTTACAAAATAATGACCCATGTGCTTAAATGTACCATAGCTAAAACTTGCTTGGTCTGATTTCCCTGTATTTGGGCCAGTGATGTCTAGAGGCAATAAAGTTCACAATCATTTCAGAAACAATGCCAGTGTTAAAAAAACACCCATAATAGATGCGCTTTCTGGGCTATCCTTTTTGTGTTTCTGTAGCACAATAATTTGTTTAACCAATCTGGTTGCATTTTACAACTGAAAGCTTTGCTAAATATTTTAAGCAAATACTGAACTAGCTTTTGTTTCTTTGAAAAGCATTCTTAATTGACTTGTAATCAGTCATAGTTAAAGCATTTTTTAAGCTGTACAAAAAAAGAGTAAATGTCTTAATATGCTGTGTATTACAAAGTCATTAGAGTAACTATTGAAACATTAAGGTAAAATCAAAAGTTCAGACTGTATATATCTATAATGTATCATATTGTATTAATAGAGTGTACATTTTGATTATCATTTTACATAAATTCAAGACAGTACAATCTCTTTAATCACAAGTGATATTTTTCCTGAAGGTTCCTCCCTTTATATGCTTTCTCTGAAGGCAGATATACATGCAGAACAAACACGCTTTATTTCCAGCTGACATTTAAGACACACTTTTGCCTTCTCTATTTTTCTGCTTGAATAAAACAGTTACCCAATAAAATAACAGAAATTTTTCAATCTCAGTCTTGCTGTGTTTCTTTAGAACTATAACTGAAACTGTCAGAAAAATGAAAGTAAGAAAAATAGCTGGCTACAGATTGCAGAATAATTGGTGTTGGGAAAAAGGTAGAGAATAAAATATTTTAAAATACCTTGCCTTTAAAATATATATATATACCTGCAGTGTTATTCTGTGTCTTTCTTATAAAAAGATGTGATAGCAAAAAAATTTAAAAATCAAAACTACTGAGAACTTTGTGAGTTATACCATAACTCTATTTTTAAAGACCCAGAGCCTTATCATGCTGTGAAGTTAATTGCAAAATCCTTTTGACATTCATGAGAACAGATCTAGTCATTGCTACACTCTGAATAATATAGTATACTGAAATCAGCAACCACTGATTTGACCATCCCTTTTCTATATTTATCAAGAAGAGGAATTTAATTTTGAGATGTACTCAGGATAAGCCAAGTCCTATTTGTCCATCCTTCTTTAACTTGAATACCTTTCTGAAAGTCCATGTTTTAACTGATTAAAAATATTTATATCACTGTATGAAGTTATTTACATCAACATAAGATATTATCTGCACACAAATAAATCAGGACAGAGCTGATTCATCTGCTTCTGCAATGTCACCTCTTTCCTAGAAGACACATTTTTTAAAAGCTCAGTGTTTAGTCGTCTTTCCTCCCCTCCCCTCCCTGAATTCCTGTTCAAACCCTCTGAAGTCTTTCCAATAGTACATTAAGTCAAATTACTCCCATCTGTCTGTGTACTTGTTTCTTCCACTCTTCTGTCTTTTTAATACCCACTGTGTTGTGAAAGTTAACAGATCCTATTGGTGATATGAATGTTTGAGTCTATGGTACTGCCTTCTGCACAAAGTCTGTTTTTCCACTGATTCAAATTTAAGCTTCTTCTCAATTTAAGCAAAATGCGCATTTACTATCGGGTTTTCATAAACATTTCTTGTCTCTTGATGCTGTCACTCTGGAAAATTTATATTAGTATTTACACATACTATTTAAGTATCTCTTAATTCAGAAATGCAAATGAGTAAGCATTTTTCTAGTTTATTTTTGTTCCCTCCCCCAACCCCAGAGTGGATAATTTATAATATACAATTATGAGCAGTACAACTTAAAAATTAGAAATTATTTTATTGCTCTCTCAGTAATACCTTTGTATTTCATTAGTGCTTTATCACTTAAATATAGCAATAAAGCCTGTATTACTGACTGTTGTTGTGGTGAGCAGACGAAGTACCTGTAGCATGATTTCTGAAAAAGCATATTTGTGTCTGTTGGGGAGCAAGCATCTGCAAATCTACAAATGTAAAAAATCTGAAAATGTGCAGTATTAACTATTGATTACTGATACAATATTATTCCTCAAATATTGAGATGACTATATGGCATTTCCATTTTCAATTAATCTTTTAAATAAAATAATTTATGACATTAAAATAATAAAGGGTAAGAGAATTAAAAATAATTAAGCTAGATCTCCTAGTACAGGGTAAAGCTTTCTGTTACTAAGACAGAAGATGACATTTTATTGAAACTGAGCATAATAGCAATGACAGATGCAATGGTTTTTTCACACAATCCATTCTCTATTTACTCCCCAATAATACATGAAATAACAAAAACAAGCTACTACATCCAAAGAGTGAAAAGTTTAAAAGTTTTGTTTTGATTGGCTGTTTTTGTTTATTTGTTTTTGTTATTTTTTGAAATATCCAAAATATTATCATGATGGGTTAAGATACAAAATGGTGATAACTTGTTGCTTATTTAATTTCCTTTAACAGTATTAAAAAATATTATTGGAGCTAACCCTCCCAAATAGAGCGAAATAAAAGAGTTGCTTATGATTTTAGAATTTCTTAATCTGTAAAACAGAAGAAATATGGACAACTTACATTTTCAAATAGATGTTCTTTTCATCGACATAATTTCAATAATTAAAGTCATATAAAAGATAAATATTTTATTTGAAAACAGAGAAGGAACGGGGAATCTAATTACTATTTTTCATCAACAGGAACAGTAAAAAACCCTTTTCCATCATAAGGATTGAGGTTTAACATAGTTATCTGTAGTCTCCAAAGAGGAAAAAAAATAATGAATGTGGCATTTATATATCAGCTTCTTTAAACTAGGGAGGAGAGAGTAAAAGTATGAGTAGACATACTAAGGTAAACCAGAAGTTAACTTTTTGTAAAAGGAATTTCTGTGCTGAAAATTACTTACAGATGCTAAGTAATTTGTGGCAACAATATCAGGCTTATTATGTACAGGATGATATCCAGAAAAGAAAGCATTTACATTGATGTGAAGAAAGAAATTCATCTTACAGATTTAAAAACATGCAATATTTATAACAGACATGTTGGGAATTGGGCCACTAGTAATAGGAAATAAGGTAAGTCAAACAATGTGAGGTATACTATTTATAAGATAGTGCTATGTTGATTCATAAAAGCATCATTTATTTAACTAAGAGCAAGAATATGAAGAGGCAAGGTAATGAAATGACACAACCTTGTTCTATTGCAGAGGGAAAAAATGTAAAGAACACCTATGTAGACTTTAATCTATGTATGTACAAATCACATTCAAAGAAATGAAAAAGTGTCACACTTCAAAACTAATGGCAATTTTTATTTTTTTTTTTTTTTTTAGTTACTGTCTTCCAGAGTGACTGGAGTGCAACATGAACCATAGAGTTTGTTCAAAGATAAAATTTGATCAATCATGAGATAGGAAGATTATCTTGAGATACATTTTTTTATTGGAAGTGATCAACAGAGAAACAAACATAGCTCTCATTGTTTAAGACACTAAGTAGTCATCTAGTTGTTTTTCCTTTTATTTTTAAATTTTCTTGAATGTCTTCATTGGATTTTTCCAAATCACACTGGAAATAATTTGATACTGAGCACTGGTCACTTCAGTGTATTATCAGGTGTACAACTAAGAAGATCTAATATGGCATCAATATATGCACTTGGACGTAATTATCTGAAGGAAAGGTAAAGCATGCACCATGATTATGAACATTCTTCTGTTTCTCATTTCCTTGGCAGAGCAAACTTTCTTGTAATTGGATGGTGTAAATGCTGTTAATCAACAACTGAAAATCTGATGGGTTGTTGATTGGTTTTGGTGGGATTTTTTTTTTTTTGACCTATCAGATATCACAGCTCACTCTCTTATTTTCTTTTCAAGAAATACTTGATCCAAAGTTAGATCTCTAAATTCAATACTAAAAATTATCTTTTAGTGATTACTTAACATCAGTCAGCTGCTATTAATTCTTGCCTGGCAAACAAATCTGGAAAATGCACTTTTGTGATTAATCATGTTAATTAATATTGACAATTTATTAGATCTCTTTAAATCTTCTTTATGGTGTTTCAGTATGATACAAATAATAGCAAGAATACCAAAGGTCACATTTTTTTTATCAGTCCTGATGTCAGGTTTTGGTTTTTGACTTGTGTCTGGTTGCCAAAAGCTATTTCATTTCTTGTAGTGAAAACATCTCAATAAATGAAAAATTGGATTTTTAACAGATTTTTTTCTGATTTATTTCTTTGTTAAGTAAACTTGTGACACTGTCCTTTTTGCATTTCTGATAAAACTACAGTTTATAACAAATTATTTGTTGTTATGGTCTTGATTAGACTTAGAATAGTGTATTGGGCTCTGACATTTAGTCTTTTGTGTACAATATCAGTTTGCTTTTATATCTCAATTACTGTCTGAAAATTACATATTCACAGAAGCAATTTTGAGGTTAGTCCTTGCACATATCAATATCAGACATTACAGGAGATCATTTTGTTTTGGTTTTGTCATCTCTAAAATTCAGGTATTGTCAAGTAAACTTGACAAACTACTGCAGCTCCGTGATGAAAATTCAGAGTGTGTTTTTGAAATAAAATTCTAAATATTGAATGTGACATCTATCTATTTTAATCAGATCTCTTCCTTCCCTTAATGTGTTTTCTTTCACTTCAGTTCATGTCAGATCCTCTGCAATGGTAACCTGTTTATCTGTGGAAAGTAAGGAAAGCAAAACTGACCAAACAAATTCATATTCATTTACTAATGCATATAGTTAAAGAGAGCTTTGTTTCAGATGCATTAAAGTGCAACACTAAATAATGTGTAAATCAGAATATTAAAAGACAAGTGATTTCTCAGCTTACGTAGTTGACAATTTAAAGAATAGCACTTAACACTGTTGGATGTAAAGGAAGTTTTTTAAATGAGAAATATGCTAGAAGTTAACAAAATATAAAGATTGAAATATGGAATAATATATTGTGACAGTAGGATTTCAGACCTTCTGTATGTGTCCATTTTTCAACCAAGCAGTCCAACTGAATTCATTGTTTCTGCTCATGATAGTAAATAATTTCTTTTCAGTAAAAATTTATATGCTCGTATCACATATTGAAATTAAGTAAACAGAAATAATGAGTTTTATGTAAACCTTTATACAAAAATTTTATTTCTGTATTTCATTTTTACTTTACACATACGAGTTTTGAGCAAGATGTGTAGTAATTTTATTTTGTGTATGATATAAGGACTATAAACAGCACTGATTAGATATTCTGATGTCAGAAACTGTTGCAGAAACGCTCATTGACACTACATTTAAACAAAGCTACAGAATAACTCAAAGGTGCTTATTACTGCATAGTTTTGTTTGTAGTTCAAGTCTAAATAGACCAAATTAGAAAAGGTTTTGTGTAACGCTCTTTTTTTTTTATGCTTCAACTTTCTCCCTTTCAATGAATTTCAGTGATGCATGTATTTTTGAATGTCTTTAGAATTTTGTTGGACAAAATGATAAAAAATAATTTAAAAAAAAGAACCTACTTAACATTTAGTTTGTAAGGTGAATCCATCCTGCCTAACAGTTCAAGGTTGTCCTCACCTACTAATGGTGAAGGACCCACTTTCACAATGGTTCATCTGAATTAAAAAGTGTTAAGATAGCTGCTTGTATGAATTATTTCTCTATTGGACAGAGGAACTTAGATGACTACCTTAAACTGCAAGATATTAAAAAAAAAAATACCAAAAAGAAACAACCCTCCTCTGCCCCAATAAACAAAGAACACCCTTGTTTTCCTCTACTAAATTCCTATCAAGTTATAAAGAAGTTATATTCTAAGACTGATAAAAAAGAATCATTAATTGTTTCAGTTGGTGTTTTGGGGCCAAGATTTATGTCCTGAATAGGATTATCAATAAATACACTCTCATTAAGAAGGAAATAACTGAAACTAGCCTGTTCAAACTAATAGTTTTGTATTGGAAATAGCACAAGAATATAAAACCATAGACTATAGAAAGCTAAGAAAATAACCACCAGCTTTCTGTCCTGAAAGTTTTTTTGCATTTTTCATGTTAAATGATATTATTCACATGACTTTCAGTTCTTATAGAATCTTTAGAATGTTGAGTTTTTCTTTCTCTAGATTATTTCTGGTTTAGTGAAGGTGATTAGAATCTCTCCCAATTCCATATAGTTGTATTCATGACCTTCCACAAATCATATTTGTCCATTCCTAGTTCCAAGAGGGTGAAAAGCATAAATAAAATGTGCCTGATTTTGCTGAAAATTCAGAAGCTGTTTCTGTGTAAAAGGATACATTTATATTAAAAAATAGAAAAGGTCTGTGATTTTTTTTTTAACATAACTAAACATGTGAAGTTTTATTTAAGACCACAATATTAATATACATAGTTTTGCGTATTTTGTTACTTAAACATTATGGGTGTCTTTCAAAATTACTATGACATATGGAATTGTTCATGTGGATGATGATAACATCAGTTTACTTTCTTATATTTTATTCAGAGAATTAAAATAATTTCCCACTGTTGAAGTTTATGATAGCTCTCTGCCCAATTCTCCAGCCCATCAAGATCCAGATCATGTTAAATTATAAGATGGACTATTTATTACATATATTAATTGCTTTAGTAATAGGGATGTTTGACTTTCAGAATCTGAAAAGGCTGCATATAGGCCTAATTTGTACTTTGACCTGTGGTCGTTGCTTATCTTTATTTGTTAGAAAATTTAAAAATATGCAGAGCGCAGAATGGGAAGAAATGCATGACTGATCAAGAAAGATGTGTAGGTATGCTTGTAATTGATCATATTGTACTTCACAGAGATAGGCTTGCAACCATAAATCGGGCTGTTTTTCTGAAGCTTCTGCCTCCACAAAACATTTGCTTGACAACCTTTGAATTTTTTTCTTATTTTCTCTGTATCGATTTTCCAATAGAATTGTCAGTCTAACTGATTAATCTGTGTGGGTGTATGGAGCACAGTTGTTCTCTTTTTTTTTTTAGGTTAAATCTCATACCGTCTTGCTCCTTGCCTGAAACAATGAGGAGGCAAGCTAAAAATTACTCAGAAAGGAAGGCACAAATTACCAAAGAAAATATGAGTAAACAAAGGTTTAAGAGTAATGGATGTGGAAGGATGGCGGCAAGTAAGTTTCACCTTGCTGCAGTATAGATATTTGGGTATTAGGTTACACTATCTTCTCATGTTAACACTTATATAAGTTACTGAATTTTCCAGGGTTGTAAAAATCTATTTGTTCTGAGTTTGTGTGTTTATCTAAAAGTATCATATTTTGGTCTGTTATTACTGTCTGTTCTTGTTTCCTAAGGACGATGATGAACTTTATGTCAATTTCAATTAGCTACAATAGGGTCTAAAGAATGTATGAAACTGCAGCCAGATCTATCTCATGGAATTTTTTTTTCTCCCTTAAGTATGATTTTTCTTACAGAATCACAAAATAATTTGAGTTCGAAACAACCCATAAGGATCATTAGTCCAGTTCCCTGCTCCTTGCATGACTACCTAAAATTTATTGTGACTTCAGTCTGGGATTGGAAATGAAGTGGAACCAAGTGAAAGATTACATTTTTCCCGTTCAAACACCAGTGCTATGTCTTCTCAGATGCTTTGTTCCATAATGTGCTAAGTAGAGTTCACCCACAAGGAAAGGATATGTGGGAGATTCTCTGCAATCATAGAGGTAAGATCAGGAAACTGGAGGCTCCCATTCCACAGTTTAAGGCTTAAGGATAGACAATGAACATTTTAATAATCCCATTAGATTCCCAACACAAAGAAGTTATCAAGATGATCTTTGGTCTACAAAACTGAAAACTTTGGTTAAATTCTCACTTTGTTCACAAATTAAGATACTTACAGATACGTATTATGTGGTAATAGAAGGTTTGTGCTCAGGCTATACAAAGAGATATTGTTTGGGATCCACTGGCAGAAAAAGCTTTGAAAGGGGAAAAAAATTTTAATTCTAAATAACTTTCAAACCACTATGTATCAGCATCTATCTAAGAATAAAGATCCTCATGTCTGGCAAACCTCATTTAAGAGGGTTGCTCATACTTGAAAAATTCTCTTACATAATAATCTGTTCATGAGTTTTCCTTCTTAACCCACCTACTTTTTACCCTAGTAAACAAAGAAGTATTCAAAAAACATAATAGAGCATTCATCATTCCCTCTACTTACTTTTACAAATACATGAACAAGCATACACAAACATAAAAATTTTCTTTGTGAAGCCATGCTGTTTTGGTTTAGATTATTTATCATTTTTCTACTTCTTGGTTTGGTTCATCTTTAGTGTTTTTCTGGTACTGAATAAAATGTCACAAATTTATGAAGTCGTAAACTAGACCTCTTTCAAAGTGAGTTACAACATATTAAACTCTACACGCTTCTTTCAGGATGTGTTAGTGGAAATGTATTAACTTGCATTTGAAACATTCTTTTGTTTTCAAAGTGTATAAGAAAACTGTCTTTGCTGATTTCTTTTTTGTTCCAGCTTTTGTACTTCTAGTTCTCATTACCTGCTACTTTTTAAATCTAAATTAAGTTTCTACTAAATGTCAGTGTAACATTCGCTATAAAGAACACTAAGAAAGAACATAAGAATGTTTTTAGGCTATTTCCACTTTCTGTTTCTGATCTAACAGTTACTTGATCTGCATGTAAACTAGGACATCTACAGAGAGGTTCATAGATTTTTCAATATAACCATATTCAAACAGCAAACATTACTTTATGGTACGTGTACTGACTGTGTCTTGGTTTGCATATCTTTTGCCTTTGAAAATAACATTTATGCCCAACTTTTACATATTAAAAGACGTAAAATGTGTTTTCTCATACACTAAGTCAGATATATGGTAGGAAATCAGTGTAGACTTACATTTTTGCTAAATCAAATTTAAAATAAAATTACTTAGGTAGATGGCAAATATATCTACTGTGTCATTCGAAACTTCATTTTATTAATTTGTGTTTCAAGTAATATGTTCAAGCCACATGATATTCCTCTTCAGTGTCTTCTTCAGAAACCTAGGTTTGAAATCCTATCTTTGATTAGATTGGCAAGACCTGAAGCTTAGATTTCACTGTCAAGATGGAAATTTATCTGCTCTTTTCCTGCTCAAGTAGAAATTTCTTCCAGTCACTTTGCTTGCTTACTTCAGATGGTCAGCAGGAAACCTTGCCACTTGTTGTCTCAGTGGGAGGGCACAGTTTCAGAGCAAGCTGGAAGAAAACTGTTTTCTGTTTATTTTTCTCATGTCTGAAACTAATTAAGTTGACGTTAACTATAAATGTGCATTACCATTAGGCATTAGAAACGTCATGTAAAAATGTATTCTGCCATGTTGAGACATAATAATATTCCAATGAAAGGCAAAAATTTTTTTCCGCATTATCACCTTCTCACATGAGTGATCTAATTTTTGTTAATTGGACTACTCAAAACCCCCTGCAATGTGAGTACAGAAAGTCCAATTATGCTCCAAAATCACAAGGGGTTAACAGTAATAGAAGCAGAAGAGTTGGCTACACATTTCCCAAGGAAAGGCAATTTACCAACCAAGACATTACTGTCAAGAGACTCTATCTGAGTCTGAGTCTATCTGAGTATGAATAAAACAAATGAGGCTGCTTTTGATGGCTTCCTCTGTAACAGATTCCTCTCCTGTAGGTGGTTCTGAATTTGCTCTCAGTCAGCTGCTGCTAGGACATTAAGTTTAACTCAATAGGAAAATAAACTATACTGCAGTTCCCTGGGTAGGGAAACAGGGAAAAAGGGAAAGGTGAGTGGAGAGGAAGAAATGGAATCCACAGAGATAAGATATTTCCCTGATAAAAATGCACATAAGGGTTTTTTAAATAAATTAGTAAGCCTGACATTACATATATGACAGTGGCATGAAAGACAGCTAGAATAGTAATGAGCAAAACTGCTAAAATATGTGGTAAACTGTCTCATTAAAGAATAGATTACAACAGTAAATGATTTCTGTCTTAATGAGTCAGCCGAACAAGGACAGGGATGCCCACGTTCCTGTGTCTGTTATGAGTCGGGCTGTTTCTCTTTACAGACTCAGGCTGTTTTCATTGAAAATTAAGTACTGGTTGAGTAAAAGGTAAGGGAGTTATTTGTCTTCATACTGGTATATCTTTTTTCCCACTTTTATATAATTCTGCAGGTGCTGCCAATTTGAGGCTGTTTCGGGTTGTTTGTTTTGTGGTTTGCTTTTTTCTCCCCCCAGATTTAAGAATTGTCAAAATATGGTCTTGCTAATATGATGGCGCTGTATGTGAGAGGAGATATCTCTGGTGCTTTTAGGAAGGGGGAGGAAACAGCCATTCTTCTTCCAATCAAAATCTTCATTGTTACATTCAAAACCAAAGACCGTGTTTGTAGGATTAAGTAGCATACTGAATTTCAAATGGTGACAAAAATTGTTTTGTTACCAGTTCAATAATATTGATAATTAAATTAGAAAAATATTAGGTACCAATTGTTACTACCATTGGCAATTTTTGCCAATATTAAAAAATTTTCAAGTATAGAGTATGCTGTAAACACATACATATAAGTATATTCAAAATTCTAAGATGTTAATCTTATTGAAAAGTAATTAAAATAATTAGCAATAATATATATTATAACTATTAATATTTAATAATTTCAGATGTGTTTTGTTTAAAGGAATAATGTAAAACCCTTTAAAATCTCCACATTTCTAACCTTATGTATCGTGTCATGTTGTGTCACATCAACGTGATTGCATTCATTTTCAAATACATGATGTGACACACTAACATGATTCACATTTCAGAGGATTTAGGGGCCCCTGCTGTAATTGTGGAAATCATGAAGCGAGAAAAAGATTGTCCATGTTTTAGAAATTTAGAAATCACACAGTAACTGCATATGCATTTTTGAGGAAAAAAGTATTCTTCACATTAGTAAAGAATGTGGCTAGTGAAGCATGGACTCCCTTATCTTTATAACTAATGGATTTCCTAGATCTTTTGGTGACTATTGATACTAAATTTTGACACTAAAATAATATGGTAGTTTTGTTTGACTCATAAATCCCAGCTACAAGTTAGGCTACATGGAGCCAAATTTTGTAATTTATACATGTCAATTACATCAGCAAGATGGCCTGGTATGCAATATATAACCTGTTTTCTTTAAATTGGATATGTATCAATACTACATTTCTGCAACTTCTAATGTATTTTCGGGTTGTAAAAGGTTCAAATAACTGTGAAATAAATTTACTTGTTGTGGATGTCTTGGATGCATCGCATTAATTAAACATAATGTTCCTGGATATTATAGCAGTTACTCATTTTATAGAAACATAAAATTGCTGCTCGGTATTTAATAATAAGTTGAAGTAACATATAAATTAATAGATGTTCCAGATACTTTGAAGGGCAAGCAGACATTTTGAAACATGTATCATATGATCCATCAAGCTCTTTCAGGACCCTATTTTCATGCAAATTGAAGAACTAATTTTCTCAAACAAATTTTAACATTTTGAATTTAGTCTTTGCCACCTACTATATTTTTTGATCTGATGAAAAGTGCTTTATAATATGTCTCAGCAGAGAAAACAGTAGTAAGTTTAAAAGATTTACTTTATCCCTATAAATGAAAGATCTATGCTTACACTATGTTTTTATTGATGTAACAGTTGTTATTTCAATGAAATAGCCAGTCTCTTTCTCTAACTACGTTAGTAAGTATGAGATAAAGATAAAGCACAGAGCAATTTCAGACCCTTTGAGTTGAAATGTGTCATGTGAAATGTGTCATGTCAGTTATACACATCACAGTATTTATTAGCAAAATATTATAGATTGACAAATGTATATAATTTGTCATTTGAATGGGGAAACTAGCTGAGATAGTGCTGAAAACTTCCAATGTCCTTAAGTTTTATCAAAGAGTAAGAATGAAGAAAATCTTACAATGAGCGATAGAGGACAATAATTTCTAACAAAAATGATCTTTACCTGCTGTAAAATAATTTCATGGACAGCTAAGGAAGGAAGGCTAAACTCTACTCACCAATTAATTTCAATTGATAAAGTCAATGCAATGATGACATCTCATGAATCGACCCCATAAATCCATCACACCTAAGATCATATGAGCTATAGGATCTCGTTTCAGTTTATCCTTCATCACAGAGCATCTTAATAAATTCCTATTAGCTACATCTGAACAAGGCAATGTAAGGGCCTGTGAATATCACTAGTATCCCAGTTAGATGAAGAGGGTTTGCAGGATGAGGTGTACCTGAGATACAATTGGGAAGGAGGTGGATTTATTAGAAGGAAAAAACCCAACCAACCGAAAAGCCACCAACCAACCAACCAACCAAGCAACCAACCAAAAAAATTGTCTAGTTTTCCAGAAATACCAGTTTGAAAATAAAAATTTCATTTGTAAATCCAGCACAGGAATCTGCCATAGACATGAGAAACAGAAAAAATAAAGTATTTCTGCAGTTTTCAGAGGAGGAGTACATTTTCAAATTATAAAGTCCCACTATCAATCATAACACACTGAGCCTTCCTGTAATATACCAGACCAATCCATTACATCTCTGCCTTCTGGTAGTGTTCCTTCAGTTACAAACTGGGGCTCACAAATTCAAGCACCAAATTACACTATTATGTGTAGTATTTGAAAACTTATTTCAGGATATGACACACACAGAAGCAAAATACACTCCAAGATTTTAAAGATAGATGACTGAACATATTCTGGGGCAGAGTGAGCACACAAAAATATGACAGGTATAAGCACGTTACTATGAAAATTGCAGAAAACCTTGATTTCTTGCTGCTGCCTTTTAGTATATGCTCTTCAGTGTAGATGAATAATGAAGACATGTAATTTAAATAAAATTCTGACTCTTTCCAATGTCAGAGTGGAACATGTCTCATTGTGTTAAAATCAATGAGGAAGAGCCATTAGCTCTTCACAGGACAGGTCCTAAAATATCCCTAACATTTCAACCTGAGTTTTAATATAAATTTCTCTGAATGTGTGGGTGTGTGTATTGTGAAGAAAGTTTTCTTTTTATTTTCTTAAAAAACTATCTCATAAGTTATTGCATGCATTTACCAGCTTCATACTTTGTTTCCTCTGAAAACTATAGACAACGTTTTGTGTCATGATGTATTTTGTAGGTGTATTTAGGAAAAAAATATATTTTATTCTGTAGAGAAAAATACTTGAAAAGTTAGCAGAAAGGAAATATGTGGCTCATCTGCTTATATATTTCATATATTTTTATAACCTACTGCACTGACCATCCTAGGAAAAGAAACTTTCTAAGCTGATTTGCTGCCATTAGTCACTGAATTACAGTGACAGACAGAGAATTACTGTGGCAGGCGGAAACTGGACAAATATGGACATTCATTTGCTCACTTTCTCCTACACTGATATTCTTGGGCCCATAATAAGAATTTTGGCAAACTCTTTTTTTTTTTTGTTCTCTATGCATGCTGTGATAATCACCTAAAATCTACACCTAAATTTCAACTTGAATACTGGGCCAAATCAAGACCTGAAGCAGAGTCTAGAAGCATGACAGTTCCTAGAAATTATGATACCAGGTGCAGAATTTAAGCCAGGACTAAAACATATGAGTCTTTCTCT
>JAWWEY010000001.1:60811771-60837700 GCA_035582745.1 Loriotus luctuosus | reverse complement strand
AAGTAGATTTCCCTACATTGATGTCTACTCATTATGTGTGATTAACGTACCAGGATGCGGCATAAAGAGGAAAGACTTCATTCAAATTCCTAGTCATAGATGCCTAATGACACCTGAGATGTTGCAGTGTACCTGCAGGGACTTTACACTGCCTATTCAGAAAGATATGTGTGTTCCATACATCCTGTGCCATAACTTCTAGGTGTAGATGCACTGCTTGGATACCCAATTGATTTTATAGTTAAAGAATTTAGTCTCAATGTTAGGCAATGGACAACATTTTCATCATATATTTCCAAAACTCTGGACCTTTACTTTCTCATATGAATACAGTGTTCCCTATAGCCAACGCTATTGAATGATTAAAGAGCAATTTGAAATATAAAGGAATTGTGTCTGTTTGTTACCAGAAAAAGTCAATCTATCAATATCTTCATGCTGGTTTTTCTGTTCATGATCCTTACTGAATCCAGATTATGCTTAGTTTTTTACTAAGTCTAGCTTTTTACAGGTCTAGTTATATTTCATAGTATATGGCACATTTTTCTACAGAATTGAATTCTCTTTCAAAAATTACACATTTTTGGCAGATACTTTATAATAAGTGTAGCATCTTACCCTATGTTACTTGCCACTATATGATTAAAACATATAAAAGAGAATGCATTACTTTATCTTTGCTTTTTTTAAAACAGTTTTTGTATGTAGTTTTAAGCCTACACTTGAGGAAAAAGAGCAAGAATACATCACATTTTCTTTGCAGAATTCAAAAGCAAGACATTAATAATTGGATGTTTTGACAAAAAGGCAACAAAGCATGAATATTTCATCTTTTCTCTATTTTATAATGTATTTCACTTTTTTGAACAGACAATCAAAATGCTCTCTTTTTTTGAGTTTTTGCAAAGTATAAAGGCATTGTGCCTCTGTTATTTTAAAGATTATGTTTTTTCTTAAAAAAAAAAATCAGGTTACCACTCAGAAATGTAGAGTGTCTTCCTTGTATCTGTTTTGATCTTATGCTCGTGTACAAACCAGATGAAAAAAACCTCCTGTTTGCAAAATTGTTTTAAAATGAATTACAGTTCATTTTCTAAAATACAGGATATATTATATACTCAGAATCTCAGGCATTAATATATTCATTACTTTAAAAGTGAAATTCCCATAGCTTACTAATTCCGAAGACTCTGATTGTTCATTATCGTGTTTTTGATGACAATAAAGGACAATGGAATCTTCACAATTTAAAACTTTAATTAGAAAACTGTTATAACACAAGTGTAACTTGCTGTTTTATTTAAATTGCAGCCAAGTGATTGTCAATATTTTACACTAGATATTACTTTTCTGAGGGATGATCTGAAACGGGGAAAGAAAGGAAAATGGAGGCAGAGGGACAGAAACAAAAGCAGTGTTTAGTCATTCAGGAACCAGGAGATAAGGCTGTCACCTCAGGTTTGACTGAAGGTAGCAGTTTAAAGGCTGGAGCACGAGATGTGCTTCTTATGCCACCAAATGGATATTCTCATTTTAATGGTAATTTGTTTTCAAGAAGTGTTTTTTCAGCCAACATCAGTGTCTCTTGCCTTAGGTAGATTCATCAGTCCTGCTCCAGACAGCAACATATATCAGACCCCTTACTCCATAAACTACTGAAACTTCCATCATTCTTTCTGCTGTTTCAACTAATTCTTTCATGTGAACTTCTTTCCCCATTTAAATCAAGCCTGATATTCTTTTTCACTGTTGTGCTTTTAGCTACAATTATGTCTTTCAAGTCCAGTCTAGTTTCACTTTGCTTCCCTCTTTTTCCATACCCACTCAGTCTGGTTTCCCCATTCTGATGAATATTTGGTGCCCATCCAGATGGATTTATTTCCCTTTCTTCTCTGCCTTGTGTACCTCAGACAATATTTTTTATTTTTCCCTTTTTTGTTCAATCTCAGTTTATTTGGAAATTAGGGGTTGTCAGGAAGTGAGTGTACTTCAAAAACAAAGTCATTTCCTATCATTTCATTGGTTTAACCTCCCAGTCTCTTTTGAACAATTCAATTTATCTCTTGCTAGGGCAGTTTCTGGGTATTTTTCTAGTATTTACTCCTGAAGCTACTTCCAAAAAGAAAAGGTTTTATAGATGAAACTGCACCAGATTCAGTTTCCTCCATTTTATACTGTCTTCCAGAACTATCCCTGAGGACTCCTAACCTTCAAAAAACTACATTTTCTCATACTATGCCCCAGGATATTCAACTCACACCTACAGTTTCATGCAATAAAAACTCTGTCTTGTTCCAAAAATGCTACTAAGACAAAAAAGTTATCAATGAAGGAGTAATAAAACCTCCTAAAGATGTCTCCTATAATTCATAAGAAAATTAGCTGTATCACCTTACGTATTTATCTCTTTAAGTTAAAAAAATAAAATAAGAGTACAATAATTGAAAACGGAAGTTACTAGCCCGGCTATTGGATTGGTTAGGGTATTACATTCCTTCCCACAAAAACCTGGCAATTAGAATCACGGTGCATCCCAAGCTGGGCAAACCTTAATTGTTTTACTGTGAGGATTGTTGTAAATACTTACTGAGAAAGACTGTTTTATCTGTGACCTATGTAGATTTGAAAGAATAATACTGGAGTGCAAGGCTAAGAGCACAATTAAGTTCCCCTTTCCCCCACCTTAATAGTAACCAATATAAGGTATAATTTTTAATCTCAAATAATTGAGTGTGGTTTCATTTAAAATCTTGCTTTCTTCTCATCATACACCAGGTATGCATGTATTGTCATGTTTCCCTGCATTAATTTGACAGTTGTATATATAAAAGTAGGTACTGGTTAGTATTCATTAAATTTCACCTTTGTTGATCTAGCTGTTGAATTTTATAAAGGTATTTTAGAATATTTCAGTATTTTAGAAATGCTGATGAAGTCCCATGTTACACATTGAAGTTCAGAACTTTAAAAGTTTGAGAAGTTTTACAGCCAATTTTGAGTACAGCTGTCTTCTAGATGTCTGATGTTTAGATTTTGGATTCATTCAGCACATGTACCTAGTATATAAGAGATACTTTTGTGTACTACTGTGGGCTAAAGTTATAAAAAAATTACCCTGTCTTGCAGCTAGGACAGTTGGCTGCAGTCATACCTGTAGTTACATAGTGTGCAAAAATGGATAGAAAAAAAGTGTACTATATATGAAGTGTGCTATACCTTAGGTAATCCTGTTTGGTGTCTGACCCATTAGGAATTATAGGAGTTCATGCAACATAAGAGAGTTTCCAATCTTTAACCTGTACTTGGGATCATTGCCCTGAAAATTCATGGCCCCACAACTGATTTCATGACAGTATCTCCCACTGCTTTATTAGAGGGAATCTTGGGATAATAGGAGAGAGGAGTTTTTTGCTATGACTCTGTCCTTGGCAGTTTAAGCTCCAGTTTTTCCCTATAAGCTGAATATTTTTTTATCTTGTTATGCATATATAGTTAGTGTATATGTATTTACATTTTTTCATCTTTGTATAGGGCCTTAACTAAGCATCCTGACTGCATGAGTTGGCAGAGGAAAATATGTTTCTGACCTGTCCGCTCTGTGCACTCTCTCCTAAATGCTGAAGTGATGCCTATTCTAGGTTCTATTATTAAATTCTAACAATTGCTTCTCTACTTTCCCCATGTGTTCTGGCATGATAAATAAAAGGTGGAAACTAGCTGTTTCCTGACCTCTACTGTGCTTTGCATGGTTTATTTGCATTTGTAGACATGGCTTACAAAGGTGGTGAGTGCTGCAGAGGTAACCTGCTTAGGATCTGAGCAGCAGAGCAAAACAAATTTATATTATTCAAGCAGCAGTTCCTCATGATGATCAAAGAGTGGTTTTAGCAGCCTCTGAAGGGGCTCATCCTTTAATTCTTGCCCACCAGAGGCCCTATGGCTGTGTCCCAGGTTTCAGGAGCTTTATAGTGCAGTGTAGCAGACCTGAATGATGGTCCATTATGAGTAGTATGTTGTCCCTGTGGGAGGCTTCAAAAATAGATGGTAGTCCACTTGAGTAACTGAGAAACTTACCAAAAGAAAATACTTCCATAATCTCAGTGGCAATACCCCTATATTCTGTGAAGTATTACTCTTTTAGTGATGTCGTTAGACTGGAGAAACAAGAGGATTTAAGCTATGGCCTAAATTGAAAATAACAATCTCAAAGAGCTACACGGCATCCTTAACTCCACAGAGACTGATACATACAATAGACTAGGGAGTGAAAAATATTTATCCTCCAAAATTCAAGCAACCTTTTTCTTTGATAACTCGGTCATTAATCAGGTATTATTTGTCATATTCACCATCCTTTAATGAGTCCAAGAAATTACAACGGAGGACTTCAAGAAGTAGTTCATACTGTTGATAATGTATCTATTTCCAGCATGTTAGCAATTTATAAAAGATTGGCAAATAGTTTACTCAAAAGGCAATTGTACTTAGCAGTTAAAAAAAAAAAGCTGTTTATTTGTGGGGTTTGTGTTGTTTTTTCTAATGTCAACATATACTTCTGTTTTCCTTCTCATTCCATGTATTTCAGGTGAAATTGGCATCTGGTGTTGTCATATTTTCTTTTTCTACTCCGAATTGATTTCTACGAAGCACCAAAATTTCAATCTACCTATGAAAATTCCTACATACAAACATAAATTTAAATTTACATCTACTTACAGGTAGATTTCTTTTTCAGCTGTGCTGAATACCTTAAACATTGACACTGTGTGTTATTTACTTCTTATCTGACATAAACATCTTTAGCTCAGCAGCTAATTCTATGTCTTGTATTCGAATGCTTCTTAATACCAGATCTGAAGAGTAATTTTATCTTGACACACCTATTTTACAAAAATGCGGTAAATTTGATAGAAAATATGCTTTTAACTTGTGTCTTGTTTTCTAGACACATTGGTTATCAAAAGAGAAATGCTGTAAGCATGCATGTTTTCTTACTGATCCAGCTGATTTAATGAAAACACAATTAAAGTTCTATTGGGATAAAGCATTTATTGTCATTTTATGCATGATTGATAAAGCAACATGAGATACTGAATATTTTCCAGGGAATAGAACCAATATAAAAAAAAAGTTAGTTGGTTCTTGTAAAAAATATTATTGATGTCAAGAGCATAAGATATGTTCTTGTACAAAAGAAAATCAGTAAATTTAAAAAGAAAAAGAAATATTTCTCTATAACAAAGTACAAAGATATAAACACTATGCTCTACAAATTTTAATACTCACTCTTGTATATATCTCTCAAAATTATGAATCTATGTCAGTACTTAACCGATACCTCAGATGTAAAATTGACACTTGACTAGTTTGTCCATGTTGGAAAAAATTCTTAAGTAAGTCTGCTGGTATATAACCAACAATAAATTCTGCTTTTCTTCTATCTTTTTGTGTAGGAGATTTTTTTCTCAGCATTATAGTTTCATTCACCCAGAATCCTTTCAAAATTAGTGATGTATAAAATCGGGTTTTTTTTAATTGACATATCTTGTGTGCCTTGACTTACGTTTGCATCTAATTTCTGTATTATATGTTGATATATTACATGAAGTTTCTGAGGACATTAAATATAATTCAATATCCTTTCCTGGAAATTTAAACAAAGTGGTCCAGCATCTCTTACTATCTATATTATTTCTTTACATCAGCCATGGTTTATACATCTTCATGGTATGTTTTCTATGAGAGTCTCAGGAAGTAAAGTGTTAAATGAGTCATCCAATTAAATACTTTTCCTGTTTGATGGCTAATTATGTTTTATACTTGCATATGCAGGTGACTTTGGGGCAACTGTATCTATTACTGAAATAAAACAACCTTGTTGGAAAAAGATGGCTTTTCTCTCTCAGAAAAAACAAAATTATGGAAATCCTGAGAAAATACAAATCAATCTAAACTGAATAGACATGATAGAGAAGAGCAAGGACTGTTTTTATCATTCTCTGCAGACATTCAAATGAAATCAATTCCAGCTGGTTAAGAGCCCATAACTAACTGTCCCTCCACTCATTTGACAGGCATTACACTCAGAGAGAAAAACCAGCGGCAGAATGTTAATATATTCAGGCACCTGACCACAGAAAATGATTCTTGTATGGGGGAGCAGAAAGCACTATTTACCCGTTTTTTGTTGTTGTGGTGGTTTTTATGCTTTTTTCTGTTTATGGACAAAACTTGTGGATGACATAGCAGGTGATTTATTGTTTTATTATCTGTGTCATGGTAAAATTAGAAAAAAAACACTGAATAAGCTCCTGATCATCTATAGCATCAACATCAGCCAAGAAATAAGTATTTATTGCTCTAAACTTCCATCCTGCTTATTCATAAAAATTTTTTATAAAATATCATGCTAGCCGAAATGCACACAAATTATTATTCTAGGGACAGCAAAAACAGTTGCCAGCCCATTTGAATGCCAATAGTGCCAAAGATGAGAGTGAACAGTCAAAATATTAGCAAATAAATTCAAAGTAATGTCTTTTAAGAAATATATAATAAAAACCCCCAAGTTTTTTTAACTTGCAACAAGTTAAAAAAATAGATGAGAAAATTGTACTTTTGTTTGGTTTTTGCAAGCAAACAATAGTACATTCTCTAAAGATTCACAGTATTATTCAGGTCAGGTAACTGAAATCAGCAGATTTCAACTATGCCCAGATGACCAAACAGCACTAGGTCTGTGATGTGACTGGAGTTCAAAATACAAACTAAAAATATTCTGCCGTGTTTATATTAAAAAAAAAAAATCTGTGGACTTGCTTTCTGGGATTTCATCTCATAACTAGATGCAAATATGGTATGTAAGATAATGCTTTAAGCCTATGCAACAGTAAGTTAAGACATCTAATCAGGAAATTAACCTGAAGAAAGAGGATAAATGACAAATATTTTGAGTAGTTATGTTTGAGTAGTAAGAACTGTAGAGTGTTGCCTTGCTAAGACCGGATATTACCCAATAAATTTTAATATATGAAAATAAGGGAAAATGCTGTAGTGTAAGAAAGCCTGTACTCATACCTGTGTGCACTATAGACTAAATCATGTTAATGTTCTCTGCACATGGTGTAAAAATAATGGAGCAGAATTAATTACTTTTTAATTAATTAATTAATTACTCTTTAGGTGTATATTAAGTTAATGTGAGTACAATTCTGAAATGCACTGGAAAGAATCAAAATAAAAATGATAGAACAGGAAAATATTATGTAAACAGAAATAGATTGCAAATTTGTTCGAATAAGGACATGGAAGACTTGAAAATGATTACATTATGATAGAATTGGGATCTTTGAGACAGTGGTAATAATCATATTGCAACAGCTGAGCATTGCAAGCTAAGAGCCAATTCCCAACTAAATTTTCATCTACTTAGTGACATAAGTCTCATTTTTTAAATTCCCTGGCTTTTAAATTTTTTATTGGCACAAAAAAAGAGCATACTTCATAAGCTTAAACATTTTCTACTCATTAAAAAACCAAATCCAACTAAAGAAGTTTCAAAATTTTATTTTATTGTATCTACTTTATTGAGTTGTAAAGTAACTATCAAACAAATAGATAAAATCTTTGGCAAAATAAAAAACAATCAATTGTTGCACAGACTTTTCACTTAGAAATATGGTGGGGAAGAAAATTGAGTAAATTTTTTATGTACTGACAATTTCTCTTTTTTTTATCTTTCGCTAAAGAGAATCCTGTAACAATTTTAAACTGAGAATGCAATAATCAGCATACAATATTGCAAATTGAACCCAAATGCTGAAATAGTGTAGCTTGCCATAGAAATATTTTGTAGCAATGTGATGGCATAACCAGACAGAAATTATTTGAAATAAATGTTTGAGCAATGCGACAGTTCAAGGGGTAAAGAAAGACTGAGTTTGCTGCACCATGAGGCATTCAAATGATAGAAGAAAAAATGACAAGGGAAGTAGAACGTCAAACAGGCAGTGCATTCTCCTGCATGTGCAAGAAATAACTGGAAACAAAAATAAACTGGATCAGTAGCAGATGAGACATTTCACCTATTAGAGGGGGACATGAACAACCTGTTAGGCAAAGTGAAGCAAATCGGCAAAGAAAGAAGCCAAACTCACTTCAATTAAGTATTTTTATTTAGCCAAGAGTTCTTACATGCAAATATTCTGATATTTGTTACATGGAGCCACCAAGGATTTCAGCCATCAGTGACAACTATGATTTGAGTTTCCTAGCACTGTAAATTCACAACTGTAAGCCTTAATTAATAAGGGTGAGCAGCCTTAAATATGTGGTGATAAAGAGTAAAAATGTGAAAAAATTAACAATTACAAACACAACTTTTGTTATACAAAATTTTGAATTTAATAAAGTCTTTATTTAGTTGGTTAAGATTTTAGTTTAAAACTGCCTTAAATTGTTACTTTTCTAAATACTCCCACCACAACAATTTTTAAACTCTCTAAATAATAAATATCAGCAGACCAGTATGTTTGTCTGAAACACTGCTACAGCCAGTATTACAGAAGCTGTGGCTAAGTTGATGCAAAGTTGGGCAAAAGGAAGAGGTATAAAGAGTGTGTCAGGACCTTCCCTTTCAACAGAAGAACACAGATTAGTGTAAGACAGCTGTGAAATCATACTTTTTTTGTTCCCTCAATGTACCCATTTATGTAAAGACAATCAATATTTTTATATTTGTCATATATTGTCAATTTAATTACTTTTTTATCTTAGAAGATATATTCACTTCTTGGGTACATCTCCACATCAGACAGAGGAATTCATTAGTTCATGGTTTTTTTAATTTTCAGTATTATCTGATAACTGTATATTTCCAACATAGGAAAAGTGTGAATAGAGTATATAGAAAGGATTTAGCTATATATATATACATATAAAAATTATTATGTATTACAATACTGTTATATATATGATGAGAGTAACCAGTTCCTTATTAAAAGCTAGTACAATATTGACTCTTGCACTATTCAATTCCTTAAATATTTTACTGTCTTCTGTTCTATGTAGGAATTAAATTATTCCTTTCAAGAATTCCCAAGAGCTTGTCTTATTCTCTTCTGTATTGTAAAACCAGAAGTACAACTAAATGGTTTAGATTTTTTTGTATGCAATTTGTCATTCGAACATATTTGTTTAAAGAATATTTGATTTCTTCTAAGAAACCACAACATGTAAAAAGCAAAAGACAAAAAAAATTCTTTGCTTACCTTTTTTGCTTTATACAAATACAAAGACAGCATAAATGCAGTATTATTTATCAACATTACTGTTTAAGATTTGCTTTGACTTATAAGAAAGTTGACTTAATCTTTGAAGTCAGAAAGATAAAAAAGAACCATTTTCCTTTCCTTCTATTTTTATTTCTTCTGAAATACTTGTTTAAGAAAGTGATATTAAATGTGGATCATAACATTAGTATGCTTTTATGAAACCAGATTGTAGGAGAAAAACAAGCGAGTAATTCTTTGTCAAAATCTAGGTATGTTCTGTCTTTGAGAATTTCCTTAATGAATTCTAACATTGGATTAGTTCCTTAAAATTTGTGCTTATATTAGCAACAAAAGAATGAGAGACAATTGGAGAACTGACTGATAATCATGCAAACCCATCAAAATCATCCATCTTTCATCATCTTTGAAAGACTGAGACAGTCAGGTAAGGTTTCAAGTGACTCAAAAAAAAAAAAGCAAAGGTCACACTAACCTTCAAGATGGGCAAGAAAGAGAGATTCAGTGAGGTGTAGACCATACTCAGCTGAAGATCGGAAACCACATCCAGGCACACATAGGACAAGAGGACAACTGAGAACAGCCATTTACTGAGGGTAGACTGATGCCTCACCAAAATTATTTCCCTCTTTAATAGGAAGATGAGCATGGTGGGCTAGGGAGGGGAAGTGACTACCCTGATGTTACCAAGATCTTTTACATGGTGTCCCATAGCACAACTTCTTGTAGCTGTATTGAAAAAAAATGGTCTGGATACATAGAATGACAAGCTGGGTGAAAAATTGACTAAATTGCTGTGCTGAAAGAACAATTGTCAGCACTTCAAAACCCAGCTTTAGCCAGATATTATACGTCAGCCTGAGTTACTCCTCAGAGTTGATACTAAGGTCAATATTGTTCAACATCCTCATTAGCGGTGTGCATGATGAGGGAAAATACACTTTCAGCATGTCCCTGGATGGAGGACAGCTTTTACACTGAAGGACTGTCTGCTATTGAAAAGGTTTTCAACTGACTAGAGAAATGGGTGGACAAAAATAACTTCGATTTCAATAGCCCTGTACATTGGAGAAAATAACATCATTCAACAGTACAGGCTGGAAGATGACTGCCAAGATAGAAAAGAGACAAATCATTTTTTTGAGACAACAAGTTAAACAGAAGTCAGCAATGTGCTTCTGCAACAATGAAAGCTAAGTGCCTGCTAGGCTGTATTAAGAAGACATTGGCAAAGTGTTAGGAAGAAATATCCTATGTTTGCTCTGTTTTGAGCATTCCTTAGGTGTCTGTTTAGGGCCATTTTAGGAGAAAAAAATATGATCTGATACAGTGTGGTCACCCTCATGTTCTAAAAATGATGAATGGGTAAATCCCCTATATAAGTTAGAGAAAATACAGTTACCTGTAGAATAGTTTTTCATCAGCTAACTTCAAGGAATGCAGTGCAATGAATGTCTGGGAAAGTCTTTGAATGTATCTAATACTGAGAGGAATAATCACAGAATTTCCTGAGGTGGAAGGGACCCACAAAGACCATTGAGGCTGACTCCTGGCACTGCACAGGACCACCCCAAAAATCTGTCTTTGCACATGTTCTAACATCTTCTTGAGCTCTGCCAGGCTTGGTGCTGTGACAACTTTCCTGGGGAGCCTGTTCCAGTGCCCAACCACCCTCTAGTTGAAGAACCTTTCCCTAATATCCAGGTTAAATCTCCCCTGACACAACTTCAGGCCATACCCTCAGATCCTGTCACTGGTCAGCACAGTGAAAAGATCAGTGTCTGCCCCTCTGCTTCACGTCATGAGAAGCTGTGGATGAGGTCTCCCCTTGATTTCTCATTTTATCTAGGCTTTACAAGCTGAGTGACTTCAGATACGCCTTGTAAGGCTTCCGCTCTGGAACCTTCGCCATCTTCATCTCCTTTGGACACACCCTAACAGCTTTATATTGTTTCTATAATTTGATGCCCAAAACTCTACACAGGATTCAAAGTGAGGCTGCACCAGTGCAGAGCAGAGCAGGACAATCACCTCCATCTATGGCTGCAAACGCTGTGCCTGATTTCCCCCAGGACACAGTTGGCCCTTTTGGCTTCCAGGGCACTGCTAACTCATATTGAACTTGCCACTGACCATGACCTCCAGGTCACTCTCTGTGGTACTGCCCTTCAGTCTCTCATTCCCCAGTCTGTAGGTATATCCAGGATTGACCCATCCCAGATTCAGAATCCAGTACTTGCCCTTCTTAACTTTTACATGGTTAGTGATTGTCTGGACCTCTAATCATAAAGAATAAATGTCTAAGTTGTTTTCCTCTTAGGGAGGCAACAACTACTCATTTCATTAGGTAGAAGTGACTTTTGGTAGATAAACTGAAGTAACTTGTTTTCCAGATAGGATTAAGGTTAAATCACTAAGATAACTACTTGGAAAAAGAACCACATTAGCAGATGGAATTTCAGTGCTCCTTGGATTTACCATTTAAAAAGAAGTCTGTGTCTTGGAGCAGAAGGAATTCAGGAGGCAATCCCTGGGTTGTCAAGGTCAGCGCACAGCAGAACATGAAGCCAGCAACACAAGGAAGTGCAATACTATTGTCATTACAATAATATTTGGAGGTTTTTTCAGTCTTTTTTGATCTATGGATAGATATAGTAGGTACAGTTTTGGCCCAAATCTAGAAGATTAATTCGTAAATGTAGGTATGTAGCAAGATGCTGTAAGTACTATATATCTGGAATCCTTGAAAGTTCTGTTTTCATGCTTTAGAATTTGCTTTTTTTCAGATTAGACATTTATGTAGACATTAAATTTGCCACTGAGATATGGGAGAGCAAATATATGACATCAATCACACGGAAATTACCTGATTGCTTTTAATTATACTGTAATAAGGTGCCACTGCTTCAAGGCTTTAATACAGGGGTGAATTTTTATTACAAAATTCTGTAAAAAAAATTAATGGAACAGCAAAAAGCCTTAGCTGGTATCTCAAGTACAGTGCATCATCTCCTTTTTATGACTGTTCATTTATGGTTCTATTGTAAAGAAAAAAATTACTCATGCTTGATTAATTGCTCAGTGACAAAAAGTAGGTTGTACCAAGTATTGTTCAAGCATCCCCATCTTCCCAATAATGCCCTTTGGCTAGCTTTATTTTTGATTGTTTACATTCCACAAAGCCTCCTCTCACTTACCAGTTTTGCAGCTCAGATGCAGTCCTTCCCAGTGAACAGAAACCCTGGACATAACAGTGATTATGCCCTCAGGTATTCTTGTCATGCCACGCTTGCTGCACATTCTATAGAACAATTGCAGCAAAGAGAATGGGACACTAATGGCTTTATGAGTGCAGAAACGTACATACGCTTGCAAAGCCTTCCCTCCCTGCCCATCCCTACTTGAAACAGAGTGCAGCTTGTCTGAATATTGTCTGCTTTGCTTCCACATTATATTTCAATATATGAAAATATTTCAGTCTTAGAAGATTTATATTTAAGCAAACTAACTACTGTCAAGTAGATCTATTTAAAAAAACTCACAAAACAGAACAAAACCCCTGATAGTCTATAGAGTTTTTATATCTGAGACCAGTATGAAAGACCACATTTTTTCTCTTTTGGACTAAAATTTTATGCAGACTTTTTGAATACTGGGGTCACCATAGTTTTAATCTCTTTAAAAAGGAAATAATGCTTTTCAACAACAGCAAATACCATTTTTGATTTGGGACTACATCACATACTTTATATTTATCAATGTAGTTGTGAATGAGGTTCTATGATTTTGATTTTAAGAACTCTTTAAAATGGTCTTTTGTACCAAATATGACATATAAAAATAATAGGATCCTGAGTTTACAGAAGTCTTTATGCTTGTGGAATGGGATGTAGTACTTCTATTGTATGTTCAATGTCATGTTATATAAACAGATAATGTGACTGTCCCTTTTAACCTTGACGACTGAAACCGTTCAGCTGAAGACAGAAAAGCATTCAGTGCTTGTTGCACACCTCTGAATATGTTAGCAGCTGAAATGTCTTTGGGAAAAAAAAACAACCCTAAACCACTAACTGTTAGTAGCTTAAAGAAAGAAAAAAAAATATCTTAAAGAAGGAAAAAAAAGTAGAAATTTAGCATATGAAAATGGATCACTAAGTTAGCTGCCTTGTCTTTCCTTGCAAAATTAGGCCTTTATTCTGCTGCTGGAAATTATCAATATTTAACTGCCCCTGACAAGACAAAGGCACACAGTATGAACCAAGAATTATTACTGTGAATACATAAATCTTTACCTGAAGTGTTTTTATATCAATAATTGATTTTCAGTATGTAATGATACAGAGTTTGGATCTCATTAACAAATTGGGACATAATTATCAAATATTCTTTGATATAATAACTAGCCTAGCAGGTAACATTGAAACAGTGAAATAATTATGCATTTATTTGAAAAAGTTTTGGAAGTGTCTAAGATGACATTCTGAAAATTAAAGCAGAGAATTATAACGAGATGAAATTTTCAGGGATAGCCGAAACTGATATTGAAAATATCACTGAATGAATAGATGCCAAGTCTTTGATTTGTTAGTATGTGAGATTTCTGGTCTGGTCACAGTTTTGTTCAATACTTTTATTGAGTTAACCAGTAGAATACAAAGCATATTCTAAAATTTGCTGATGACAGCAACGAATCTGACTAAATCAAATTAGATTGGTTTCAAACAGATTAGATGATTAGATTTTAATGTCTGCAAAATAAAGATGCTTTAAAATCAGCAAGAATAACAGTGCATAGCAGTTGTACAGTGTTACAGTTCAGTTCTGCAAAATTCACTAAAAAAATACAGACTACAGTTAAGTGACATTACTTCTTAAAAGATGGAGGTTCACAGAAGTCTATAAGTTAACCATTGGTGATGGGCAAAAAATGATTTTCTGTATGAAAAAGGAAAATGTAATCTGGGAAACAATATGATTTTTCTGTCCTAAGTTTCAGTCTGATCTTGACCCACTCAGAAAGGAAAGTATAGTCAAAGTTGAACATAGCAAGCAAAAACAATATGAAAAGTTGAAAACATAGCTAAAGAGGAAAGGTCAGAGACAATGGTTTTGTTTTATTTAACAGACAAAAAAGGTTGCCATGAAAAGAATAAAAACCAGATGTCCTCATTCTGTTTGCAAAAGAAGAAGTTTATGTTAAATAAAAAGAGAATTTTTCCTTATAATGAAAGTAGTGAACTGTGATTATAGACTGCATATTGAAGAAGTGAATAGATATTTATCTGTGACTATTTAAAATCAAGTAATGTTTCATCCTTCTTCAGTAAAGGAGAACTGAGTGACCTTTTACAATAACGTGAAGCCTACTACTTGCATTACATTTTTATTATACATTATTAAAAATTGGAAAAAAAATTCAAATGCGTTGAGCTATGAAATATGCCAATTTTATTGATATACACCTTAATTACAAGATATAAATATCTAAATAATGCATACTTTCATAACTTACCTAGATATCAATAAGAAAAGGAAGGCAAATTTTCACTCCTTTACTTCTGTTGCAAATCTTCATGGATCAATATTTCAATATCATTGATGAAATATGGACATCTAATGTATATCCCTCACCAAATACTGTCATGGGCAATACAGAGCTATTACGGCTATTAATTCAATATATTTCTAAAAAAACAGAGCAGGATAATGAGAAGTAAAATAAGACTTTAAAGATACCTGCCACTATCTCTCCCTTCTTCCCAGCTCTGGCTCCTCCCGGCAGTGGTGCAGGGAAACAGGGAATGAGGGTTATTGTCAATTCATCACAATTTGTTTCTGCTGCTTCTTGGGGAGAAAAATACTTCTCTTGCACCAGTGTGGGATCCCTGCCATGCAAGAGAGTTTTCCATTAACATCTCCAATCTGAGTCTATCCCACGAGCAACAGTCCTTCCCAAAAAGCTGCAATGTGGGTCACTCTTCCACAGGGTGCAGTCTCTCAAGGACAGGCTGCTCCAGTGTGGGTGTCCCACAGGGTCACAGGTCCTAGCAGAAAACCCCTTCCAGGATGGGGTCTTTTCTCCACAGGTCTGCAGGTCCCTGCCAGTAGTTTGCTCCAGCACAGGGAATTCCCATGGGTTCACAGTCTCCTCTCAGGCCATCCACCTGATCCAGCACAGGTCCCCTCCATGGGCTGTGAGTGGCTCTCTGCATCCCTCCATGGGCTGCGAGGGCACAGCTGCCTCATCATGGTCTTTGCCACAAGCTACAGGGGAATCTCAGCTCCATTGCCTGCTCTCCTTCGCCACTGACCTTGGTGTCTGCAGAATTGCTCTTCTCATGTTCTCCCCCTGCTTTTCTCTGGCTGTAATTACAACTACACAATAACCTTTTTCTCTTCTTATTAAATATATTATTACAGAGGCATTACCATCATTCCTGATAGATCAGCAGCGTGTTCATTTTGGAGCTGGTTGGCAGTGTCTCTGTTGGACATGGTGGAAGCTTCTACTAGCCTCTCACAGAAACCTCCCCTGTAGCCCCCTACTACCAAAACCTGGCCATAAAGCCCAATGCAACCTCTGGAAAAAAAAATTAAATTCACAGAGATAGAGCAGGGAAATCATAGCTAATGCTGATTTTTAAAAATTTCTGATGAGTGAGAAAAGAATTTGAGTGCTGACACAACAGAACTACAGTGAGCATAATACAGTTTAACTAATATTCAGCAAAAATATAATTGTGTTTGTTTTAAAAACAAACTTAAAAGTATATATAAACCCATAACTATTCTATAACTACAGATGACATCTTTTCCTCTTAAAACATATTTCCTATATGATACTGCTGACATGAAAATATTTTTTTTCTGAATATTTATATATGAAAAAAATAGCAGAGATAACCGAATTTTTTAAAGTTAAAACTAATTTTTTACCAAATTTGTGTAGCCAGTTCAAAACATAACTTGTTTTGTGAAAATTTTTTTATATTTTATTGATCATTGTGTTTAAAAATGTATTATTCATTTAAAACAACCTCTAAACGTTAGGAGATGAAGTGCGAAATGCACTACAGAAATGAGCTGAATTTGGATTGGCATCTATATTGGATAGATATATTGGATATCCATGGCGTGTCTTCCATGGATTGTCTATATTTTCTCAACATTTGCAAAAACTTATAGGTGCATTCGTAGCCTAGATAGAAAATCCATCTTGTTTTTCAAACACGTTAAATACATCTCAGTAAACAAGCAATATAAAAACATCTAGCTTCATAGAGAACTATAGTATTTTGGACCTGCAGCAAGTTTTCCCCTGTCTGATGTCGCTACTATTTAGCCACCTGAGGTTAGCATTTATTGATTCTGCTTTTACTTTGATTGGATCTTACCTACTTCAGTGCTTCAGTAAATTGAAACCTTCTCTAGTTCATGGAAGAAATCTGAGAGCAGGGCAGTGAGAAAATGTACACTGACCTCAATTTGTTTCAGATGGTATTGGTAAAAACATTGTCATCAGGTTGCAGAAACGACCTCAGCTAGCAAGAAATAAAAATAAAACCTCATATTCTCAACAACCTTTTACAGAAGGAGATTTAGTTATTCCCAAAGTACAAATCACAGCACTATTTTTCTATATTCTGTAAATATGACCATCTCTATTATCCTAATGACTTCAAAGGTCAGCATCCAAATGCATTCTCTGCTGAATAAATCTGTCTTATATGGTGTAAGATTTGTTTCATATCTGCGCTGTTATTATCCATATTATATATTTTACTGCTAATATGTACTTATTTAAGTATTATATGGATATTTTGATATGATTAATATAATATAATATATATATAGTGTAATATAATATTTATAAGGGCCAAATCCTCATGCCATGAATCTATGAATAGAATATGAACAAAGAGAAAGTTGTGAAACGATTCTTCTCAATTCAAAAGTTAGAGGGTGTCTTTCTTCAGTGATATTTTTTCTACTTTTTCCAGATGTAAATTCCCATTACATTTAATATGGTTTTATACAAGTGTTTAAATTTAATCACTTTTTCCCCTCAATTAATGCTTATCCTTGCAAGTGTGCAGCTACCACAATATGATCCTCTTGCCCCTCCTTCTCAATTTCTCATGCACAAACCCTCTGCCACGGAAAAGGAGTTACCATTTACCTCTACCTCTTCATACATCACATGTAAACAAAAACATGTTTGGTAAGGCTTACTCAATCTGTTAGAAATGGGAGAGAATGGGATGAGAACGCTCATGGTTCAAGATAAAAACGAGGAGATGACTTACCAGTTACCATCACAGACAACATAGACTGAACTTGTAAAAAAATAATTTATTTGCAATAAGAATAAAAATTAATTACTGATTTGGGTAGGGAAAAGACACGGACAAAGACGTGGAGTTTTCCTTCCCTCACTTTCCTGGATCAGATTCACTCCCTGCACAGGTTGAGGATGTGGGGTTATAGTCAGTAATTATGGGGGGTTCTTTGCTGATCCTTCCTTCTCACACTTCACCTACGCTCTGGCATGGGGTTCCCAAGGAGAGCAGTTCTCTCAGGAATATCCATCTACCCTGATAAAGATCCTTCACGGGTTGCAGTTATTCCCTGCTCCTACACCACAGAGCACCAGACAATTATTTTAGGCCTGGACTCATTTCTGATTTCTAAATTTTTATACCTCTATTGCAAGTAAACATATAAAAGAAAAGGTAGCTCAATGAGCTAAAGTTCAAGGAAACTAAAGTGTCCAGGTTTCTTAGAAGTGCATTGTTAAGTTTCAGCAGCAACTACAGAATCCTCTGATAAAGAACTTCTTGAAACCATATCAGTAAAGTTTATTCAGCACAGATTTGAGACACTGAGTATTCCAGAAACTTTTTATGATAAAAAATTTAGCTCAGCACATGTCACCCTTGGAAGGGAAGTTGTAGATATTGCTACAGATGGAGGATAGTCGATGTAAATTCATTCACAGGAAATCATTCACACGAATTCAAGTGAATTCACATACATATGAAACAAAATCTGCTATAACCCATTCTGCTTGTTTGCTTGCTTTTTTTCCCAGAAATCAGATATCAACTGGGTAAATAAATAAATTCCCACCCTTATCAGTACTCCATAAGAAGCAGGAGCTTTTTTGTTTGGCTAGGGTTTATTTGTAGGAATCAAAATTTTTGTCTTTTAGTCCGCCTTTTTCAAAAAAAACCCATATATGTCATGGCAGAGATTACCTTTGAATTCATAAGGGCTTGTGTTGTACACTTCAGTAATCTAATTACCCAGCCTTCACAAACAAAAGGGAAAACACCTCCTCATTCTCCATTTCAAATTGTTCTATCAGTCTTCACAAATGAATTATCAACCCAAAGAGTGTTGGTAAGGTTCCATCTCTGTGCTGAGTTACAATACTGGACAAATTCATAACACCAGAAACTCCGATTTGGCCAAAATACAATAAGTAGTTAAAATGCGAGTATTTCAAATCTAAGAACATTATTTGTCTTTAAAAATTACTTCAGTTTTTCTAAAATAATTTAATTAAGTACAAACTTTGCGTTGGCTTGTTATTGTTTTTAATTTGACCTTCAATGTCACATGGTGGTATGTCAAATGAAGCAATTCTGATCATGTGAAATTGGATCATGTAACATACATCAACAAGATTGATTAAACCTGACAACATATACCAAAATGTGACACATATGCCTCAAAAACAGACATAATGTTGTCTTCTGAAAGCAATAATGTTTCTTAATAATTTCTGAAAGATATATTTTCCTTTGGGAGCATAATCCCCCACATATCAACAAGGAAAACATTTTCACTGGAACTTGAACATCATAATCGAAGAGGCCAGAGAGAAATAGATGCTTTTGCTCCCTTTCAGGAAATTAATTAGCAAGTAATCAATATTACTTTCCAACCTAATTCCCATTTAAGATAAAATTTTTCAATAACATTTTGTTACTAAAAAAGTAGGAAGGAAATTAATTAGATGCAGAAGTAGTCGTGAGACAGGAAACACACTGTGCCTCTTTGAGTAATGTGCTAGATAATCTTTCACCACTGTATAACCTAGTAACATGCTAATGGGCTTCTTATGGCCAGATACAGTCCAGTAGACTCATGATAATTCACAAAATTTACAAAAATGTTCCTTCTGGAGACAAGGAAACAAATTTCTGCTTAACAAAGAAGAAAAGGTATTATATTAAAATTTAATCTAAGAAAAATCAGAAGGATTTTCTTCTATTGTAAGTTTTTATAGAAATTTCTATGAGTTCATTTTATCATATTCATTTCAACTGAGTTTTAAGTTAGCCATAAAAATCCAAGAGAAAATTTAGGAAATAATGTATTTCAAGAAAACAGAATCTGGATTCAAAAGACTTAAATACTTCATTCTCCTTTAGGATTTATTTACACACTCCCTTTCCCCTCCCCTCCCCACCTTTTTCTTTTACCTGAGTGGCGCTCTGTAATTCAGAATGACAGCAACTCACAGTAAAATTAGAAATAAGGAAGGTTCTTGTTTACTAACAATGCAACAACAATAAACATTTTTTCCCTGAACCCAAAAGAAATAAATCAGTTGATGATTTCTGTGCTCATTCTTCATTTAACCCAGACAGTCTTTCAGCAAAGACTTTTCTGGTGATCATTTTAGCAGCCTATATGTGTGGCTCAGCAGCTTTTTCTGTCTCTTTCCACAGTGACTCTTGTATTTTTAATGCATACACATAAGCACATGAGGAGCTGTTCACTTATATGTTTGGGTTGCAAACCCTTGATATTCTGCAGTGTGATACCACACGTCCATCATTGGGTTCTTTCACTCCTCTTAAATGAAGGCAATGGTTAAACCTTCAGCTTCAGTGACACAAAACCAGACTGGCAACATAGAGCAGTCTCCGGTAAAACACAAAGCACAAAGTAACTTCATAGTGTTCTCATTATGTATTTGTGTCAAGTCCCTTATTTTGGTGGAAGTCTGAAAAGACATCAATATAAATTCAATTCAAATTAAAGCTTTTAATGGTAATCTATTGAGAATAAAGATTCATATGGTTTGCTGTACGAATATTTTTATTTATATAGTCAGAGATTTAGGACCTCGAAAGAGCTACAGTCCTGAAGTGCTGTTTTATTTTCATGTGCTACCTTTCCTTCATGCAGCAATTATCAGATATGTAGATGATTTTGAAATGGGTTGTCTGCTGACAGAAATTACAATCCAAAGAGGCAGCGGTTGGATTTGGCAGGAGTGTTGTCTTTGACACTGGGCAAAGAGAAAAAAGAGGAAGAGAAAAAAATGTTATTGAAGGCTGAGGAAAACAGAGCTTTTCTGTCAAGTTTTTTTCATCTCTAAGTATCTACCCTAGAGCATTTTACTCTTCCTGTACTTCATTATTTCAGTTGCTTATGTTTCACAGTACAGATTTAACTCATCCAAAACTAACAGCCAAACAGCTATTTTTAAACATTATTTCCCAGTGTT
Organism: Loriotus luctuosus; assembly: GCA_035582745.1. Taxonomy (NCBI): domain Eukaryota; kingdom Metazoa; phylum Chordata; class Aves; order Passeriformes; family Thraupidae; genus Loriotus; species Loriotus luctuosus. The sequence continues at coordinate 60,816,883 of JAWWEY010000001.1, read as the reverse complement.
GTTAGCTATTTTTGTAAGTATTTGAGGCGTATCAGCAAAAATGAAGACTGAACTTATTGCTGACCTTAGTCCTAGTTCTTCCACTGTGCAGCTAAAGAGACAAATGAGGAAGTGGACAAGTTGGAATACATAAAGCAATTTTGTATGCAGGTGCCTATTTTTCAGCAGTGGGCTTTTTTAGGACAGCCTCTGTGACGTAGCCAGTCTCAATTGACTCCAGTCAACTCATCTTTTCAAACTTCATGTAGATATAGATTTTAAAAATGGAATTTTTTCACTTTCCAGCAGGAGTTCAAAACCACTATTTGAGGACTTAAGGGTGAAAAACAAGTGATACACTAAGACAAGAATACCTGTACAGAAACTGATACCTCAGAGAGCAAAAAGCAGCCAAAATGGGGAGGGAGTTAAGGTTGTCAGAGAGTTAGAGAAAATCAGATGAGCTACAACAGATAAGAGCATAGTAAAAAGGTTAGTCCATTTACTACATGCAAAAAGGATGAAATTAATGAAGGTTTTAAATTGCTGAATTACTTTAAATCAACTTGTCAGTAGGATAGAAAATAGTCAACAGCAGTTTTGGCAACTAGAAAGTAATGAAGACCTTGTAAAGTCATCTATTGAAAAAAACAAAAAAGGCAGAAAAGGAGAACCCAAATAATTGAAATGCATGCAAATGAGCTAGTCAGATAAAGGTTTCATTCAGTAATAATACCATGTACCTACTTCTAAACAAGTGAATTCTTTCATAGACGACAGCAGCATAACAATACTTGTGTGATTAAACTAAGCAGTCATCTAATTACCTGCTGAATTACAGTTTATATAAGGTCATAACAAGACTTCCTGGCTTACAATGCACCTATATGATCTTCTGGAAATATATTTATTGATTTTACCTCTCATCTAGTTCAAACTGAGTTGCACACCACATGCACAGGATCCACAGATCCAGAACAGAACGTGCAACATGGATGACTGACTATAATTTTGGATTCAGGTCTCTGTGTCTGAGATTTAGTTTCTTGCTCTGTGTAAGTATCTTATAATGAAAATGTGTTGATTAAAAACATCAAGGATGGTGTTGATGATTCCATTCTCCTTAGGTGAATGATGCCTGTATGACTGATTGCAGCTCTATCAAGTCTCATTCTGGCATCTAACAGTCTTATTCTGAGTTTGCAGTGTCCCTACAGTGGCTCACAATTCTGGCCAGGGACAGAATGTGTATTAGTGTCAGAAGGTGAGCAATCAGTGAACATTTGTAGGATGATGAAACTGTTATTTCAAATGAAATTAGAATGAGGGAAGTCCCATGAATTTGTTTACTTCTGGGTTGAGTTTCCTAACCACTGAAGTATTAGGTAATAAGCAAGGCTGACACTGCATCACAGAATTCAATTGAATTAGTCAGGTTTACATCATACCTGATAAATCAATCTTTTTAGGATGATTAAAAGTCCAAAAGTCTGTTTCATGCATTGCAAATGTCCTTAGGTAAAGACAGGTGCTTATTTGCCAGTTGTGAGCATTCATAACACCAAATAATGTAAAGTGTTCCAAATACTTTTCCTCTTATGCTGGTATTTCAGACCTGGCAATACATCAAAATTCTGATCTAGGACAATTTTTTATCTTCGAAAGTTTTTTTTCTTTCTTTCTTTCCCTGATGCTTAAGAGTCATTCTAATGCTATAGAGAGCAGTTTAACAATTAATCCCAGTTGCTGCATTTGGACATACTTTGTAATGAACTAATTGGAATGCAGCTGTAGCATGACTTTTGGAGATAGATATGAATGACATTTTTACATAACATTATTAACTGCTAATATATACAGATTATTTTTTCCTTAAAAGAACTTCATACTTTGATGCTCAAATGGTTGATAACATGAAAAAAATAGTTTTATGTATAACTAACCTTTTTAATCATCTTCATGCTTATTTCATAGGCTTGCTATCTACATGTTTTCCAGAAACAGTACTACATATGGGACTACAGATATTGATCATCATGCCAAATCATATTCCTGGAAGAGAAACAAACAGGCTTTCAAGAGATGAACATCCTTTAAGTATCTTCCATGTCATCCTATTTGGCAGGACTAGACTCAATAAAGAATTGTTGTTTTTCTTTACTCTTAAATCTTTTCCTAGTTGTAGTCTTTGTTTCACCTTGAGGGGAAATTTCTTTTTCCTGCTAGAATAATTTTCTTTACACTTGAGGACCAGATATCTTTATAAGGGATTAATCCTCAAACCCCTGTGGGCTAAGTACATGTAAATGCATTGCTCTATTAGTCATACTTGACAAATCTGAAGAAAAAAAGCAATCCTTGTAAGGGTTTTATGGAAGCACTAGGTTATAACTTGTACAGCAGCAAGGGAATCAGCAGGAAACACCAAATACTCAATAGTTCCCTCTTCCCTAGGGTGTCTTTCTCAGAAAAGTAGCAGAGTTAATCCCCTTCTGACTTTGACTCAAAGAGCTGATTCTTTTGGAACAGAGCAGGAAAAGAGGGATCTCCAGATGCTGTCTATGAAATCATACCTAAGACCTAGAATTGCCTTTAAATTCCATGGCACTATTTTACATTTTTTTGTTGACAGCATCTCAGACTTGACATAATTTATTTTCCCTGAACTATGCTAAATATTCATAAGACTTATTACTCCATCCTTCCCTATAGCATACTTCTAAGAAACATAATTGAAAACAGAACCCATATAAATGTTATCAATGATGTTTTACATCATTTTTTTGTTCATGTCTGTAGTGGTTAGAAGATTTTGTTGTCATCTTACTGTGTGAGTAAGCAGCAATAATTTTCCAATAAGCTGAAGAGAAATGATTAGATGTTAGCTGAAAAAGGGCAGTAAACATTATTAGGCAATTTTCTTGAAAATAAAGGGAAAACTAAGTAGACAAGTGATAATTACATCTCAGAATTTTATTTTATTTTCTCACTTTTTTTTTTACTTGTGTATGGTTACCATTGAAATATTTCTGAGATATGCCTATCTTTCCCAGTCCCAGACTTAAAAAGGTGAAGGGTGACAGATTATTTGTTTAATAATTTATTTGTTATCATAAATAGTGCTTGTCAGCTGCTACATAGAAAAATCTTCATTTATGTTCTGTTCAAATACAAATTTATAAGAAAACTCTTGAATCTTCTGATGAAAAAAGACAGACTTTGAACTCCTTACACCTTTGCATGCCATAAATGTTTCTTATAGTCTTTTTTCTTACACTAGTAAATCTAATACATGCAAGTTATCTCTCCAGGAATTGGTAAATTAGGATAAATTGTTGGCAATTGTTAAATTATTATTGTCCAATATGATTTATCCCTCCTGAAAAGCGTAGGCATTTCAAATATGCTTTATAGTTCTTGTTTTCTGACAAATAAGGATGAATGCTTGAGACTTGCTCCCCTGAACAGCACCTTCTGATAGCCAACAGCTAGTGTTTGTATCAAAATGTGAGGGGAATCCTTCTTCTGTAGTTTTTTATACCAGGACAGGAGCTTAGGTGTATGCCAAATCTCTCTTTCCCTGACATTTCAGTTGTGAAACCATGTTCATTTGGGTTCACTGATGACTACTTACCATTAAATGTAGCTGTTTTTAAAGAACCATAACACAATTCCTGCAGCAGTTGTTTTATCTAACCATTAACTAAAAAGTTAAGTGTTTATATCTATGGAAAAGGTTGTGCACAAAGTGCTCTTGGCCCACTGAATTGTCTTTAGCGAGGCCTTTGACATGGTCTCTTTAAAGCCAAATCGACAAGAGGTGGACTGAATAAAGTGAGTAGAAAATTAGCTTGACTATCAGGCTGAATTAGTAGAGACCGGTAGCACAAAATCCTGCTGGCAGTCAGTAATGACATCCCTCAAGGATCTATTCTGAGGCCAATAGAGTTTATAAATGCATTAATTATCTGAGTGATGTAATAGAGTGGGTAAAGTACATCCTCCATGAATCCTATAGAACACAAAAAAATTGAGAGGAGAAATTGGCCAACTGAACAATGGAGCTGCTGTGTGAAGGGACATCAATAAACTGGAAAAGTGAGCTGAAAGAACTTCATGAACTCCAGCAAAGGTAAATGCAAATTTCTCTTCCACAAAAAAATCCTTGCTATCCTGCTGGGCAAATAACTGCATCCAGCAATGGGTTGCAGCACAAGAAGAACATGGACATGCTGTACAGAGTAAGGGCAGAAGGGACACACCAAGAGGTTAGAAGGATGGAGTACCTCTACTGTGTGCAAAGATTTTGAGAAATGGGTTTGTTCAGCCTGGAAAAGGGATAGATTTGAGGTGACCTAATTGCAGCCTTCTGTAGAGGGTCAGACTCAAGCGTGTTTTGTGTCAAACATTCTTGCTGTTATGGCAGGAGGTCAGAGGAGAAGGTCTCACAGAGTGGGTCTGTGCTGTTCCGAACCAGCTTCCTGCTCCATCTGGAGACTCACACTCAGACCCCGGTCTCTGTGCCCCCTCTGCTCCCTTCCTGGGGACGAACTGGCTGTGCATATGTAAACAAAACAGTGTGAAAAGTCTAGTGGCATGCAGCAGGTGAACTATATAGTAGGGTGGAATGGGCCCCCTCCCTCTCCTTTCTCTGGCTCTGTTCTATTTCTTCTCTCTTTCTCTTCTGCTTTCTTCGTCTTGAAACCCCAGCTCCAGACCATCGACATGGCAGGACCAATGCAGGATCTAAGGACTGGTGATATTTCTTTCTGCCCTTGTTTTGCCTGAGTAAAGTACATCTACATTAGTGTGAGAGACCAGAAGGATTTCTGGTTCCGAACATTTCAGGGGGGTGTGTGTGGTAGAAGGGACAGGTCAGGCCTTGCTCTGGTGAAGTGATGCCCTGTTCTGCACACCTCACTCCCCCTGGGCCAGTATCTCACCCCACAGTGGCTGCCTATATCTGGGACAATGGAGGCTCCACACCTGCCTCTGTGTTACTTGTGAGGAGACTATTCTGCTTGGCAACTATTTACAAAACGAACGGGACGGGACTACTGATGGTGCATCTAGAGCTGTTTAATTTGCAAAATCTTTAAAATACATAGCTTCGGTCTATGTTAAGAAATTGCT
>JAWWEY010000001.1:60796788-60811671 GCA_035582745.1 Loriotus luctuosus | reverse complement strand
CTGCAGCTGGGGCCTGCATTTTTCCCATAGCCTAAAACCCTCTAACTTTATGGATTCCCACACCTCTGGAGCCCCTAACCCAGCTCCTGAGCAGCCACCACACACAAAGTCTCACCTGGGGATAGGGCTAAGGAAAGCCAAAGGGTCTTTAAACTGAAGCATGAGGCAAACATGTATCATAAGCCTATCTTTCCTTGGGTGTTATATCAGCTGGGACACTGCTGGAACCTGAGAGTGGTAGCTAAATTTATGCCTTTTTGTATCTTTTCTGTCTTACTCTCCTATACTAGTTCCCTCTTCCTGAAGGTCTGAGTAACTTAAAATCAGATGGATTTGGAGCTTCCTGAGTGGAATGGTCTAAACTAATGCTTTGTGAAATGTTTTATGTAGGTTGAATGCTGCTCCAAACTTTTGCCAAAGTTCTCTGGTTTTCTGAAGTTGCCAGTAAAATTTGGGACTGCACTTGGAGTACTACATAAGGTTTTGGGCTCCTATATACCAGAGAGACTGGATATACTGAAGCAAGTCCATCAAGGGACATGCAGAAAGCTGGAAGGAAGCTGGAACATGACATATCAGGAGAAGCAGATAGCTGGGCCTGTTCTGTGGTGAGAAGAATGAGCCAAGGAGACACTGCTGTCTATAATGGCAGAGCAAAAGACAAAGCCAGGAGCTTTGTAAACTGTGAGCAGGGGTAAATGATGAGTTTTAATATGAGTTGCAATATGCAACTTTTCAACGCAGCATAAGGAAATTAAATTTTGTCATGAGGATAGTCAAACACTGGAACAGGTTGCCTGTGTAGTCTCCATCATTGTAGAGATGCAAAGTACCCTGGTCTGAGCAGATATTGCCTCTGGAGGTCCTTTCCAAGCTACATTGTTCTATGTGTCTATAACCTACATGAATAATTGACAAAAAAATCTGCCAGTGAAAAGCAGCAGACTGCTGTTCAGAAAAGACCAAACAAGGCCCATAATCTGAATGTGTATTTTTCATGCATAACATCAGTTCCCAAACCATATACAAAGAAAAGCCAAAGAAGAAGTGAGTCTGGAGGGTTATCTTTTCCAATAAAAGCCTTGTTTACCTTTTGAGTGCATACACCAATTTTGAGCGAGGAACAGGTAAAACAACCAAAAAACCACCCAACTATCATTACTAATTCCAGCTGTGTCATTGGATGAGTTATCCTTATATCTAAAGGGATGATACAAAAAACTCAGTGACATTTTTAACATCTAAGCAAATGGCTTGACACTAGCAGTGTTGACAGTAGAGGCGAGTGCTGTTTTGTCTGGGGAGTATATAGGGACTCCTTCCTAGCTTTAACCTTGGAGTTACCTCCATTCTTTTTCCATAACCACTGAATTTTGCTTATTCTGAATCAAACATCTGTTGCTCATCAGTGACTCAGAATCACTTTCTACATCCAGTGATAACATATAATCCTCCATCCATTTGCAACATTTTTGGCTTAATCAAAGTATTTCCCAATATCCAGGAAATCTTCCATTCCCTGATTTGACATTAAATAAACTATGAGAGACAGGCTGCTGCCAAGAACAGGAGGTTGAAAACTCAAACCAGGCAAATGTTTTCTGTCTTTTCCAGACCCAGTTGAACCAAAGAGTACTTTTTTCAGTATAGCAGCCAATCTGACACAAAATGACAAGACTGAGTTGCAAACAATTTTAATTTGAAGATGTTTATCTCAATGCCCTCCAATCTGTAAGTAAAAAACCTCAAGATTTTTGAGGCTTTTTTAGTGAATGAGCCTCTATAGAACTGTGAATATAACTTGGCTAAACAAGAGCAGTAGATTGGCAGCTGATAAGCCTGTCAATTTAACCTTGCTATATTCAGTGAATATTGCAATGTGCTCAAAATGGTAAAGGAAAAAATTATCTGTTAACTTATACTATCTTTTCCCCATATAGCAATGTAACTTTCTTATCAGCATTGCAATTCTTTTTCCTAAGCAAATGACCTTTTCCCTAATGTAAGTTGTGGATGATCCACCTTGGAAGTGTTTAAGCCTAGGTTGGATGGGGCTTTGAGCAATCTGGTTTAGTGGAAGATGTCCCTGCCCAGAGCAGTGGGGCTGGAACTAGATGATCTTTAAAATCCCTTTCAACACAAGCCTGTCCATGATTCTAGCACAGTCTGTCATTTCTCCAAGAGGAGAGATGCTGTGCTGGACCTTGTTCTCATGAGCAAGGAAGAACTGGTGAGGAATATGAAACTCAAGGGAAAGCTTGTCTGCAGTGACCATGAAATAATGGAGTTTGATGTACTCAGGACAATGAAGATGGTCTACAGGAAACTCAGTACCTGGGACTTTGGGAAAGCAGATTTTGGGCTCTTTAGTGACCTGCTTGGTAGAGTATTGTGAAATAAAGCCCTGGAGGGGGAGGGGGCAAAGAAAGCTGGTTGATTATCAACTATCACTTTCTCCAAGATCAGCAGCACTAAAGGGTAAATTGGGAAAAAATGTTCCAGGAGGCCTGCATGGATGAACTACGATAGCCTGGACAAATCAAACACACAAAGGAAACCTATAGAGGTAGAAGCAAGGACAGATAGCCTGCAAGGAATACAGAGATGTTAGCCCTGTAAACATTATGTTTGGTAAGAGGTCTAGCAAGCATATGCAGTCACTGAGTAATAGCCACCAGCCCTTTATGTAATACAGGTTTGTGTTTGGATTAGGAGAAATTGTTTTATAGCTGTAATTAATACATATAACAGTTTTTATTAGACCAGTTGCAGTAATGTTAACGCTCAAATTAATAAAGAAAGAAAAGATGAAAAATTCCCTCATTATTAATATTACGTAAATTAAATATTTTTTCTTTGGTGTTCTATTCACCCTTTCAACCTGTGTGTCTCTGGGACCCCAAATAAGTAGTAACAGCTTTTCTCAGATGAGATGGTAGGTTAGCAATTAGCGTCCCAAGGTCTGTGCCAGGATGATTGCAAAAGTAGTGGTGTATGTGGTTCATGGCTAGCTGAACTGCCAGAAATTAACTTTTTTTTCCATCTCATTTTTCTTTTTGTTTTTCACCATCCTGACTATCTAGGGATACTCTTCAGGGCAAAGGAATCAGAACATCAATAGCTCAGTAAAACCTCCCTATCTTCTGCTTGAGGGAGAAAGTAGTTATGAACCTTAAGAGAAGGCATAAAAGTGAATATAATGCCAAAGAAAAGGAATGCATACCAAAATTTTCATTACAGTAGTCTTACCTCTGTTAACCATGCTTTTCTGTAATAATTAGATAATTTACACTTTTATAATTCCACTAATAACAATAATTGTTTTGTTTGAATTAGGTAATTACTATTCAAATTAGATTAATATTAAGCTCTTGCATTTTGTATGTCCTTGTATCCATAGTAAGATATTTGGTGTAAGATTTACTGGATGAGTTTAAAGACAGGATGTTTCTCAAGGCATATGAACGCCAGTTTCTCATCTCTATTCCTTGTATGGAAATGGCACCAAAATGCCCATATGTACTTTAGGCCAGACTTTGTCTGAGACAAGTATATCCAGTTCATCCAAACTAGTACTGTAATGTACTTTTGTGTTATGTTCAAGTTTGAATACAATATTCCAAATGTGTTTGTCCACTCTCAATAGGACAGTCTGCACCTTGTTTTCTCTCACAGGGGAATGAATTTATCCCCAGATTTTTTTTAAATTTTTGAGCTGAAATATTCACAAGGGTAATAAAATTCAAGCATTAGCTAAAAATATGGATCAGAAAATTATAAGAGTGGGGTGGTTTCATGCAGTGATTTGATTCCTCTCTTGTGAATCTCTAACTAATTCCAGAAGATATCTAAAATCAATAGTGCATGGTTTAAAATACAGATGTCTCTAGATGCCTGGTGTGAACTACTTTAGACTCAAGAAACAGATGTACATTTTACAGCCAGACTGCCATTGGATATAAACAGAAGATATCCAGGGAACAGTGATAGGAACTACAACTTTCTCTTCTCCCATATAAGCAAGTTAAAAATGATGCTAGGAGGAAAACTCTGCATTGGGTCCCATCAACTAATCCACTGTTCATCACCCTCTGCAGTAGGTGGGAACCAATGCTGTGGCGAAAGTGTGTGGAACAGAAACATTGTAGGACGACCTCAATGGTACAATCTCTAAGCTGCTGTCAGTTAGTAGTTAAGAAGCTTCCAGAACCTTATACTGCACCTGAATGAAATTTTGAATAAAGTTAAATTGCCTGATTAAAAAATAAAGGAGCAAAAAGAAGTAATTAAAATTTTAAAAGTAACACGATCTACAAAACATAACGAAAAGCAGCTGTAAGGTGAAACAGTTGTACACAGCACAACACTATCAGGTCAATAAGACTGCATATTTCAGAAATTAAATCATGCTACAGACATTTCCAGGCATTAGAACTCATTCATTCAGATTTGATGGTCTTAGGAGCAGTTGATTTTGATTATCTGGGTTCCCCACTTTGTCTTTGTTTCTCTGATCACTGCGTGGTCATTGGTTTTTTGTCTGTTTGTTTGAATTTTCACTAGCTAGACACACTAATAGTAACCTTTAAAGTTAGATGTTGGCTAAATCCTGACAATAAAATGTAAATCAAACATCCAGACTAAATACTTTTACCTGTCTGTCATAGGGCCCAACGGTAGGGCTTATGTTAATAATGTTTTCTGCAATACAGATCTGAATACTCTTGATAATATAAAGGCAGAAGGAATGCCCAGTTACTTCATTAAAACTAATACTTAGATTAAACAACAAAAGATAAAAATTGTCTTTACTGCATCCCTATATATTGTAGGTAGAGAGACACAACAAAAAAATGATAATTTTTTGATTAATAATCCTTTTATTAAAACACTGGAGAATAATAAAATATCCTGAGTATGAATTATCAGGATCACTTCCTTTCTGTAATTACTTTCAAGGTTTATCTTCCCTGTTGAGAAAGTGTATTGTTAATTTGAATGGTCTGTGAACACAAACCAGAGTGTAGTTAAACACATAGAATTCCCGTTTCAAATAATCATGGCGTTTTAAGAGAACTGACTTATGCTTCTAATTGTACTTTAGTGACAAAATAGAATTTTTAAATGATGACTGCATTTGTAAATAAAACATCAAAGTCAATCCCATTCAACACTTTTTACAATGTAGATGGATTTTCTCATAATCCTGGCTTTTTTCCCCCAATTTTCACTCAGTCTTATTCTGTATTATTTTTTTCATTCTGCAGTTTAAATCTTTCTGACATACAGAAGCTACAACTGAATAAAACCACATTTCTGTATCTCTTTGGTATGAGGCTCCAATGTTGTTCTTGAGAATAAATTCACTTTATTTCTGAAATTCCATAGAATAATCTTTCCCTGGGAGAAACAATTCTCCACCTTTGGCTAACCAAACATGATGACTATGATGGTGGGAGAAAAAATACTGTGTGCCTGCTGGAAAACCCTAAATAACAACCTGAATTATTAGCACAGCTCTGTTTCAGTAATGCTTGCATATATTTTTTTTTTTACTTGCAGTATCAGCTTACCCATTAGTGTTCTGTTCCCCACTTCAGTGAACAGTCTCACTCTACAGAATTGCTTAATATTGAATAATCCAAGCACATAACTTTCTGGATTTATTTAAGCAATTACTTTAAAAAAAAAATAATCACAAATCTACTTTATCTCTCAAGAAGACTTCACAGTAATTGTATTTTTCATTACAGGATTACTTTCTTTTGTTACCTCTGTACTTTAGCCTACTTATATACTTCCCATTACTTCATATTGAAATATGTAGTATCACATAGTGGGATTTGCTAGTCACTAGATACTAATCATCATTTGATATTATTGATCAGCAGAGTTTAAAAACAGTGAGAAAAAAATAGAAAAGGACACTTCAAGACTGTTGTTTCTGTTGGCTACAGAGAAGTTAACTTTTAGGAAACTCAGGTGCACAATAATGCATAGGTCATGCTTGTGCATCCAGGATCACACCTCCTCTGCTCAATGATGCTCTCTGCACAAAGCCTATTTACAGTGCTAATTTACAGGTTGCTGGTTGTAAAGACCAAATTGTACAAACTCTTTATGAGAATATTTTCAGTACTTTCCTCAAACAGTGAAACAACCATTAACCCTTGACAGCATAAGAACATTGGTGATCTAGGCCTGGGGAACGGTGCAGAGCTATGTATTGATATTTTTTCCAAGAGAATAAAATGGTACTAGTCGCACAATAAACTTAAAAGTCAATTTAGAATTCAATATTTTTTTCTTTTAACTTTCTTTTATACCTTTGAAGAAGAAAGAGGCCAGATCTAGGTATCTTAATCAAGTGAACAGTTTCTCCTCAATAGTTGTTCAATAGATGTAGCCAGAATGACATAAGATTTACTCTCTGAAACAATTTTTTTCATTCTGTTAACTGGTTTAAAGAGCCTTCAATGTTCTGTAATTTTAAAAAGAAAATGTTATTTGAAAATTTGTTCTCTATCAGCACATTAACGTGCTCTTGTACATTGTCTTAAAGATGGAAAAAAGGATACAATAAACTCAAAACAATTATATTTTTATAAATATAGGAAGAATAAACTTGAACATTGAATTAAGTTGCTGAATAAAAACACAGAAATAGAAATTCAAATCTGAAATTTTTAAATCACTGTAATGTTTCCAAACTTTTATTGACTTTCTATTTGAAGTATTTCTTCTGCTGTTTCATCTTCTGTAACCTGAGCTGTGTTTTGCAAAACTTTGTAAACACCCACATCTTCAACTGAATGCAGTCAGAATTCTTATGAAGTTTTGAAAAACAGATTTCTTTCACAAGTGTTCCATGAAACCCTAAATTGCATAAAATTGGCATATGCTTCATAAATTATAGGTTGTTAATGACCTTAATCTCTCCTTTTTTCTGTGTGCTGGATATTGATTCTGCAGCCTGTGATCACTTTATTCTGTGTGTTAAAGCTACTGTATGGTGCTGCAAGCCTTGATGGATTAAAAGTATAATTAGGAAAATGGTAAATGTTATGTGATCTTTGTGATCCACTGCACAGATATCTGTTACACATGACTGTGCTGCATATCAACATAAAGTGTGAATCTATTCTGTCAGTTATGGGACAGTAAAATCTAGAAACTATATCTTTTTAACTTGTTATTAATAGCTGTTTCTCCTTGGTTTACTTGTTTTCCTTCCCAGTTAAAAAAAAAATAGCTCACATTTTGACTTTTTAACATCTAATTCAAGTGCTGGAATCTTCTGAACTCCATTTGTTCATAGGTGATGAAGGTACAACAAGGAGGTACAAGAAAGACAAATACCTGGAGTCTCAGAATAGCAGCTGAATAAAAAATATGCTGTGTACAGTGAGCCAGGACAAGGCTCTAACATGATAATCAGACTGAATAAGGCCAGCTTAAAACCAGTAACAGAATAAATGGTGTGTTAGGATAATAGGGTGCTGACAGGATGGATGCCCTGCAGCTGAATCTCTCTCTTCTTCCTGGAAGATTTTGTAATGGAGAATTAAGCACTGTCTACCTCAGGCTTACTCAGTCAGAATGTATTTCTGCAGATGAAGCTGCTGATGTGACAAGTAAAGGCACAGGGATAAGTCTTATAAAGCCTTAGTGCTTGCAGGCATGAGTCCCTGCACGTTAAGCAGGCAGGGTCAGCTCTGTATCCTCTAGACAGTAACAAATAGAAAAGGCTGTGTAGGTATAGAACAATAGTTGATGGAAAAATAAATCAAACATTATACTGTAGGGTCTGTGTTACTATGGAGAAATGAGTCCCTTAGGGGTCTGCAAGGAAGAGCTTTGATATGCAAACCTGCTAAGTCTTTGGAAAGCATAATGCACTGAAAAAATGTACACACAAAAAAAGTCTGGTAGGTTCATTACTATACAAGAGCTCACTCACTAATAATAGGGTTAATAATAAGCAGAACATGAGTAAATGGCAAATAGGAAAAAAACCTGTGAAGGTGACAAGGTGACACAGTTACACATCTTCTAAAATTTCCTCTGTTTCACACAGACAAGCCAGAAATTGCCCTCTCAAAACAAAATGTATTTTAAAGTTTTAATTTAACAGAAGAATATGCCTTTATAAACACACTTCTATTGCAAAACAGGTAGAATTCTGTGATTCATCCAACATTAAAAATGAACTTTTTCTCTCTGCCAGTTGACTAACTGGAAAATTAAAGGCGTTTAATAAAAAAAGATAGTGAAATAAACCATATGAACATTATTTTACACTAATGCATCTTTATTTCTTGCTAGAAGTAAGCTTATGTTTTTTAACCAAGCATTTTCCTGAATACTGGAACTAATGATGTGTGAATTTATGGATTAGTAATTAGCTGGCGATTAGCTTTGTGTCTGAGAAGGTGAAAATTACAATCAAGAGACAATAACATTTTATTAATATTAGGGTAATTTTAAAATGTCTCTCTGTTGGCTCTTTGTTGTCCAGTAATGCTTCTGCTTACACAGTTTTCTTTACCATACTCAGAGCATTTTGGCAATATCATTACTTGGTCTATGGTATTCAGGAAATATATGCAAAATTACAATTATAATTCAGAATATAATTTTTAATGTGATTTTATGAAATTTATGGTAGTTTGGAAGCTAAATGCTATCTCCCTTTCTCACATGTAGAGCATAAACTTCAGCTAGAGACCCTTTTTTGTTCCTAAGACAAAGGTATTGTGCATGGCCGTCTCTTGCTCTAAAGGGTCTTCACAGACTTTCCCCATGCCACATAAACCAGCTAATGACATATTTAGAGCATTATATAGATTCTTTTTTATTAGAAAAAAAATTTTACATGCTGGCAATCACTCTTTATGGTTCTCTAATGCCTTTCCATGGAGGTTTTTTTTCTAAAATATTATGAAGGATAGTAACCAGAGAGGTATTCAGCCATCTCCAGAAAAGCAGAGCCTCATCATGCATAATAATAACCCGGGAAGAAAAATAACATCACTCTAAGTGACCTTCCTTCACCTTTCCTCCCCCAGCTTCTATTGCTGGGTACCACATCATGTGCCACGGGACATCCCTCTGGTCACTTGAGGTCAGCTGTCCTGACCGTGTCCCTTTCAGCCTCTTGTGTACCCCCCACAGTCCTTGCTGGTGTGGCAGTGTGGGGAAGCAAGAAAATCCTTGCCACTCTGTAAGCACTATTCAGAAATAACTCAAACATTCCCACATTTTTATCACTGTTTTGGTCACAGATCCAAAAGAACACCATAGGAACTACTTTGAATAAAATTAACTCTATCACAACCGAAACCAGAAGAATTCAGACCTTTGTTAATATTACTGTAATTTGAGACAGGATTTCTATTATGGCGTGTTTCTTTAAGGGTTTAGATTTTAAGTCTTTATTTCTCTTTGTGGATAAAGATTTCTGTATTAGACTGAGATGCCTTTTATTTATTGGTCTATTTATACCCGTGTTATGATATGAGTATAAACCCAACCACTTCAAGTGGTCTCTTCACTGTATTTTGCTATTTTGCTCTTACCAAAATTTGAAGTAATAGCACGGAAAAACCTCATTTTTCTTAATTATTTGCCAGAACTTTCTCGGTAAGTTATTCTCCTGTAATACGTGGGAGAACTTTATGTCATCTCTGTTCAGATGCTGAGGCTAGATCTACTTTAATTCTGAATTCTACAGAAAATATCTCATTTGTTGTCCAGAAAGATCAAACTCAGCATATATTTTTAATTTCTTTTTCTGGATATTTTTTAAATAGATTCTGGGTTTTACTGGAGAGTAGACATTTTTTTGTGATAACAAACATTAAGTACTATTGTTACTTTTCTATATGGAAGATTACAACTGTTTCAAATATGCCAGAATTTTGTGTAAGCTAGAATTTTCATGGGGATCTACCCAGATCTTTTCTTGTCAGTTAAAGATTTTTGATGAAGTCATAAGCTGTTTTTGTTGTTATATACATGATCTAAATAAATTTCAATGTGTTTAGATATGACTCCATGAACATTAAAATATGTTCCTTAATAACTTTTCTATTCTGAGATATCGACTTTCTTTCTTTACACAAACTGGGGACTCTGCACTTGTTGTCTCTCATTTTCCTTCTTATAGATATTTTTCCTTTAAAACTGCAAAAATGTGTTATTTAAATATATCTATATGTATGTAATTTGAATAAAGTCTAGTATTTCTATGACACTGTGATTGCATCCAAAAATTTGAGCTTGCTTACTATGGTATTCTTCACATTGTCTCTTTGTTACAGTTCTTTCTTACTGCAAGAGAATTATGCCAAAAATATGAATAATATATGCAATCTAATAACAGTTTCCATGCTAAATTTTCATTGCCTCCAACTATGTTACCTTCAGAATGTGTGAGGCTTGATACAGCTGTCCTCCACAGCTATACATAAAGTTCATTTTAATGAGACGTGACATGGACAAAAGTATTGGTTGTAATTACTGTGCACATTTTTGGTCTGAAACAGGTATGTCTCAGGCATGTTTCTGGGCATATTTTGTTTTACATTTCCCCCTTAACAATATAAAAAATGTTAACGTTGTAGAAACAATGATCTTTTTGTATGGGAAAAGGTTTTTAATCAGAGAAGAATAGTGCTTCCTCAAAATTGAATTAAATAAAGGTCACAACATAGATTTTAATGTGAGTTTGTTTTTTCTTGTGTTAAAGATTTTTTACTATAACTTTTTATTTACCAGAGACAGAGGGGACATGACAGTATTTCTTAAACTTCGAAAAGTTCTCTTCGTTTTAATTTAATTCTTAGTATTGACAATGAAAAAAATTAGTTCTAGAGAGATGTTTCTTTAAATGTTGAGAAAAAAATAAATACATTTTTTATACTTTCCTATACTTTCTACATGTCTTTTTTTTTACGAGATTTTACTAAATTAATTCCAGCATTTTTACTCTATTAACATGTGTCCATACATAAGCCTCGTATATTGAGCTTCTTGCTGCTCATGTAGTTTAATAAGGTTGGTAAAAGAAATTTGGAGTTTTTTTGACACTGCAATACAAACTGCTAACAAAGCAAAGATGTGATATTCACGTTGCAGTAAAAAAAATATCAACATCATGCATAATTCAAAATTAACTGTTCTATGAATGATCAGGATATCAAGAAAAGATTGCTCTTCTGTTGGAGTGGGAAAAATCAGTATTTTTGGCTGATACTTTGACAAGAGGTTTAATGTCTAAGATAAAAGTAAAACTAAAATATAAGTAGGTGTATTCTGAGTGTAAATTTAGGCAGAATCCTATGTATTTATACTGGTCCTCATACAAACCCTGGGTCACATTCTCCTTTGATTTCTCACAAATTCTAGAGAAATAATTATTAATAAAGATCATAATCATTTCTAATGGTGCATTCAAATATTTTCCTGAAGTATCAGGAATAGTGTGACCAAGGATGTTCTGAGGTAAAAATGAAACTTTAAAGTACACACAGGAGACAGAAGTATAAGAAATTGCAGGCAATTTTCACTAGCATTAATCTAAGATGACATCTCCTATTACTGCTGCAGTTCTGCTGTTGGCTGATAAGAGTTGCTGTGACTTTATGAGCTAAAGTACACAAGTCAAAGTGGAGCAAGTATATTGAATATTTTTCAAGTAGTGGTTACTAAAACTCATATATAGAGGAATCTTATTAGTGTTAGAGAATCTATCAATATCTTTGTAGTTAAAATGATCTCTGATGGTCAGCGATGTTTCATTTCAGTGCTTTTGGGTTCTTTACACCTTGCTTCAAGTTGTGGGATTTTTTGTTCCATGAGAGTGGTGGGGGTTTTTTGCTTTTGTGTTTGGGATTTTTTTTTGTTTGGTTGGTTTTTTTTTTGATTCATTGTTGGTTTCGTTTTATTGAACCTGCTGGGTTCAAGGTTTTTTTTTTTATCTGAAAGGTAATTTCCTATTATGAGCCTAGTCCCTCTATTCATATTTCATGAATATGAAATAACTTACCTTTTTCTCCTTTAGGGCGTAATTGCCATAGATAAACATGGAGTTAACCATCTATTTAAATTCCTTTTTTCAAAATATCTCAGGTGCTCCTCTCATGACTGTCTCTAGAGATAGTGCCTATTTCTGTCTTGGAAGAGAGGAGCTGCTTTCAACCAGCTGAGAAGCTAGTCCTTTGTATGTGGGTTTTTTTCTTTATTTCCTTAAGATGATCTATTTATCTATATCTATGTCTATATCTACTTTATAGTCTCTATATTATAGTCTCTATGAATATCTATATTTATATGTTTGTAACCACATATCTATGTCTGCACAGATGCATGCATGAAAAGACATAAAACAAAATTGTGTTTCTATGAAATTGCAGGCTTTAAACCTGAAATTGTATTTTCATGGCACTGTTGTATGCGTAAATACATTATATCAATTTCTGTGCATTCATTACTTTCGTTCCAATCATAAATAATCGCAAAATTTCTGGGTAAACTTCCAAGCCTTATCTCTGAACAAGGAGCAAAATCCTTACAATTTTTGAAGAGAAATGTCAAAGATCAAAATTTGGTTACCTGATCATAGCCATTTCTTCAGTGAGAAAATTTCCATTTATCTGCATGACTTGTTCCTCAAATGCTGAGCAAAAATATCTAAACAATAATAGCTAAGCAGCTCGTGTGCATAGACTAGCAGTTTGATGACTTAGAATATACTTTATTGCTTTTGAGGCATCTTTTACTTTCCACTGGTCAAGTCCCTGCTGAAACCGGGTCACAGTGTGGAACAACGCAGTTTGTTTTGACGTGCCCGATCCCCGCTAGTAACTCTGGATGGACTGAATACATACTTGAGGAATGAAATGGGTATTGATACCACAAAGACATCAAACATGGGTTGGATGACAAGCTGCTTAGGTAGATGCATTTTTTTGGACTTACCTGGCTATGCTAGAAGTGCAAATATAACATGGAGGAAGTTGACTGTACAAACTGTCCTTTGCCTTCAGACAAAGTGAACAAAAGGAAAGCGTCTTAGTGATAGCTGCTCCTACAGAAGCCCCATATTCTCCTGGAGACAAGGACGGCAATGAATTGTTACAGAATTGATTTTCATTCCTTGCAAAACACTTGTATATTTGTTGTTCCTCTAATACTTTTTTTTAAAAATTTGTAAATCTCTGTAAAAATGTCTTTAAACTGTTTCTCACCAGTCATCCATGGGTAAATTGCATGTACAGAGCTGGAATGCTGATGTCAGAAGAAAGGTTTAAAAAGATACATTTAAGCACATAAAACCTTTTTACTGTCAGTTTTAAACCTTGAAAATAATAATTGCACATGAACGGCTATCTAGAGAATAAGTAACGGATTCATCTCTCAAAACTCCCAGCTTTTCATGAACTGACAGAAGATTTTGCAAGACAAATCACCTAGTTCTTTCAATTATTGCATTGAAAAAAAATTCTATTCTCAATTAATTGAGGTGGCATACCAGTAATTTTAGAAACGGAAGCACTTTTTAATGTGAGGAAAAATTAGCTGGTGCTTTGAAATAGGATCAAGTACCTGAAGATGGTATTGGACCTTAGGGCATTCCAGAAATCCTCTACTAAGACAGCATACAGCTGCCTGTATGAAAATAATGAAAAAAACATGTAAAAAATTAGTAGGGAAAAGAAAAAGTTTATGGTTAGGCTGGCATGAAACTGGACATTTTGGCATCACCAACATAGGAAAGGCCCAGGAGATATTAAAATAATTTGCAGATTTAGAAGGAATTCTATTCCATTCTCCCTCATCTATATCTCATGGTTTCCCAAAGTTTGTCAGTTCGTTCTACAACATTCCTGTTATCCCCCTAATTTAGTTCTCAAGCAAGGGACTCAAGGATGTGATCTTCAGGTAAAAGAAACTAATGAATAATTGAAAATCTGAAACTCCTTTTCTTTCAGGGTCATGTCAGGAGGAACTCCCCACCTGCCCCTGAACTGAGAGTTAGTCATAAAAAGTAAGTCAAGCTGTAAAGCACATCCAGGAATAGAAAATCATTTCAGCCTCTTCCCCTTCAAATAAATTAAAAAGGATTTTGTCTGCAGCTGAAAATGTCATTATCATCAAAGTCTTATTCTGACACAGCTGAACAAGATCAATTTCTCAGAGACACTGCAGTAGGCTGGCTGCCGCATGTGATTCTCCTTTCCCCAAAACTGCAAGGAACCCTTGTCAAATTCACTTTGCTTGTTTGCAAAGGGAGGGGGAATGGTATTGCAGAGCAATATTTAAATGTATTGCTAAAATAGACCCTCAATAAAAAAAAGGAGCCCTTCTCTAGTAATCACTGAGAATGAGGAAAAGGAACCTAACTCCTGAAGACATAAGGAACAGAAAAAAAGCAGACAGCAGTAAGAGAGGAGAAAGGAGAGCAACTCCATTTCTTCACAAATATGAGTGTATGTCTGAGCGCACGCATACAAATTCAGATTTCTGTTTGGAGACTTGGGGAGTGAAATGAGAAAAAACCTGCCACTTTTTTTTTAATACATCAATACTTTCAAATATTTAATCAGTTTTAAAATATTTGTCTCATATTCTGGACACTAACTTTTTTGCAAGAGATCTGAAAGATTTCTGAAGGGAATTATTTTCACCAAATAATTGTGCTTTATTGTTGTACTTATACACATATTTACATCAATACTTATACATATACAATGATACATTATACAACTATACTTCCACAACACACTAGTACATTATACCAGTAACATTACTTATCTATCTCTACTTGTCGAGGTGGTCATAACTCAAAACAAATATCTCAAATGTCCCAAACCAAATCCC
>JAWWEY010000001.1:60724562-60795489 GCA_035582745.1 Loriotus luctuosus | reverse complement strand
CACTAACTAAAAACATCCAAGATGGGCCAATCCAGAAGGACCTGTTGCATTCCACAGCAGCAGATAACCTATTGTTTATGTCTTGTTGCTGAACTTCTCAATTTCAGCAGGAAAAATCCTGAGAGCGGATTTTTCATAAAAGAAATGTCTGTGACATTACATATTTAAGTGGTGCTGTTCAAACTGTTTGCAAAGGGTGGGATGTGCAATCTCGGGAGAATTAAGGATGAACTTGACCCTTATGAGTGATACATACTGGGGATTTCATCATTATTAGCTTGACATTTTTATTTAATTGTCTGGACTTTGTTCTACAAAGGTAGATTTTGGAGAAGGGTTAATCGATTTAAAAAATAGGCAAACAATGTTTGCACAAAAAATGGTGAGTCATTCATATGCTTCAGAATAATTGAAGAGAATTTTGTTACTCAGAGGGAAGGTGTTAATCCTAAGAATAGAAATACTTAGAAATACATTGGTCATGTTTTCAGAAAAGTAATTTCATCATTTGGCAGGATACTGGATTTACCCCACTTACAAATTCTTACGCGTTGACTGTAATTTCTTATATCCAATCTGTTCTAAATTATTAAGATAGTATTACACTCTTGGTAGTGACAGTTACACTTTATTATCTCCTGGGCTTTCGACTGTTTGATATTGTAATATGCAATTAAGTCTGAAGAATGCATATTTGTTTAATGACATTTATAGTTGCTAAATCAAACTTCCATATAATTTTCTCACTGATAAAGCCTACTTAGTAAGGAATTTTAAGAAGAATTTTACTAATTCTTTAATGAGATTGTATCTGAATGAAGATTGTATTTTTTATTTATCAAAAACTAAGGCAATTATTAACAATCATGGATTTTTTGCCTTTTTTTCCTGTCTGAAACTGCGTCAGTCTCCATAGTCTTTTACTCTCAGCAGGACTTATTAACTCAAACACAGAACTGTGCTTCTTCACATAGCTTCAAGTGGACAGCTGGGCAGCTGTAAACAGACATCCTGCCTGGACAGAATAACTGAGGGAGAACTTATTTGCATCAGACTGAATAACAATGAAACAAGAAGAAATCTTTCATCAGCAGTGACCCTGAACAAGCTACTATTCCTGGAACTGGAAGACCACAGTTTTTCATTACTTTATAGTATTTTTATGTTTGTATCAAGTCTTTTTTATGTTGTTTCATGCTTGATTACAAGAATAAAGTGATTATGCAATGTCATGTTGAGAGAGTTGACATTTTTAAAACATTTTTTTCTGAGAAAGTAAATGTAGAGCAGAAATGTTATTTGTAGCTCATAAAACCCAATTTTGTGACCTTCCCGTGTTGAAAGTGCATTCAATGTTGGCAAATGCATAAAACTGCAAGTTGATTAATTTTCAACTGATGCATGGGAGTTGTTTTTCTTGAAAAACTACATTGAAAAGAAGCAGGGTATTGGGTTTACCAAGGCTTCAGTGATATATACTAGAAATGGCAGAGCTGAGAAAATATTGTAATTCATAAATAACTGGAATAATCAGTCTATTATTGCCCAAGATTATAACTATGGAGTTTACTTTGATGGACAATGCAATTATTTCAATTATTTCAAATATTTACATGTTGAAAATATTTATACCTCCTGTTAAGTTTAGCATTACCAAACTGTTGCAAGTCAGTTTCATATTTCTGCATTAGGATGTTTGTACTTTATATATTCATATATATATATATATTGACCTAAACACACACACACACACACACGCAAATATCTTATTTTAAAAATTTGGAAATGCTTTGGGAAGGTTTCCTACATTGCAATTAAATACATAAATAAATAAATAGCAACATTATTAATAAAAGAGAAACATCTTATTTAAAAGAGATAACTAAGTTTGAATTGTGAAATAAAATTTCCGTGTCTCTGTAGTAAAGACACTGGGAGATATTTCCTGTATGAAGAAATATTGAATATAAGGAGGAAAAAAATACAGCAAAATATAATATACAAACATGCATTTCTGGGTAGATTATTAAATGTTATGACTGTATTTCTTCTCATCATTATATGGCGCTTGCCTCTGCTGCTCTGGGATATTGACATTTATTGGTGGAGTGACAGTAAATAGTAACTCCCTAAGTTGCTTTTTGAAGTTGATGATGTAAGAAATAAACTTACAAGTTAGGGCTCTCTTGGTGGGGCCTGAACTCAGCTGATGGATACAGAAGCATCCAACAACAGCATTACGGAATCTAATGAATTGTGTTGAGAATTAACAGTGAAAAACATGAATAATAATTAGCAGTTAGCATTTGCAGTAGATATTACATCCATGTGACACTTCTGAGACTTTAAAAGTCAAACTGTATTTCACACTAGATGCATTATATTTTTATTTCAAGCAATGACATTATTATGCCTGCAGGCTGTCATCAATCATCTTCTGACCTAAAAGTCATGGATCACTGCTATTAGGATTTTATTAAATTGGTAAAGAGAAACTTTGAACTTTGAAGGAGATGACATTTTACATGGAGAAAAATAATACAACAAAAAATCATTGTTGTCATCAACAATAAATGAACACTGAATATATATTTGAAACAAAAATCAGGCAAAACTGATCTAAATAATATAGACTAGTGGCTGCTTTTTCTAATATATTTTAACTTAATTTTCCCTAGCTAACACAAAGCTTTCAAGGATTAAACATCCTTTAACAGGATCTTTAAACCATCTATTCTTTTTTATCTTTCATTACAACTGAACTAGTAGTATCTCTTCAGAAAATTAAAACAACAGAAGGTCAACTAATTTTGTTACTTTTTGCAAAAACGTTTAAATTTTTTGCTACCTAACTAAAGGCTTATAAACTAAGTTACAAATACATTAATGTCATATTCTTTCATTATTTTCTGCTCAAAAAAGTGTTTCGATAAAACATGCATCTGACTAAGAGTTTTAGTACTAGGGTTCTATTGCATGTTTTGTATTTAAAAGAAATTATTAATATTCTCCTATTGTACAGTCCAGAACAAATAACCCTGTATGAGAAAATAAACTTGAAATTTTTTCCTCCTCTTTCCTTACAACATAGCTTTCCAATAAGAAAAAAAAACCCAGATATGTTAAAAAGATGCTTTGCAAAGATTGGAATGAGCCATCAAAACAAGATCAGTGAGGTGCAGTGAAGGAAGGGAGGGAAATTAAATCATTTTCAACCCTTTTGATTCAAGAAGTCTATCACTGATTTCAATAAGGTCAAAACAAAGGAAGGATGACATTAAAAAACAAGTGATTCAATGCAAAGTTATTTTTTCCTGCAATATGGATTAATTTTAACTATTTAATAAACTCATTACTTTTTTTTACTTATCTAGACTTTTCTCTAAAATTCTATATTTATTCTATCCCCCTCTTGTACCAAGAGTACGACGAATAAACTCATTACTTTTATGTGTTACTTTTTTTTCTAGACTAGAAACTAGACTTTCTTCTGAAGATCTATATTTATTCTATTCCTTTCTTGTACCAAGAGTGATAGCGTTCTTTGGACTCTTGGTTGTGAAATAATAAATTTTTCTTATTCTCTCCTTTCTCAGAAGTATCCGAGTTGGTGGAAAGCAGTCATGAGAATTGAATGAAAGCATGAAGGAAAGAAGAAGAAAAAAAGGGACCTGGAGACCACATATCCCTATTATTTTGAACACAAGTACAATGTATTAATAAAAAGAGTCAAATATGTTTTGCTCTTAATATTAGCACAGGCTTCTTCTATGGCCTTCCCATGGAAAAAAAAAATATAGTTTTATGGAAAATTCTGTTGTATGGTATTAAGAAAGACATATGGTTTCAACTATAAAATAACTTTGCTTTTAGAAGTTTGAGTAACTTCAGTTTTAAATACTGATTCACTCCAGTTACCTTTAAATCTTCTTCTAATTCCTAAAATGTATCACTTCAGCTGTATAGTAAATTATGAAGCCTGTGCATCAGCAAATGCTCAATGGCCATGAAATATTTAACAGCAGGAATGTTTTTACAACAGGAGTTTTTAATAGGATTCTGCTGATGTAAGAATAGATGTCTACCACATGAACACCTTCATGTGAACCAGTCACTCTCAACTCCCTCTATAAATGCCGGAGAGAAAGAAAAATTTCTCAGACATGATCCCAAAGACATCTAAAATAGGTTAGAGAATCCATGTCCTTATATTCTTTTTCCTATATATTGGCTATTAAGGTACCCTGAAATAACTAATTTAAATACTTATATCCATGTTTATTTGGATGAGTCCCACATTGACTTTATTCTTTTCTGGCCATTTTTTACTTTTCTTCTGTGATAGTGACAGTAGTAGACAGTCTTCAGATAGAAAATGCCATTTATTTTATTAACCTATAACTGTTAAGGGAAGTAACCAGTTAGTGCTATGAAATCTTTAATTCTGAAAAAATGATTTCTTTTAAAAATTTTACATCCATTGATGACTGTCTTGAGGTTACACACCACTTTTTCTAAGAATGTGGGGAAATGATGTAGGATTGGAGGCTGGCAGAATATTTAGTTGTAAAAAAAAAGTCAAGAGAGTCTCCCAGAATTCTATTTTATTTTTTTTCTTATCCTTTGATTTAAAAAAGGTGAAATTTCCTCAGAATAACTGGTTCTTCTATAAATCTACAATATGTTTTCAAGCAAAAGATATTGCCACTGTTTTCCTGTATAGAATTTGGCATAAATGTGGTCAGAGGAAGAAAGATTTGCTTTAAATAGGAAAGCAGCAGTGTGTAAAAAAACCCTGCTAAACAAAGCAATGCAAAAGAAGCAACCTCCTCCTCCGCTGTTATGATAGTAGGAACTCCAAAATAACTATACTAAGAATTCATTATCAGTTTGCAGTGGTAGCTGGCAATCCACAGAAAATGACTCCCAGGAAACTAGCAGTGCTTGATTCATAGACAGTTAGATTTGGATATTAAATGATCAGGAGCATCTCCATGTTGCAAAATGCTGAGATCGTCCCTTGCTGTTGCACGTGTGTGCTTGAGCACCAAATTGTCCATAATGAGGTTGAATTTTGGTATATTTAGACCTTAGAAAACATTTTTTGCCTATTCTTAAGAAATTGGTTTTATCTGAGTATCCATAGGTGGAAATGGTAAATCCTGAAAATTAAACACTACAGGATTTTGCTGAATGAAAGAAGAAGATGGTTTGGAATTCTTATGTCTTTTTCAGGTTAATGATGTTGACATTACATATTTTAATAATATATCATTTTTGCATCATTCCCTGAGCCCGTACTCCCTTTATTTTCTTTCTCTAAGTTAAAATTTTTATAGTTCTGCATAGTTTATGTGATCACATATTTCAAAGAGGTATACAGCTATAATAATGCTAATACAAGTGGAGAGAAATGTAATAAGAATAAAAAAATAAATAAAAAATCAGAGCATGTACTACGCTTTGCACATAATTATCCATACTATCATTAATTTGATAATTTAATATATAATATATCAATTAGATAGGAGATATCATTTTCATTTTGGAATCAGGCTATATTTTCAATATAAATACATATTTCATCAAGTAGTAGTAGTTGTTGAAAGTGAACTATTAATGAAATTATTTGCAAATATTTGGGGTTTGACTAATTTTGAGGAAAATGTTTTTAATTTGTATGTTTTGGTTTTAAACCACTAGTAACTACAGAAAAGGCTGTGAAAAGTTTGTGAGCTTTGGGTTTTCTCTTTTTACTTTTTTTTAGAATTTAGGCAGCAGAGAAATATTTTAGATGAGCCTTTTGTTTACATCATAAAAGTGATCAAAATGATGAGACCCAAAAGAGAGATAATTTCAGCATGCTTCATGCCTCTTTGTGAAATTATGTCCCTATTGTAAAATTAAGGTGAATTTAGTTCTAATATATATCATAAAAAGGAGATTCTAGGGAGTCTCAATCAAACCACATCTTGTTTTAGCACTCTGTTCAAGATGATTAAATTTCCCATTTTCTGTTCTTGATGGGAGTTGAAAAGGGGAGTTATTTTTATTCCTGGTTCTATCCTCTGCTCATAAAATTATAGATTGCAGATTTTCAAAGAAAGTAAGAAGTCAACTCCCAGATGTATGCACTTCTCAGGAAAGTAAAAAAAAAGTTATTAAAAATGTCGGTGCTGTCTTCTTTCAATTGTAATGATCCAGAGGAAAGAAAAAGAAGTGGTCTAAGATCAGCAAAAATTCTGCTAGGACCATTCTTATAATATGTTACAGTGAAAAATTTATTGACACACAGCAAAAACCAATACAAAAAACAAAAATCTATGAAAAAATAGCATTTTGGCAGCTTTTCTAGGCTAAAACCGGCAGTTCAGGACACTGCCAAATCTTTCAGAGTGGATATAAAGATATATTTCACATAACTGACATCTGTAACTGGCTATAATAGTTAAAAAGCTTAGATAACACTCAGTATTTAGTTCCCAATTTAGAAATTTAGGGAAACAAGAAACTCCTGGCATTTTCTTGACAGTCGTGTCAACAACCAGTCAAAATATGCTAAATTTTGCTGAATGCTAAATGTCTGACACACATAAGTCTGTTTATCTGCAAGAAGGAGGATGAGAAGACAGGTCGTGACTTTATTTCTGAGTAGCCTTGCTACTCGAAAATCTGTCCATTTTAAATTTTAACTATCTTTAAATGGCAAAGTTACCATTTCTTCTTTGCTCATTGTACTTCAGTATATATTCATGAAGGTATGAGGCATTATATATGACTATTGTCTTCTGTCTGCACTTTCTAAACTTTATTTAAGATGCTGATCAAATAATTATATACATTCAGTACAAATTAGAAACAAGAAAAAGGAAACAAAAAAAGTATTTACTTCATTATTTTTAGGGATGTAGTATCCAGAAAGTTGATACACAATAAAACTCAATAGGTAGCCAGATAGCTAAAACTTTTGGGTCAAACTTGAATGAAGTTCAGAATTGTCTGAATGAAATTTGCGATACAAAAAGGGGAAGATATTTTATAATCAGTACTGAATTGTAATATTTGCCTATGCAAAACATAATATTTAAAAAGGATTGAAATAAAGAAGAAAGTATACTTGTAGGAAACGTAGTTGGAAATACTGGGTTAAGGGTGATTTGTATTTAGAGTTTTTTCCCCAAAATAAACAAACAAACAAAGCCACACCAACAAACAAGTCAACAAAAAGACATCTCAGAAAGATTAAAACAATCTTAATTTCAAAAGCAATATGCAATGTGTTCCACTGATTTGAATTCAACAAATGCTTTACTAATTGTGTGCTTTCATTTTTTTTTGCCAGTAGCAGATGCAGTGAAACAAACTGTGACTTCAGACTATTATTACAACATTGGATAGTAGCAGATTCAATTCCAGTGCAGCCATTTCTTGTATATTTTTTGAGTTTTGCTGCTTGTCTGAAATTAGGAGTATTGAATAAATTCCAAGTTTTAAAATAACTGTTTACTGTTTCATTCTCACATAATTATGTTGACTTAAGTTTTGATTACCAAACTTCACTGAATAAATAATTATATGTCTAACTAGATCTAGACAGAATTTAATATTAAACTAAGCACTCAAGTCTTCATAGAAAACCAATTTGACTTTCTAAATTAGTTTTGATATTAAATACTGGGCTTTTTTACACCCTGGGCTATATTCTCAATCCCATTTAACATTCACAATATCCCAGTAAAATATATGAATGTTAGAGAGAAGGACAGTTGTCTCCTTAGGAATATGTAGTGGTGGACAGGAATTAAATAGTAGCACTTATAATTTGTTTCCAGGAACTTCTGTATAGTTAACAAGCTTATAGTTCTCTCTCTCTTTTTTTTTTCCTTTTTTTTTTTTTTTGTTGTGGTTAGTTGGTTATGATGGTTGTTTGGGTTTTTTTTGGATTCCTCATTCTGATGAAATTTTAATTTGTTGTACTTATTAAAGAAAATTATTTGGTTTCATCTTAGTTTGGCTATCTGAAATGTACTTTTTTTTCTGAAAACCACCTGATTACTTCAACAATCTGTATATATATATGAGGAGAATTAGTCATTTATGAGTTGTGGCTCAGTGCATCCTAAAATAAGCCTTTAAGACAGATGGATTGACTTGCGTTTTTGGGTATTTATCCCTCTGCACCAAAACCAGGCAGAAAATAGCTGTCTCCAGAAAACAACTTGCCATTTGCCACTGTAACAGAAATCATGCTCTTTCCCTTTATCTTCTATAACAAAATCAAAAGTGCCACAAATATTTTTGCAAGTATACAAGATGTTCACATATTATGAGAAAAAGAACATGAAAGATTCTAGAATATGATTACACTGACGTCTAAAGCCCAAGAAAAATACTTTACCTGAGCACTGTTAATATATGTGGAATTACTGAGTCTAAATATTCCTTGCTGTTCCAAGTAAGCCACCAGAAATCTGGTTTATATGGGATTTCTTGTTGCTAATAGCTTTCAGTGTTATTTTCTTAATTTATCAGTTAGGGATTAATTAAGTCTCAATAGTTAGGAATTAATTGAGTCTTTGAAACTAGAGAACTAACAGAAAGTATCATTCTGTTTTGTGAATTGGAATACCATGTAATAAAAATAAATCTGATAAATATGAGATTTATCAGATTTATCTTATTAAACATGAAAAATATAAGATAAACATATGGGAACAGAATAGGGATGGAACTGCAAACAAGAGGCTAAAAACCACAACTTAATATCCCTCTCTACCAATGGCAAAATCTATCTTAATTCTTTACTCCCAAGTTTAGAAATAGCAGCCAACTAAGGGAGTTTTTAGCATACAGTCTCAGGTCCCATGGTTGGTCACTGGATCGCTTAAGTGTTTAGCTATTTTTTCCCTTGCTGATTTTCTCTTTCTATTGTTTTAAATTGAAATTATTTATCTTTCTTATGACCAGAATAAGTCTGTGACCTATTAAACATTAATTTAAACCAATGGTCTTTCTTTTGAAGGGTACATTATCTTTTTGATTCACACAGATTAGCTCTATTAATTACTGCATATATTATAGGCAAGAGTATATGGTATATGATACTTGTAAAATAACAGTACTGTCAAAACTAAACTAAGCTTGAATTTCCTAATAAGTCATGAGGAAAGATGTCATTTATCTCTCAATAAGATTCAGGAGAAGTTATACGCATTTTATAGGGTAAGTGAGAGCAGAAAAACCTCTTGCAGTTCATATATATATATATATATATTCTAATTTTATATGTGTTTGTAATCATCTACCACTCAAATACTTTCAGAGTTAATTGATTTTGATCGGCAGAGGACTCAGTGTTTCCAGACTTATAAATTATTGTAGAAGAAAGTTGGAAAATAAATTTGCTTTTTAGCATTAAAATCACATAACTTTTCTAAGAGTGAAATCACATTTTAGGACCCCTCAAACAGTAAAGCAGGAAACTTCTCTGTACACTGTCTTAGCTGTATCACAGAAAATGCAAACGTGTTTTCATTTTATCTTGGTCGGTTTGTTGTTAGTGTCTTGTAATGTATTTATGTATGGTGACTGGATACTTACCTTGAACAAAGTTTTTAGAAAAAATATGGTGAACTTTTAAAATTCTGTCACTAATAGAATCCATTTACTTTGGTTTTAAACTGATAAAATACCTTGATCCCTATAATTTGAATTATGATAAAATAGTAACATTAACATCGTGATAGACACTGTCACCTTTATCATTGTGGAGGAACCTAGATGAGAGTTGAGCTAAAAAAGTGAAGTGCTGTGTATTGTTTATACTTATAATCCCATCCTAGGGCATTTATCTGGGAATAGCTTCCTGCGTTCATGGGCTGTTTAGGTAACCACTAGATAAAATTAGATAGAATGCAAAGAAGTAAGAATCAGAACCAAGGGTACCCACAATTACAGCATTAAGACCTCCTTTCTTTCCAGTATCCACAAATCCTAAATGCTTTACTGCAGTCAGTCTTGGTTCCAGCAGGTTCAAAGGGCAATGTTTGTTTCTGAAACTTCATTCCACACCTGTCAGTGTTATAACTACTAAGCATTCAACTTACTACAAAATTCAAAGTCATAGATTCAGGAGATTGGATGTGTAGTGCTGAGACAGATGCTAAAAGCCATGCAGGAGATGGAGCTCTAGTCAGTACATTGGTTGTTACAGATCCCAGAGTTTATATCTATTGGCGGAATTCACAGAACATTTTAGGTTGGAAAAGACCTCCAAGATAATGGAGTCCAACTTTTAACCAACCTCCACCTTGTCAACTAGACCATAGCAACAAGTGCCACACCCAGATGTCCAATCATTTCTTGAACACCTTGAGGGATATTGGCTCCAGCATCTCCAAGGCTTGACAACCTTGTCCTGTTTTTCCCTTCTTTCAGAATATGCACTGTGTGAAATTAGGAACACTAGTTGACCTTGGAAATCCCTCTTCAAGAGCTCCACTCCTAAATTTCGGGTTCAAAACTGCCAACTACTCTTTGATGTTCCTAACATTTTTAAATTCAAGTGCATCAAAGGCAAAAAATATCTTAAGACTGACTGTAAATAATTAGCTGATAAGCACTTTCCAAAATACATGTGCGGAAAAAAAAGATTGAGAAGTGTTCTCAATCCTGTTTGAGTGAGTACAAGATTACCTCAGCAGACTAGATAGATATAGATGTTATGAATATTGACAAAGATATTAACATGGATATTGATGTTCTTATAGATGCAGATATAGATAGTAAGAGAGAGAAAACTTAGCTTTATATATGCCAAACTTAAATTTTATTTCAGTCCAAACAAAAAGGTACATGACTGGATAAAATTTAAATAATGAGCTTGCTGTCTGTAAAAATTTTAAACCTTTTGCAACTCTTTCTGCACTCGGTAATAAGTGTAGATGAATTACAGCTGAATAGTTTCAGGCAATCAGACATTAGGAAGGCACCTGACATTGCTAACTATTCAAAGATATCAACATTTTATTACTCTGAAAGAATATCAAGAATCAACTTGAGAGAGAGAGATTGGTGGTATTCTGATGATATTGTGAGGAAAAGGACAACAAACAGTTTGAGTAAAGTATTTCAAAAGCTCACTGCATTAGTATATTAAATCATTTCACATTGAACATCAAAACAGTTTCTATGAAAATTAGTTGTGATTTGTAATTATAGTGGTTTCTTTTCTTCTTTTTAGAATTGTTTTTTGAATACTAATGGCTTCACTAAATCTATCTGCAGTATAGCTGTTCTAATTTTTCTATATCACAATAAGGCTTAAGCTTTGATAGTTTTTCTTCATTTCTTCTTATTTTTTAACATTTTCAGTATTTTTTATTAGCTTCTCTATTATTATTGTTCATGCAACTGTCTTTATTTTCATATTACTTCTGTTTATAGAGATGAAATGCAAACTCTACCAATGTAAAATTTGAATTACTTTCTTTGTTTTCACAGACCAGTAAACAATTACAATTTATTAGAGTTCGAGAACACTTAATTAAAGAATCTAACTTCTGCCTTATGTTGGAATTTTAGACACTTAATCTTCATAACTTTTATCTACCACCTGAAAAGGGAAGGTGCCTTTCAGTGTCTCCAGAAAAAAAAACAAAAGCAAAAACAAAAAAAACCCACCACCAACTAACCAACCAACCAACCAACCAACCAACAAAACTGTTTCAATATAGCATCTGATACGTTTGCCGAAATTTAGCAGATTAGGTCTTTTAGTGGAGGGAGGAAGAGAATAAAATTTTGATAATTATGTTTAAACTCTGTTTACAATAAGATGTCAACTGTGTTGAGCATGGAAATGAATGGTACCTCTAAAAATCTTGCTTACTTATACAATTATTACAAGGTAAGTAAAATATTCCAATGAATAAGGCTTTGAATAAGATCACCTTAAAAAAAGAGAGAATCTTTGCATAAATTCCGTTGTGTTGTGGATCAGACTGTTATTATGTTTTATTTAGACCTGGCTGAAACCCATGGAAGTATTTGAATTTTCACTAGCCAAAATTAAATGCACTCAAACCTGGAGGAAAGGTGAAAAACATCACAAAAATTGAGCCACTTAAAATCATTTGAAGCAATTCAAAATGAATAATGTGATTCAAACAAACCTTTTGAGCTTTAAACCTGATTCTGATCTGATCAGCTGCTATGTAAACAATAGGTCTATGTTTGTGTTAACTCATACCAATTGTTCTGCACTTCACTTTTGTTTAGTTACATTGATTAAGGCATTATATCATCAAGTTCCAATATCTCACAGGTTGCAGTCAGCTGTGTTTCTTGATTACAAGCCAAAGGATAAAGTAATTTACTAAGGTTGACAAAAAAATGGTCAAAGCTGTAAATCCTCTATGACTTACTGCTTGTTTGCCTGCTTGTTTTAATCCTGTGTCTGTAGACAACTGACATTCAAGGACTTTCCTATTTGTTCTCCAGCACTGATCATGTAATCCTAATTATTTGGGTTTTCATGTTAGGAAATGAAAGGATAAATTCATATCATTTTCTTCTGGCCTTGTTTAAACTTAGGTAGAGTTAATTTTCTTCTTAGTAGCCAGTACAGTGCTGGTTTGGATTTAGAATGAGAATAATGTTATAACACAGAGATGTTTGGTTGTTACTAAGTCTTGCTTACCCTAAGTAATGGAATTTTCAGGTTCCCATGCTCTGTCAGTGAGCAGGGCCAGAAAAGAAACTGTGATGGGGAGCATAGCCAGAAAAGCTGACCTGAACTGGCCAAAATGGTATTCCATACCAGAATGTCATGTTCAGTCTATAAACTGTGGAGAGTTGGCTGGGGTCTACTAATTCCTGCTTGGAGACTTACTGGGTACTGGTGGTGAGCAAGTCTATTGTGCATCACTTAATTTTCTCAGGTTTTTATTCCTCTATGGCTCTCATTATTATTGCTATTATTGTTTTTATTATTAGTAATAATAATGCTAAATAATAATGATAAATATTGTTGTTGTTGATGTTGTCGTATTCATTTAATTTATTTAAATTATTATAGTGTCCTTATCTCAACCCATGAGTCTTAGCATTTGTTTTTTTTCCAATTCTCCTTCTCTATCCCACCAGGGAAAGAGTGGAAGAGGAGTGACAGAGCAGTTGAGTAGTAGTTAGGTACCAGCTGGGTTTAAGCCATAACAGTCCTGGTTGTCCTTCTCCTCCATGGCACTAGAGTCAGGACCCCTCTGGTACTTGTTATAGGATTTTTTACAATAAATTTTCAAACCCTCCTTCTTTCTTTTTTTTCTATTTTTTTTGGCCCCATTTCCTAATTATCTTGATATTTATGGTCATAATTGGTAAAAAAAAGACGCCAAAGCATAAGACTATGTTTTATAAATTATTACAGAAAAAAAATTCCTCATGGTGAGATGATTTGTAAAAGCATTTTCGGTTCTCTAAGTTACTGTGAATCTTCTGTGACTATTTCTGTGAAATATTTTCTTTTGAAAGTACGAAGAGTATTGTGCAATTCAAATTAAAAATCATGGTAACTCAACCTTTTTAATTTTTAATTTAGTTATAAGCCACAGCTAGAGTAGTTTCCTTGGAAACTAATGGATCCAGCAAAAAAAAGTACAATACTTTATACACAAAAGACTCTGCTTTTTTCTTACTGGTTAATTCTGTGGGCCACTGAAAATGTTCTCAAGGAATTTTATCTTCAAGAAATACTTAGGAGAAAAAATTTCTCGGACTTCAATCTTAATACAAAGATGTGAAAGTGTTTATGGAACCTTTTTAATCTAACGATATAACTGCTGATGTAAGTATAAAAGTTACACAAATGCCTTAACCCTAATCACACAAAAGTGAAAAAATATGTACTAAAACAAGGCAGCAAAAAATCAGATGGTAGAAAGTAACACTTTTTTTTACTGTGGTGAAAATATTCAGACTTATGTACGTATATGGAGGTATTTTCAACTACTGCAATTTCTATCTTTTGAGATATTTTGCCAGTACACGGAAATTGTCGCTAATTTTCCTGTTTGAAGTAGCTTTGGATAATTTGCTTGTAGATTTTAAAAAGTATTTCAAAATTATACAGTGAGTGAAATTTTTCACAAAGTGCCTCATATCAAAATCTATTTTCAGCTCCTGCAGCCCTCAATGCTATTTGCCTGAAGACTTCAATGGCAGCTTCTCACACCACAGACACAGTGAGAGCAGAACAGACATGAATATTGAGGAGGCAAACACTGCGTCTGCATGGGCAGGTGCAGCTTGACACACACTTGCAGTGCCCAGCATGCAGCCTGGCAGGGCATATGCTGGCCATACTTCAGGAGACACGCGACTGCATGAGCACTGAGCCTCCTGAGAGATGGGGTTCAGTCACTGGGACAAACTGGAGTATGACAATAGAGCTGTGAGTTTTCTGGATTGGTACTGGCATATATACAACCACTTTGTGTGGCAAGAAAAAGAGATGTTGTTTGCCTACATTGTTTAATAGTGTCTTTTCTCTTGCGCAGTGGCAATATTTTGCATCTCTTCATATTTTTGTGTTGACTGAATTTCTGTATTTTGTAGTTTTCAGGATTCTTTCTGTCTAAATGAGGTTATATTGCAATTAAACATATGGAAAATACAAACAGGAGGTGATGTTAAGGGCTATCAGTGAGCTAAAGTGGTCATCACAGTTTCTTCTGAAACAAATTTTTGTTCTATATACTTATATATACATTCATCAAATCCACAGATAATATATGGTTTAAAAGTTGTAAAGCTTTTCCAGTGAATAAAAAAAATCCAAGCTAGCAAACTCACAATGCCCTTTGTTCATATTTCCTGATTTTGCTGCTGCATGTCTTACAGTCCATTTTCAATTCAAATGTCTGTGCTTTAATTGCATGTAGATGGATCCTTACCATCTCATCAGGATGATCTCTCAATTTCTTCTGAAATTTGTGCATGTCATCCAGTTTCTGAAGACTCTTAGAAAAAGACTTTATTAAGTGACTCAGAATTTCATTAGTAAAGAAAGTCAGAAGATTTAGCAGATAGTAGCTGTTCTAATCCTCAGATTAGTAGCTTTTTTCCTCAGTTTCTATTGTAATGTGGAATCTGTAACCTGTATGCAAAGCAGGATGAATATTTGGGACACAATCCTCTGAGCAGACACTTCAGATAATTCTTAGACTGACCTACATGTACTCAGATATCAACATCTTTACAACCCTCACCTCATTATCTCCTTCTGGCTCACTGTATGGGATCTACAATTGCTCCAAAAAGAAACTTTGTGTCATTTCAAGAGATACTGTGACTACATAATAATTACAAGCCCTGGGGTTTTTGAGATGCGTTTGGACCACTAAGACTAAATAATTGTATTTTCTTGTTCTTTCTTCATGTGTGCAATGGCTTAGAGTACTTGATTACAATTTATGGACTCAAAATGAAATGAAAAATAAATAAAATATACACTTGTACAAGGATTATATTCTCTCTAGAAGAATATAAAATTGTACTGGTTACTTTTGTATGTTTTATATGCTAATTTTTATGTTATGAGCTTTTTACCAGGTTCATTGCTAGTATGTTCTGGGGTTTTTTCCGTAGTTCTGGAAAGGCAGTTTCCAGCCCGCAGAGATACTGATTCAAACTCAATTTTTTGCCTATTTTATTTGATAAATATAAAATAAAAAACTTGCTCTGTTGAATGACCAAAATATTTTCTGCAGTCTTATTTTCCGCAAGATTTAATTTGCAACTTTATTTTTTTAAATCTGTGCTAAAAACTTTGTCCAGAAAGGAATATCTGGTTGGTTTTGCTACTTCTTTAATTTTTTTACCAGATTCACAGTCACTAGACATTGAATGTGGTTCCATATGAGTAATTTTTTTCCATCTGCTCTCATAACCTTTATTAACTATTCCTTTATAAATTGTTTAGTTCTCTGTAAATAAACTTATCTACCTGCCCAACAACTGCTAAGGATTCTCTCTTTTTGTGTACATAGATAAATCACTGCGTGATGTTTTTTCCAATAAAGAACAGAATGACATGAGTTTACACATTATTTATTCATCATTTATAGATTTAAATAAAATTATAATAATAAAAATGAGTTAATTTTTTCCCATGGAAACAGTTTTTAAAAATATTTTATATTTTTTATAGACAGATCTGCATATAGGTAATTAAATTTATTTCATCATTGATGAAATTCACCTCCAATTTATACTTTGAAAGTAAAGCTGTGTTTTGGTTTTTTTTTCCAGAACATAATAAGGAATTTACTACTCAACCATAGGTACATGTATTCATGTATTCATTATATGAATGCTGCTAATATAACAGTTCTGAACCAGTCAGACCTACTATACAGCAGTGAAAAGATGTCTAGTAAAAAGTAATAATAAAATGGAAATTGAAACCAACAAAGACAGAGATCTGTATTTAGCTAAAAAAAAACCTCCAAAACCACAAAAAAAATAAGGAGGAAAAAAAAGTATAAATTCCTATTATGATACAATTAGTTCTTCTTTATAAGTAAGATGCCTTAAAAGTAGAAAGATGAGATGTATATAATAGTTGAAGAATTTTAAAGGGAAAAAGAAGAGGTCTAAAATTATGCATTAGAAGGATTATGATACTATCCAAACTTAATTTCTTGAGTCTTGGGAAAAGTATCATAATATAGTCAAATGGGGAGCCTGGTTAATTTGCTAAAGTAGTTTCATGTAAATGCACAATTAGGCAAAATCGGTAGAAATTTTCCTGTCTGTCCAAAAAGATCCTATGATATTAAAAGGAAAAGTAATTCATATTAGGCATCTGGACAAAAGGTGGGCATTGTTCGTGGGAGGAAGGTTGGTTGGTTTTATTACTTGTTTTGGGATTTTTAGTTTTGCTTTTTCCCCACAAAAGACAATCAAAGTCGCATTGAAATAAGAAACAGACTGAAAGAACAACTTTGACTGAGGAGAAGCAGAGTCATGTCTAGAAATGTTTATCTCTCAGCAAGCTAAATTTCAAAGGCCCAAGAAACTTTTGGGAAAAAGCATATAGGAAAGAGTCTAGGTTTTTTTCCCAGACTCTTCCCAGACATAAATTTAGAATGGATAATTTACATTAAATTAACAATGTATCAACCGATAAAGTGTTGCAATGTTTAGTAACTAATCATCAAACTACCTCTAGGTCTACAAGGTCAAAGTAGACATACTAAATATACTAAATGCTGTCTTTTCAATCAAAATAAAAGGAGAATGCCTTGCTTTGCCCTTAAAAAAATAAAGGCTGAGAAATTTTAAATGTAAACATTTAATTTTAGATGTAAAGATTTTGAGAGCTACAAATTAATATTACAGAACTGGACAGCTTCATATTTGTGACGTGTTGTTTCCTTCAGGGCATTAGATTTTATTACTGATGAGATGAAGCCAGATGAATGATCATAGCCAATAACATGGATGGACTGTTGTTCTGAAATTTTTCTCAATAGAGTATTTAAGAAACTAAAATATATAATTTTTTAAAGTTTTTCAATGGCATAAAACACTGAAGAACTTTTATATCTATAAATGTTTTGCTGCACATATCATATACATTTTATGGTATTTCTATTATTTAGATATCCTTTCTTCTAAAATTATATATTCTTAGTTTTATACCTTTATTTCACCATTGATAAATATTATTTAATAATTACCACTTTTTTATGGAGTGCCATCTTGAAAATTATTGTAGTGATACTTCAGATATCATGTAAAGTGTACTTAATTTTCTTTAACAATGTTTTCTGTTTATCTCTGTAATACAAATACATCCCATTAAAAAGAATTTCTTGTAGGTATTTGAAGCAATTAAATTATAACAAGCATTCACCCATCAGTTAAGGATAGCCTTTTAACCTCTGCTCTCATAATCCTAAGTTTGGTAAAATATTCTGCAATATTCTATAGACAATTTTTTTTTTTATATTGCTTCAAGGATGATTTCCTCAGTTTTTTTTTTTCAAATTAAAATTAATGCAATATTAGTAGCAAAACTATATCATATACATTAGAGGGAGATTTGGATTAAAAAAAGAGAAACTTATGAAGTTGTTGAGCCATTTGTAGGCTTCTTTATGGCTTTCATAGGCACCTTTTTTTGAATTTGAATTTGAAATTTGAAGTAAATCATTGTATTGGTACCTATGCTTAGTGCCCTTTCATCATTATTTGACACATTTCCTTGTCTCCTTATTGCCCTGGAGTTTTTGAGGGATGATATGAATGTGTGTGCTGCCCAAAAGAAAATTTGATGGCCATTCTCTTTTTTTTCCTCCAGTGAATAGTACTGCTGCTAACAAGCTCTCAAAAAAATTTAAACACACTCAGACATACTGAAGAGAAACCCATGGAAGAAACTGTTATCTGTAATGGGAAGGGAAGGGAAGGGAAGGGAAGGGAAGGGAAGGGAAGGGAAGGGAAGGGAAGGGAAGGGAAGGGAAGGGAAGGGATACAATGTAACTACACAGAAGCAGTCACCAGTGTACATTTACAGTGGTCACATTTGGCATTGGAATTACCTTTGTGTTAGAAGGGAAAGACACCTTGTTACAGGGTCAAAAGGCATTGGGTATACACAGGTTTTAAGACACATGAATGTTAATATGTGAAAACAAGTATATATTTATTCTAAATTAATAAAGCAACTTTAGATTATCTCTGCATACATATATTGTTTGACATTCATTAATTAAATCCAGAAAAAATATTCAAGTTCCCATAAATTTTAACTTCCCTCACTATGTGTATATACATTCATGAATTAGATTTATCATTTTAGTCATCAGTAGTATGATATTAATTTCTTTCTATCATCAGTAGCACTGTTTTGGTTCTATACTTTTAATGTTGGGTTTTTTTTATTATTTTAACCTGTAGAATACATTAAAGATATGTCATTAATTATAGTTCCTGAAATGACAAAAAATATACAGATTAGGAAAACCTCCTTTTTTATTGTAAAAATCAAGCTCAAATCCACTACCAAGGAAGGACTCTGTTATCGTAAAAATTTAGAAATCTTTCAAAAAAGGAAAGAATTTAAATACCTGTAAATCAACTTTCTTTTCCCCCATGAATGGGGACTCAGGTCAAGCAACAACGGCCAAACACATTGTATTTGTTTGATGCACCTTTATATTTGCATTTTCATATTCATCATATTCCTTCTACTCTATTTGCCCTTTACTGGTTGCCATTGTTGAATTGGAGCTGACGTTCTGAGTGCCACATGCAAAACATACATTTTCCAAGCGTGCAAGTGGAAACCAGATCTGTAGAGTTGCCATGTTGACTGCCTTACCTGCAGTTGTGGTTTACCAATTAGAAAGGATTTGTAGGTCCTCCACTCACAGTGCAGGACCAAGTAAATGCTTAAGCTACTTAATGTTGTTTATTGCTACAGAAATGAAGAACATTTCTGTGTCCAAAAGTCAACTCTTCTGAGAAACCTGAGCTCTAGAAAATTCTTCATTTATATAATACATGGAATACACTACTCTGCTTCTCAGACTACTCTCTCTTACAAGGGCTCACAACTGAAAAATTATAGCTTGGTTAGAAACAATATATGGATGAAGCAGAAAACAAAACATGAAGCATGAAATGGAAATGTCAGCTGGAAACTACCAACCATCTCTTAGTACTGCTTGTGTTTAAATAGAAAGAAATATTTAGCAATTAGCATGTCACAGTCTGTCATTTTATTTGCAACTCCATAACTGTACTTTCTGTCTTCAGAGTAGAAGTTGTTAATTCTCTTTTATTTTACATGTCTCTGTTTACGTCAGATACAGTTTGTTATTTTATGAAAGTATTGGAATGTAAATTAGTGAGAAATTATGTGTGATCATTTCAAATTGATTACAATACATATCACACTAGTCTCACGTTTAAAAAAATGACAGAAGTAGCAGTTCAAATCCATGCTAATCACTTTTATCCAAATGGTTGTCAGTTTTTGTATATTAAAGGCTTCTTCAAAACACTCTCATCACATAAAGAACTTTCCAGAAAGCACTTCTAAAAAGTTGTGGCTGTATTTTTTCAGTTACTTGCAAAATATTTTTTTTTTCATCATTGAAGTGTTAATAAGATCTGTAATGCTACGAATCACATACTTTTCCAATGAGAAACATCAAACATTACCAGCAATTTTCACAAGTATAAATGCAGTACCTGAACCTATATTCCATCTGACTCAAGAGACAAGAGGGAAAGAAGAAAGGGAGAAAAGCTAAGCCAAGGCAATGGAAGACATGGGAGAAAGATGTAGTCCTATATTTCTGAACAGAAGGATATAATACAAATCTTGATGAAAAGTGTGCAGTTAGAATTAGTTCGTTTATCATGTCTTGCTTCAAGTGAAAGCAGCAGTCATTTCTGTCCCAAACATTATACTAGAAATATATGTTATACTGTCATACTATTCTTGGAATCATTCTTATTGCTTTTAATTTATGCACTTTTGAAGAGCTGAGGTGAATAAGATATTCTGAGTTTGAGCAAATTAAGATTCTAATTCTTTTTCATTCAATTGTTTTCCATGACACCAGGAATTTCTTTCAGAGATAGCTATTCGGGAAGGCTTCAAAGCTACAACCTCACATATCTAGAATCAAATTGTAAAACTTTAGCTAGTGACCATTATTGAGGGTACTTGGGTTTTAGTAATAGCAGGTCCTTGGACTGAGTGTTAAGATCTAGAGGCGTGATTCCTTGTAAGGAAGTTTGACCGTTTAAAAAAAGTTCCTTCTGTAGCCATCAGGGGCCAAGAGAAGAAAAGAATTCACATTGTAAAGGTGTCTGTTTTGATATATATTTGAGGGTACCATTTCTATTAATTTTGAACTTTGCATATATATATATATTGACACTGAAAAGGAAGAGGACTGAGGTAATGTTAAAAGCAGGATTCATCCCATTTCTTTTCCTCAGAATTCCCCCCAGCACACCCACACAAAGAACAACAATGTATTGAAAACAAAGTGCAGGTTGAAAAAAACCCCAAACAAAGCAGTTTTCCCATTTTTCATTAGGTATCTTATAGATTACTTAACAGATTTACTGAGAAATCTTTTTATTCCTTGAATAGTTTTTAATCTTTTTTCCTCCCTAGAACAGCTCGTTCATCATTACCTTTCACTGCTATGGGGCTTTCAGGCTGACCAACAAAGACACTCAGGTAAAAGAAATCAGAGCATCATAGAATCTTGGATTTGGGTTGTAAGGGACTTTGAAAATCATCTAGTTCCAATCGCCCTGCCATGGGCAGGAACACCTTCCACTAGACCTGGACACTCAAAGCCCCATCCAACCTGGTCTTGAAAACTTCCGAGGATTAGGAACCTACAACCCCTCTGGAAGCCTACTCCAACGCCACAGCCCACACAGTAAAAAAATTCTTTCATAATACTGAATCCAAATAATTAAACATTTTTTATGCTTCTTACAACTTTTATTAAGCTAATTATTATTTTTGTTTACATATTATAAGATTGCGGAAACCCTGTATTTGTTTAGAAAAATTATTACAAAGGTAATCTTTCTTTCTTCATTCATTTGAAAATTCAAATTTTCTAAAATCTAAAAACAATTTATCACAAGAGTGGTCTTCATAATTCTATTTTACTGGGCCAGTAAAAGATCTCTTAATGCATTCTTTTTTTCTCTTTTTTTATCATTAGGACATTTTTTTATGAATGCCCATAGTGAATCCTGAATGTCAGGATTGTCATATCTTTGATATCCACTACCAGAATCTTTCTACACTGTCAAAAATTTCCTACATTACTATTTTTTGTCATATGTGGCTTTAAGAAAATGGAAGAGACACAACAGGAACTGGAGAACAGCACAGTGATGTGCATCTGATGTATCCTAAACAAATTGATGTCCTCTCTTTCTTTTCCATATTCACAATCATTCCTTGAACAGAAGTATTCAGTGTGAACTTGAATGAAGAATTTTGAGACTAATGGTCATTACCATCCATTTTGAACTATGCATACCACTTCAATTACCCAACAGATAAATTGGTTAAACATGACATTTTAAAACCCCCAGTACTTTATCTAAATTCAGCATAGATCTTTTTTTTTTCCCATGGGAAATGAGTAAATTATATTTTTGACAGACGAAACTCTTTTCCCTTTGATTTAGAAAGTCAATGAAGACAACTTAAATACGAATATGTCAACCAAGGAGGAAAAATCCCCACTATTCCATACAACTATAAATATTTCTGCCTTTACAAGCAACTTGTGCATATACCAGCAAGCAATATGCTATAGTAATTTTTTCAAAAAGGCCTAAAATAAATGTACTGGGTTTGCTAACATTTTCCAGATGAAATGAATCAGTACTATACACACCTGATTACAGTATGTATACATACATAGAAAAACTTAATGAAAATTGTTTTTCTCTCTTTTATTCTTTGGATTGTTAACATCTGGCTAAAAAAAGGGCAGTGCCTGATTTTTCATAAAATTTAAACTTAATAAATTATTTTGATCTTCCCATTAAGATAAGGAGATGACCCAGGCCTTAAGAGTGGGCTGTCACACAAAATGTTAAGATAAATAGATAAGGTACAGCTAAACACTGATTTTTCAAGTTGTCTATAGGAATTATTTCATGAAGTGTGAAGATTTCCTGTGAAACAGAAACCATCATAACTCTCTTGTAGGCCTGGAACTTAGAGTGACTTAGTCTCCTCCTTTGGTGCTAAATATGAATTTGAGAGAAGTAAGTTTTTACATCCAGGTGGAAATCTTAGCTGATGGTTTTGTTGCTGTTTACCTAATTCTTTGAAGGCATTTATTCTATGTTTCCTTTAATTTATTTGAGTTTTGTTCTCTAAAAAATAGCATCATCTAGTCAGGGTACAGACAACACATGATTACAAGAAAATAATTATAAATAAATTTCTAAATACATAACTTCTAAATTTTTCATTCAAAGTCAGATTATTTCAAGTTAAATGCGACTTCTGATGTCAGGGAATCATGTAATTTCGCCTTTATTTTTTGGCTATTAAAACATGAACCTCTCAAGAATTATTTCAAATGAAAGACAATATTTTATCACAATATTCCAGAAAAAAAAATCATCAGTATGTAAAACCTAGTATAACTATAATATGGTTTAATTATAATAGCTTCATGTAAAATGTATTACAGACATGACAAAGAAATTTCTTAGTGTTCCTGGTCAACTGCATTCTGTTAATATTTCAAGGGGATGCACATGTACCACTTTTAGTGCCATTATACTTCCTAAAATTTTAATAAACTCCACATAAGCAGAAGCCAAGTTTTTATTTAGAAAACAGAATAGAATACACTCAATCATCATAGATAAAGTATAGTTACTTGCTTCAAGACCTACTGGCACGGTTGTTCTGTTTGGTGGGGTTTTTTTTCCTTTTAAAAGGTGGAAGAATATATTGTCAATTATGACATGAAATCAATTATGTTATGGAAATAAAACTGAGTGTAAAAAACCCAATTTTTACTTTACCATTTAGCTTAGAGAACTTGTTCATGATCTATTCAAAAAGATCAAAAGGTAATTTCTGGCTCACAAGAAAGCTCCCTAACCTCCAGACAGCAGGGAGGACAGGAGAAAGAAGGAGAAGCAGTACATTTCACCTGATGGTTATACAGATGATCAAAAAATGGGAACTTAATAACATTCATGGAAACAGAATAGATTTAAAAAAGACATTTTCTCTTTTGTTGGTGATCAACTTACAGAGAAGAATTTCATACCTATATGACTTGTTCATTTTAATTTTGGCAGAGAGCAACCAAATCAAATCCTTAACTTTTGCAGTTGGAGAGTGTAATTATGATTTTTTAAATTTCACTGCCCCCACATCCCCTGCCCTCTTACCCCCCAAACCGCCTACCCCAGCCCACAGCCAGCCTTAAGTGAGTAGCAGAAATGTTACTTCAAAGCTCTCTATAATTGGATGAAACATTCAGGGACAAGAACAGTGCTGCAACAAAAGGAACTATTTTGTAACACTGGGTCAGACGCAGAAATTTTAAAACTGAGAGCTGAATTCTCTGAAATCATGGCAATTTGGATTTGTGCAGGGCATTGCTTCAGCTGACTTCATGGGTCATCCTAAACCTTGAAAAATCAATGGTTTTTCAGCTGAGTTCAAAGACATTAGGATATGTTCTTCGAACTTCGA
Source organism: Loriotus luctuosus (assembly GCA_035582745.1). NCBI lineage: Eukaryota > Metazoa > Chordata > Aves > Passeriformes > Thraupidae > Loriotus > Loriotus luctuosus. Next base: position 60,771,200 of record JAWWEY010000001.1, on the reverse strand, counting down.
AGAAGATGAAGTGTCATAGCCCCAAGTAAAGAAATATTACTAAGAAATATTAATAGTGTGATTATATATATAAAATACCATGTCATGTTAGCACACTTAAAACATAGTGGGAAAAGTACTGCTGCTACTTCACCCATATTGTAAGTTAACTAAAGAGGAACCAGAGAACTTTATCTGGATCAGGAAAATCACCAGAAAACTGACTAGATCAGCACAGGTTTTGGAATATTACCCACTCCTGCTGTTTTGTATAGGTACCAAATACATTGCAAGAAGAAGTCCAAGGTCACTCAAGTGAAATTTCAGGACCCTGGGAAGAATTTATTTTTTTTTTAATAAATAATTGTGAGTTGTTAATGACGTGAGAAAAATGCTGACAAGTGTAGCACCTGCAAGTAACTAAACATCTGGATAGTTAGGATTTTATAATTAAACAGCTTTTTTGTTTACCTTCCCTTTGTTCTTAATGGCACAGAACATGAAAATTAAAGCAGTCATATTTTATAGATTCACACATCTTTTATAACATTTCATAGCTTTAATTTCTTGGTTTCTGCTTTATTCTTTCAAATGGACACAATCTATCTCTCAAACTCTTTTTTCATTTGAAATAATTTTGATTTTGTTGTGGATATCAGATACCTGCATTATTAATTAAGAAAATCATTAATAATTTAGCTTGTAAGTTGCAGGGGAAAAAAATATCTCAATTCACTCAGTTTGAAAGAAATCAGGATAGAAGTGTTCTATTGATTTATTAACACTATGCAATTAACCAGCTGTCATTGAAGTACACATTCAGGATCAATATCCTAAAAACCTTTCCACAACTCACTGTAAAATTTCTAATCCCCGACCCAGAATCACACAACAAACCCACTTCTCCCTGGGGTAGATGTGAGTGCTGGTTTTTTGTGCATTCCTGATGATCTCTACCCCACTACTAATGTACTCACCAGTATGACAGAAACCCAGACATGTGTCAGACACATACACCTGAAATGTGGGACCTATGTAACACTAGCTGAAGTGCAGCTGCTTGCTGCGCTTTTCAGGAAGGCTGCTGTGCCCAACCTGGACAGGAGTTGAAGTGTCACAGAGTGATTTCTGGCAGCATCAAAACAGGTTTGACTGCTGTTCAGATGCCCTCTTCTCTGAGGGTCTCCTGTGTGCTTCAGAAATAAAGCTTGAAAATATGTGGAAAATACTGGGATCTCTAAGTGACTCCAGTAACCTCTGTTTTGGCAGCTATTTTGTCCCTCAAGTCCTTATTTCTCCTCATTGATTGTTAGAGAATTCTGGTTGATTAGCACTACTTTTGATCAAACAAATCCTACTAGCATAAATTTTCCTAGAGTGTTATGTTCTTGTGCTTTAGAAGGACAAGACTTTGAAGTTTCAGATCTCTTCTAAATACCCAGCCAGACTGGGAATAGAAACAATACCTCATGGAGCACTGCATGTTGCACTGTAAGTAGAGGAGAGACATTTATAAACATGTTGTTTCTGTTGTGATGAAAAAGTCTTTGTCACTTTGTAAATATAATAAAATAATGTTTATATTTTCATGATTTTTCTCCTTCATCTGGCTGTTCTGAATTTTCATTTAAAGATGTTCTTTGGTTAGTAAGACCAAATTTACACCCTAATTCTGAAAGATACATTTTATCATTGACTCTTATCACTTTTTCTTCCCTGGAAAAACAAAGTCATGATCCAAAGTTTGCGCAATGCTGGCTGCATTTGTGCCTGTGAGAGCCATTCCAGTTCCCCAGCTGAAACAGTGCAGAGGAGCTACATTCCAGAGAATCTACATTCCATTCATATCCTATGAAATGTGAAATCAACATACCTCTATGACGGAAATTAGAGTTCTCTGGTATCCTAAGAAAAAAAATCTTTATTTTATGTGGGACTATGGATTTTGACTGTTCATGTGCTGTTAGAGCATGTGTATTTAATAGAGCCAGGACAGTTCTGGATCGACTATGTAGGGTCTATAAGGAACTGATCCCTATAGAGCTCTGCCTATACACTGACTTGAATCCTGACAGGGATCTTATACGTACCTTGGACCCTGTACACATTGACCAGACAACCTGCTGCCAGCTGCTGACTGAACCTGCTTACTAGCACCAGATCTGCTCTGCTCCTGCTGTTTAGATCTGTGGATCTTCTGTCTGTCACTGAGGGCATTGCTCTGCCCTTGGCCACCAGCTCTCCATCCCTTCAGGAGCAGCCCACTATTTCTGCTCCCTGACTATCTGCTACAAAAGGATTTGCAAGTGTGAGGGTTGCACTGTGAAGACAGATCACAACCAGTGTTTACTAGAACATCTCATAATAATTAAGCTGTTCTTCTTCTTACTGAGCTGCTGTTGTTTATAGAAAAAACTTGACACAGTAACTCTGCCTCACAGCTCAGACCCCTCTCACAGAAATGTGTCTGGATCATCATCTGGGAACCCTACCGCAAGTTTGCTCAGGTGCCATGGGTCACAAAGATGCGACACTAGTTTCTTACTAAGTGGTTGGAAAATACCTCTATGAGCCTTATGTTTTACCAGACATATATATATGGGAACCTGTAATCTCTCTCTGCAGAGGCAATATGTAGAGTTATTGCCTCTTGGATGTGATTAGAACTATAGAATATTTTACTGAAGTAGATGTTAGTGGCCTTGAACACATTCAGGTACTTCAGCCACTGACTTTTGTCAGCTCTTGCAGCTTCAAAAAGACAGGCAGCTCTGGAAGCTATTCAGTCCCTGGGAGATATTCAGAAATTATCTCTCAGCATTTTTTTTTGGTAACTGTTTCTCTGTATGCATACAGAAGCACACAGTTTTTCATCTAATGGACCTAGATAACAAAAGTTTTCTTCGGTACGTGGACCCATGTGCCCAGTGTCTGAGCAACAGACATCCAGTATAATGAGAAAAAAAAAATGGAAAGAAAAGCTAAAGATCTTGGACATGTCTGATGTTCAAAGAAAACAACTCTGTATCTAGCACACTGCCTTTTTTTTTTCTTTTCCAGGCACTTGAATTAAAAGGGAATATTATTCTTATAAAGCTTGAAAGGTCAGAGACAGACTTGATGCTTCAATGCTTCTCTGACAAATATGACCTCTTCAGGGAAGGGTTTAACTTCTGGAAAATACTTGCATTCTTTTATTAGTAAAATCATCATTCTTTTTACAGTGTGTTTGTGGTCCACCCCTTTCATCTAACTGTTGGTTGACTTTTTTTTCCTAAGCTCCTCTGATATTCTCCATTTCCTGCCCAGCCATGAGAAAAGTGGATTAGACAAAGCTTTCAGTGTAGGACCTTGAATATTTTTTTATTCCCAACTTTGTTGTCATGCCTAGCTGAGCTACTGTTTCAGCATCATTAAGACTGAATGTAAATGGATATATGATACAGTAATCAACAAATGAAATGTTTCTTCCTGGGAGGTGTTAAAGTTTATCATATATTTTGGAAGTATCTGCATTACTTGAGACATGCTCTTCCACTGTGCATTTATAGAAGTTGAATTTATTGAAGACAGAGTATCTGCAGGATCTAAATCAAAATTAAATAAACCTCTTCAAAAATTAATTAACAGATTGGGCAAATGTCCTTCCACCCCCTGAAAAGAGGGAGTTTTTTGTTGTTATTGTTTTAACTTTTAGTGATTTTAGTGCTTTTTAACTTTTATTACCTCTCTGCTTTCTTATGTGTATCATGAGAAGGAAAACCATATGAATAAGGTAAGAGAAGTGTCAGAAATATTATTTTGTTCCTGTAGACTATATAGTAAGCATACAGAAAACAGAGCTACTGTTAAAAATCCTATTCCATTAAAGTAATGGAAATAATTTTTAATTTTTTTCCCACTTTATTCTTTCCGTAGTTGAGAGTCAGACCCACCTATTACTTTGCAATGCCCAGAAATAATAATTTGATTGCAACAATTTTCCTGATAGAAAGTTAAACACTTTCCATACTGTTTTTCATCCTGGATAATTGGATCACTCTAGGGCATGTTGAGCATAATTTTATGAGAATGGAACACAGAAATTTACTTGACAGAAAATAATTTTAACTGAAAAAACTATTAAGGAGAAATAAGACAGAGTAAAAAACATTCCCTGATTGTTTATCAAAGGACAGTGAAGCAAATTGAAAAGGAACAATTTATGCACTTTGGTGCATATTCCTTCCTCGGATACTCTTGGTCACACTGAGGTGAGACTGAATCAGTGCCCACAGCTTTCTCAGTTTTGTGCGGCAGGTAGAACATAGCAGGGGGTGAAATGAATTCATCTTTCTGTCTTCAAGTGAACTAAAAGCAATTTTATTCTTCCCATGTGGTCACTTGAGGTGCTTGTCATGTTCAAGTTAATGATATCAGGCACCCTCAGGTTGTTTAAGTATTCATGAAGTAATTAAATTCTCATTAACATATAAATAAAAGAAAACTGAAAACAAGTTTAGGAGGCACCTAACATCTGTTCCAATGCTTTTAAGTACTAAAATGTGCCACATACAGAAGGAAAAGTGCATTCTGTCCAGGCAAGTATTTTGCATAGATTATTTATAGAAACTGTAATTAAACTGATTTAGCATATTAAGTAAAATTAACAGCAAAGCATTATTTACGTAGCTCAGTGTCTCTGACACTTAAGTAAGAAATTTAAAATAGGAAAGAGAGAAATAAAATTAATTTTTATTTGTTCTGAGATCCAGATAAAATTACAAGAACAAGTGAAAATTTATTCCTTTAGAATTAGAGAAACATAAAATCTCACACTGCAGGCATACTTCCAGCTGTTCTTTCAAAATACATTGATTTTTAATAATAAAATGCTACTGGCATTTGAAAAAACCAACAATTCCACAAAATGACTAATAAGTTTACTATTATATTTCTTTAAATTGAATTTAAAGCACAGTTTTGTCATACAACTTGAGACTTCAGTTCAGACACAATCTTATCCTCTAAAATGAATTTTCCTTCTAACATTAAGCAGTGTATTCCTTTAGATAATTTTTACCAAGAAACTATTAAAGAAAATATGTTTTATCGATCTTTTAAAAAAATGTGTGCCCTGTATTCTATACCATGTCACTGCAGTTTTCTGTATGATAGAAATAGCTAATAAAATTAAATAATCTTGAACCATAGTATGAGACTGAGAGGCTGAAAAACAGCAAAAGAGAAAGAAAAATCTAATAGAAGAATCTTCATAATGTGTTAAAATAACCATTTCATCAAACAGAGACAACTCTGGAAGAATACATTTCTGAGAAATAAATCTTTCAAATATATCTTTCAACGGAAAGATACTGAATTGATTGTGTTCTTTTCTGTTTGCAACATCCTCTGTCCAGTTTTTTATCATAATCTATATTAAAAATAGATTCTGTACGAGTCTAATTTCATTGTGGTCTTGTTGACTTAGCACAAAATACATAAGATACACACGTATATTGTCCTTACTTTTAACAGAGTGGAATGTATAACCAGAGAAATTTAACATTTTCTACCATTTATGTTATATTGTTCATTTCAAAAAGCAGTATTTCATGCCTTATTCCTTGCCTTATTTCATGCCTTTCTTCTTGCTGTGATGCCTACAGAGGGAAACGTATGCCAGTTATGCAATGTGTTTGGTGCATTCTGAAAAGGATATATTGCAAAAAAGTCACATAGACCTTCCTGAAATAAAAAGATAAACCTACTTTTCCCTGGTTTTAACTGTGGCAGACAAAATACAAGTAATTTTAAAATAGCTGCCATGAGTTATCATTATAGGCACAAACAGCTATTTTTCTTTTTATAAATAGTGCTATTCATTACCATTTACAACATTTACAAGCAACACATGAAAATATTCTCCTCTTTGTTTGGTTCCAATCCAGTTATGAACTCATATCAGTACCCGTCAGCTGTTATGATTAGCAGAGAAAAATATTTTCCTAAGCATTATAGCAGTGAAAGGAAACTATGTACTATTACAATGTAGGAAAAAAAAAAAGAGAAAATTGGTCCAAAACCCATGCAGCAATGAAGACACTAGCTGAAGCCTGGATAATTGCAATCTTATAGTGGTAAAAGCTCATGAAAATTTAATTTGGTAACTCACAAAACAGGAACTGAGACTTGGTTCTTACATGCCTACAGGACAAGGAAATTAAACATTACAAGGCTTGCTTGAGAGAATGTCTGCCCCAGAGCAATTATCTGTGCTTACCTTGGAATCCCAACTGATCTTAGATTATCTCACAAAACACATGAGAGAAATATGCCAAAACAAACTCTAATCTTTTTATGAACCTGAAATAGGGAGCAAACTCTTGAAGTCTGTATGAATATAAAGCATCAATATTTGTATAATCTCTTTAATGTGGGGATGGGTAGTGAACATGCACTTTCATGCAGTACTGGTTCTAAATAAGACCTCATCTTTTTTTTACTATTAGTCAAAGCACTCTTTTAGAAAACTTCATAAGTAGACTTTAATTCTAAAGATTAAGCAACTTAGGGTTGAGTTGTGATGGAGAAAAGATGGTAGAATCAATAGTTGTTGACCACGCTGGATATATTTGATAAAAATGCTATCAGTATCCGTAAGTATAGACATAGTGGTATATTAAAAAACATGGTTTAGCCATACTGCTGTCAGAAAACAAAACCAAGCCTAGGGAATTTACAGCTCTCTCTGGAAGAGGATGTTCTCAGTCGTTTCCTGTTAAACACTCATCTGTCTCCTTAGTGCACCTTCCGCTGCCTAACACAGTTACATTGAACATTACACTGACCAAAAGTGTAGTCATCAGTAGACTAAACTGATGTTTCTCTTTTGCATGCTCTTTGCTAAATTAGAAAAGACAGACCTCAGACTCACTTGATCATCGACACTGTGCTTGTACGCTCACACACTGACGGTGCTCCTGACAGCTGCAAATTTCTCTGAGTTACATAATTTCCAGTGAAATGGCTTTATGCATGTGAATGAAACTACTCCACTTCTTCAAGGTCATGACTTAATATTTTAATTGCTGAAATTATGCAATTGGTTTATTCCAAAATGGAACAAGTTGCAAGGGTATAGAAAACCTTCAACATTTCTCTGCAAGAGAGAACTTTGGACAAATTTTGAGGACATTATGTTCACATAAACAGTAGTCTTCATTTTTTTCAAACAGAAATCCTACAGACATCAAATGCTGAAACAACTTTGAGTGTAGGAGTTTAACTCAATGAGTTAAGATGTCACAAACCAAGGCAGGGTTAGAACTCAGCATTCTGGATTGCCGCTATAATCCTGGTGAAATTAAGCTTTTGTGTCTCCATTTTATTATAATTGAAGAACGTTTTTCCAGTGGACCTTGTTGATTTCTCATCAGTGAGACGACTGCTTTACCCATCTGGTTTCATTTTTGACTGTCATCTTGCCTCCCTTCATGGAACAGGTTGCCCTTGCTGCTCCCTCATGAGACTACTCTTGTCACTGTGTGCAATTCAAAACAAGGGTCACTATTTTACCCAGTTTGTGGTAGGGAACACACATTTTCTCTTCGCTACACCAGAGAATCTTCTTTTTACTTTCTTATCATGACTTTAGTAGTTCCTTGTAATTCACAGTAGACTACCCAAACCAAGTCCCTGATGCAAGTCCCTGATACATTGAGAAAATATGATATATTCATTACTTAGATTTTTAAAACAAACCTGTAAGCAAGATTATTCTTCCTGAAAGAAGTCACTTTTCACTTACAGAATATATAAGTTAATCATTCAAAGCCAAAATATGTAGGTCATGTTGTTGTCCACATTAGTGATATAAAAAACACTTAACTAAAATGTGAGATAGTAGAAATCAGTGAGGCAGATTCACAAAAAAGTATTTTAGCTTAAGTAACAAATGAATTTTTCACCACTTGCCAAAGGGAAATCTGGTATTGAAATCTTCAAGTCAAGGCTAGGGGCATTCTTAAAAGGGATTTTTAGCTCAAATACTAAGTGTGAAGATAAATATTAGAGCGATTCTATGACCTACACTATATAGGCAGTCAGAATAAATGATTTAATATTCCCTTCTGGCCTTAGAAGTGGTTCATTTGTCATAATCTGCAAAAACCAGTCCCCTCATAAATTATTTCTGAATTTTAAGAAAGTCCTAGATAATTAAATAAGTGCACAGGATAATTAAAGAGTGTCAGGTAATCTGATCAAGTCCTCTCCATTCTGCTTACAAAGATCTAGGATATTAAGCTTTCTCACAATTTCAAATATAGGGTTGGTATTTCATGATCATGAATGAAAGGAAAAAGATCCTACATTCAATATTTTTTCAAGTGATTAATAGATTTCACTACTGCAACCTTTCTCATAAATGTTCTTCTTCATTAACCTAACAAGTCACTGCAGAATAAACAAAGCCAATTAAAAAAAAAATTGTTCATGCTTACAGATGTTTGCTTAAGTTCTCCAGTTTCTCCAAGGCTCTAGAAAATATTACAGTATATGATCAGTTAGACAACTATTGTATATTAAGGGATTCTATAGGATTTATAACCAAAATAGCCCTCAAAACATAGCATAAATTCAAAGAAATTTAACAATAAAATTAGCAAACCTTAGAGGAACTGTACTTTGTAATTTTTTTTAGGTTTTTACTTCTATCAGAAGAGTGGAAGAAATAAAAAAAAAAAGAGAATCTCTAAGAACAAAAATATATTTATCTATTTTTTTTATATTTCTTTGATACATTCTATGAAAATATATATTAACATTCATTCCAAAGTCTCTTGCATAACATAGACTAGTCCTAAAGAGTGAGGTACATAAAAGTAAGGTAAGCATGAGAGGAGCATCTTTATGATGTATATAACTCTCAGAGAAACCAACCAAAAATAAAAGGCAAGAGTGGTACAGAATTGGACAGAAATTAATACATCCTTTTCACTCTTTCTAATGGAATTGGTAGAAAATCTAGTCTACATCTTAAGCACATAAATGAGGGAGAAAAGAATTACATGAAAATTTTTGCTTAGTTAAGGTCCCAGAAGCAAAATAATCTTTAAAAAATGTGCTTCTTCTTGTTGATTACTTCCAATATGGCAAAAGACGAGCAAGAATTCCTACCAAGAATTTGGCAAATTCTACTTTTTTCATCTTTAGTCACCGTTTGTGATCTTTATTATTCCTTTTTCTTATGTAGTTGAATAAAATGTTATTTTTCAATTTTTTTTTTATTTGTAAAAGCTTAATTTGGGATAGTCTAGAAGTTTTATTTTAAAAATTTAGATGAAGGATTTCTTGCTACATTGTGCCTGAGTATGCAAATAAATGAATGGAAGTTTTAGGATATTTTAAAGGACAAAAATCCTTTCACTTGTGAGTACAAATTACATTTGTTGAAGACCAAACATCGGCGTTCTCACTTTTCTTAGGATAAAAAGGGTGGTCATCCTTCGTTAACTGACAACCCTCCACATTACAGAAGTCCCCACTTTCCATGAAGAACATAGTCAGTCAAAATTCAGGACCAACACATACTGTTATTGTAACTTGCTCAGTTTAGGGGTTTAAAAAGGTACAAAGAGTCTGCTAAAAGCAACAAGACCATTCTAGGACTATTCACAGCTTTGTGGCTTCTGCGTGGTTTTGGGAGGTATTATGGGTTTTATGACTGTTAAAGAGACTTTTTGTATATATGACATTGATCTATATTCCCTAATATGGATTTTAGAGACAAGTGAATAGACCTTCTTTATTAAGGATGACTCTGGTATACTGATATTATGTTATTTTATTTACATTTTTTATTATTATTTTCATATGAATATTTTGGCTATATTGGATTTGTGCTACAAGGATTGTAGCATTGTCATTTAACAATCTATTAGAACACGTCATTGACCCTTGTAAAGGGATTTTAACTCCCAAATGTGGCAAGAGTGATTTCACTGTTTACCTGGTTTAAGGCCAGACCACTAATTAGAGTTAGAAATCTCACATTTTGTCGGTACAAATAGCTCCTTTTCTACAGACACATTCTAAAACTTGTTGCCAAAATGAATTCTTGAGAATTACAAAATTACTGAATGTATGAATACAGAGATTCCACTTTCTATTAAAAAAAAAAAGATTTCTTGAAAACACACAAATAGCTGCTGAGTGCTCTGACAGTAAGAGAAGAGGAAGTATAAAACTAATTTTTCCATTCTGTTGGAGGATATTTTTAGTTACACTAACGAGCACCTTTACTGTCAGCCTCATCTACAGAGTTAGAACAAAATGTTAGGATGCATTTATCAATCACAGATTTGATGCATTTCTAGTAGACCAAAGTTAAGACAAAAAGGAGACTGAAGGGTAGCTTTTTTCACATAAGGAAAGAATCAGGTCATTTTCCCCAACTCTGAAATAAAGGTTTCAGAAGATGTGTGCCAACATAAAATTCACTGCAGTCATAACTGGTGTGTTTATTTTAGTGATTGTGAATGGCAAAGACCACAATATCTGTTCATTCACTTAAAAAAAATACAAACCCCACCTTTTAACTTCTATTTATACCATTCCCAGGACTTCATTCTACCAGTACCTCAGAAGCAGTCAAATGTCTCTAGACTTCATTACTTCAATATATCATATGCATTTTGGATGCTTGATTCTTTTCTTCTTCTTACTTCTGGATGGATAAAATAAAATGCTGCAGTTATTTATTCCTAAGAGGATTTAGCTATTTATAGTTTGTTCCTTCAGTTTCACTTTACCTGCTGTATACCAATCATTAAAGCAAGCATTACAGAACTTAAAAAACTCAACTAACAGATTTTTTTTTATGATGGACTAAGCTGCCTAAATGAACTATAAACTGTTCATCACAGAGATATTTAAGTTTCACTTGTTGCAATTAGAAACTTCTGTAATCTTATCAAAACACTGATCACATACCTGTTAATTTGCCACAGCACTGAAAAAGCAGAGAGGATGTATAATCTAGTATTTAAAAAAAATTTTAGGCAGATAAATTATGTGAGTTTAAATTTTCTTGGAGGAAAGAGTTTAGAATGAAGGAGTGCTGCAACCCTGGTGTATATACTACATCTGGCAAATATTCAGTAGCACAGAAGGGTCATTTATAAAATTAACACTAATGGTAGTAGGTAAATTCTTTGAAAAACAAAGTTTTTGTTTTTCTTTAGAAAAAGAATAGATTATATGCAACAACAAAAAAGGATATTTGTCTCCTACTCTGATAATACTACATTCTTCTTCACTGATAGTTTATGCCAGTATTCTTACATCTTTTATGTTTTGCACAGAACACAGCATGTATTTACCGAAATAAATGAAGCTGTATTTTCACTGCATGACTCTTCCCTGGCATTCTGGAGAGGAAAAAGTCAACAATATACAATAAAATTAATGATTTAACAAAGAGAGTTTTAAATTAATAGAGTAGATATAATTATTTCTATAGCAAATAAAATGTTGGTTTTTAATGAGTTTATTTTTGTGGAAGGATGCAACAATCCCCATGTTGGCCTTGCTTTATGCCGTCTTTAAAAGGGCTTCTATGTCTCTCACCTTCTCTTTTTCCAGGAAAATTTAAAATGTCTTATGTTTGCAGAAGGTTATGAGTATTATATAAGATTAGACCCCTGATACTGTAAGAATATTTTATTTTCCTTGTGAAAGATCATTCTTATTTTGCTGAAATATAAAACATGAAGAAAACTTGAGACACTAACCATACGGTAATCTCGTTTAATTGCACTAGGAAAATATGAAAAAGGTTTAAACTAATTGTCATTTAAGTTCCTCAAGAAAACAATTGTCAGATGTGGCAGGAATGTCAGCTTCTAGACCAGGTTGCTCAGGGCCGCATCCAACCTGGCCTTGAACACCCCCGGCCTTGGGGCATCCACAACTTCTCTGAGAAACCTGATTCCTTCTTCTTAATTTAAAATCATTCCCCCTTGCCCTATCACTGTCTGCCCATACAAAAATTCACTCTTTATCATTTTTCTATGAGCTCTTTTTAGGTATAGGAAGGCTGCTATAAGGTCTCTCCAAAGCCTTCTATTGTGCAGGCAGATTAACAACAGCTTTCTCAGCCTATCTCCACAGGAGAGGTGCTCCAGCTGTCTGATCATCTTCATGGCTTTTCTCTGGACTCACTCCAGCAGGTCCATGTTCTTTTGATGCTAGAGGTCCCAGAGCTGGATGCAGAGCTCCAGTCGGTGTCTCACAAGGACAGAACAGAGGGGCAGAATCACCTCCCTTAACTTCTGTCCACCCCTCTTGAGATGCTGCCCAGGACAAGATTGGCAGGTTTGCCTCTTTCTTTGTTTCCTTCTTTCCCTTTAAAACTTCCAAAGAAGAATGAAGGGAAGAGGAAGCAAAAGGGATGTAGGAAGGAGGAAGAGAGGCAGGAAGCAAGGAAAACTCACAAGAAGTGAGGGAGAGGAGAACATAGTATAATCAGAATTTCCTGATGGATTGGAAAAATTCTGTATTTATCTCAGTGTCCTACTACATGTATTTATAGTAGGATTTTCTGAACATTATGCTAGCAGTGTGAAATCTTCTGTTCATACACTTAGTGACACACGTTAATTTTTTCCTTTTTTTTTGGGGGGGGGTGAATGGTTGGGAGAGGGGTATATATATTTTGAAAAAAAAGAGGAGGGAAGTTAATACAACACATTATATTTGTGGAAGCTTCTCTTGCCATAAAAACATGAGCCTTCCAGGCATTTGCATTTAAAATACATAGGAAACCAGTGTTTGATTAGCTTTGCATATGTTGTAAGCATTTCACATTATCTCCCTTTCTGACTTTTTAGAAATGCACAACACCTGGAGAGAAATATTGAATTATAAATCAGTAATATCAGCAGAATCCTAATCAGATCATCATTGTGTAAGCTCTAAAATTTTTCATCTTATATTTATTAAAAAATTGGCTTTTTACATTTTCCCATTTCCACATAACTTTATTCATTGTATAGAAATGAAAACTGCAAAGACATAGCAAGCCAAGTGCACAGAAGCCAAAGAGTCATTTCCCTGGCAAGGGAGATCATTCAAGAGCATTTGGAATAGTTCCTTTTTCCTGATCATGTTTCTTTTTTTTCTTGTTTAATGGTTTTCCAGTCAAAGAACAGAATGATAAGTAGCTGGCTTGAATTTTTTTAAGAACTCTATGACAGCAACAGTGAAAGCTTTATTGCTGTGTGGCCACAGTCACAAAAAACCCTTCAGTGTTTGGACTGTAATAGGAATAGTTATTGCTACAAGATATTTTAAACCCAACATTATTAAGAATGCAGAAATTTTAGAAATTTTACTGGAAAAAATACCAGAGGATTGGACTCAGAGTTTGGAATTATGGCATTGAAACAAACTGGCAGGGGCTGTGCTGTTCTACTTTCATATTGCTTTCACCAAAGCTGTCTGAGCATTTTACATGTCCCTGTAATTTACAAAGATATAAATAGCTAAATCCAGTAAGAGATTTAAACTTTTTTTTTCTAGGTCCAATGTTGTGATCTAAATTCCTCATGTCACTCACTACTGACTACTAGGGGTACTTACACTCTTTTTTATTACCTGTGATGGAATTAAACTTTTCACATGTCCACAGTATGGGTTAGTCTTGATAGGCATCAAACTGCTTAAGATCTGTCATGAATCTGAACCCCTATCTGTCATGAATCTGAACCAAAATTATCAAAAGGGTCCATTTCACAAAAATTCTACAGAATATAGATTGGGTTTGGCTGGAAAGGACCTTCAAGGATCATCTTGTTGCCCCTCTTTGCCATGGGCAGGGACATTTTTCACTTATTATGTACCTCAAACACCCAATGTGGTCTGAAATACTGCATGGTGGTGGAATTGATGACTTCTCTGGGTAATCTGTCCCAGTGTCTCCCCATGCTTATTGTAATTCATTTCTTTCTGGGTGCAATCTAAACCTACTCTCTTTCATTTTTAAACCCTTGCCTCTTATTCTGTCACTACAGGCCCACGTAAAACATCCCTATACAATTTTCCGACAGCGCCTTTAGGAACTGAAAAGCTGTTATAAGTCTTCCTGGAGCCTTTTCTTCTCCAGACTGAACAACCCCACCACTCATCTTGTTTTCATATGGGAGGTGCTTTAGTCCTCTGATCATTTTTGTGGCCCTTCTTTGGAGGGAGAAAATCACCTCCCTCAACCTTCCAGCATGCTTCTTCTGATGCAGCCCAGGACACAGGTGGCTTTCTGGGCTGCAGGCACACATGTACAACTCCTCATCCACCAGTATCCCCAAGTGCTTCTCCTCAGGGTTGTTTTCAACCCATTCATGTCTCAGTCTGGATTGATATTGAGGATTTCACTGCAGAACTTTTCATTTGGCCTTTTTGAGCTCCATGAGGTCTGCACAGGACGGCTTCTCAAGCCAGTCAAAGTCCCTCTGGATGGCATCACTTGCCTCCGGCATGCTGACTGCGCTACTCAGCTTGGTGTTAGCACACTTGCTGAGAAGCAAGACACTGTATCACTGATGAATATGTTAAATAATACTTGTGCTGCTGCAGACTCTTATAGGAAACCTCTCATTGCTAGTTTCCACTTGGACATGGAGCCATTGACTCCTTGGATGCAAAAATCCAGCTTATTCCATATTCATCTATTAGTTTATTCATCAAATCCATATGCCTCTGATTTAGAGGCAGCTTTATTGGGGGAGGCCTTATCAAAGGGTCTTTATCAGTCCCAGTAAATGCTATCTGCAGGTATCTGCCGTAACTCTATTTATTGTAGAAATGTATCAGGTAAAATTTACTCCTGAAGAAGCCACGTTGATTGTCTCTGCTCACTTCCCTGTCTTCTCTTGACACACTCCATTATCTTACTGAGCACTGAGGTGAATCTGACTGGATAGTACTTCCCAGGAGCCTCCTTATTACCCTTTTTTAAAGATGAATATTAGTAGTCCCTTTTTCCCAGTCACTGGAGACTTCCATGTGAAAATCTCATTGACACTGGAATGCATATCAACCAAAAGTTAGCTCAAATAATAGACTTTAGGATTTGCTTATATTGATGGGTGAATCTAAATATAATTCATGTCCAAACTGAGCACTTGCAGTTTTTGACTTAGAGGCTTCTTTCACCAGCTTATCCTGAGCAGGACAGCAGAGGAAGTGTTCTGTTTCTACCACATGCATTTTATATTTGAATCCTTGGGAACTGAAGAATCTGCCTATTACTGAAGAATCTGCCTAAGGATATTTCTTACCTTCTGAAGCCTTTACCTTGCTGTTTGAGGTTTTGTTCTGCCCTACTGTAATCTAGAGTCAAAAAAGTTCACTTAAATCACAGGTGTTATAAGATATTATAGATAAAGAACTTTGATATAGATGGCCTAGATTTCAGCAGAAGTGTACATAAAAGAAGTGTCTTGATACCTCAGTACTCTTCATAAACCTTGTACAGCATTGTACAGCCAGTACTTCTGGGAGCATTAAGATGTTTCATAAAGAAAATCTAAAATGGTAATAAAGATCTAGAGTCACTTAAAATAAAATGTTAAGGACAGATCTTCATTTTAGTCTTCAACACTTGGTTGCTCAAATTTCAGATTCAGCATGTCTTCTCTCTGAACTGACAACTAGTTTTTGAAACAGAAATGCTAACACTTAGAAAGAAGGGAAAAGATAGAAAAGATAGACTGTTTCTCTTTTAGAAACAGCCTTCTCAATCATTCAGGAACATTTCATTGGCAAAACACAGTGTGACCCAAATTTTTATCTTATCTTGCCAAAAGTTTTCTCTCATTTCTGTTTTTTAAAGAACATTGCATCTGCCTTTCCCCACAGTACTTTAGCTTAGGATGGATCAGAGAGACTCAAAAATCATGTCTGCTAAAGGTGTGTATCTACAAGAAAGAACAATTATTTCCAGAAAGAAAAAATCTTAATTACAGGTTCTCTGTGCATAGGACAAACAAATTTTCAGTTCCAGCCTTGAAACCTGAAGTGTATTTGTATTTTGTTCAGTGACTGTGTAATGCAGAATTCATGGACTTAGATTGAAGTCTCTGCCCTTCAGATGAATAGTTTCTTTACTTTTCTTTACCTTTCTCTTTTTCCAATCCTGGATGAATCTTGTTTCATTTTATTTGCCCTCATGGCAAGGCTTCAAGAAGAGAGATAAAGAACAGCCATAAATGGTTACAGATGTAACCTGAAATGTAGTTGTTAAGACATGTTATTGTGAGGTTGAAAATGGAATTTTAAACTTTTCAGATAGCAACCTTATATCCAGGGTAAATGAACTAAACACTAGAACCCATCATTCTTATCTTAAAAGGAACATGAAGACTGTATTTAGGATAGCACTTGAAGCTGTTAAGGCCAGTTGACTGGAGTTACAACCTCAAGATGAGTCAATATAGAAAGTGACACCTTACTTTACAGTTGTGGGTGAATTCCTACTTACCGTATCACTTGCTGAAATCTCAGAATGCTGAGTTGTTGTGTTTACTTCTTGCCAGATATAATATAAGAAATCCATGCACCTGTCATAGAACTCTTTGATCCATTTGGAGGGGTAAGCATTAAAAAGTTACGCGCTTGCAATCTCAACATGTGGGGTCTCTCATCTTCTAGTGGGCCTAGTCCAAAGTCATTTACTTCGTCTGAACCAGAAGACTTTTGCTCATACTTTTGTGCTTCTGTCTTTTGTCTGTCTAATCACAAGCAAATTTTTCTTTGATCCAGGCATTTCATGGTTCAGTATGGTAAGGATAATTATCCTGCAATTATTTCAGGTAGGCAGAGACTAACAATCCTAATTATTTTTGTAGAACCAGTTGGCAGAAATAGAGGACGAGGCCATTCAAGAGGGAGAAGAAAAATATCTTTCTTGGCCAAGTTGTTAGGTTAAAGGTGCTGTACAGTCTATGGTGTGCAGACACTGATGTTTATTTTCCTGCTGTTTTCTTCTTGGATTTTATATAAGGTACACTTGGAGTAAAGCCTTTCATTAGAAGTATAGAATACATATTTCTTAAAAGACAAGAACCAGAAGAACGAAGAACTGCCTCCCTTTAGGTGCAGCCCAGGTTGGTGCATATCTAAGAAAACTCAAGGTGCACAATTAATAGAGACCTGGTTACTGGCAGTGGGTAACACACTTGAATAAAGCACAGCAATTTGCTGAGGGGTCTTGCTTGATTGTTGGTGTGTATTCTGAATAAGTCAGTCAGACCACCCTCTGATCCAGCAAGGCTGAGCAGTGAAGGGTCCCCAGTCTGGCTGGGCACAAGGGTCTTTTCTTTCCTGAGGTAGGAATAGACAAATAAAACAGTAAGTAATAAATTTCCTCTCTTTTGTGTACAGATGGACCTCTCAGTGGAGAAAAACTGTCACACAAAGACTTATGGTCAGTGGCCCAAGTGGATACCAGTGAGGCATTTTTCAGGGGTTTTGTTGTAACCAATTGTGTTTTATACCATTCTCAGTGATATGAACAGTGGGATCAAGCACACCCTCACCAAGTTTGCTGGCAATACCAAGGTGTATACTGCAGTTGATGCACTGGAGGGAAGGGATTCCATCTATGGGGATCTGGACAGGCTTGAGAGGTGGACCCATGGGAACCTCATGAAGTTCAACAAGGCCAAGTGCAATGTCCTACACCTGTATCAGGGGAATCTCCCATATCAATAAAAATTGAGGTGAATGGACTGAGAGAAACCCTTGGGAGAAGCGCTTGGGGATACTGGTAGACGAAGAGCTGGGCTTTAGACAGGAATGAGTGCCTGCAGCTCAGAAAACCAACTGTGTCCTTGGTTGCATTAAAATAAAGGTGGCATTTAGGTCAAGAAAGATGATTCGTCCTCTGTATTCTGCTCAGGGAGACACCAGCTGCAGTCCTGCATCCAGCATTGGCTCCTCCAACACAGAGGACACGGACCCTTGTATTGCATCCAGGGGAGGGCCATGAAAATAAACAGAGGGCTGGAACACCTCTCTTGTGAAGACAGGCTAAGACAGCTGGGGTTGTTCAGCCTGGAGAAAAGAAGGCTTAAGGGAGACCTATAGGAACTTTCCAGTTCCTAAAGGGACCTAGAGGAAAATGGAGTGGGGTTTTTTACCAGGGCATTTTTACCAGGACAAGGGGGAAAGGATTTAACCTAAATGAGATTAGGTTTATATCAGATGTAAGGAAGTTCTTTACTGTGAGGGTGGTTAAACACTGGACCAGGTTGCCAGAGAAGTTGTGGATGTCCCATTCCTGGAGAAGTGTTCAAGGCCATGTTGGATGGGGTTTTGACCAGTTTGGTCTAATGGAAGTTGTCCCTACCCATGGCAGGAGCGGGGAAAGTAGGTGATCTTAAATGTGCCTTCCAAACAAAATGTTCTATAAATTATCTATTAGGTTTCCAGGAAAGAAAAAAAAAACTAACCATTTTTTAAACAAACTGGATCCACTGCTCTGTAAAGTGTAAGCAGGAATTATATGACAGAGAAATTATTCCAGTTTTTTGAAGTCCTCTCTATTTTTAAAATTTTATAATAATTGTACTTTTTTATGAATTCACAGGTAGTACGTATTAAGCTTTTATTTTTCCTTACTCTGTCAATATTGGACCTCATAGACCTATTTATCAGTACTGTTGAGAAAGAGCCTGTATCATAATATCATTCTTTAATCCTATTCATCTGGGTGAATGCAATTGTCTTTTAAACTAGACTTCAAATTAATTTTTGATGTAACCATGGAATAAAATATGTCTGCCATTTAAAAAATATATATTGAGTGAATAATCACATAAAATAAAATACAAAATAATAATACAATACTGATATGATATTAAGTGCATAGTCTCTTACTTTCTTATTGCCAACCTATTTTAGTCAAACTTAATTACCAAGTCAATGCTACTACTCCACAGGAGTTGAAGTGGTGTTGCCCACAGGCTTTTGAAAACACACACATCTCATCAGGTAGAAAATAGTAAGGATTTGGATATATTTAAAGTTCCACATGTCCAGAACCAGAGCCTCTGAATTTATAGAAAATATGTATATTCAAGCCTCATGTTCTGCTTCTTCTGTTTGTTGTTTGCTTCTTTTTTTTGAAGAAACAGAAAGTAATTTAACTTTATTTTAAAGTGGAGCTGTATGTGATGCTCCATTTCTGTATCCAGGTAAGGCTCACATCCAATACCTGTAGCATATTGTCACTTCTGCATTGTGATCTAGAGTCATCCCTGACTAAGAATTGGGAGGAAGGTATTTTTAACATATCCTGTTTAAGATCTCTCATCAGAAAGAACATAGAATTATTATTTTTTTAGATGTATTTGAAGGACATATTAGCTGATCCTTGCCTAGAGAACAGACAGAAGAAAATTTGAATCTGAATCTTCTTAAGCACTGAACCTAAACTCTCCAAGTGTTCCAATCAGTAGACTATTTTCAGGGCAGTTGTAATAAATAGAAGATGTATAAATTCAGAAGTAACTACCTCCATATTCTCAAACAATATTAAAAGGACAGGTGCTATAGCTTAATTCATGAGGGTTTGATTCAATATTCTGTTAATGAACATTAAACATGTCTTGCATCTAATAGACTTTATACCCCAGACACAGGTAGTGCTACATCACATAATTTCTAGATCCTACAAAACTTGAGGTGGGCTTAACTCTGGGCAGCTGATATTAAGCAAAAAAAAAAAAAAAAGAGGTGAAAGCATATTTTGGTGAAAACATATTTTCTTAAATTTGTGGAAAATACACATGTTTTTGTTCAGTCCAAAGAATTTTAGTATTTTCTGTGTCAGCAAATTCTGAACAGTTTCTTGGTTTCAATTTTATTGTTTCTGTATTACAGTTCTAGCGAAAAAAAAAAAAGGAAAAGAAGCACGAAATATGACACCAGCAGAGAAAGGGATCTAGGGGGAGAGGGTGAAGTATGGACCAGATAAGCGGACAATAAGGTGGACTTAAAACTGGTTGAACTTCCAGACTTACAAAAATTATAATGAGCACCATGAAGCATGAAGTTCAACTAGAGGCCAGTCACCAGTAGCATGCCTTAGGTGTAAATACTGGCTCCAAATGAAGGGACGAAGCACCAAGCTTCATGAATGACCTCAGTGACTGAGAAGAGCACAGCCTCAGAAAGTTTGCAGACAATACAACACTAGAAGGAGTTAATGACTAAAACTGAGAGTGTAAAAATTTTTTTATGTTAAAGCCAAAAATGGCTGCATGTTTCAACCACCAAACCTATGCTTTTAATACATTTTCTTTCAAGTGCTGTGCCATAACCTAAATGGTTACATGAAGTGTTACATTCATTGAATATTGTAAAAATATTGTTTAGGGAAAATAGTGGAATATAGTGTATAAAAAAATCCCACATGCAATCTGTGTGCATTCTGATGGCCTGTTCTTGTAAAGTGTACAGCAGAAATTGTTAGTATATGTAATGGATTAGTGCTTTCAGTTTTCTGCACATAATAAAACTTGTTTAATGTGGCGTGACAGCTGAGCTTTCTTGCAAGTATATTTTGAAGAATAAGATATACTCTATGCTCCTTTGCCCCTCATTTTGAATTGCTCCCAAATTCAACTTCTCTTCAGGAATAAGAACTAATTACTATGCTGGTATTTTTTCAGTTTCCTGAGCATCTGTCTGGTTCTCTTAAAATATCCCAAAGGTATTTACCACTTCCAGACTTTGCATCATTTCCTCAATTCCTGGCAGGACTTTCTTTAAGACTTAGCCCCTAAACATTACTTGGTAATGTTTCATGAGTTTTTCATTCACTCTTTGGCATGTGAAGACCTTAATTATATCCCTATGAACTTCTGGCATAGGTCCAGATGCTGAGAAAAGAAACAGCAAGCTCACCTAAACAACACCTCTAATTGAGAAGCAGCAGTATGAAAAGAGGCAAGTAGCTTTTGTGTAGTAACCCTCTCTTAGGAAACTGTAGTGAGGTGAATTCTGCTTACAGTTATGACATTGCCATCCTAGTAAGAAATGAGTTTGATCTAAAAATATTTGGATCGAAAAGACTGTGTTTACAGTCTCATCAACTGGTGCAAATATGACACAGTAATAAATAGGTAAATATGATGACCTTAAAACATTGTGCAGGAGTCTGATAATTCATACATTTTTTCATATATCCAAAAAAAATAACTTTACCTGTCTACTGTGTGAATGTACAGGAAAAAGGAAATTAGTTCGAGATACCAGGGTTTATAACTAAAAGTATGTTAGTTGTGCGCATGCGGTCTTGTTCAGCCTTAATTTATATCACCAGCAGCAAAAATGGAAGACAAAGAAGATGTAAAAACATGGGTCCTTTCTTGGCTCTGTGGACAGGTGTTCACTTTGAAGGGAGAAAATCTGAAAATTTTTGAGTGGCATGGGCTACAATAATTTTATTTATGTGACTTTATGTGGGTCCACCTGCTGTGTATCTCCTTGGGCCGCAGAAAGACAATCTGTGTTTCTGTGGTCTTCATCATAGGCTGTAAGGGAATCTAAGCTCCAGCGCCTGGAGCTCCTCCTCTTCCTGGTTTTCACTCATCTGGGTGTCTTCAGGGTTCTTTCTCTCATGTTTTCTCACTTTTCTGCAGCTGTTCCTGTGCAGTGTTTTTTTACCCTTTCTTAGATAAATTATCACAGACGTGTTACCAATGTCATTGATGGGCTCAGCTTTGCTCAGTGGGGGGTCCTTAAAGCTGCCTGGAGCTGCTCAGTCTGCCATGGAGTTCAGCTCTGGTATCTTCTCCTAGAAACAACTTCTACAACTCACCTGCTACCAAAACCTTGGCAAGCCAGTCCCATATAGGATATTTGAAATTTCTCTCAGAAACAGAGAGACTTTACTGATAAGAGCTATAATCTGAATTGTCCATGATAATAAACTGATGCAAAAATCAGTTTCCATATAGGTTTTTTTCACCTGCAGGCCTTTAGCTCAATAGGAAGCATTAGAAATACAGAAGTAAGTATCACAACACTATACTGGGACTTCTCATTTCTCATTAACATTAGTCTGGGAAAAGTTAAATTTCAGGTTACTATGGAAAAAAAGTTTTAATTTTTACTGCAACATCCAAACACCATCACAACAGTTTTGCTGCCATACTGCCATTGAGAAAGCTACAGCTTTTATCTCTAACAGTAATTATATGAACATTACATATTATGCATTTCCACATAATTTTATGAAAATTGACCTAGATAAAAATCACATAGGATTTGGCATAAGGTTATTCTAAGCATCTTTTCAGACTAAATAAACTATTTGTGAAAGCAGACATTAAATCTAGCCCCACATTTATCCCCCCACAAATGGATAATTTATACATTTTTATTCATGAAATACAGCATATTTGTAAAAATTTATTTCTTATAAAAAAAGTAAAATCTCCACTGGCAATTAATATTTTTTTTTCTTCTTGGGAAATTTCTACACACACAGATGATCTCATAGAAGTGAACAAATTGGGAAAAAAGAGACTTACCACTGTTGAAGGGTAACATTCAG
The DNA here is from genome assembly GCA_035582745.1 of Loriotus luctuosus. Lineage (NCBI taxonomy): Eukaryota > Metazoa > Chordata > Aves > Passeriformes > Thraupidae > Loriotus > Loriotus luctuosus. The sequence continues at coordinate 60,748,618 of JAWWEY010000001.1, read as the reverse complement.
TACGACTCCTTACCTCTATCATGTTAGTAACAGCTGTGTGAATACCATGCAGAACAAAAAAAAATTCCTACAGCTGAATATTAGTATTAACCTGCTATCACACATAAATACAGAAAATAAAACCAACTCTATTAACTTTTAGTACCACTATTAGACTGAAAATGTAACTGAAGATGATATAACAAATAATCACCTCAACATTTTTGTCTATTAAACATATTCTAGAATTTGGTTATTTCTTAAGCATTTAATTATGCCATTCTATCAGCAGTTGGATTGGACTATTGATGCTTTGATATACATAAAAGTAAAATGCTTCTACCTGAGATATTATCTTAAGTCTCTTCACAATCAATTAAGAGGGAAAAAACATCTTTTAGGGTATATATGAGTTATTTGAATCCTGTACCTAAGAAAAAACTTTTATTTAAATTGCAGGTAAAATTATGTCAGGCAAATGGTATGTAATATATATCGATAATTCTTTGCACTCAAAATTGCAAACATATGCTTGTGTTTAAGTTTAAATAAAACCCAAAAAACCCCCAATAAAATTATATTAAACAGTTATGCTTCCATAAACATGTATAAATTTCTCTCAATTAAAGATAGAGAGTGATATTTTAAAGCAGGCTAGAACCATATATCTGGGACATGGAATACCTGTTTCGACACATTCTTCTAAGGCTAATTAATCAGTCTTTAACTTAGTAAGCAAAAGAACTAAGTGTTTGTTGGATATAAAGAACTTTATCCCAAAGACAGTTCATGTTAATAATCTTCTGCCTTGCTCCCATTAGAATTCATGAGCTCAAGTGGAGTTGGAGAGATTTGGATATCTGAGGTCAGCACAAAATAAAGCCAGAAAACTCCAGAAAGTATTCTAATTTTTAGAAATCTATAGGAAAAGTTGTAGGTGCTTTTAAAATTGAAATTAAAATTAGGTGACTAAGATTTGTAAAAAGATACCTATCTGTACTCTGATTAACACTGTGCAGTCTCAACTCTTCACTCTGGTAAACCATTGACTGCCACATATTTTAGCTGAAAGTACAGTGGTTTACATGCTGTTGTAGGCAAAGCAAAGGAAGTCTCTGAAAGCCCATTAGTGACCTTAGGGTTCTGAACAGATATCAGAAAAAGCTGGTATTAGCTTCTAGAGCAGAACTACCGAAGTCCTGACACATATTTATCTCATAAGATACAAGTAGAGAAGCAAAATATGGCCCTCTTAATCATATGTTTAGGACACAAATACTTTTATAGATGAACTTCATTTGCAACCTGATTCTGCTATCGACATATGAAAGCTATATGTCCTCCACAAGAAGAAATGTACTAGTTAAAAAGATATGGTCAGCTTTGGAGAGCTTTGAAGGATATGAAGATATGTATACTATCTATTTTTCTAAAACAGCTTTGTATTATTATATTCTTCTGAGTAAAAATTAAAATTTTTATCTATGAGTGTACAACCAAACAGTTAGGGTAGAATCATTCTTATGCTTTTCCTCTCCCCATTACACTTCTTTGCCTAGTCAAAACTTAATTATTCATGCAAATAGAAAGAATGAATATTTTCCAACACATAATTATAGCTGTTTTCACTGCAAAAATTTCTGAGATCATTTTTGATGTGCATTGCAAAAAAAGAAACAAAACAGTCCAGATTTATGCTAAGTGCACTTCTTTAAATATTCAGATGAACATTCATAGAGATTGCTTTGCAAGGGATTCTCTAGAGAAGCTGATTTCAAAGCACATTGAGCTCAATAGAAAGGAAAAAAAAGCAGCTATTTGGATCAGGCCCTACATTCCCTATTTTTTCATAATGCATTGTTCTGCTTACCACAAAAAAAGTCACAGGGCAGAACAAGCTAGGAACCCTGCAGTCTGTTCACTGACAGGATTTATATTAACAGATGCTACCAGCAAAGAGGAGCTACAAGAGGAATTAGGACAGGTTAACATCTAATGCTCTGGAACAATATAACAAGCTAAGGAAGATTTTATTTCATCCTACTCTTCTTCTATTTTACTGAAATATGCAAGTGAAAGTTCAAAGGAGTCCTAAAAAAGATTACATTTAATTGCATGAATATGCACCCATACTTGGAAAAGTGTCACACTCATTTTCCTCAGCTGTCCATCCTAAAAGCACAAGACAGCATGCTCTTAAAATCTCAGGTTGAGAAGTGTTTGAGTTATGAGTTCAGATTACTAGCTGAAATAGTCTGGTTTAAACATTCAAAGTATGAATTAAAGAGTACTTCCAAAAAAAAAATTAAAAATCTGGGGATGTCTGGCATTCACAAAAGATTTCCCTGTTTCTCTGGCCCATCCTTTCTCTGTCACATCCTGAATTGTTAAGGTGAAGACTAAATTGTAGAGCCGTTTTTCTTAGCCTCTCTTGGATTTAGCCAAAGTGCACATATTGATTTGTTTTGTACTCCCACCCAAAATATTTGTTTATAAAGGTTTGTTCTTTGTTTTTTTGACAAAAACCATCTATATATGTTCACAATATCATGTTTGCTTTCATGAACATCAAAAAAACATATTCTTTTTCTAACAAATTTATGCTAAAACTATTTTTGAAAAAGTCAGTGTGCATTGCAGCAAAGACATGCAAATGTTAATGTACCATTCTTTCCAGAAGATGTGCTATTCCTGTGACACCTCTGGGAAGATTTATTCAAGTCTTGGAAAAAAAATGTGAGTTTACTTTCTTGTGCCTATTTGTTAAGTTTTATGTGGTCACTTCAATATTTGTCACTAGTTACTTCCTCCTTTTCTCTTGGTAACTTCACTGCAAGTTAAAGAAGAGGAGGTGATTGAGGGATGGGTCTGAAAGAAAAGCTAAAAATAAATCTCTGCTTTCTTGTGACTGAAAAAAAGACCCAAAATCCTCCACATCTTGTGAAGACAATAGGTTTCTCATTTCATTCTTTAATTACTTCTCATTTCATTCTTGGACAGGATGTTTAGCTTCATATTTTAAGCTGTAAAAAACTTTTTTAAAAATCATGATTGAAATGTGCTCTTAATTTGCTCTCGTCTACTACTTTCTCAGTAGCTTATATTGGACAGCTTGCAATGTCTATTTATTTTTCCATGAAGGGATGTTACAAATATGCTTGTTGAAAGACTGGAGACAAAGGACTGAGATCAGCCACACAACTGAAATCAGCTGGCAGCAAAGAGAATCTACAGTGGATGAACTATGACCATGCAGCTTCCATCTGTGGGGCCTAATAAAGGTAGAGGGCAATCGGAGTCATCCATGTGGTGTTCCACTTACTATTTGGACAAAAGATAAAAAACAATATGGATTCAGGTATAGAAATACAAAATATGCTCATATTGCTAATCATGTCTTTATTTCCTTTTTAAATTTAGTGTTGTAGTAAAGAGTATTCTATTAGTAGCACTGATCATGAACATGTTTCTTGATTAATTTCTTTAGTTAAATTAATATGCCTATAAATCTATAAACTTTCTTTGGATTCAGGTTACATAATACCCAGAAAAAATATCCAATGGTGTCTCTGAAGCTTCTTATAAGAAATTTAAAATGCCTATAACCTACTCAAAAATTGTTGATCTACATAGCAACCTAATTCCACTGGAAAAGTGCTCTTTACAACCCAAAACCTTCTCCAGACTTTTAATATTATAAACTTGTAGCCATTAAAAACCTCACATATTGCCTACCTGTTAACAAGCTCTGTAATATAGCAGTTCAACACAAACAAATGTGTTTTTCAATTTGTTTTTAATTTAAAAACAAATATACAGGAAAATTAATATGTATGTATTAATGTATGGGGAGAGCAACAAATATTTCATATAGTAGGGTTGAATGAAAAAGCTTCTCTAGTTTACTTCTGACAAGAAAGTAGCCCAATATTTTCTACAAAACTGTAGGTTGTCTTTTTATGGCACTCATATGTGATTCCTATTTAATAAAGCACAGGATTAACTTTCCCATGAGCAGAATTACCTGGCAAAACATGCCTCATGGCCTACAGTAAGTACAGTAAAAACCTTTTCATAATAATTTTTATGTTTCTAATGGTTTTGTACTTATGATTTGTATAATTTCATATTTTTTATACTACTTTAACTAATAGAGGTACACATAGCACCATCTAGAGATATAAAAGCAAAATTTTTAGATGAATCACTATCAGACAAGCAGCATACAAGATGACTTCATAATTTATAACTACTACTCATACTATATTTTCAGATGACAAGCTGAAAGAAAATCACACCTTCCTAAAAAATGCAAACACTTCTCTAATATGGATTCCCTGCATGACTTTTCCAGTAATACACTGACTGAGCAGCTTCTGACTATAATTTGTGTTCTATGGCAAATTACTAAGATAATGAGTAGATTATGCAGTATTTAATGACATTCTTAAAAGCCCCTCATGCTGAGTAGAAATATTAAATATCTCTTAAATAATATGTAGGATAAACACAGAAAATCAGACTGGCAATAATTATTATGTAGTGTTGCTCCACTTAAGAATGCAATTACTTAAACTCTGCTCTAAGGTCTATGAATATGTAACCAGGCACAGAGGAAAAAGACCATGTGGCTGAAGGCTAGTCAACTTGCACTACAAGCAATATTCAGCCATCTAATTTTGTTCAGTGAAGGAATTAATCACTTGCATCTTTATAAAACATGTCTAAATCTACTATACAATAACAGTAATTTTGACTCTTGAAGAAGACTTTTTGCTTTGTCTTTTACTAAGGTTAATGGATTGAAGCAAATGCTAAAGAGGAGAAAGGAGTTTTTCAAGACATGATGTCTGTGAAATAATGAGGACAAACAAAGAAACAGACAGTCACTTTCTTTTCATCCCTTTAACTGCTAATTTTCTTATGTGAGATGTTACTTCAGCCAGGATATTTCAGAATAACCCTTCAAATGGAAGAAAACTAAAACCTCTTATAAAAAACCCCAAACCCCTAAAATGTTATATATATATAATTATCAGATTTTACCTTTAGGCTAAGGTGGTATTTTAAATCCTACTGCTGTGAAAAAATGTTTCAAGCTGTGTTAAATCAAAAAGCAAACGTAGAATTAATTTATTTTTAATATCATATTACAATAGTCTCCAAGTCCTTTTATACTGGTATACAAACAAAAGTAAATGTAATTAAATTAGTGACATTATATGACTGTAAAATGAGCACACTGGAAGCAGAATTAAACTCTAGAGTATTTACAGGGAGAAAACCTATATTGAAATTTCAATTATAATAAAACTATTAAAATTATTCAATATATTGTAAGAATACTGATAAGAGTTAATGACAGTATTTCTCTAAGACTGCAGCTATCTCCTGAAAGCAAGTGATAATAGAAGAAATTTGCCAGAAGAGCTGAAAAGTGATAGTTGAAGTGTACATGAAGGTCAGATAGATTACCAATGTTTTAAAATGTATTACTTCAAGACTCTCCTTTTTGTGAAATATGATGGTCTTAGTAATATGTTATTGACACAGGATCACACCGCACAGCACTGGCAATTGGTGAGGAGCAGTGCTTTGGAAGGAAAGTTGTTATCATCCTTACTTCATTCCTTGCAATGTTTTTTTCAGGCTGTATACCAGAAAGTAATTTACTTTCCAATATTTTAACCTTTGACCTTAATTTCATGAGATTACTAGGATTCTCATGGATAGCTTTCAGTCATTAGTAGGATCATGGAACTGATTTCGAGAATACTGGGGATCAGTAAAGGTAAAATTTTATTTATCTAGAACTAGATATTCTGATTTTGTTTCAAGTAGTTTGGGACATTCCTCTGAGAACGAAAAAATTACTAAAATTGATGTAAAAACCAGCAACATAATCTAGTTTTGGGTGTTGGTTACTCACATAGGCTTTTATTCTAGGAGAAAAACAACTCCAAAGAGCAATTCAGGTATTTTTTTAAACTGGGTAGGATAAATAATCTTCTAGAAGAGTCAGTTCCTCTGTCTGTAACATTTCCACTGCTCTCCTCTCTCTATTAAGGAGTGCAGATCAACTATTTATATTGAACATGTTGACTGTGGTCAAGGCAATTGTACTTATTATCAAACTGATGATTTTTCATCACCTTGTTTTTCATGAAGGCACTAAAACATAAAGTTGTACTAAGTTAGCCTCCACTAGATTTAATGAACATTACCTGTTGTTTTCATTAGGAAAAAATACAGAATCCTGAAGGGTGGAGGTTTGCAACAAAAATGCCTTGAGATTAAAAAAAAAAAGTAGTACTATGTTAAGTATGTATTTTTCTTTAAAATTTGTAAGCTAAAAGCACTAAGGTATTAGTTTTCCTAAATGGCAAATGCAAGTGTAGCAAAAACATCTCTAGCTTTTTTTTAAAGTGAATTCTAAATAGAAGGTAAAAAAAAATTGAACTAGCGTTATTACTTTTTATAAAAATGCAAATTAAAGATCACTGAAATATGGACTGTGTTATTTTTGAGCTCTATAGGTTGACCACATGCAGTAAATACTAACAAATCTAATTAAAAGGTGCAAAAAGTGTTTTTTTCTAATAATCTGTCTTATGATTTTCAACAATCAAATACAACAAAGAATATAAATAAAAGTTACTCTTTGACCTCCCTTTGGAGCGTGGAAGTGTTGTGTGCAGAACATATCAGTATGCAGCTACAGCAGGCCTCATTAGTTTGCCATCTGCCATGGTGGATAGATGCTAAAATGTTGTTATTGCAAGGTTCATTGAGCAGTAAAATTATAATATTTTTTAAAAATGTATTTTAAGTAAAAATCCCTTGAAAGAAAACAGCTGCTGAATGATGACTGAGTCTGTGATCCCATTACAATAAAGGACATCAAACAAATAGAAGAAATTTTAAAACAGTTATATCAGCCTTAGTTCCTTCATCCTGCAAGAATAAATGAGACAACATTTTCAATATGTTCATATGTATTCCACAAAGTAATATTTAAATGGCACATGAGATACTGTGTTTTATATTAGTTATTTAATTTCTAGCTTGTCTTCAGTGGCTCCTCCCATTTCAGAGTAAAATATAGTTCCCTAGAGTTTTTTTGTCAAAATTAAACGTAATCATGCTAAAAAAATAATTTAAAATATCTGAATGTTATAGAGTTAACATAGCTGCTTTTAATAAGTTTTTGATATATTGTATTTTTAGTAAACTGCTCTTGCCAAATTACAAAGATCAATGATATTATGTAATAAACTTTAAGTAAAAATATACTTTCTTTTCTGTCTCCTTCTGTATCTTTACAGAAAAGTAAAAAGATTACTTTTCCTTAAAAAAAAATAGAAATAGTATTCAAATCTCTGCTGGACTCCTTTCTTCTTCTTGTAATTAACATGCACTGTTCCCTACTATGTTATCGTGGAATCACAGGGTCACAGAATATGTCCCCTGAGTTGGAAGGGACCTGCAAGTATTGAGTCCAGCTCCTGGGCCTGCACAGAATACCTCAAGAATCACAGCATGTGTTGGAGATTGTTGTCCAAATGTTCAAACGCCTTCCATCAGGCTTGGTGCAGTGACCACATCAGGGAACAAGTAATAATTTCTGCAATGGAAACCAATTATAGTCTTATATTGTCAAACAATGGCTAGGTCAGCCACACCACTCCCCTCCTGCACTAAAATGTCATTCAGAGTCTGGGAATGGCACGTCTTTCTCCATAACAAAGCTGAATGAAAGCTGCTGCTGGTCTTGTGGGGCAAGTTGCTTCCCGATTGTTAGATATTGCTGCTAGCCACGTTTCACTGCTCTGACAACTATTCCTCACTCCTTTCTCATCCACAAACTCCTGATAACATTCTCCACAGTGACACGATTGGTTTGCTAGGCATTCCTCACATGTTGTTGTTACTAGGAGCTTTAGTAAGCTGTCATACTTTACTGCCTGTTCTGACCAACATCTCTAATATTGTTGAGAGCCCCTCTTAACCTGTAGAATGGACATCATTTGCAATATTAGAATTTCTTGAACCAACGCAGATGAATTGATTTGTCGTGGTTCAAACAGGTTCAGAAATGAATCTGAAAACAGAAATGAAAACCGTAGAATATTACAGGATTCTATTATGACTTCTAATGTTGAGAATAGAATTATAGGCAAGATTTACATATATATAGTACCATTTATTCACCTTCATAGAAGAAAATACATCTAATTGCTGTAATGAGGAGGGTGTCCTAAAAAAATGGAGAAAGAAGAATATGTTTATTGACTTCAGTTAGACTAGCTCTTATCACCAGTCTTACATATTAACTAAAAAGACTAATGCATTTCTATAGGCGCTCATAACTAAACAAGATGGGCTTAGGAGTTCTAACAGAACTCAGTACTAAGAAAGAAAATTGAACATGAGTATGATGTGACCTGTGAATTGATCTATTTATGATTTTCCAGATACTTTATTTCATTTTTATCATCTGGAAATGGATGAAATAGTAGGTTTTTATGGTGACTTATATGGAAACTACTACCTATAGTTTTGTGTGACATAATTGTAATTTATTAGCTAGGTAATTTACAAGTCAATACAATCTTAGTAGCTTAGATCTTATGAGTTACTGTGACAATGTGTCATTATTTACACCAGAAGTAGTGACTTGATGTACTTACACACACTGTAACTGTTTATGAATAAGAACATAAAATCTTTTAAAAGTATAATAAATAACAAGAATTGTCAAAGTGTAACTCACACTTTTAATGCAGCAGTACCTTAAAAATTTAACTATTTAAGTTAGAAAGTGTGTGGAATATAAAACTGAAATGAAATACACAGCAAGTTAAAATATGCAATAACTGAATTAAAAATATTAATATCCTAAAGTGCAACCCTGATCACAATTATAGAGTCACCATAATGCCACCATGGCATTCAAAGAAAATAAAGTTCTATCCTAAATGTTATAATGTGATACAGACTAAGAACAGAAAATATTTTAACAATTATTTAATGTACGATTTTGGTATTTTCTAAAAAACTACAACACTGTTGTTTTATACATTTAAAAAATCTTAACAAATACAGAATTAATTATGGTAACTGTCATAAAAAGCTTACTTTGTAATTTAAAATTAATATTTAAGAAGTATGTTAAAGAGATGAAAGACTGAGAAGGGAAAAATGACAGAGCCAAAGCAGAGCAACTGCTTGATTGACTGTCTTTAGTGCCATGAATTTCCATTAAGTTTGGAATAGAAGTAAACTATGATAAAAGTATGGTAACTGCTGAGTCTATCTGTACCTTTTCCATTATCATCTATTCTCAGATCTTTTTCAAGGTAAAGTCCTTTCGTCATCATGCTAAAGTTTTGTTGCCAGGGGGATCTGTCCATATTGGGCTGGTGCTGCTCAGGAGGAGTAGAACCAAACAAGGTTAAAGCAGCATTTAGCAAATCTGATCAATCTTGTAGGTAGCTGGAATCCAAGAAAGGCAATCACTGCAGCCTTGCAAACAATGTATGTTCCTCAGGGCAGCGTGGATCTGCGTCATTACTTCCTATGTTGGTGCAGATCTCTTGCAGATCTCAGAGGTTCGCAGAGGAGCAGCCTCTATTTTCACAATGTGAAAGAATTCAGCCCTACCCCTAAGATACAAAATGTAAACATGTGTGCATGAAAAGCACATCCTCAAACTTCTACTCAAGGATACTGGTTTTTAAAAAAAAGTTGTGTGTCTATCCTCTTTGCAATCCATCATATTTGCACTAATACTGATTGAAGCTAGACAAAATATTACACTTGACTACAGGAAACACAAGCTAAAGCATGAACTCTCCATAGTCACAAAAGCATTCAGGAAAAAATATATATATTGCCATATTTGAAGAAACCTATATTCTCCATAAAGTTGTTTTGTCACTAATGATGAAAAAAATAACAAGACCAGTAACACCTATACAAAAACATTTTCTTACAACATGTTCGGTTTAGTTTCTCCACAAATGTCCACAGGTGTGTTAATATTAGATCGTCCTATTCCCTTTTTAAACCTTTACATCTTCTTTGACATCTTTCTGCTTACCTGGAAGAAGAGTTTCAGACAGATATTTTTGATCCATATTTTCAAGCTTGCAAAGGTAGAGAGCCTCTATAATTTATTCTGTAAATTATGTTACTTACTATAAATTACCTTACTTATTGTAAGGTAAATATCCTTTTGTTTGGTGCCAGGCAAGAGCAAGAAGAAAGGGAGAAGGAATGAGTTGGAAGCTTCTTAATTGCAAACCGCCAAGAAATATTTTATCTTTGAATAAATGGAAAATATGTAATAGTAATAAGGCAAAGTTTGAAAGGAAAGGTCATATCTTTCATTAGTCTATGCAACATAGTTTCCAACAGCTAGGCTTCCCAGTCTGCTAGCTCTTCCAAGTCTGATAAGAAGGCCACAGTCTTTAAACTAAATGCTGGGGGGAAAAAGCCAACCTGTATATTATTATTGTCTTTCTGATTCATAGAGCTATATGAAATTTTCCTTTTATGCCTCAGCAGTTTTTAATTTTGCTCTTTCAATTTCCTAAATTGTATTTAATATCACGATGGACCATGTTGTTTACTGTGCATATTTCCCCTGTTAACTATTCAGGTTTGTAATTTGTTGTTATTTTTTTATATTTGGCTTATGGTAACCTTGAAAAGTCATGGCACTTACTGAGATTCTGTCACTGTCAGTAAAGGGTTGTTTTTGTCATTAACACTTCTGAAATTTAGAAGTGACATTGAAATGCTTGGTGTTTCTCTTGCATATTTTAATGGAGATAAGTAACATATCTACATCATTTATATCTATTTATATCAATATCATGTCCCCATGATATTCTTTACTAAAATCTAATTTATGAGAAGTATATCCCAAGGATAGCACCAGGTGAGTATAGCAATTTAAATCCAGAATTAGAGATTCCTGTCATAGTCAGTCCAATTAATGAGCTGAGTCTGTTGCAAAATGCTATGGTATTACCAGGTCATATTCCTAAACTTTTAGATTCCAGAAATCATTTTTGTTCTGAGTGTGTTTAGTGTTCCCATTTTACATCTCTGTCCTTTTTATTATTTTTTTTTTACACAATCTGAGGAGGGAGGTATTGTTGATCAAGGAAAATACGGTTTTTGTAAAAGACGAAAGAAATAGTCTCATAGTTGTGTTTTCCATTAAACAATGCATATGCTACATGAGATTAATACAAAGAGTTCCCAGAATTAAATTCAGATTTTGATCTAAATAGAAAGAAGAACACGAATAGATGAGGAAATCTTTGTTTCTGACATCATTTTATCAAAGTAACTCTTTGAATCCTGGTGGACTAAGATGAAATTTTTTTGTCAATTTTGATCCCCAAAAAATAGAATTTACAGGCAAGTAACACTAACCAAATTAACTAAAGTGAGATATAAAGTGCACAAAGAAAAAAAATCCCAAAAATAACATCTCAGACATTTCTGCCCACTTTTTTTAATGATGCCCACTGTAGAGTCATAAATGGTTGTCACAGCAAACAACTTAGCTTACAGAATCCCGTTTCAGAAGAAAATTAATACATCTGTATGCTTTCTAACTAAAACATATTAAAAAAAAAAGATACTCAAACTGAAAAATTTTTTTCAGTCTAATTAGAGGAAGTATACTACCTCTAATTAGGAAGTATACTATAGCAGTCAACTACCAGCAGTACATACATATTTTGTAATACTCTGAATGGCATAGGCAAACACAATATAAATATATTTTACAGAAGAAGTGAGATGTAAAAAAGCATATTCGGCTCTACATAACAGGTATCCAAGTGACAGAAAAGCAGTAATTTGCCAGACGAAAGACAAGTTCAGGGCAATGTCAGTAGGCAGAACTTACACCTTCTTATACCCAAAGTAAAAGGCATCAGGACCAGAGAGAAACCTTTCTTTTTGGGAGAAGGACAAGATCATAAAAAAATCCAAGCACCACCCAAAAAAGAGAATTGGACAAGAAATATGGCAAGCTTGTTTTAATTCCCACTTCTTGTGTCATTGAGCTTTCAAGCCTGATCACCTGGGTCTGTGCAACTAAGAACCACCATGGACCAGAGTCATGACAGCTTACTATACAGCTACAGAGAAGTGAGACGTTAGTGAATAAATTTAGTGGGGTTTTTTGTACTCTGCAGTGTTACGGTTTTGCAACTCTATGTCATATTAAAATAGTTTTGGTTTTGAGTTATCATAAGAGGCAGAAATAAAAATGCTTGCATAACTTATGAATCTCGTGAATCAGAGAGTTAGAAACAGCAAATATTCATTCCACGAAGACTTGGGATGCCTTTATTCTATGACACACAAAGAAAGATTCAATCCACAAACAGATCAAAGGTCCTATTTAGCAGCACTGCTAATTAGAAAGAGGCCTGTAAAGTGATTTTTAAAAATCTTTTGCTCATTGACACTTTACTCTTCCTGTGTCGAATAAGGGAAGCTAAGATGGGCAACTGTTTAAAGTTATAGCTATTCATTTTCAAGGCATGCATTATTTTGAAGAAAAGCTGAAAAGCCTACTTAGTGATGAAGTTCAACACTTTCATGTATGCTGAATAGAAAAGAGAGTATCTCACCTTTCAAAAGCTAAATAAATATTTAAATCAGCCAAATATTCAGAGAAAGGCAACCTTTTTGGTCATTATTTTAACCCAACATAACATTCAAATAAGTATACCTCCGTGTTTTTTACTTTTCATGTGAGCTGATGCATTCACCTGCTAATACTTCTTTTTCAGTTTTAACCTCTATTTTTGTTCTTGTTCTTGTTAGCTTCAAAAGTCCAGGGACTATTGTTATATATACTCAGACATTTTAGAATTTGAAGCTTTATAATTTTTACCTCGTTTTAGTGTTGCTTAGCTATATTGAATTGTGTCTTTGGCATCCCCTTTATGACAAAACCACAAGGATTTGCATCTCCTAAAACTTTGTGGTTTCTAGTAGACTGAATAATTAATTGATACTAGAGTCTTCACATCTTCCTATTCAGACTTTTTGTCGTAATTGTTTCAAATCTATGTCAAAATCTGTACCTATGTTACATTCATTCCACTGCCTTTTTTGCCCAACTTCAGGAAATTCCCTGAAATTATACTTAATCTGTCATATTAATAGTAAGTAGCTTAAGCATATTGAGTATTTTCTTCTATAATACTTGAAATTTGTCTATATGCTACTTGGTTCACATGAATATTCCAAAAATTAAACAAATGAAAAATAAAAAATTAATCTGTCTGGAGGTAGACGTTCTACAACATGCAGAGATGGGAATTTTTTGCAACTGCAACATTTTATTACAAGGGCAAGCAAAGTCAGGATAAGAAGTTATAAAAAAATAATGTGGGTAAGCAAGCTTCAGTAGTAATATACTTTGTGATAGATAAAGAAACAAAAACAATTATTTAGATACTTTAGAGAAAAAGAGAAGATAAAAGGAAAGGTAAAGGCTCTAATTATCAGAAAGGAAATACACTGGAGGGGATAAAAACTAGAATTTGTAAGTACTTGCTCTGCTTCAGTTCACTCAAAAGGACTCTAGTGTAAAATGATTAATTATGCTGGGAGTAGATGAACAACATAAGAGAACAGACATCAACACTGTTAAAGAGCAAATGAGAAAATACCTGGACCAAATTAATGTTTTGAATCTGTAGGGTCAGATTAAATCCATCAGAGAGCGCTAAAGGAATTAGTCAATGAACTTTCATAGCCAATGGCAAGTGCTTTTAGAGAACTCCAAGGAGATCCTAGAACTGCAGATTAGTAACTTCACATCAATTATAGAAAAAAATATCAACTAAACAGAGATGCAACATAAATAAAAGTAATTTTTATAAATGCTGGAATGATGTTTAAGGCACAGAGCAAAACAAATGTTAGAGTTTAAAATGAGTTTATAAAACAGGTAGAAGAAAATTTGTTAGTATGGTTTCTCTTGCCTAATAAACTTATTTTCTAGAAACGTAGACACAAGCTAGGTTGCTTTTCCCTGCCTTTTTTCTGACTCAGCTCTTTATAGATCAGCACTTTACTCTCATCAGCTTTTGCCTAATCTGTGTTGATCATTATTATAAAATACATCATAAAGTAATAGAAGCAATGAAAAAAAAAACAACAAAAACTGAAGACTCACATGGGTTTGTGGATTTGTGGATGGACAGAGAGACGAAAAGCAGGTTCCATTTTTTTTCTCAATGGTATTAGAAGTTTTAGAAGACATGGGCATTGAAGTAGTGTTGTGTAGTTGAATTACAAATCACTGAGGACAAAAGCTGTAGAGGCTTTCCAGCTTTTAGTAGCACACACTGTGAAAGCCAAATTTCAGTTTCCTCTGGCCAACAATATCCAAAATCTCTAAAACTTGAAAATGAAAAATTTGGTTCTGCCACTGCTCATGCTTCTTACACAAGTCAATCACAAGGCGGCTTCTAGACTAAATATTGTTGATTAGAATTTGGAGATTTTGCAGAGACTTTATCTTTTAAACAGTTTATTTATTGGTATATTGATTTTAAAACATACATGAGACATTTGCTTGGATGGCATCTGCAAAGGGCATAGACATAGATGGTATTCTCTGTAAGAGAATAAAGTATGTCAGAGAAGGAAGAATGAAGGAGCAGGTAGCAGGATTTTGATGCAAATAAGAAGGTTGGAAGATTACCTTTTTCAAAAAAAGTGTTGTGCTGGGTATTTAGGACTGATAGTAGAAAGCAGATGGATTTTGAAAAAGGAGCAGACAGATTTTTCATTGACATGAGAGGAGAGCTGTCAAAGTACCAGCTGTGGCTGAGAAGGAAGGACAACCAATTAATTGTCTGTGCCCTTTTTAGGTACATGTCAAGTTCTGCTATCCTTTATTTACAGAGGCTTAATTCCTTGACAATCCACAGAGGAAGGCAGTCTAAAAGAAGTTAGGATATTCTACATCTGGTACAACTATAAAGCAGTTTTCTTACCCACACAGGAAGAGACAAATGGAGAGTGAATGGCAAGCTGGACTATATGAACGTTTCTGGGTATTTCCCACAAGACATCAGATAATTAAGCTGAAGTTTAATTAAGCTAGCTTCTTCATATCTTGCTTTTCTTTCTGAATTTGCAGGGTGTGAATGTTTTCTAGTAGACCATGAGACAGAATACTAGTCAGCACTTTTCTAAAAAACTACACAAATTGTGTCATTATTGTCTGCAAACTACTACATAAATTGTCAGTATGTTAGAACCATCATCATTAAGGCTGCAAATTATTTTAGTGTGATGACTCCTCACACAATGTAGTTCAGGACAATAGACACTGGTTTTCTTGGAAAGGTGGTGCTTATGAATGGAAAAGTTGAATGGAATAACAAGATATGTGAAGTGGAATAGAATTATATCACATTGTCACCTTTCTGGAGCCAATTATATAGTTCAGTGAAGCAAAAATTAAATGACTAAGAATCTATTGAGGAAAATAATAGTGTAGAAAGGTGGTAACTAAAGTTTCATGTAAAGGCCAAACACTACTATGAGTATGAGCCAAAGTTTTCTCAAAATTCCTTATTCCTTCTGTGCAGATCTACTATAAAAATAAGATACAGTGCTACAATTGTAAAAGTACTTCAAAGACCATTTTGAGCCGGACACGAAGCATATACCTGAACAGTGTTTTAGTTCAGATAAGGAGTGTATTTTTTTTGAGCAAATATGACAGAAGGCCCCCTGTATAAAATACCTGTATTAGCAAATAGTGTGGAACACCAGGAATGAGTAAAACTCAGCAAAGCAGAGTAGTTGCAGCTGAAAATCTAATGCCAATATTACAAATACTTTGGAAATTTTAACTTGCTGAAGGTCATGGAGGTTTTTAAATTAGATCTAGTCTTGCCCTGTGAAGTGAAAGTTTGTTAGCAGTGCACTTTCAATATAAAGGAAGCAGACTGTCTTTTCTGATGATGAAAACTGTTGCTATGATGATAATCAAAGCTCAGTAAATGGACAGCCATTTCAAAAGTGCATTGCTGGTTCAAATTAAAAACATTATGGTCATGTGCTTTTAGCGCACATCAGTCTGTAACAGCGGGCAGTGTCAGAGCACGACATGAATTTTTTTTCAATTAAACTAAACTGAAGGTGTTGTAGAGCAGCCTACTGCATGCACTCCAGCTGCAAATAGGTAATAAATCCAGAGGATAAAAATAGAGCAATATCCAAAGTCAAGAACAAATCAAAACACAAAAAAAAGCCTAGACTTATGACTATATCATGAATATCACACCTTGCCCCTAATGTCTCACTTTACTGAGATCCTGTATAATTATTCCCCAGCACTTGCTGGAGTAAGGATGTTTTCACAACCTATAAACAATATGTTGTAAAACAAAGAAAGATATTTCAAAATAATATCTTATCAGAAGAACCAGATTAGAGAAATCCTCACAGCATATAATAAAAGCATTTTTTTCTAATTACAGCATGTTTTCAGTGTGACAGGGAGTAGGCTGATTTTAGGTTCAGGAAAACAGTACATACTACTTTGTCCTTACTGATCCACAAAGGTGCACTAGGGATATCTCCCTAGCCCCAGAAGCAGGTGACACTGACTTATGCAGAAATCATTTACAAGTAGGCTCCTTTCTGACATGTTGCCTTCTCCACAGGTGTTTGGAGTCAAGATATAAGACAAACCAGATGACACTTCAGAAAAAGTGATGACTGGGATCACTGTATAGTTTTACTTTAAAGAAGAGATGCTGGGAATTAATTCCAAGATCTAAATTCCAGCTTCATCCTCTTTTGAGTGTAGCCTAACGTGAGTGATTTTTCCCCCATCATTTGTAAAAAGCCATGAGCTTTGTACTAACATAATAGTGCGAATTCTTCTCTGGACTTGCTTGTCTTTTGTTGATTTTAGCTTGTTTTAATAATTCCTTAGGCATGAGGTCACTGCTGTCTATTTGTTTTACAATAAAATCTGAAAATACCATCTATATTGAAGGCCTGACAAACTGAAATAAACTTTTAAAAGCAAACAACAGCCCTTTCTGTCAGCTAAGTTTGGGAAACACTGTTGTACTGGTTTCAATTTTTATCTGCAAGAACATGAGAAGGAAAACATGTGTGATATGAAAACATGTCTCTGAAAAAGAGAAGGTGTTATTCTTGCTTAATGAAAAAGAAGGAAGAAGTGCTAGACACCACAGGGCAGATGAAAATACTTCTCAAATTCTTTCGTAATTCTGGATTGGAAATGATTCTTGCTTCTATCCTGTTTAATGGAAAGGACTGGCCACTCTTAAAAAAATGTACATGTAGAAATTATAATAAGCAATGAATGACTAGGAACTTAACCTTTTATGAGTAGAAAAAAATATCTTTTTTGTCAAAAAAAGGGAAGGAATATGATGTTATGTGCTTTAAAGGAAAGTACATATATGAGTAAATTTTAAAGCAATATATGCTAAGTGCACTTAATTGTGATTTTTTAAATTAATATAAAAAAATTGATATTTTTCCGGTATGTGACCCAACAACAACTTCAGGTGTGGAAACTCAGACAATGCTATCTCTAGGAAGAGCTGCTAAATTAAAAGAAATTAAAATAAAAGCTTCATATCTTTTCTTTTCAGACCTGCAGTTCTAAAAAGACTAGGTTAATGTTGGCTTATGCCTACAATGCATGTAAATATGTAATTTAAAATAGGAAGAGAATCATTATTCACATACAACTTTAACCTAAATTTTTTCTCAAAACTTCTCAGCAGGATAGGGGAATGGGTAAGAAGCACAGGTAGAGATTTGAACAGGTCCAAATACTGGTGAATGGTTTTATCTTAGAGAAATCTCTGATCATTGCATGCTGTTGTCCTGAGTCTTATAGTTACCCTCATTCATTGCACCAATGAAAATTTTAATATTGAATGTAAGGTTCCACTTAAGAGGAACAAATTTGGTAACTACAACATCTGGAATGCAGCTAAGCGCCAGGATGCAAGACTAAATTCAATCAGCAGGTATTCTAAACAGCTTAAAAACCCCACTGACAGGTGAATGTAGAAATTGAAAAGGGAATTTATGTAGCTAGGTATGAAACTGGAATATTTATTTTCTTTGATGATGAACTAATGAAGCAGTTTGTACAGTTCTTTGGAAAACTCATTCTGTTTTATTGTTCTCATTTTTTTCCTTTGTGTATCTGGTACAAGATTGTCATGACTGAAACAGAATAATTTTTAATTTATTATAGTTGCACATGGTTGAAATGCCTTTTTAAGTTATTTTGTTGTTGTTGTTGTTGTTGTTGTTGTTTCTTTTAGAATTTTTTAATTTGTTTATGTTGCTGCATCTGACACGGATAACTGGTCTATGCTTTTCCATGTCTTTTCATTGCATTCCGATGACTACACTGCTACCAGATAAACCAGAGGTTTCAGCATACTGAAAGCACTACTTGCTTCATCACTACAGATCTAAGGATGCAAATTGTTAAAATTTAAAACAATTTGTTTGTATAAGAACAATTTTTCCTGCTTCATATATAACTATATAGGCTCGATTTTTAACTGTAATAAAATTAAAGAAAAATATTTGTTTCTAATGCATAGTATTTTTTGCATGTTTTGACTTCTCCCAAAAGAACTTTGTTAGGTTGCATACCTGTGCACGCTAAAAAGGAGCACAAGGACACAATGGAAGGCAGAGAAATCCCAAGAACCACATCAGGAAAAGAATGCTCAGGAGAACCTCAGCCCTGGTGTCCAGAGGTAACTCTCATGTCCTGAGCCAAAAGGAGTGGTTCCCCCATCATTTTACAGAATGAGTAGGAGCCAGTAACTTGGGGATTTGGGACGCCTGTAGGGATAGAACATTCGAGGAATATACGCCAATTATTATGAGATGTTCAGAGAAATGTATAAAAGGAAGGGAAAGGGAGGAATCTCAGTGGTTTAGGGAAGAACAAACATGGGAAAAGAGAGGACCAAAGATGTAAAAGGGGGCAACTGAAGTCAGTAGATTGCTGATCAGTACACTTGTCTGGCCACACTCCATACCTGAGCAGCAGTATGTTCCAACAAGTCATAAAATTCCATATCTAGTTATTTTCCTGGTCAAAAGCCTCTCTCCTCTGTGTGCACATGTATGTATGGAGCACCTGGAGTTAGACCGATGGCCAAAGGCTTGAGTGCCAATGGTGCCGGTACCTGGAATGAGTGCAGGTGTGCAGGTAAGTGTGTGGGCACTGGTAAAGATCAAGCTGGACTTGTTATATTTGAAAAATATTTAAACTTTAAAATGAACACAGTTCAGATTTTAAAGTTCACAGTTAAAAGTCATTCTTTTGGGTTTTTGTAATTTAATTTCTTGAGAATATAAATACATGTTTTTACATTGCTGGGTTAGATCAAATTATTTTTTTAGTATCTTTGAGCAATTTGGCTAGATCTAACAAATTGACCAAAGCAAATATATGATATATCTGATTCGTTTCATAGGACTTGCTATATTTTTATCTGCTTCATTTATATTATGCTTCATAGCATAATATAATGTTCAATGACTGTCACTGAACTCCCTTAAAATGAAATTAGTTTTGTCACAGACATATTTTGTTGCATCACAAAATAAGTCTGAGAACGTGAAATTAATTTTCTACCAAGATTCACACCATCAAAATATTTTCCTAAATGAGAATAAAATTAGATAGTGTGGATATAGTCAAACAGAATTAATATGCGATTAAACTTTGACAGCACTTTAAGCATATTTTTCTCTCTACTCACTCAGATACAATTACTATAATACTTACTGTTAAAATCATATTTCATTTTATTTTCATGTTTTAAGACCATTGTTCTGATTGTATATGACTTCTGAGTGAACCCAGCAGTAAGACTCACATTTAAAGCATTTCTTTTTATGGTCTAAGGAACATAAAATGCTATCAGTTGTACCATAGTTAAATTTTCTACCTGAGCAAATCTACTGAGGGAGTGCGGCGGTTTTAATGAAGCTATTCCACAGTAGCTGAGGCCTGCTCCAGAACTAAAACTGGCTCCTTCCCTAGAATTAATGTGGCGCACATTTTCACTTAATAGCATTTAGAAGTTCCGTTCCAATTTATTCCTTTGTTTAAAACATCCCTTTGAACTTTTGATGTTAAACATAAAGAGCACAACACACCACAAAACATAAATAAGACACACAGAAAAATATTTCCCACCCAAACCTCCCCAACCTAAGCAAACAAACACAACAAAAAAACAACCAAACCCAAACAACAAAACCCCTAGACTGCATTTTGCACATCCCAACACCAGGGTTGGCTGCTAGGGCCACAACCAAAATACCAGTTGGATTTCTTTAGTCATTTACATCACATTATTTGAATGATAATGTGATAGGTACCTGTGATACTTGACTATCTGAATGAGATACCACCTTTTGTCCAAAGTCACAAGAACTTTCAGAGTATTCATATTATTGTGATGAAAACAAAGGAATATTTTTTCCTTTTAATTCACTTGACATTCCCAGGGAGCAGCAGGAGTGGATTGCTCTGTAAAGGCTCAGCATCAGGAGCCAAGAGTGACAGCAAGGCAAGCAGGGCCATGCCCTCAGCAACAGCAACACAGACCCACAACACTGAACAAGAGCCCAGCGCATGTGGTGATGTCAGTCGGGTTGAAACACCAGCGCTCTGATGGTCAGACAAGACTGCAGCCATGAGGGGCAAGGTCAACACAGGTAGCCTTGTCAACATGTCAGGATCACCATTCAAGCTCAAGTGCAACTCCAGAGCATAGGGAGGAGGGGGCCAGATCCACACAAGGCTTTTCACAGCTCATTCTCACTCTCTAAACATAAATCTTATCCATGGTTACATAGGAGTGTCATATTAAAGCTAACCTTGACCACCAGCGGCTAAACCCCAGTGGGACAGGAGACTGCAAAGAGGCTGTTGTTGCACTCAAGGCCATAGCAGATATTTTGAAAAGAAAATAAGATGAAATGCAATATAAACATTCATCCAGAAGCTGTCATAAAAGAAAACACAACCCCAAAGAAGCCTAGGAACTCATCACTTCTGCTCTCCCAAATTCTGGCAATCATTTAATGATGTGATGTAGCAATGTTCCAAAAGCTGTTGTTGAGAGGAAAAGTCTTGCAGGTTCTGCTACAAATACTAAAATACTTCATTGCATTGGAATCAAAGGGCCTCTAGATATCCATTGGATGGCTGTAATGAGAGTTGCCCTCACCAAGAGTTTCAATGAAAATATTGTTGCTGATTTCCCTAGATCCACTGGGAAAATCTTGCCTTCACATCAGCATGACTTGGAGATAGAAGAAAGAGTTCTGGGAAGGCAAGAAAGATTGATGCTCCTAAGAGCATTATTATAAATTATTATAAATTATTATTATTATAAATGCATTATTATTGCATTTTTCTTATTAACTTCCTTAGTAAGAAATTTTTAAATAAAACTTAATCTGTTCTTTTGGTATTTTCACCCTAATACCATTGCATTCAAGTCCAACTAACCAAAGAATGTGTATCTTTGGAGTCATAATTTTTAGTGACAAACTACTCATCCATCATCTGGTTCAGATTTAGGGAAGTGAGGAGCTGAGACGTCAGGAAGCCTTGTGCTTATGAAGTAGTGTGTTGCTTGGGAATTTTTTAACATGTAGCATCTTTTCTCAAGAAAATATTCTCATTAGGTGCTGTGGGAGAAGGAAGCAAATGGTAAACTCGTATCTCTAGACATCCCCAAATTTTTTTCAGGCATTATTTATGATGCATAAAAAAGAAAAAAATCACCACTCATGATTAATTCCTTGGTTTAAACCAACCATTTAAAAATGTATGCTGAGACCAGTAATTCATTCATGACATATTTGAAAAGGAAAAGAAACAGACTGAAAATAAAAGCCATTTATAAAATCTTTATTTACTTGCTTAAGCACAATTTAACTTACATTCTGCTTTATTTAATCTAATGAATCATTATTATTATTTATTAGGAGGAAGATATTATAAAGGGAAATTTACCTGCAAATAAAAGAATGCCTAGTTATGGCAATGTCCAATTGAATCAGTTCTAACTGGCTTGCATTTATTGTGTCTCATAATTTTTTAGTAGAAATAAATTGTATTTTGAAGTTTTTAAGCTTTAAAAAGAATAAAGTATTTATGCAAAGATTGTCTCAGTATTTAAAGACATCCAGCACAAGATTCAACAAGCTGACAAAACTAGGGCTAGAAGAGCTCTGAAGATATGATTATGGTCTTGATTCATATGCCCTGCTATATAAACAAAAACCTGCCCCTTTAATCAATTGCTGGATGCTTCTCAAATAAATACTTGCATAAATTATTAAACTTCATAAACTCTTTGAATCAATAACCAAGCATTTTAAATACAATTCTACTATTAATATATTAATCTATTAAAATCTCCACACCTTTTTCTATCGTATGAACTATAAATCTAACCAGAAATGTAAATACTATGAAAGAACAGGTTTGCTTTTTAGTTATGTTCTTTATAGCAATTCAAACAGGAATTAGGTAAATCCACCACAAGACAAATATATCTTCATAAAAGTGCAGAGTTAAAATGATGAATTAGATTCTTATTGTTTCCTGTCATAAGATGAAACATGAGAAATTTATACATGTACTACTACCAATACTAATAATAATGTCAACTCCCCAGTAATTATACTAACAATACAGGTTAAATACTTATTGTTTCCAAGAAATAAAGAAATAAAGAAAAAAAGCATCACAAAACTTCCAATGTCAAGATATATGATTGCAAAGGTCATTATTAGCTGTATTAAGAGGTCTACATATTTTAATTTGATGGATATTTTATTTCTTTATCTTTCCAGTTGCTTTGTTTGCAATAGTAATTGAATGAAATATTTGAAGCAAATATCTAGTCATTTTACCTTAAATTACTGTCTTTATTAACCATTATATTTTAAGCTGTTTTGTTTTCTGTTTAAAACATTCTCTGAATAACTTCATTACAAAACAAATGTTTTTGCATATAAAAACTCATTAACATGAAAGTGTATGTCTGTGGAAGAGTTTGTTATGAACATTAAGAGTGTAACGGTATATCCTAAGAAACTCATGATAAGTAATGAAGGATGGATGTAGTCAAGAAATAAGTAATTTTCTCATATTGATTTTATACATGTCTTTAAATACAATAGTAAATTATGAGAGAGGAGCGAACAGTTTAGTTCTCAGGACTGAGATACTATTTCTACTATAGCATTACATTAAGCTGCATGAAAGTTTTAAAAATTAATTAAATTCAACTATTTAATTTAGATAAAATGTTTATTGTACACTTAATACATAACCTTTTAAATTAATTTAATAAAGTTTAAAAGTAATACCAACCTAATCTATTTTCCTCATAAATAACTCAACCGTGCCAGAAACAAACATGTTCCTTTGCTCTGTAATTGATAAACTAAACTTGTAAAGACTTTTAGGATTTAACTGTTGTTTAACAAAATAACTGTAGTGGGTTGATTTGGTATCAATAATTGCCAAAAAATAATTAACTTGTTAATTGGCATTTATTTTAGTATAGTGGTAGTTATCTAGTCAATTGCTAATTAAAATACTTGAACCATTCCTTTCAATTTATATGAATGAGATTATACTTTTATTACCTACTTCGTTTTTAGATAATGATAGGGCAAGTAAATTTATGTCCCTTATTTATTGAACCTCGGCAATAACAACTACTATTTTATTAGCAGTGAGACATTCTTTTATCAAGAGCACATTAATGATGTGAATTTGGCAACATATATACTTTTAAACTGAGGTCTGCCTTTGTATGTGGTGGTGGTAAATGTTCTTTCTTGCCTCCTCTTTGTCTTTCTCTTCATTTTGTCTTTCTCTTCATTTTTTCTCTCCTCTCCTCTCCTCTCCTCTCCTCTCCTCTCCTCTCCTCTCCTCTCCTCTCCTCTCCTCT